>CANQJN010000023.1:1461666-2192500 GCA_947623535.1 Coelioxys conoideus
AATACCGTCTGTCTCAGACCGTCTATCTCGTCCCGTCGGTCCCAGACCGTCTGTCTCAGACCAGCTGTCTCAGATCGTCTGTCTCAGACCGTCTGTCTCAGACCGTCTGTCTCAGACCGTCTGTCTCAGACCGTCTGTCTCAGACCGTCTGCCTCAGGCCGTCTATCCCGTCCCGTCGGTCTCAGACCGTCGGTGTTAGACCAGCTGTCTCAGACCGTCTGTCTCAGATCAGCTGTCTCAGACCGTCTGTCTCACACCGTCTGTCTCAGACCGTCTGCCTCAGATCGTCTGTCTCAGACCGTCGGTCTCAGACCGTCTGTCTCAGGCCAGCTGTCTCAGACCGTCTGTCTCAGACCGTCTGTCTCAGACCGTCTGTCTCAGACCGTCTCTCTCAGACCGTCTGCCTCAGATCGTCTGTCTCAGACCGTCTATCTCAGCCCGTCTGTATCAGACCATCTATCTCAGCACGTCGGCCTCATACCGTCTGTCTCAGACCGCCTGTCTCAGACTGTCTGTCTCAGACCGTCTGTCTCAGACCGCCTGTCTCAGAACGTCTGTCTCAGACAGTCTGTCTCAGTACGTATATCTCAGATAGTCTGTCTCAGAACGTCTGTCTCAGCCAGTCTGTCTCGGAACATCTGTCTCAGACCGTCTGTCTCAGACCGCCTGTCTCAGAACATCTATCTCGGCCCGTCTGCCTCAGATCGTCTATCTCAGACCGTCTATCTCAGCCCGTCTGTTTCAGACCATCTATCTCAGCACGTCGGTCTCATACCGTCTGTCTCAGACCGTCTATCTCGTCCCGTCTGTCTCAGACCGTCTGTCTTAGGCCGTCTGTCTCAGACCGTCTATCTCGGCCCGTCGGTCTCAGACCAGCTGTCTCAGTCCGTCTGTCTCAGTTCGTCTATATCAGCCCGTCAGCATCAGCCCGTCTGTCTGAGTCCGTAAGTCTCAGATCCTCTGTCTCAGACCGTCTGTCTCAGCCCGTCTGTCTCAGATCCTCTGTCTCAGACCGTCTGTCTCAGCCCGTCTGTCTCAGAACGTCTGTCTCAGATCGTCTGTCTCAGAACGTCTGTCTCAGCCCCTCTGTCTCAGCCCGTCTGTCTCAGTTCGTCTATATCAGCCCGTCAGCATCAGCCCGTCTGTCTGAGTCCGTATGTCTCAGATCCTCTGTCTCAGACCGTCTGTCTGAGACCGTCTGTCTCAGACCGTCTGTCTGAGACCGTCTGTCTCAGACCGTCTGTCTCAGACTGTCTGTCTCAGGCCGTCTGCTTAATACCGTCTGTCTCAGACCGTCTGTCTCAGACCGTCTGTCTCAGACCGTCGGTCTCAGACCGTCGGTCTTAGACCAGCTGTCTCGGACCGTCTGTCTCAGACCAGCTGTCTCAGCCCGTCTGTCTCAGACCGTCTGCCTCAGATCGTCTGTCTCAGACCGTCGGTCTCAGACCGTCTATCTCAGCCCGTCTGTCTCAGACCGTCTGTCTCAGACCGTCTGTCTCAGACCGTCTGTCTCAGACCGTCTGTCTCAGACCGTCTGTCTCAGACCGTCTGTCTCAGACCGTCTGTCTCAGGCCGTCTGTTTAATACCGTCTGTCTCGGACCGTCTATCTCGTCCCGTCGGTCTCAGACCAGCTGTCTCAGACCGTCTGTCTCAGACCAGCTGTCTCAGACCGTCTGTCTCAGACCGTCCGTCTCAGACCGTTTGTCTCAGACCGTCTGTCTCAGACCGTCTGTCTCAGACCGTCTGTCTCAGACCGTCTGTCTCAGACCGTCTGTCTCAGACCGTCTGCCTCAGGCCGTCTGTTTAATACCGTCTGTCTCAGACCGTCTATCTCGTCCCGTCGGTCTCAGACCGTAGGTGTTAGACCAGCTGTCTCAGACCGTCTGTCTCAGACCAGCTGTCTCAGACCGTCTGTCTCACACCGTCTGTCTCAGACCGTCTGCCTCAGCACGTCGGCCTCATACCGTCTGTCTCAGACCGCCTGTCTCAGACTGTCTGTCTCAGACCGTCTGTCTCAGACCGCCTGTCTCAGACCGTCTGTCTCAGACCGTCTGTCTCAGACCGTCTGTCTCAGACCGTCTGTCTCAGACCGTCTGTCTCAGACCGTCTGTCTCAGACCGTCTGTCTCAGACCGTCTGTCTCAGACCGTCTGTCTCAGACCGTCTATCTCGTCCCGTCGGTCTCAGACCGTCTTTCTCAGACCAGCTGACTCAGACCGTCTGTCTCACACCGTCTGTCTCAGACCGTCTGCCTCAGATCGTCTGTCTCAGACCGTCGGTCTCAGACCGTCTATCTCAGCCCGTCTGTCTCAGACCGTCTGTCACAGACCGTCTGTCTCAGACCGTCTGTCTCAGATCGTCTGTCTCAGACCGTCTGTCTCAGACCGTCTGTCTCAGACCGTCTGTCTCAGGCCGTCTGTTTAATACCGTCTGTCTCAGACCGTCTATCTCGTCCCGTCGGTCTCAGACCAGCTGTCTCAGACCGTCTGTCTCAGACCAGCTGTCTCAGACCGTCTGTCTCAGACCGTCTGTCTCAGACCGTCTGTCTCAGACCGTCTGTCTCAGACCGTCTGTCTCAGACCGTCTGTCTCAGACCGTCTGTCTCAGACCGTCTGTCTCAGACCGTCTGTCTCAGACCGTCTGTCACAGACCGTCTGTCTCAGACCGTCTGTCTCAGACCGTCTGTCTCAGACCGTCTGTCTCAGACCGTCTGTCTCAGACCGTCTGTCTCAGGCCGTCTGTTTAATACCGTCTGTCTCGGACCGTCTATCTCGTCCCGTCGGTCTCAGACCAGCTGTCTCAGACCGTCTGTCTCAGACCAGCTGTCTCAGACCGTCTGTCTCAGACCGTCCGTCTCAGACCGTTTGTCTCAGACCGTCTGTCTCAGACCGTCTGTCTCAGACCGTCTGTCTCAGACCGTCTGTCTCAGACCGTCTGTCTCAGACCGTCTGCCTCAGGCCGTCTGTTTAATACCGTCTGTCTCAGACCGTCTATCTCGTCCCGTCGGTCTCAGACCGTCGGTGTTAGACCAGCTGTCTCAGACCGTCTGTCTCAGACCAGCTGTCTCAGACCGTCTGTCTCACACCGTCTGTCTCAGACCGTCTGCCTCAGCACGTCGGCCTCATACCGTCTGTCTCAGACCGCCTGTCTCAGACCGTCTGTCTCAGACCGTCTGTCTCAGACCGTCTGTCTCAGACCGTCTGTCTCAGACCGTCTGTCTCAGACCGTCTGTCTCAGACCGTCTGTCTCAGACCGTCTGTCTCAGACCGTCTGTCTCAGACCGTCTGTCTCAGACCGTCTGTCTCAGACCGTCTATCTCGTCCCGTCGGTCTCAGACCGTCTTTCTCAGACCAGCTGACTCAGACCGTCTGTCTCACACCGTCTGTCTCAGAACGTCTAGCTCAGCCCGTCTGTCTCAGAACGTCTAGCTCAGCCCGTCTGTCTCAGACCGCCTGTCTCAGATCGTCTGTCTCAGACCGTCTGTCACAGACCGTCTGTCTCAGAACGTCTGTCTCAGGCAGCCTGTCTCAGATCGTCTGTCTCAGAACGTCTGTCTCAGCCCGTCTATCTCTACCCGTCGGCCGCAGAACGTCTGTCTCAGACCGTCTGCCTCAGATCGTCTGTGTCAGACCGTCTGTCTCAGACCGTCGGCCTCAGATCATCTGTCTCAGACCGTCTATCTCGTCCCGTCGGTCTCAGACCAGCTGTCTCAGACCGTCTGTCTCAGACCAGCTGTCTCAGACCGTCTGTCTCAGACCGTCTGTCTCAGACCGTCTGTCTCAGACCGTCTGTCTCAGACCGTCTGTCTCAGACCGTCTGTCTCAGACCGTCTGTCTCACACCGTCTGTCTCAGACCGTCTGTCTCAGAACGTCTAGCTCAGCCCGTCTGTCTCAGAACGTCTAGCTCAGCCCGTCTGTCTCAGACCGTCTGTCTCAGACCGTCTGTCTCAGACCGTCTGTCACAGACCGTCTGTCTCAGACCGTCAGTCTCAGACCGTCTGCCTCAGATCGTCTGTCTCAGACCGTCTATCTCAGCCCGTCTGTATCAGACCATCTCTCTCAGCACGTCGGCCTCATACCGTCTGTCTCAGACCGTCTGTCTCAGACCGTCCGTCTCAGACCGTCCGTCTCAGACCGTCTGTCTCAGACCGTCTGTCTCAGACCGTCTGTCTCAGGCCGTCTGTTTAATACCGTCTATCTCGTCCCGTCGGTCTCAGACCAGCTGTCTCAGACCGCCTGTCTCAGACCGCCTGTCTCAGCCCGTCTGTCTCAGAACGTCTGTCTCAGATGGTCTGTCTCAGAACGTCTGTCTCAGCCCGTCTATCTCAGCCCGTCGGCCGCAGAACGTCTGTCTCAGACCGTCTGTCTCAGACCGCCTGTCTCAGACCGTCTGCCTCAGATCATCTGTCTCATACCGTCTGTCTCAGACCGTCGGTCTCAGTACGTATTTCTCAGATAGTCTGTCTCAGACCGTCTGTCTCAGCCCGTCTGTCTCAGAACGTCTGCCTCAGCCCGTCTATCTCAGCCCGTCGGCCGCAGAACGTCTGTCTCAGACCGTCTGTCTCAGACTGTCTGTCTCAGACCGTCTGTCTCAGACCGACTGCCTCAGACCGTCTGCCTCGGATCGTCTGTCTCAGACCGACTGCCTCAGATCATCTGTCTGAGCCCGTCTATCTCGGCCCGTCGGTCTCAGACCGTCTGTCTCAGACCAGCTCTCTCAGTCCGTCTGTCTCAGTCCGTCTATCTCAGCCCGTCGGCATCAGACCGTCTGTCTCAGTCCGTATGTCTCAGATCCTCTGTCTCAGACCGTCTGTCTCAGCCCGTCTGTCTCAGAACGTCTGTCTCAGACCGTCTGTCTCAGACAGTCTGTCTCAGTACGTATATCTCATATAGTCTGTCACAGAACGTCTGTCTCAGCCAGTCTGTCTCAGAACATCTGTCTCAGACCGCCTGTCTCAGAACATCTATCTCAGCCCGTCTACCTCGTCCCCTCGGTCACAGACCGTCTATCTCGTCCCGTCTGTCTCAGACAGCCTGTGTCAGATCGCCTGTCTCAGAACGTCTGTCTCAGATCGTCTGTCTCAGACCGTCTGTCTCAGCCCGTCTGTCTCAGAACGTCTGTCTCAGCCCGTCGGTCTCAGACCGTCTGTCTCAGAACATCTGTCTCAGACCGCCTGTCTCAGACCGTCTGTCTCATATCGTCTGTCTCAGAACGTCTGTCTCAGCCCGTCTATCTCTGCCCGTCGGCCGCAGAACGTCTGTCTCAGACCGTCTGTCTCAGACCGTCGGTCTCAGTACGTATATCTCAGATAGTCTGTCTCAGAACGTCTGTCTCAGCCCGTCGGTCTCAGACCGTCTGTGTCAGACCGCCTGTCTCAGATCGTCTGTCTCAGAACGTCTGTCTCAGATCGTCTGTCTCAGACCGTCTGTCTCAGACCGTCTGTCTCAGACCGTCTGTCTCAGACCGTCTGTCTCAGAACGTCTGTCTCAGGCCGTCTGTTTAATACCGTCTGTCTCGGACCGTCTATCTCGTCCCGTCGGTCTCAGACCAGCTGTCTCAGACCGTCTGTCTCAGACCAGCTGTCTCAGACCGTCTGTCTCAGACCGTCCGTCTCAGACCGTTTGTCTCAGACCGTCTGTCTCAGACCGTCTGTCTCAGACCGTCTGTCTCAGACCGTCTGTCTCAGACCGTCTGTCTCAGACCGTCTGCCTCAGGCCGTCTGTTTAATACCGTCTGTCTCAGACCGTCTATCTCGTCCCGTCGGTCTCAGACCGTCGGTGTTAGACCAGCTGTCTCAGACCGTCTGTCTCAGACCATCTGTCTCAGACCGTCTGTCTCACACCGTCTGTCTCAGACCGTCTGCCTCAGCACGTCGGCCTCATACCGTCTGTCTCAGACCGCCTGTCTCAGACTGTCTGTCTCAGACCGTCTGTCTCAGACCGCCTGTCTCAGACCGTCTGTCTCAGACCGTCTGTCTCAGACCGTCTGTCTCAGACCGTCTGTCTCAGACCGTCTGTCTCAGACCGTCTGTCTCAGACCGTCTGTCTCAGACCGTCTGTCTCAGACCGTCTATCTCGTCCCGTCGGTCTCAGACCGTCTTTCTCAGACCAGCTGACTCAGACCGTCTGTCTCACACCGTCTGTCTCAGACCGTCTGCCTCAGATCGTCTGTCTCAGACCGTCGGTCTCAGACCGTCTATCTCAGCCCGTCTGTCTCAGACCGTCTGTCACAGACCGTCTGTCTCAGACCGTCTGTCTCAGATCGTCTGTCTCAGACCGTCTGTCTCAGACCGTCTGTCTCAGACCGTCTGTCTCAGGCCGTCTGTTTAATACCGTCTGTCTCAGACCGTCTATCTCGTCCCGTCGGTCTCAGACCGTCGGTGTTAGACCAGCTGTCTCAGACCGTCTGTCTCAGACCAGCTGTCTCAGACCGTCTGTCTCACACCGTCTGTCTCAGACCGTCTGCCTCAGCACGTCGGCCTCATACCGTCTGTCTCAGACCGCCTGTCTCAGACTGTCTGTCTCAGACCGTCTGTCTCAGACCGCCTGTCTCAGACCGTCTGTCTCAGACCGTCTGTCTCAGACCGTCTGTCTCAGACCGTCTGTCTCAGACCGTCTGTCTCAGACCGTCTGTCTCAGACCGTCTGTCTCAGACCGTCTGTCTCAGACCGTCTGTCTCAGACCGTCTGTCTCAGACCGTCTGTCTCAGACCGTCTGTCTCAGACCGTCTATCTCGTCCCGTCGGTCTCAGACCGTCTTTCTCAGACCAGCTGACTCAGACCGTCTGTCTCACACCGTCTGTCTCAGACCGTCTGCCTCAGATCGTCTGTCTCAGACCGTCGGTCTCAGACCGTCTATCTCAGCCCGTCTGTCTCAGACCGTCTGTCACAGACCGTCTGTCTCAGACCGTCTGTCTCAGATCGTCTGTCTCAGACCGTCTGTCTCAGACCGTCTGTCTCAGACCGTCTGTCTCAGGCCGTCTGTTTAATACCGTCTGTCTCAGACCGTCTATCTCGTCCCGTCGGTCTCAGACCAGCTGTCTCAGACCGTCTGTCTCAGACCAGCTGTCTCAGACCGTCTGTCTCAGACCGTCTGTCTCAGACCGTCTGTCTCAGACCGTCTGTCTCAGACCGTCTGTCTCAGACCGTCTGTCTCAGACCGTCTGTCTCAGACCGTCTGTCTCAGACCGTCTGTCTCAGACCGTCTGTCTCAGACCGTCTGCCTCAGGCCCTCTGTTTAATACCGTCTGTCTCAGACCGTCTATCTCGTCCCGTCGGTCTCAGACCGTCGGTGTTAGACCAGCTGTCTCAGACCGTCTGTCTCAGACCAGCTGTCTCAGACCGTCTGTCTCACACCGTCTGTCACAGACCGTCTGTCTCAGACCGTCTGTCTCAGACCGTCTGTCTCAGACCGTCTGTCTCAGACCGTCTGTCTCAGACCGTCTGTCTCAGACCGTCTGTCTCAGACCGTCTGTCTCAGAACATCTGTCTCAGACCGCCTGTCTCAGACCGTCTGTCTCAGATCGTCTGTCTCAGAACGTCTATCTCTGCCCGTCGGCCGCAGAACGTCTGTCTCAGACCGTCTGCCTCAGACCGTCTGTCTCAGACCGGCTGCCTCAGATCATCTGTCACAGACCGTCTGTCTCAGACCGTAGGTCTCAGTACGTATATCTCAGATAGTCTGTCTCAGAACGTCTGTATCAACCCGTCGGTCTCAGACCGTCTGTGTCAGACCGCCTGTCTCAGATCGTCTGTCTCAGAACGTCTGTCTCAGATCGTCTGTCTCAGACCGTCTGTCTCAGACCGTCTGTCTCAGACCGTCTGTCTCAGACCGTCTGTCTCAGAACATCTGTCTCAGACCGCCTGTCTCAGACCGTCTGTCTCAGATCGTCTGTCTCAGAACGTCTATCTCTGCCCGTCGGCCGCAGAACGTCTGTCTCAGACCGTCTGCCTCAGACCGTCTGTCTCAGACCGGCTGCCTCAGATCATCTGTCACAGACCGTCTGTCTCAGACCGTAGGTCTCAGTACGTATATCTCAGATAGTCTGTCTCAGAACGTCTGTATCAACCCGTCGGTCTCAGACCGTCTGTGTCAGACCGCCTGTCTCAGATCGTCTGTCTCAGAACGTCTGTCTCAGATCGTCTGTCTCAGACCGTCTGTCTCAGACCGACTGCCTCAGACCGTCTGCCTCGGATCGTCTGTCTCAGACCGACTGCCTCAGATCATCTGTCTGAGCCCGTCTATCTCGGCCCGTCGGTCTCAGACCGTCTGTCTCAGACCAGCTCTCTCAGTCCGTCTGTCTCAGTCCGTCTATCTCAGCCCGTCGGCATCAGACCGTCTGTCTCAGTCCGTATGTCTCAGATCCTCTGTCTCAGACCGTCTGTCTCAGCCCGTCTGTCTCAGAACGTCTGTCTCAGACCGTCTGTCTCAGACAGTCTGTCTCAGTACGTATATCTCATATAGTCTGTCACAGAACGTCTGTCTCAGCCAGTCTGTCTCAGAACATCTGTCTCAGACCGCCTGTCTCAGAACATCTATCTCAGCCCGTCTACCTCGTCCCCTCGGTCACAGACCGTCTATCTCGTCCCGTCTGTCTCAGACAGCCTGTGTCAGATCGCCTGTCTCAGAACGTCTGTCTCAGATCGTCTGTCTCAGAACGTCTGTCTCAGCCCGTCGGTCTCAGACCGTCTGTCTCAGAACATCTGTCTCAGACCGCCTGTCTCAGACCGTCTGTCTCATATCGTCTGTCTCAGAACGTCTGTCTCAGCCCGTCTATCTCTGCCCGTCGGCCGCAGAACGTCTGTCTCAGACCGTCTGTCTCAGACCGTCGGTCTCAGTACGTATATCTCAGATAGTCTGTCTCAGAACGTCTGTCTCAGCCCGTCGGTCTCAGACCGTCTGTGTCAGACCGCCTGTCTCAGATCGTCTGTCTCAGAACGTCTGTCTCAGATCGTCTGTCTCAGACCGTCTGTCTCAGACCGTCTGTCTCAGACCGTCTGTCTCAGACCGTCTGTCTCAGAACGTCTGTCTCAGGCCGTCTGTTTAATACCGTCTGTCTCGGACCGTCTATCTCGTCCCGTCGGTCTCAGACCAGCTGTCTCAGACCGTCTGTCTCAGACCAGCTGTCTCAGACCGTCTGTCTCAGACCGTCCGTCTCAGACCGTTTGTCTCAGACCGTCTGTCTCAGACCGTCTGTCTCAGACCGTCTGTCTCAGACCGTCTGTCTCAGACCGTCTGTCTCAGACCGTCTGCCTCAGGCCGTCTGTTTAATACCGTCTGTCTCAGACCGTCTATCTCGTCCCGTCGGTCTCAGACCGTCGGTGTTAGACCAGCTGTCTCAGACCGTCTGTCTCAGACCATCTGTCTCAGACCGTCTGTCTCACACCGTCTGTCTCAGACCGTCTGCCTCAGCACGTCGGCCTCATACCGTCTGTCTCAGACCGCCTGTCTCAGACTGTCTGTCTCAGACCGTCTGTCTCAGACCGCCTGTCTCAGACCGTCTGTCTCAGACCGTCTGTCTCAGACCGTCTGTCTCAGACCGTCTGTCTCAGACCGTCTGTCTCAGACCGTCTGTCTCAGACCGTCTGTCTCAGACCGTCTGTCTCAGACCGTCTATCTCGTCCCGTCGGTCTCAGACCGTCTTTCTCAGACCAGCTGACTCAGACCGTCTGTCTCACACCGTCTGTCTCAGACCGTCTGCCTCAGATCGTCTGTCTCAGACCGTCGGTCTCAGACCGTCTATCTCAGCCCGTCTGTCTCAGACCGTCTGTCACAGACCGTCTGTCTCAGACCGTCTGTCTCAGATCGTCTGTCTCAGACCGTCTGTCTCAGACCGTCTGTCTCAGACCGTCTGTCTCAGACCGTCTGTCTCAGGCCGTCTGTTTAATACCGTCTGTCTCAGACCGTCTATCTCGTCCCGTCGGTCTCAGACCGTCGGTGTTAGACCAGCTGTCTCAGACCGTCTGTCTCAGACCAGCTGTCTCAGACCGTCTGTCTCACACCGTCTGTCTCAGACCGTCTGCCTCAGCACGTCGGCCTCATACCGTCTGTCTCAGACCGCCTGTCTCAGACTGTCTGTCTCAGACCGTCTGTCTCAGACCGCCTGTCTCAGACCGTCTGTCTCAGACCGTCTGTCTCAGACCGTCTGTCTCAGACCGTCTGTCTCAGACCGTCTGTCTCAGACCGTCTGTCTCAGACCGTCTGTCTCAGACCGTCTGTCTCAGACCGTCTGTCTCAGACCGTCTGTCTCAGACCGTCTGTCTCAGACCGTCTGTCTCAGACCGTCTGTCTCAGACCGTCTGTCTCAGACCGTCTGTCTCAGACCGTCTATCTCGTCCCGTCGGTCTCAGACCGTCTTTCTCAGACCAGCTGACTCAGACCGTCTGTCTCACACCGTCTGTCTCAGACCGTCTGCCTCAGATCGTCTGTCTCAGACCGTCGGTCTCAGACCGTCTATCTCAGCCCGTCTGTCTCAGACCGTCTGTCACAGACCGTCTGTCTCAGACCGTCTGTCTCAGATCGTCTGTCTCAGACCGTCTGTCTCAGACCGTCTGTCTCAGACCGTCTGTCTCAGGCCGTCTGTTTAATACCGTCTGTCTCAGACCGTCTATCTCGTCCCGTCGGTCTCAGACCAGCTGTCTCAGACCGTCTGTCTCAGACCAGCTGTCTCAGACCGTCTGTCTCAGACCGTCTGTCTCAGACCGTCTGTCTCAGACCGTCTGTCTCAGACCGTCTGTCTCAGACCGTCTGTCTCAGACCGTCTGTCTCAGACCGTCTGTCTCAGACCGTCTGTCTCAGACCGTCTGCCTCAGGCCCTCTGTTTAATACCGTCTGTCTCAGACCGTCTATCTCGTCCCGTCGGTCTCAGACCGTCGGTGTTAGACCAGCTGTCTCAGACCGTCTGTCTCAGACCAGCTGTCTCAGACCGTCTGTCTCACACCGTCTGTCACAGACCGTCTGTCTCAGACCGTCTGTCTCAGACCGTCTGTCTCAGACCGTCTGTCTCAGACCGTCTGTCTCAGACCGTCTGTCTCAGACCGTCTGTCTCAGACCGTCTGTCTCAGAACATCTGTCTCAGACCGCCTGTCTCAGACCGTCTGTCTCAGATCGTCTGTCTCAGAACGTCTATCTCTGCCCGTCGGCCGCAGAACGTCTGTCTCAGACCGTCTGCCTCAGACCGTCTGTCTCAGACCGGCTGCCTCAGATCATCTGTCACAGACCGTCTGTCTCAGACCGTAGGTCTCAGTACGTATATCTCAGACAGTCTGTCTCAGAACGTCTGTATCAACCCGTCGGTCTCAGACCGTCTGTGTCAGACCGCCTGTCTCAGATCGTCTGTCTCAGAACGTCTGTCTCAGATCGTCTGTCTCAGACCGTCTGTCTCAGACCGTCTGTCTCAGACCGTCTGTCTCAGACCGTCTGTCTCAGAACATCTGTCTCAGACCGCCTGTCTCAGACCGTCTGTCTCAGATCGTCTGTCTCAGAACGTCTATCTCTGCCCGTCGGCCGCAGAACGTCTGTCTCAGACCGTCTGCCTCAGACCGTCTGTCTCAGACCGGCTGCCTCAGATCATCTGTCACAGACCGTCTGTCTCAGACCGTAGGTCTCAGTACGTATATCTCAGATAGTCTGTCTCAGAACGTCTGTATCAACCCGTCGGTCTCAGACCGTCTGTGTCAGACCGCCTGTCTCAGATCGTCTGTCTCAGAACGTCTGTCTCAGATCGTCTGTCTCAGAACGTCTGTCTCAGGCAGCCTGTCTCAGATCGTCTGTCTCAGAACGTCTGTCTCAGCCCGTCTATCTCTGCCCGTCGGCCGCAGAACGTCTGTCTCAGACCGTCTGCCTCAGATCGTCTGTGTCAGACCGTCTGTCTCAGACCGTCGGCCTCAGATCATCTGTCTCAGCCCGTCTATCTCGGCCCGTCGGTCTCAGACCGTCTATCTCAGCCCGTCTGTCTCAGACCGTCTGTCACAGACCGTCTGTCTCAGACCGTCTGTCTCAGACCGTCTGTCTCAGACCGTCTGTCTCAGACCGTCTGTCTCAGACCGTCTGTCTCAGGCCGTCTGTTTAATACCGTCTGTCTCGGACCGTCTATCTCGTCCCGTCGGTCTCAGACCAGCTGTCTCAGACCGTCTGTCTCAGACCAGCTGTCTCAGACCGTCTGTCTCAGACCGTCCGTCTCAGACCGTTTGTCTCAGACCGTCTGTCTCAGACCGTCTGTCTCAGACCGTCTGTCTCAGACCGTCTGTCTCAGACCGTCTGTCTCAGACCGTCTGCCTCAGGCCGTCTGTTTAATACCGTCTGTCTCAGACCGTCTATCTCGTCCCGTCGGTCTCAGACCGTCGGTGTTAGACCAGCTGTCTCAGACCGTCTGTCTCAGACCAGCTGTCTCAGACCGTCTGTCTCACACCGTCTGTCTCAGACCGTCTGCCTCAGCACGTCGGCCTCATACCGTCTGTCTCAGACCGCCTGTCTCAGACTGTCTGTCTCAGACCGTCTGTCTCAGACCGCCTGTCTCAGACCGTCTGTCTCAGACCGTCTGTCTCAGACCGTCTGTCTCAGACCGTCTGTCTCAGACCGTCTGTCTCAGACCGTCTGTCTCAGACCGTCTGTCTCAGACCGTCTGTCTCAGACCGTCTGTCTCAGACCGTCTATCTCGTCCCGTCGGTCTCAGACCGTCTTTCTCAGACCAGCTGACTCAGACCGTCTGTCTCACACCGTCTGTCTCAGACCGTCTGCCTCAGATCGTCTGTCTCAGACCGTCGGTCTCAGACCGTCTATCTCAGCCCGTCTGTCTCAGACCGTCTGTCACAGACCGTCTGTCTCAGACCGTCTGTCTCAGATCGTCTGTCTCAGACCGTCTGTCTCAGACCGTCTGTCTCAGACCGTCTGTCTCAGGCCGTCTGTTTAATACCGTCTGTCTCAGACCGTCTATCTCGTCCCGTCGGTCTCAGACCAGCTGTCTCAGACCGTCTGTCTCATACCAGCTGTCTCAGACCGTCTGTCTCAGACCGTCTGTCTCAGACCGTCTGTCTCAGACCGTCTGTCTCAGACCGTCTGTCTCAGACCGTCTGTCTCAGACCGTCTGTCTCAGACCGTCTGTCTCAGACCGTCTGTCTCAGACCGTCTGTCTCAGACCGTCTGCCTCAGGCCCTCTGTTTAATACCGTCTGTCTCAGACCGTCTATCTCGTCCCGTCGGTCTCAGACCGTCGGTGTTAGACCAGCTGTCTCAGACCGTCTGTCTCAGACCAGCTGTCTCAGACCGTCTGTCTCACACCGTCTGTCACAGACCGTCTGTCTCAGACCGTCTGTCTCAGACCGTCTGTCTCAGACCGTCTGTCTCAGACCGTCTGTCTCAGACCGTCTGTCTCAGAACATCTGTCTCAGACCGCCTGTCTCAGACCGTCTGTCTCAGATCGTCTGTCTCAGAACGTCTATCTCTGCCCGTCGGCCGCAGAACGTCTGTCTCAGACCGTCTGCCTCAGACCGTCTGTCTCAGACCGGCTGCCTCAGATCATCTGTCACAGACCGTCTGTCTCAGACCGTAGGTCTCAGTACGTATATCTCAGATAGTCTGTCTCAGAACGTCTGTATCAACCCGTCGGTCTCAGACCGTCTGTGTCAGACCGCCTGTCTCAGATCGTCTGTCTCAGAACGTCAGTCTCAGATCGTCTGTCTCAGAACGTCTGTCTCAGGCAGCCTGTCTCAGATCGTCTGTCTCAGAACGTCTGTCTCAGCCCGTCTATCTCTGCCCGTCGGCCGCAGAACGTCTGTCTCAGACCGTCTGCCTCAGATCGTCTGTGTCAGACCGTCTGTCTCAGACCGTCGGCCTCAGATCATCTGTCTCAGCCCGTCTATCTCGGCCCGTCGGTCTCAGACCGTCTGTCTCAGACCAGCTGTCTCAGTCGGTCTGTCTCAGCCCGTCTATCGCAGCCCGTCTGTCTCAGACCGTCTGTCTCAGACCGTCTGTCTCAGACCGTCTGTCTCAGACCGTCTGTCTCAGACCGTCTGTCTCACACCGTCTGTCTCAGACCGTCTGTCTCAGAACGTCTAGCTCAGCCCGTCTGTCTCAGAACGTCTAGCTCAGCCCGTCTGTCTCAGACCGTCTGTCTCAGACCGTCTGTCTCAGACCGTCTGTCTCAGACCGTCTGTCACAGACCGTCTGTCTCAGACCGTCAGTCTCAGACCGTCTGCCTCAGATCGTCTGTCTCAGACCGTCTATCTCAGCCCGTCTGTATCAGACCATCTCTCTCAGCACGTCGGCCTCATACCGTCTGTCTCAGACCGTCTGTCTCAGACCGTCCGTCTCAGACCGTCCGTCTCAGACGGTCTGTCTCAGACCGTCTGTCTCAGACCGTCTGTCTCAGGCCGTCTGTTTAATACCGTCTATCTCGTCCCGTCGGTCTCAGACCAGCTGTCTCAGACCGCCTGTCTCAGACCGCCTGTCTCAGCCCGTCTGTCTCAGAACGTCTGTCTCAGATGGTCTGTCTCAGAACGTCTGTCTCAGCCCGTCTATCTCAGCCCGTCGGCCGCAGAACGTCTGTCTCAGACCGTCTGTCTCAGACCGCCTGTCTCAGACCGTCTGCCTCAGATCATCTGTCTCAGACCGTCTGTCTCAGACCGTCGGTCTCAGTACGTATTTCTCAGATAGTCTGTCTCAGACCGTCTGTCTCAGCCCGTCTGTCTCAGAACGTCTGCCTCAGCCCGTCTATCTCAGCCCGTCGGCCGCAGAACGTCTGTCTCAGACCGTCTGTCTCAGACTGTCTGTCTCAGACCGTCTGTCTCAGACCGACTGCCTCAGACCGTCTGCCTCGGATCGTCTGTCTCAGACCGACTGCCTCAGATCATCTGTCTGAGCCCGTCTATCTCGGCCCGTCGGTCTCAGACCGTCTGTCTCAGACCAGCTCTCTCAGTCCGTCTGTCTCAGTCCGTCTATCTCAGCCCGTCGGCATCAGACCGTCTGTCTCAGTCCGTATGTCTCAGATCCTCTGTCTCAGACCGTCTGTCTCAGCCCGTCTGTCTCAGAACGTCTGTCTCAGACCGTCTGTCTCAGACAGTCTGTCTCAGTACGTATATCTCATATAGTCTGTCTCAGAACGTCTGTCTCAGCCAGTCTGTCTCAGAACATCTGTCTCAGACCGCCTGTCTCAGAACATCTATCTCAGCCCGTCTACCTCGTCCCCTCGGTCACAGACCGTCTATCTCGTCCCGTCTGTCTCAGACCGTCTGTCTCAGACCGTCTGTCTCAGCCCGTCTGTCTCAGAACGTCTGTCTCAGCCCGTCGGCCGCAGAACGTCTGACTCAGAACGTCTGTCTCAGATCGTCTGTCTCAGAACGTCTGTCTCAGCCCGTCTATCTCAGCCCGTCGGCCGCAGAACGTCTGTCTCAGACCGTCTGTCTCAGACCGCCTGTCTCAGACCGTCTGTCTCAGACCGTCTGTCTCAGGCCGTCTGTTTAATACCGTCTATCTCGTCCCGTCAGTCTCAGACCAGCTGTCTCAGACCGCCTGTCTCAGGCCGCCTGTCTCAGCCCGTCTGTCTCAGAACGTCTGTCTCAGATCGTCTGTCTCAGAACGTCTGTCTCAGCCCGTCTATCTCAGCCCGTCGGCCGCAGAACGTCTGTCTCAGACCGTCTGTCTCAGACCGCCTGTCTCAGACCGTCTGTCTCAGACCGTCTGTCTCAGGCCGTCTGTTTAATACCGTCTATCTCGTCCCGTCAGTCTCAGACCAGCTGTCTCAGACCGCCTGTCTCAGGCCGCCTGTCTCAGCCCGTCTGTCTCAGAACGTCTGTCTCAGACCGTCTGCCTCAGATCATCTGTCTCAGACCGTCTGTCTCAGACCGTCGGTCACAGTACGTATTTCTCAGAACGTCTGTCTCAGCCCGTCTATCTCAGCCCGTCGGCCGCAGAACGTCTGTCTCAGTCCGTATGTCTCAGATCCTCTATCTCAGACCGTCTGTCTCAGCCCGCCTGTCTCTGAACATCTGTCTCAGACTGTCTGTCTCAGTCCGCCTGTCTCAGAACATCTATCTCAGCCCGTCTACCTCGTCCCCTCGGTCACAGACCGTCTATCTCGTCCCGTCTGTCTCAGACAGCCTCTGTCAGATCGTCTGTCTCAGAACGTCTGTCTCAGCCCGTCTATCTGTGCCCGTCGGCCGCAGAACGTCTGTCTCAGACCGTCTGCCTCAGATCGTCTGTCTCAGACCGTCTGTCTCAGACCGTCTGCCTCAGATCATCTGTCTCAGCCCGTCCATCTCGGCCCGCCGGTCTCAGACCGTCTGCCTCAGACCGTCTGTCTCAGACCGTCTGTCTCAGACCGTCTGTCTCAGTACGTATATTTCAGATAGTCTGTCTCAGAACGTCTGTCTCAGACCGTCTGTCTCAGACCGTCTGTCTCAGACCGTCTGTCTCAGAACGTCTGTCTCAGCCCGTCTATCTCTGCCCGTCGGCCGCAGAACGTCTGTCTCAGACCGTCTGCCTCAGATCGTCTATCTCAGACCGTCTATCTCAGCCCGTCTGTTTCAGACCATCTATCTCAGCACGTCGGTCTCATACCGTCTGTCTCAGACCGGCTATCTCGTCCCGTCTGTCTCAGACCGTCTGTCTCAGCCCGTCTATCTCGGTCCGTCGGTCTCAGACCGTCCGTCTCAGTCCGTCAGCCTCAGATCATCTGTCTCAGACCGTCGGTCTCAGTACGTATATCTCAGATAGTCTGTCTCAGAACGTCTGTCTCAGCCCGTCGGTCTCAGACCGTCTGTGTCAGACCGCCTGTCTCAGATCGTCTGTCTCAGAACGTCTGTCTCAGATCGTCTGTCTCAGACCGTCTGTCTCAGACCGTCTGTCTCAGCCCGTCTGTCTCAGAACGTCTGTCTCAGACCGTCTGTCTCAGACAGTCTGTCTCAGTACGTATATCTCATATAGTCTGTCTCAGAACGTCTGTCTCAGCCAGTCTGTCTCAGAACATCTGTCTCAGACCGAATGTCTCAGAACATCTATCTCAGCCCGTCTACCTCGTCCCCTCGGTCACAGACCGTCTATCTCGTCCCGTCTGTCTCAGACAGCCTGTGTCAGATCGCCTGTCTCAGAACGTCTGTCTCAGATCGTCTGTCTCAGACCGTCTGTCTCAGCCCGTCTGTCTCAGAACGTCTGTCTCAGCCCGTCGGTCTCAGACCGTCTGTCTCAGAACATCTGTCTCAGACCGCCTGTCTCAGACCGTCTGTCTCAGATCGTCTGTCTCAGATCGTCTGTCTCAGACCGTCTGTCTCAGACCGTCTGCCTCAGATCATCTGTCTCAGCCCGTCCATCTCGGCCCGCCGGTCTCAGACCGTCTGCCTCAGACCGTCTGTCTCAGACCGTCTGTCTCAGACCGTCTGTCTCAGTACGTATATTTCAGATAGTCTGTCTCAGAACGTCTGTCTCAGACCGTCTGTCTCAGACCGTCTGTCTCAGACCGTCTGTCTCAGACCGTCTGTCTCAGAACGTCTGTCTCAGCCCGTCTATCTCTGCCCGTCGGCCGCAGAACGTCTGTCTCAGACCGTCTGCCTCAGATCGTCTATCTCAGACCGTCTGTCTCAGCCCGCCTGTCTCAGAACGTCTGTCTCAGACCGTCTGCCTCAGACAGTCTGTCTCAGTACGTATATCTCATATAGTCTGTCTCAGAACGTCTGTCTCAGAAAGTCTGTCTCTGAACATCTGTCTCAGACTGTCTGTCTCAGTCCGCCTGTCTCAGAACATCTATCTCAGCCCGTCTACCTCGTCCCCTCGGTCACAGACCGTCTATCTCGTCCCGTCTGTCTCAGACAGCCTCTGTCAGATCGTCTGTCTCAGAACGTCTGTCTCAGCCCGTCTATCTGTGCCCGTCGGCCGCAGAACGTCTGTCTCAGACCGTCTGCCTCAGATCGTCTGTCTCAGACCGTCTGTCTCAGACCGTCTGCCTCAGATCATCTGTCTCAGCCCGTCCATCTCGGCCCGCCGGTCTCAGACCGTCTGCCTCAGACCGTCTGTCTCAGACCGTCTGTCTCAGACCGTCTGTCTCAGTACGTATATTTCAGATAGTCTGTCTCAGAACGTCTGTCTCAGACCGTCTGTCTCAGACCGTCTGTCTCAGACCGTCTGTCTCAGAACGTCTGTCTCAGCCCGTCTATCTCTGCCCGTCGGCCGCAGAACGTCTGTCTCAGACCGTCTGCCTCAGATCGTCTATCTCAGACCGTCTATCTCAGCCCGTCTGTTTCAGACCATCTATCTCAGCACGTCGGTCTCATACCGTCTGTCTCAGACCGGCTATCTCGTCCCGTCTGTCTCAGACCGTCTGTCTCAGCCCGTCTATCTCGGTCCGTCGGTCTCAGACCGTCCGTCTCAGTCCGTCAGCCTCAGATCATCTGTCTCAGACCGTCGGTCTCAGTACGTATATCTCAGATAGTCTGTCTCAGAACGTCTGTCTCAGCCCGTCGGTCTCAGACCGTCTGTGTCAGACCGCCTGTCTCAGATCGTCTGTCTCAGAACGTCTGTCTCAGATCGTCTGTCTCAGACCGTCTGTCTCAGACCGTCTGTCTCAGCCCGTCTGTCTCAGAACGTCTGTCTCAGACCGTCTGTCTCAGACAGTCTGTCTCAGTACGTATATCTCATATAGTCTGTCTCAGAACGTCTGTCTCAGCCAGTCTGTCTCAGAACATCTGTCTCAGACCGCCTGTCTCAGAACATCTATCTCAGCCCGTCTACCTCGTCCCCTCGGTCACAGACCGTCTATCTCGTCCCGTCTGTCTCAGACCGTCTGTCTCAGACCGTCTGTCTCAGCCCGTCTGTCTCAGAACGTCTGTCTCAGCCCGTCGGCCGCAGAACGTCTGACTCAGAACGTCTGACTCAGAACGTCTGTCTCAGATCGTCTGTCTCAGAACGTCTGTCTCAGCCCGTCTATCTCAGCCCGTCGGCCGCAGAACGTCTGTCTCAGACCGTCTGTCTCAGACCGCCTGTCTCAGACCGTCTGTCTCAGACCGTCTGTCTCAGGCCGTCTGTTTAATACCGTCTATCTCGTCCCGTCAGTCTCAGACCAGCTGTCTCAGACCGCCTGTCTCAGGCCGCCTGTCTCAGCCCGTCTGTCTCAGAACGTCTGTCTCAGATCGTCTGTCTCAGAACGTCTGTCTCAGCCCGTCTATCTCAGCCCGTCGGCCGCAGAACGTCTGACTCAGACCGTCTGTCTCAGACCGCCTGTCTCAGACCGCCTGTCTCAGACCGTCTGTCTCAGACCGTCTGTCTCAGACCGTCTGTCTCAGACCGTCTGCCTCAGATCATCTGTCTCAGACCGTCTGTCTCAGACCGTCGGTCACAGTACGTATTTCTCAGAACGTCTGTCTCAGCCCGTCTATCTCAGCCCGTCGGCCGCAGAACGTCTGTCTCAGTCCGTATGTCTCAGATCCTCTATCTCAGACCGTCTGTCTCAGCCCGCCTGTCTCAGAACGTCTGTCTCAGACCGTCTGCCTCAGACAGTCTGTCTCAGTACGTATATCTCATATAGTCTGTCTCAGAACGTCTGTCTCAGAAAGTCTGTCTCTGAACATCTGTCTCAGACTGTCTGTCTCAGTCCGCCTGTCTCAGAACATCTATCTCAGCCCGTCTACCTCGTCCCCTCGGTCACAGACCGTCTATCTCGTCCCGTCTGTCTCAGACAGCCTCTGTCAGATCGTCTGTCTCAGAACGTCTGTCTCAGCCCGTCTATCTGTGCCCGTCGGCCGCAGAACGTCTGTCTCAGACCGTCTGCCTCAGATCGTCTGTCTCAGACCGTCTGTCTCAGACCGTCTGCCTCAGATCATCTGTCTCAGCCCGTCCATCTCGGCCCGCCGGTCTCAGACCGTCTGCCTCAGACCGTCTGTCTCAGACCGTCTGTCTCAGACCGTCTGTCTCAGTACGTATATTTCAGATAGTCTGTCTCAGAACGTCTGTCTCAGACCGTCTGTCTCAGACCGTCTGTCTCAGACCGTCTGTCTCAGAACGTCTGTCTCAGCCCGTCTATCTCTGCCCGTCGGCCGCAGAACGTCTGTCTCAGACCGTCTGCCTCAGATCGTCTATCTCAGACCGTCTATCTCAGCCCGTCTGTTTCAGACCATCTATCTCAGCACGTCGGTCTCATACCGTCTGTCTCAGACCGGCTATCTCGTCCCGTCTGTCTCAGACCGTCTGTCTCAGCCCGTCTATCTCGGTCCGTCGGTCTCAGACCGTCCGTCTCAGTCCGTCAGCCTCAGATCATCTGTCTCAGACCGTCGGTCTCAGTACGTATATCTCAGATAGTCTGTCTCAGAACGTCTGTCTCAGCCCGTCGGTCTCAGACCGTCTGTGTCAGACCGCCTGTCTCAGATCGTCTGTCTCAGAACGTCTGTCTCAGATCGTCTGTCTCAGACCGTCTGTCTCAGACCGTCTGTCTCAGCCCGTCTGTCTCAGAACGTCTGTCTCAGACCGTCTGTCTCAGACAGTCTGTCTCAGTACGTATATCTCAAATAGTCTGTCTCAGAACGTCTGTCTCAGCCAGTCTGTCTCAGAACATCTGTCTCAGACCGCCTGTCTCAGAACATCTATCTCAGCCCGTCTACCTCGTCCCCTCGGTCACAGACCGTCTATCTCGTCCCGTCTGTCTCAGACAGCCTGTGTCAGATCGCCTGTCTCAGAACGTCTGTCTCAGATCGTCTGTCTCAGACCGTCTGTCTCAGCCCGTCTGTCTCAGAACGTCTGTCTCAGCCCGTCGGTCTCAGACCGTCTGTCTCAGAACATCTGTCTCAGACCGCCTGTCTCAGACCGTCTGTCTCAGATCGTCTGCCTCAGAACGTCTGTCTCAGCCCGTCTATCTCTGCCCGTCGGCCGCAGAACGTCTGTCTCAGACCGTCTGTCTCAGACCGTCGGTCTCAGTACGTATATCTCAGATAGTCTGTCTCAGAACGTCTGTCTCAGCCCGTCGGTCTCAGACCGTCTGTGTCAGACCGCCTGTCTCAGATCGTCTGTCTCAGAACGTCTGTCTCAGATCGTCTGTCTCAGACCGTCTGTCTCAGACCGTCTGTCTCAGACCGTCTGTCTCAGACCGTCTGTCTCAGAACGTCTAGCTCAGCCCGTCTGTCTCAGAACGTCTAGCTCAGCCCGTCTGTCTCAGACCGTCTGTCTCAGACCGTCTGTCTCAGACCGTCTGTCTCCGACCGTCAGTCTCAGACCGTCTGCCTCAGATCGTCTGTCTCAGACCGTCTATCTCAGCCCGTCTGTATCAGACCATCTATCTCAGCACGTCGGCCTCATACCGTCTGTCTCAGCCCGTCTATCACAGCCCGTCGGCCGCAGAACGTCTGTCTCAGACCGTCTGTCTCAGACTGTCTGTCTCAGACCGTCTGTCTCAGACCGACTGCCTCAGACCGTCTGCCTCGGATCGTCTGTCTCAGACCGTCTGCCTCAGTACGTATATTTCAGATAGTCTGTCTCAGAACGTCTGTCTCAGACCGTCTGTCTCAGACCGTCTGTCTCAGACCGTCTGTCTCAGAACGTCTGTCTTAGCCCGTCTATCTCTGCCCGTCGGCCGCAGAACGTCTGTCTCAGACCGTCTGCCTCAGATCGTCTATCTCAGACCGTCTATCTCAGCCCGTCTGTTTCAGACCATCTATCTCAGCACGTCGGTCTCATACCGTCTGTCTCAGACCGGCTATCTCGTCCCGTCTGTCTCAGACCGTCTGTCTCAGCCCGTCTATCTCGGTCCGTCGGTCTCAGACCGTCCGTCTCAGTCCGTCAGCCTCAGATCATCTGTCTCAGACCGTCGGTCTCAGTACGTATATCTCAGATAGTCTGTCTCAGAACGTCTGTCTCAGCCCGTCGGTCTCAGACCGTCTGTGTCAGACCGCCTGTCTCAGATCGTCTGTCTCAGAACGTCTGTCTCAGATCGTCTGTCTCAGACCGTCTGTCTCAGCCCGTCTGTCTCAGAACGTCTGTCTCAGACCGTCTGTCTCAGACAGTCTGTCTCAGTACGTATATCTCATATAGTCTGTCTCAGAACGTCTGTCTCAGCCAGTCTGTCTCAGAACATCTGTCTCAGACCGCCTGTCTCAGAACATCTATCTCAGCCCGTCTACCTCGTCCCCTCGGTCACAGACCGTCTATCTCGTCCCGTCTGTCTCAGACAGCCTGTGTCAGATCGCCTGTCTCAGACCGTCTATCTCATCCCGTCTGTTTCAGACCATCTATCTCAGCACGTCGGTCTCATACCGTCTGTCTCAGACCGGCTATCTCGTCCCGTCTGTCTCAGACCGCCTGTCTCAGCCCGTCTATCTCGGCCCGTCTGTCTCAGTCCGTCTGCCTCAGATCATCTGTCTCAAACCGTCGGTCTCAGTACGTATATCTCAGATAGTCTGTCTCAGAACGTCTGTCTCAGCCCGTCGGTCTCAGACCGTCTGTGTCGGACCGCCTGTCTCAGATCGTCTGTCTCAGACCGTCTGTCTCAGACCGTCTGTCTCAGACCGTCTGTCTCAGACCGTCTGTCTCAGACCGTCTGTCTCAGAACGTCTAGCTCAGCCCGTCTGTCTCAGAACGTCTAGCTCAGCCCGTCTGTCTCAGACCGTCTGTCTCAGACCGTCTGTCTCAGACCGTCTGTCTCAGACCGTCTGTCTCAGACCGTCAGTCTCAGACCGTCTGCCTCAGATCGTCTGTCTCAGACCGTCTATCTCAGCCCGTCTGTATCAGACCATCTATCTCAGCACGTCGGCCTCATACCGTCTGTCTCAGACCGTCTGTCTCAGACCGTCCGTCTCAGACCGTCCGTCTCAGACCGTCTGTCTCAGACCGTCTGTCTCAGACCGTCTGTCTCAGGCCGTCTGTTTAATACCGTCTATCTCGTCCCGTCTGTCTCAGACAGCCTGTGTCAGATCGTCTGTCTCAGACCGTCTATCTCAGCCCGTCTGTTTCAGACCATCTATCTCAGCACGTCGGTCTCATACCGTCTGTCTCAGACCGGCTATCTCGTCCCGTCTGTCTCAGACCGCCTGTCTCAGCCCGTCTATCTCGGCCCGTCGTTCTCAGACCGTCTGTCTCAGTCCGTCTGCCTCAGATCATCTGTCACAGACCGTCGGTCTCAGTAGGTATATCTCAGATAGTCTGTCTCAGAACGTCTGTCTCAGCCCGTCGGTCTCAGACCGTCTGTCCCAGAACATCTGTCTCAGACCGCCTGTCTCAGACCGTCTGTCTCAGATCGTCTGTCTCAGAACGTCTGTCTCAGCCCGTCTATCTCTGCCCGTCGGCCGCAGAACGTCTGTCTCAGACCGTCTGTCTCAGACCGTCTGCCTCAGATCATCTGTCTCAGACCGTCTGTCTCAGACCGTCGGTCTCAGTACGTATATCTCAGATAGTCTGTCTCAGAACGTCTGTCTCAGCCCGTCGGTCTCAGACCGTCTGTGTCAGACCGCCTGTCTCAGATCGTCTGTCTCAGAACGTCTGTCTCAGATCGTCTGTCTCAGACCGTCTGTCTCAGACCGTCTGTCTCAGATCGTCTGCCTCAGATCGTCTGTCTCAGACCGGCTATCTCGTCCCGTCTGTCTCAGACCGCCTGTCTCAGCCCGTCTATCTCGGCCCGTCGGTCTCAGACCGTCTGTCTCAGTCCGTCTGCCTCAGATCATCTGTCACAGACCGTCGGTCTCAGTACGTATATCTCAGATAGTCTGTCTCAGAACGTCTGTCTCAGCCCGTCGGTCTCAGACCGTCTGTCTCAGAACATCTGTCTCAGACCGCCTGTCTCAGACCGTCTGTCTCAGATCGTCTGTCTCAGAACGTCTGTCTCAGCCCGTCTATCTCTGCCCGTCGGCCGCAGAACGTCTGTCTCAGACCGTCTGCCTCAGATCATCTGTCTCAGCCCGTCTGTCTCAGACAGTCTGTCTCAGACCGTCTGTCTCAGACCGTCTGCCTCAGATCATCTGTCTCAGACCGTCTGTCTCAGACCGTCGGTCTCAGTACGTATATCTCAGATAGTCTGTCTCAGAACGTCTGTCTCAGCCCGTCGGTCTCAGACCGTCTGTGTCAGACCGCCTGTCTCAGATCGTCTGTCTCAGAACGTCTGTCTCAGATCGTCTGTCTCAGACCGTCTGTCTCAGACCGTCTGTCTCAGATCGTCTGCCTCAGATCGTCTGTCTCAGACCGTCTGCCTCAGATCATCTGTCTCAGCCCGTCTGTCTCAGAACGTCTGTCTCAGCCCGTCTATCTCTGCCCGTCGGCCGCAGAACGTCTGTCTCAGACCGTCTGTCTCAGACCGTCTGTCTCAGACCGTCTGTCTCAGACCGTCTGTCTCAGACCGTCTGTCTCAGCCCGTCTGTCTCAGAACGTCTGTCTCAGATCGTCTGTCTCAGAACGTCTGTCTCAGCCCGTCTGTTTAATACCGTCTATCTCGTCCCGTCGGTCTCAGACCAGCTGTCTCAGACCGCCTGTCTCAGACCGCCTGTCTCAGCCCGTCTGTCTCAGAACGTCTGTCTCAGATCGTCTCTCTCAGAACGTCTGTCTCAGCCCGTCTATCTCAGCCCGTCGGCCGCAGAACGTCTGTCTCAGACCGTCTGTCTCAGACCGCCTGTCTCAGACCGTCTGTCTCAGACCGTCTGTCTCAGGCCGTCTGTTTAATACCGTCTATCTCGTCCCGTCGGTCTCAGACCAGCTGTCTCAGACCGCCTGTCTCAGGCCGCCTGTCTCAGCCCGTCTGTCTCAGAACGTCTGTCTCAGATCGTCTGTCTCAGAACGTCTGTCTCAGCCCGTCTATCTCAGCCCGTCGGCCGCAGAACGTCTGACTCAGACCGTCTGTCTCAGACCGTCTGTCTCAGCCCGCCTGTCTCAGAACGTCTGTCTCAGACCGTCTGCCTCAGACAGTCTGTCTCAGTACGTATATCTCATATAGTCTGTCTCAGAACGTCTGTCTCAGCCAGTCTGTCTCAGAACATCTGTCTCAGACTGTCTGTCTCAGACCGCCTGTCTCAGAACATATATCTCAGCCCGTCTACCTCGTCCCCTCGGTCACAGACCGTCTATCTCGTCCCGTCTGTCTCAGACAGCCTCTGTCAGATCGTCTGTCTCAGAACGTCTGTCTCAGCCCGTCTATCTCTGCCCGTCGGCCGCAGAACGTCTGTCTCAGACCGTCTGCCTCAGATCGTCTGTCTCAGACCGTCTGTCTCAGACCGTCTGCCTCAGATCATCTGTCTCAGCCCGTCCATCTCGGCCCGCCGGTCTCAGACCGTCTGTCTCAGACCGTCTGCCTCAGACCGTCTGTCTCAGACCGTCTGTCTCAGACCGTCTGTCTCAGACCGTCTGTCTCAGACCGTCTGTCTCAGACCGTCTGTCTCAGACCGTCTGTCTCAGACCGTCTATCTCAGCCCGTCTGTTTCAGACCATTTATCTCAGCACGTCGGTCTCATACCGTCTGTCTCAGACCGGCTATCTCGTCCCGTCTGTCTCAGACCGTCTGTCTCAGCCCGTCTATCTCGGTCCGTCGGTCTCAGACCGTCTGTCTCAGTCCGTCTGTCTCAGTACGTCTAGCTCAGCCCGTCTGTCTCAGAACGTCTAGCTCAGCCCGTCTGTCTCAGTACGTATATTTCAGATAGTATGTCTCCGAACGTCTGTCTCAGCCCGTCTATCTCTGCCCGTCGGCCGCAGAACGTCTGTCTCAGACCGTCTGTCTCAGACCGTCTGTCTCAGACCGTCTGTCTCAGACCGTCTGCCTCAGATCATCTGTCTCAGACCGTCGGTCTCAGTACGTATATCTCACACAGTCTGTCTCAGAACGTCTGTCTCAGCCCGTCGGTCTCAGACCGTCTGTCTCAGACAGCCTGTCGCAGATCTTCTGTCTCAGAACGTCTGTCTCAGCCTGTCTATCTCTGCCCGTCGGCCGCAGAACGTCTGTCTCAGACCGTCTGCCTCAGATCGTCTGTCTCAGACCGTCTGTCTCAGTCCGTCTGCCTCAGATCATCTGTCTCAGCCCGTCTATCTCGGCCCGTCGGTCTCAGACCGTCTGTCTCAGACCAGCTGTCTCAGTCGGTCTGTCTCAGCCCGTCTATCACAGCCCGTCTGTCTCAGACCGTCTGTCTCAGACCGGCTATCTCGTCCCGTCTGTCTCAGACAGTCTGTCTCAGCCCGTCTATCTCGGTCCGTCTGTCTCAGTCCGTCTGCCTCAGATCATCTGTCTCAGACCGTCGGTCTCAGACCGTCTGTCTCAGACCGTCTGTCTCAGACCGCCAGTCTCAGGCCGCCTGTCTCAGCCCGTCTGTCTCAGAACGTCTGTCTCAGATCGTCTGTCTCAGAACGTCTGTCTCAGCCCGTCTATCTCAGCCCGTCGGCCGCAGAACGTCTGACTCAGACCGTCTGTCTCAGACCGTCTGTCTCAGCCCGCCTGTCTCAGAACGTCTGTCTCAGACCGTCTGCCTCAGACAGTCTGTCTCAGTACGTATATCTCATATAGTCTGTCTCAGAACGTCTGTCTCAGCCAGTCTGTCTCAGAACATCTGTCTCAGACTGTCTGTCTCAGACCGCCTGTCTCAGAACATATATCTCAGCCCGTCTACCTCGTCCCCTCGGTCACAGACCGTCTATCTCGTCCCGTCTGTCTCAGACAGCCTCTGTCAGATCGTCTGTCTCAGAACGTCTGTCTCAGCCCGTCTATCTCTGCCCGTCGGCCGCAGAACGTCTGTCTCAGACCGTCTGCCTCAGATCGTCTGTCTCAGACCGTCTGTCTCAGACCGTCTGCCTCAGATCATCTGTCTCAGCCCGTCCATCTCGGCCCGCCGGTCTCAGACCGTCTGTCTCAGACCGTCTGCCTCAGACCGTCTGTCTCAGACCGTCTGTCTCAGACCGTCTGTCTCAGACCATCTGTCTCAGTACGTATATTTCAGATAGTATGTCTCAGAACGTCTGTCTCAGCCCGTCTATCTCTGCCCGTCGGCCGCAGAACGTCTGTCTCAGACCGTCTGCCTCAGATCGTCTATCTCAGACCGTCTATCTCAGCCCGTCTGTTTCAGACCATTTATCTCAGCACGTCGGTCTCATACCGTCTGTCTCAGACCGGCTATCTCGTCCCGTCTGTCTCAGACCGTCTGTCTCAGCCCGTCTATCTCGGTCCGTCGGTCTCAGACCGTCTGTCTCAGTCCGTCTGTCTCAGTACGTCTAGCTCAGCCCGTCTGTCTCAGAACGTCTAGCTCAGCCCGTCTGTCTCAGTACGTATATTTCAGATAGTATGTCTCAGAACGTCTGTCTCAGCCCGTCTATCTCTGCCCGTCGGCCGCAGAACGTCTGTCTCAGACCGTCTGCCTCAGATCGTCTATCTCAGACCGTCTATCTCAGCCCGTCTGTTTCAGACCATTTATCTCAGCACGTCGGTCTCATACCGTCTGTCTCAGACCGGCTATCTCGTCCCGTCTGTCTCAGACCGTCTGTCTCAGCCCGTCTATCTCGGTCCGTCGGTCTCAGACCGTCTGTCTCAGTCCGTCTGTCTCAGTACGTCTAGCTCAGCCCGTCTGTCTCAGAACGTCTAGCTCAGCCCGTCTGTCTCAGTACGTATATTTCAGATAGTATGTCTCCGAACGTCTGTCTCAGCCCGTCTATCTCTGCCCGTCGGCCGCAGAACGTCTGTCTCAGACCGTCTGTCTCAGACCGTCTGTCTCAGACCGTCTGTCTCAGACCGTCTGCCTCAGATCATCTGTCTCAGACCGTCGGTCTCAGTACGTATATCTCACACAGTCTGTCTCAGAACGTCTGTCTCAGCCCGTCGGTCTCAGACCGTCTGTCTCAGACAGCCTGTCTCAGATCTTCTGTCTCAGAACGTCTGTCTCAGCCCGTCTATCTCTGCCCGTCGGCCGCAGAACGTCTGTCTCAGACCGTCTGCCTCAGATCGTCTGTCTCAGACCGTCTGTCTCAGTCCGTCTGCCTCAGATCATCTGTCTCAGCCCGTCTATCTCGGCCCGTCGGTCTCAGACCGTCTGTCTCAGACCAGCTGTCTCAGTCGGTCTGTCTCAGCCCGTCTATCACAGCCCGTCTGTCTCAGACCGTCTGTCTCAGACCGGCTATCTCGTCCCGTCTGTCTCAGACAGTCTGTCTCAGCCCGTCTATCTCGGTCCGTCTGTCTCAGTCCGTCTGCCTCAGATCATCTGTCTCAGACCGTCGGTCTCAGACCGTCTGTCTCAGGCCGTCTGTTTAATACCGTCTATCTCGTCCCGTCGGTCTCAGACCAGCTGTCTCAGACCGCCTGTCTCAGGCCGCCTGTCTCAGCCCGTCTGTCTCAGAACGTCTGTCTCAGATCGTCTGTCTCAGAACGTCTGTCTCAGCCCGTCTATCTCAGCCCGTCGGCCGCAGAACGTCTGACTCAGACCGTCTGTCTCAGACCGTCTGTCTCAGAACGTCTGTCTCAGCCCGTCTGTCTCAGACCGTCTGTCTCAGACCGTCTGTCTCAGAACGTCTGTCTCAGACCGTCTGTCTCAGACCGTCTGTCTCAGAACGTCTGTCTCAGCCCGTCTATCTCTGCCCGTCGGCCGCAGAACGTCTGTCTCAGACCGTCTGCCTCAGATCGTCTATCTCAGACCGTCTATCTCAGCCCGTCTGTTTCAGACCATCTATCTCAGCACGTCGGTCTCATACCGTCTGTCTCAGACCGGCGATCTCGTCCCGTCAGTCTCAGACCGTCTGTCTCAGCCCGTCTATCTCGGCCCGTCGGTCTCAGACCGTCTGTCTCAGTCCGTCTGCCTCAGATCATCTGTCTCAGACCGTCGGTCTCAGTACGTATGTCTCAGATAGTCTGTCTCAGAACGTCTGTCTCAGCCCGTCGGTCTCAGACCGTCTGTCTCAGAACATCTGTCTCAGACCGCCTGTCTCAGACCGTCTGTCTCAGATCTTCTGTCTCAGAACGTCTGTCTCAGCCCGTCTATCTCTGCCCGTCGGCCGCAGAACGTCTGTCTCAGACCGTCTGCCTCAGATCGTCTGTCTCAGACCGTCTGCCTCAGATCGTCTGTCTCAGACCGTCTGTCTCAGGCCGTCTGTCTCAGACCGTCTGTCTCAGACCGTCTGTCTCAGCCCGTCTATCTCTGCCCGTCGGCCGCAGAACGTCTGTCTCAGACCGTCTGCCTCAGATCGTCTATCTCAGACCGTCTATCTCAGCCCGTCTGTTTCAGACCATCTATCTCAGCACGTCGGTCTCATACCGTCTGTCTCAGACCGGCGATCTCGTCCCGTCTGTCTCAGACCGTCTGTCTCAGCCCGTCTATCTCGGCCCGTCGGTCTCAGACCAGCTGTCTCAGTCGGTCTGTCTCAGCCCGTCTATCACAGCCCGTCTGTCTCAGACCGTCTGTCTCAGACCGTCTGTCTCCGACCGTCTGTCTCAGATCTTCTGTCTCAGAACGTCTGTCTCAGCCCGTCTATCTCTGCCCGTCGGCCGCAGAACGTCTGTCTCAGACCGTCTGCCTCAGATCGTCTGTCTCAGACCGTCTGCCTCAGATCGTCTGTCTCAGACCGTCTGTCTCAGGCCGTCTGTCTCAGACCGTCTGTCTCAGACCGTCTGTCTCAGCCCGTCTATCTCTGCCCGTCGGCCGCAGAACGTCTGTCTCAGACCGTCTGCCTCAGATCGTCTATCTCAGACCGTCTATCTCAGCCCGTCTGTTTCAGACCATCTATCTCAGCACGTCGGTCTCATACCGTCTGTCTCAGACCGGCGATCTCGTCCCGTCTGTCTCAGACCGTCTGTCTCAGCCCGTCTATCTCGGCCCGTCGGTCTCAGACCAGCTGTCTCAGTCGGTCTGTCTCAGCCCGTCTATCACAGCCCGTCTGTCTCAGACCGTCTGTCTCAGACCGTCTGTCTCCGACCGTCTGCCTCAGATCGGCTGTCTCAGACCGTCTATCTCAGCCCGTCTATCTCTGCCCGTCGGCCGCAGAACGTCTGTCTCAGACCGTCTGCCTCAGATCGTCTATCTCAGACCGTCTATCTCAGCCCGTCTGTTTCAGCCCGTCTGTTTCAGACCATCTATCTCAGCACGTCGGTCTCATACCGTCTGTCTCAGACCGGCTATCTCGTCCCGTCTGTCTCAGACCGTCTGTCTCAGCCCGTCTATCTCGGCCCGTCGGTCTCAGACCGTCTGTCTCAGTCCGTCTGCCACAGATCATCTGTCTCAGACCGTCGGTCTCAGTACGTATATCTCAGATAGTCTGTCTCAGAACGTCTGTCTCAGCCCGTCGGTCTCAGACCGTCTGTCTCAGAACATCTGTCTCAGACCGCCTGTCTCAGACCGTCTGTCTCAGATCGTCTGTCTCAGAACGTCTGTCTCAGCCCGTCTATCTCTGCCCGTCGGCCGCAGAACGTCTGTCTCAGACCGTCTGCCACAGATCGTCTGTCTCAGACCGTCTGCCTCAGATCGTCTGTCTCAGACCGTCTGTCTCAGACCGTCTGCCTCACATCATCTGTCTCAGCCCGTCTATCTCGGCCCGTCGGTCTCAGACCGTCTGTCTCAGACCATATGTCTCAGTCGGTCTGTCTCAGACCAGCTGTCTCAGTCGGTCTGTCTCAGCCCGTCTATCACAGCCCGTCTGTCTCAGACCGTCTGTCTCAGACCGTCTGTCTCAGACCGTCTGTCTCAGGCCGTCTGTCTCAGACCGTCTGTCTCAGAACGTCTAGTTCAGCCCGTCTGTCTCAGAACGTCTAGCTCAGCCCGTCTGTCTCAGACCGTCTGTCTCAGACCGTCAGTCTCAGACCGTCTGCCTCAGATCGGCTGTCTCAGACCGTCTATCTCAGCCCGTCTGTATCAGACCATCTATCTCAGCACGTCGGCCTCACATCATCTGTCTCAGCCCGTCTATCTCGGCCCGTCGGTCTCAGACCGTCTGTCTGAGACCAGCTGTCTCAGTCGGTCTGTCTCAGACCAGCTGTCTCAGTCGGTCTGTCTCAGCCCGTCTATCACAGCCCGTCTGTCTCAGACCGTCTGTCTCAGCACGTCGGCCTCATACCGTCTGTCTCAGACCGTCTGTCTCAGACCGTCCGTCTCAGACCGCCCGTCTCAGACCGTCCGTCTCAGACCGTCTGTCTCAGACCGTCTGTCTCAGACCGTCTGTCTCAGGCCGTCTGTTTAATACCGTCTATCTCGTCCCGTCGGTCTCAGACCAGCTGTCTCAGACCGCCTGTCTCAGACCGCCTGTTTCAGACCGTCTGTCTCAGACCGTATGTCTCAGACCGTCTGTCTCAGACCGTCTGCCTCAGATCGTCTGTCTCAGACCGTCTATCTCAGCCCGTCTGTATCAGACCATCTATCACAGCACGTCGGCCTCATACCGTCTGTCTCAGACCGTCTGTCTCAGACCGTCCGTCTCAGACCGTCCGTCTCAGACCGTCTGTCTCAGACCGTCTGTCTCAGACCGTCCGTCTCAGACCGTCTGTCTCAGACCGTCTGTCTCAGACCGTCTGTCGCAGACCGTCTGCCTCAGATCATCTGTCTCAGTCCGTCTATCTCGGCCCGCCGGCCTCAGACTGTCTGTCTCAGACCAGCTGTCTCAGTCGGTCTGTCTCAGCCCGTCTATCACAGCCCGTCTGTCTCAGACCGTCTGTCTCAGACCGTCTGTCTCAGACCGTCTGCCTCTGATCGTCTGTCTCAGACCGTCTATCTCAGCCCGTCTGTATCAGACCATCTATCTCAGCACGTCGGCCTCATACCGTCTGTCTCAGACCGTCTGCCTCAGATCGTCTGTCTCCGACCGTCTGCCTCGGATCATCTGTCTCAGCCCGTCTATCTCAGACCGTCTGTCTCAGACCGTCTGTCTCAGACCGTCTGTCGCAGACCGTCTGCCTCAGATCATCTGTCTCAGCCTGTCTATGTCGGCCCGCCGGTCTCAGACCGTCTGTCTCAGACCAGCTGTCTCAGTCGGTCTGTCTCAGCCCGTCTATCACAGCCCGTCTGTCTCAGACCGTCTGTCTCAGACCGTCTGTCTCAGACCGTCTGTCTCAGGCCGTCTGTCTCAGACCGTCTGTCTCAGACCGTCTGTCTCAGACCGTCTGTCGCAGACCGTCTGCCTCAGATCATCTGTCTCAGCCTGTCTATGTCGGCCCGCCGGTCTCAGACCGCCTGTTTCAGACCGTCTGTCTCAGACCGTATGTCTCAGACCGTCGGACTCAGACCGTCTGCCTCAGATCGTCTGTCGCAGACCGTCTATCTCACCCCGTCTGTCTCAGACCGTCTGTCTCAGAACGTCTGTCTCAGACCGTCTGTCTCAGACCGTCTGTCTCAGAACGTCTGTCTCAGCCCGTCTATCTCTGCCCGTCGGCCGCAGAACGTCTGTCTCAGACCGTCTGCCTCAGATCGTCTATCTCAGACCGTCTATCTCAGCCCGTCTGTTTCAGCCCGTCTGTTTCAGACCATCTATCTCAGCACGTCGGTCTCATACCGTCTGTCTCAGACCGGCTATCTCGTCCCGTCTGTCTCAGACCGTCTGTCTCAGCCCGTCTATCTCGGCCCGTCGGTCTCAGACCGTCTGTCTTAGTCCGTCTGCCACAGATCATCTGTCTCAGACCGTCGGTCTCAGTACGTATATCTCAGATAGTCTGTCTCAGAACGTCTGTCTCAGCCCGTCGGTCTCAGACCGTCTGTCTCAGAACATCTGTCTCAGACCGCCTGTCTCAGACCGTCTGTCTCAGATCGTCTGTCTCAGAACGTCTGTCTCAGCCCGTCTATCTCTGCCCGTCGGCCGCAGAACGTCTGTCTCAGACCGTCTGCCACAGATCGTCTGTCTCAGACCGTCTGCCTCAGATCGTCTGTCTCAGACCGTCTGTCTCAGACCGTCTGCCTCACATCATCTGTCTCAGCCCGTCTATCTCTGCCCGTCGGTCTCAGACCGTCTGTCTCAGACCAGCTGTCTCAGTCGGTCTGTCTCAGACCAGCTGTCTCAGTCGGTCTGTCTCAGCCCGTCTATCACAGCCCGTCTGTCTCAGACCGTCTGTCTCAGACCGTCTGTCTCCGACCGTCTGTCTCAGACCGTCTGTCTCAGACCGTCTGTCTCAGACCGTCTGTCTCAGACCGTCTGTCTCAGACCGTCTGTCTCAGGCCGTCTGTCTCAGACCGTCTGTCTCAGAACGTCTAGCTCAGCCCGTCTGTCTCAGACCGTCAGTCTCAGACCGTCTGCCTCAGATCGGCTGTCTCAGACCGTCTATCTCAGCCCGTCTGTATCAGACCATCTATCTCAGCACGTCGGCCTCATACCGTCTGTCTCAGTCCGTCCGTCTCAGACCGCCCGTCTCAGACCGTCTGTCTCAGACCGTCTGTCTCAGACCGTCTGTCTCAGGCCGTCTGCTTAATACCGTCTATCTCGTCCCGTCGGTCTCAGACCAGCTGTCTCAGACCGCCTGTCTCAGACCGCCTGTTTCAGACCGTCTGTCTCAGACCGTATGTCTCAGACCGTCGGTCTCAGACCGTCTGCCTCAGACCGTCTGTCTCAGACCGTCTGTCTCAGACCGTCTGTCTCGGGCCGTCTGTTTAATACCGTCTATCTCGTCCCGTCGGTCTCAGACCAGCTGTCTCAGACCGTATGTCTCAGACCGTCGGTCTCAGACCGTCTGCCTCAGATCGTCTGTCGCAGACCGTATATCTCACCCCGTCTGTCTCAGACCGTCTGTCTCAGACCGTCTGTCTCAGACCGTCCGTCTCAGACCGCCCGTCTCAGGCCGTCCGTCTCAGACCGTCTGTCTCAGACCGTCTGTCTCAGACCGTCCGTCTCAGACCGTCTGTCTCAGACCGTCTGTCTCAGACCGTCTGTCGCAGACCGTCTGCCTCAGATCATCTGTCTCAGTCCGTCTATCTCGGCCCGCCGGCCTCAGACTGTCTGTCTCAGACCAGCTGTCTCAGTCGGTCTGTCTCAGCCCGTCTATCACAGCCCGTCTGTCTCAGACCGTCTGTCTCAGACCGTCTGTCTCAGACCGTCTGCCTCAGATCGTCTGTCTCAGACCGTCTATCTCAGCCCGTCTGTATCAGACCATCTATCTCAGCACGTCGGCCTCATACCGTCTGTCTCAGACCGTCTGCCTCAGATCGTCTGTCTCAGACCGTCTGCCTCGGATCATCTGTCTCAGCCCGTCTATCTCAGACCGTCTGTCTCAGACCGTCTGTCTCAGACCGTCTGTCGCAGACCGTCTGCCTCAGATCATCTGTCTCAGCCCGTCTATCTCGGCCCGTCGGTCTCAGACCGTCTGTCTCAGACCAGCTGTCTCAGTCGGTCTGTCTCAGACCAGCTGTCTCAGTCGGTCTGTCTCAGCCCGTCTATCACAGCCCGTCTGTCTCAGACCGTCTGTCTCAGACCGTCTGTCTCAGACAGTCTGTCTCAGACCGTCCGTCTCAGACCGTCCGTCTCAGACCGTCTGTCTCAGACCGTCTGTCTCAGACCGTCCGTCTCAGACCGTCTGTCGCAGACCGTCTGCCTCAGATCATCTGTCTCAGTCCGTCTATCTCGGCCCGCCGGCCTCAGACTGTCTGTCTCAGACCAGCTGTCTCAGTCGGTCTGTCTCAGCCCGTCTATCACAGCCCGTCTGTCTCAGACCGTCTGTCTCAGACCGTCTGTCTCAGACCGTCTGCCTCAGATCGTCTGTCTCAGACCGTCTATCTCAGCCCGTCTGTATCAGACCATCTATGTCAGCACGTCGGCCTCATACCGTCTGTCTCAGACCGTCTGCCTCAGATCGTCTGTCTCAGACCGTCTGCCTCGGATCATCTGTCTCAGCCCGTCTATCTCAGACCGTCTGTCTCAGACCGTCTGTCTCAGACCGTCTGTCGCAGACCGTCTGCCTCAGATCATCTGTCTCAGCCCGTCTATCTCGGCCCGTCGGTCTCAGACCGTCTGTCTCAGACCAGCTGTCTCAGTCGGTCTGTCTCAGACCAGCTGTCGCAGTCGGTCTGTCTCAGCCCGTCTATCACAGCCCGTCTGTCTCAGACCGTCTGTCTCAGACCGTCTGTCTCCGACCGTCTGTCTCAGACCGTCTGTCTCAGACCGTCTGTCTCAGAACGTCTGTCTCAGACCGTCTGTCTCAGACCGTCTGTCTCAGAACGTCTGTCTCAGCCCGTCTATCTCTGCCCGTCGGCCGCAGAACGTCTGTCTCAGACCGTCTGCCTCAGATCGTCTATCTCAGACCGTCTATCTCAGCCCGTCTGTTTCAGCCCGTCTGTTTCAGACCATCTATCTCAGCACGTCGGTCTCATACCGTCTGTCTCAGACCGGCTATCTCGTCCCGTCTGTCTCAGACCGTCTGTCTCAGCCCGTCTATCTCGGCCCGTCGGTCTCAGACCGTCTGTCTTAGTCCGTCTGCCACAGATCATCTGTCTCAGACCGTCGGTCTCAGTACGTATATCTCAGATAGTCTGTCTCAGAACGTCTGTCTCAGCCCGTCGGTCTCAGACCGTCTGTCTCAGAACATCTGTCTCAGACCGCCTGTCGCAGACCGTCTGTCTCAGATCGTCTGTCTCAGAACGTCTGTCTCAGCCCGTCTATCTCTGCCCGTCGGCCGCAGAACGTCTGTCTCAGACCGTCTGCCACAGATCGTCTGTCTCAGACCGTCTGCCTCAGATCGTCTGTCTCAGACCGTCTGTCTCAGACCGTCTGCCTCACATCATCTGTCTCAGCCCGTCTATCTCGGCCCGTCGGTCTCAGACCGTCTGTCTCAGACCAGCTGTCTCAGTCGGTCTGTCTCAGACCAGCTGTCTCAGTCGGTCTGTCTCAGCCCGTCTATCACAGCCCGTCTGTCTCAGACCGTCTGTCTCAGACCGTCTGTCTCCGACCGTCTGTCTCAGACCGTCTGTCTCAGACCGTCTGTCTCAGACCGTCTGTCTCAGACCGTCTGTCTCAGACCGTCTGTCTCAGACCGTCTGTCTCAGGCCGTCTGTCTCAGACCGTCTGTCTCAGAACGTCTAGCTCAGCCCGTCTGTCTCAGACCGTCAGTCTCAGACCGTCTGCCTCAGATCGGCTGTCTCAGACCGTCTATCTCAGCCCGTCTGTATCAGACCATCTATCTCAGCACGTCGGCCTCATACCGTCTGTCTCAGTCCGTCCGTCTCAGACCGCCCGTCTCAGACCGTCTGTCTCAGACCGTCTGTCTCAGACCGTCTGTCTCAGGCCGTCTGCTTAATACCGTCTATCTCGTCCCGTCGGTCTCAGACCAGCTGTCTCAGACCGCCTGTCTCAGACCGCCTGTTTCAGACCGTCTGTCTCAGACCGTATGTCTCAGACCGTCGGTCTCAGACCGTCTGCCTCAGATCGTCTGTCGCAGACCGTCTATCTCACCCCGTCTGTCTCAGACCGTCTGTCTCAGAACGTCTGTCTCAGACCGTCTGTCTCAGACCGTCTGTCTCAGAACGTCTGTCTCAGCCCGTCTATCTCTGCCCGTCGGCCGCAGAACGTCTGTCTCAGACCGTCTGCCTCAGATCGTCTATCTCAGACCGTCTATCTCAGCCCGTCTGTTTCAGCCCGTCTGTTTCAGACCATCTATCTCAGCACGTCGGTCTCATACCGTCTGTCTCAGACCGGCTATCTCGTCCCGTCTGTCTCAGACCGTCTGTCTCAGCCCGTCTATCTCGGCCCTTCGGTCTCAGACCGTCTGTCTCAGTCCGTCTGCCACAGATCATCTGTCTCAGACCGTCGGTCTCAGTACGTATATCTCAGATAGTCTGTCTCAGAACGTCTGTCTCAGCCCGTCGGTCTCAGACCGTCGGTCTCAGACCGTCTGTCTCAGAACATCTGTCTCAGACCGCCTGTCTCAGACCGTCTGTCTCAGATCGTCTGTCTCAGAACGTCTGTCTCAGCCCGTCTATCTCTGCCCGTCGGCCGCAGAACGTCTGTCTCAGACCGTCTGCCACAGATCGTCTGTCTCAGACCGTCTGCCTCAGATCGTCTGTCTCAGACCGTCTGTCTCAGACCGTCTGCCTCACATCATCTGTCTCAGCCCGTCTATCTCGGCCCGTCGGTCTCAGACCGTCTGTCTCAGACCAGCTGTCTCAGTCGGTCTGTCTCAGACCAGCTGTCTCAGTCGGTCTGTCTCAGCCCGTCTATCACAGCCCGTCTGTCTCAGACCGTCTGTCTCAGACCGTCTGTCTCAGACCGTCTGTCTCCGACCGTCTGTCTCAGACCGTCTGTCTCAGACCGTCTGTCTCAGACCGTCTGTCTCAGACCGTCTGTCTCAGACCGTCTGTCTCAGACCGTCTGTCTCAGGCCGTCTGTCTCAGACCGTCTGTCTCAGAACGTCTAAGCTCAGCCCGTCTGTCTCAGAACGTCTGTCTCAGACCGTCTGTCACAGATCTTCTGCCTCAGATCATCTGCCTCAGTCCGTCTATCTCGGCCCGCCGGTCTCAGACCGTCTGTCTCAGACCAGCTGTCTCAGATCGTCTATCTCAGACCGTCTATCTCAACCCGTCTGTTTCAGACCGTCTGTTTCAGACCATCTATCTCAGCACGTCGGTCTCATACCGTCTGCCTCAGACCGCCTGTATCAGACCGTCTGTCTCAGACCGTCTGTCTCCGACCGTCTGTCTCAGACCGTCTGTCTCAGACCGTCTGTCTCAGACCGTCTGTCTCAGACCGTCTGTCTCAGACCGTCTGTCTCAGACCGTCTGTCTCAGGCCGTCTGTCTCAGACCGTCTGTCTCAGAACGTCTAGCTCAGCCCGTCTGTCTCAGAACGTCTGTCTCAGACCGTCTGTCACAGATCTTCTGCCTCAGATCATCTGCCTCAGTCCGTCTATCTCGGCCCGCCGGTCTCAGACCGTCTGTCTCAGACCAGCTGTCTCAGATCGTCTATCTCAGACCGTCTATCTCAACCCGTCTGTTTCAGACCGTCTGTTTCAGACCATCTATCTCAGCACGTCGGTCTCATACCATCTGCCTCAGACCGCCTGTATCAGACCGTCTGTCTCAGACCGTCTGTCTCAGACCGTCTGTCTCAGACCGTCTGTCTCAGACCGTCTGTCTCAGACCGTCTGTCTCAGACCGTCTGTCTCAGACCGTCTGTCTCAGACCGTCTGTCTCAGACCGTCAGTCTCAGACCGTCTGCCTCAGATCGGCTGTCTCAGACCGTCTATCTCAGCCCGTCTGTATCAGACCATCTATCTCAGCACGTCGGCCTCATACCGTCTGTCTCAGACCGTCTGTCTCAGACCGTCCGTCTCAGACCGCCCGTCTCAGACCGTCTGTCTCAGACCGTCTGTCTCAGACCGTCTGTCTCAGGCCGTCTGTTTAATACCGTCTATCTCGTCCCGTCGGTCTCAGACCAGCTGTCTCAGACCGCCTGTCTCAGACCGCCTGTTTCAGACCGTCTGTCTCAGACCGTATGTCTCAGACCGTCTGTCTCAGACCGTCTGCCTCAGATCATCTGTCTCAGACCGTCTATCTCAGCCCGTCTGTATCAGACCATCTATCTCAGCACGTCGGCCTCATACCGTCTGTCTCAGACCGTCTGTCTCAGACCGTCCGTCTCAGACCGTCCGTCTCAGACCGTCTGTCTCAGACCGTCTGTCTCAGACCGTCCGTCTCAGACCGTCTGTCTCAGACCGTCTGTCTCAGACCGTCTGTCGCAGACCGTCTGCCTCAGATCATCTGTCTCAGTCCGTCTATCTCGGCCCGCCGGTCTCAGACCGTCTGTCTCAGACCAGCTGTCTCAGTCGGTCTGTCTCAGCCCGTCTATCACAGCCCGTCTGTCTCAGACCGTCTGTCTCAGACCGTCTGTCTCAGACCGTCTGCCTCAGATCGTCTGTCTCAGACCGTCTATCTCAGCCCGTCTGTATCAGACCATCTATCTCAGCACGTCGGCCTCATACCGTCTGTCTCAGACCGTCTGCCTCAGATCGTCTGTCTCAGACCGTCTGCCTCGGATCATCTGTCTCAGCCCGTCTATCTCAGACCGTCTGTCTCAGACCGTCTGTCTCAGACCGTCTGTCTCAGACCGTCTGCCTCAGATCATCTGTCTCAGCCTGTCTATGTCGGCCCGCCGGTCTCAGACCGTCTGTCTCAGACCAGCTGTCTCAGTCGGTCTGTCTCAGCCCGTCTATCACAGCCCGTCTGTCTCAGACCGTCTGTCTCAGACCGTCTGTCTCAGACCGTCTGTCTCAGACCGTCTGTCTCAAACCGTCTGTCTCAGACCGTCTGTCTCAGACCGTCTGCCTCAGATCGTCTATCTCAGACCGTCTATCTCAGCCCGTCTGTTTCAGACCGTCTGTTTCAGACCATCTATCTCAGCACGTCGGTCTCATACCGTCTGTCTCAGACCGTCTGTCTCAGACCGTCTGTCTCAGGCCGTCTGTCTCAGACCGTCTGTCTCAGAACGTCTAGCTCAGCCCGTCTGTCTCAGAACGTCTAGCTCAGCCCGTCTGTCTCAGACCGTCATTCTCAGACCGTCTGCCTCAGATCGGCTGTCTCAGACCGTCTATCTCAGCCCGTCTGTATCAGACCATCTATCTCAGCACGTCGGCCTCATACCGTCTGTCTCAGACCGTCTGTCTCAGACCGTCCGTCTCAGACCGCCCGTCTCAGACCGCCCGTCTCAGACCGTCTGTCTCAGACCGTCTGTCTCAGACCGTCTGTCTCAGGCCGTCTGCTTAATACCGTCTATCTCGTCCCGTCGGTCTCAGACCAGCTGTCTCAGACCGCCTGTCTCAGACCGCCTGTTTCAGACCGTCTGTCTCAGACCGTCTGTCTCAGACCGTCTGTCTCAGACCGTCTGTCTCAGACCGTCTGTCTCAGGCCGTCTGTCTCAGACCGTCTGTCTCAGAACGTCTAGCTCAGCCCGTCTGTCTCAGAACGTCTGTCTCAGACCGTCTGTCACAGACCTTCTGCCTCAGATCATCTGCCTCAGTCCGTCTATCTCGGCCCGCCGGTCTCAGACCGTCTGTCTCAGACCAGCTGTCTCAGATCGTCTATCTCAGACCGTCTATCTCAACCCATCTGTTTCAGACCGTCTGTTTCAGACCATCTATCTCAGCACGTCGGTCTCATACCGTCTGCCTCAGACCGCCTGTATCAGACCGTCTGTCTCAGACCGTCTGTCTCAGACCGTCTGTCTCAGACCGTCTGTCTCAGTACGTATATCTCAGATAGTCTGTCTCAGACCAGCTGTCTCAGTCGGTCTGTCTCAGACCAGCTGTCTCAGTCGGTCTGTCTCAGCCCGTCTATCTCAGCCCGTCTGTTTCAGACCGTCTGTCTCAGACCGTCTGTCTCAGACCGTCTGTCTCAGACCGTCTGTCTCAGTACGTATATCTCAGATAGTCTGTCTCAGAACGTCTGTCTCAGACCGTCTGTCTCAGACCGTCTGTCTCAGAACGTCTGTCTCAGCCCGTCTATCTCTGCCCGTCGGCCGCAGAACGTCTGTCTCAGACCGTCTGCCTCAGTCCGTCTGTCTCAGACCGTCTGTCTCAGACCGTCTGTCTCAGTACGTATATCTCAGATAGTCTGTCTCAGAACGTCTGTCTCAGACCGTCTGTCTCAGACCGTCTGTCTCAGAACGTCTGTCTCAGCCCGTCTATCTCTGCCCGTCGGCCGCAGAACGTCTGTCTCAGACCGTCTGCCTCAGATCGTCTATCTCAGACCGTCTATCTCAGCCCGTCTGTTTCAGACCATCTATCTCAGCACGTCGGTCTCATACCGTCTGTCTCAGACCGGCTATCTCGTCCCGTCTGTCTCAGACCGTCTGTCTCACCCCGTCTATCTCGGCCCGTCGGTCTCAGACGGTCTGTCTCAGTCCGTCTGCCTCAGATCATCTGTCTCAGACCGTCGGTCTCAGTACGTATATCTCAGATAGTCTGTCTCAGAACGTCTGTCTCAGCCCGTCGGTCTCAGACCGTCTGTCTCAGAACATCTGTCTCAGACCGCCTGTCTCAGACCGTCTGTCTCAGATCGTCTGTCTCAGAACGTCTGTCTCAGCCCGTCTATCTCTGCCCGTCGGCCGCAGAACGTCTGTCTCAGACCGTCTGCCTCAGATCGTCTGTCTCAGACCGTCTGCCTCAGATCGTCTGTCTCAGACCGTCTGTCTCAGACCGTCTGCCTCAGACCGTCTGTCTCAGACCGTCTGTCTCAGACCGTCTGTCTCAGACCGTCTGTCTCAGACCGTCTGTCTCAGACCGTCTGTCTCAGACCGTCTGTCTCAGGCCGTCTGTCTCAGACCGTCTGTCTCAGAACGTCTAGTTCAGCCCGTCTGTCTCAGAACGTCTAGCTCAGCCCGTCTGTCTCAGACCGTCTGTCTCAGACCGTCTGTCTCAGACCGTCAGTGTCAGACCGTCTGCCTCAGATCGGCTGTCTCAGACCGTCAATCTCAGCCCGTCTGTATCAGACCATCTATCTCAGCACGTCGGCCTCATACCGTCTGTCTCAGACCGTCTGTCTCAGACCGTCCGTCTCAGAACGTCTGTCTCAGCCCGTCTATCTCTGCCCGTCGGCCGCAGAACGTCTGTCTCAGACCGTCTGCCTCAGATCGTCTGTCTCAGACCGTCTGCCTCAGATCGTCTGTCTCAGACCGTCTGTCTCAGACCGTCTGCCTCAGACCGTCTGTCTCAGACCGTCTGTCTCAGACCGTCTGTCTCAGACCGTCTGTCTCAGACCGTCTGTCTCAGACCGTCTGTCTCAGACCGTCTGTCTCAGACCGTCTGTCTCAGACCGTCTGTCTCAGGCCGTCTGTCTCAGACCGTCTGTCTCAGAACGTCTAGTTCAGCCCGTCTGTCTCAGAACGTCTAGCTCAGCCCGTCTGTCTCAGACCGTCTGTCTCAGACCGTCAGTGTCAGACCGTCTGCCTCAGATCGGCTGTCTCAGACCGTCAATCTCAGCCCGTCTGTATCAGACCATCTATCTCAGCACGTCGGCCTCATACCGTCTGTCTCAGACCGTCTGTCTCAGACCGTCCGTCTCAGACCGCCCGTCTCAGACCGTCTATCTCGGCCCGTCGGTCTCAGACCGTCTGTCTCAGACCAGCTGTCTCAGTCGGTCTGTCTCAGACCAGCTGTCTCAGTCGGTCTGTCTCAGCCCGTCTATCACAGCCCGTCTGTCTCAGACCGTGTGTCTCAGACCGTCTGTCTCCGACCGTCTGTCTCAGACCGTCTGTCTCAGACCGTCTGTCTCAGACCGTCTGTCTCAGACCGTCTGTCTCAGGCCGTCTGTCTCAGACCGTCTGTCTCAGAACGTCTAGCTCAGCCCGTCTGTCTCAGAACGTCTGTCTCAGACCGTCTGTCACAGACCTTCTGCCTCAGATCATCTGTCTCAGTCCGTCTATCTCGGCCCGCCGGTCTCAGACCGTCTGTCTCAGACCAGCTGTCTCAGATCGTCTATCTCAGACCGTCTATCTCAACCCGTCTGTTTCAGACCGTCTGTTTCAGACCATCTATCTCAGCACGTCGGTCTCATACCGTCTGCCTCAGACCGCCTGTATCAGACCGTCTGTCTCAGACCGTCTGTCTCAGACCGTCTGTCTCAGACCGTCTGTCTCAGTACGTATATCTCAGATAGTCTGTCTCAGAACGTCTGTCTCAGACCGTCTGTCTCAGACCGTCTGTCTCAGACCGCCTGCCTCAGATCGTCTGTCTCAGACCGTCTGTCTCAGACCGTCTGCCTCACATCATCTGTCTCAGCCCGTCTATCTCGGCCCGTCGGTCTCAGACCGTCTGTCTCAGACCAGCTGTCTCAGTCGGTCTGTCTCAGACCAGCTGTCTCAGTCGGTCTGTCTCAGCCCGTCTATCACAGCCCGTCTGTCTCAGACCGTCTGTCTCAGACCGTCTGTCTCCGACCGTCTGTCTCAGACCGTCTGTCTCAGACCGTCTGTCTCAGACCGTCTGTCTCAGACCGTCTGTCTCAGACCGTCTGTCTCAGACCGTCTGTCTCAGACCGTCTGTCTCAGGCCGTCTGTCTCAGACCGTCTGTCTCAGAACGTCTAGCTCAGCCCGTCTGTCTCAGACCGTCAGTCTCAGACCGTCTGCCTCAGATCGGCTGTCTCAGACTGTCTATCTCAGCCCGTCTGTATCAGACCATCTATCTCAGCACGTCGGCCTCATACCGTCTGTCTCAGTCCGTCCGTCTCAGACCGCCCGTCTCAGACCGTCTGTCTCAGACCGTCTGTCTCAGACCGTCTGTCTCAGGCCGTCTGCTTAATACCGTCTATCTCGTCCCGTCGGTCTCAGACCAGCTGTCTCAGACCGCCTGTCTCAGACCGCCTGTTTCAGACCGTCTGTCTCAGACCGTATGTCTCAGACCGTCGGTCTCAGACCGTCTGCCTCAGATCGTCTGTCGCAGACCGTCTATCTCACCCCGTCTGTCTCAGACCGTCTGTCTCAGAACGTCTGTCTCAGACCGTCTGTCTCAGACCGTCTGTCTCAGAACGTCTGTCTCAGCCCGTCTATCTCTGCCCGTCGGCCGCAGAACGTCTGTCTCAGACCGTCTGCCTCAGATCGTCTATCTCAGACCGTCTATCTCAGCCCGTCTGTTTCAGACCATCTATCTCAGCACGTCGGTCTCATACCGTCTGTCTCAGACCGGCTATCTCGTCCCGTCTGTCTCAGACCGTCTGTCTCAGCCCGTCTATCTCGGCCCTTCGGTCTCAGACCGTCTGTCTCAGTCCGTCTGCCACAGATCATCTGTCTCAGACCGTCGGTCTCAGTACGTATATCTCAGATAGTCTGTCTCAGAACGTCTGTCTCAGCCCGTCGGTCTCAGACCGTCGGTCTCAGACCGTCTGTCTCAGAACATCTGTCTCAGACCGCCTGTCTCAGACCGTCTGTCTCAGATCGTCTGTCTCAGAACGTCTGTCTCAGCCCGTCTATCTCTGCCCGTCGGCCGCAGAACGTCTGTCTCAGACCGTCTGCCACAGATCGTCTGTCTCAGACCGTCTGCCTCAGATCGTCTGTCTCAGACCGTCTGTCTCAGACCGTCTGCCTCACATCATCTGTCTCAGCCCGTCTATCTCGGCCCGTCGGTCTCAGACCGTCTGTTTCAGACCATCTATCTCAGCACGTCGGTCTCATACCGTCTGCCTCAGACCGCCTGTATCAGACCGTCTGTCTCAGACCGTCTGTCTCAGACCGTCTGTCTCAGACCGTCTGTCTCAGACCGTCTGTCTCAGACCGTCTGTCTCAGACCGTCAGTCTCAGACCGTCTGCCTCAGATCGGCTGTCTCAGACCGTCTATCTCAGCCCGTCTGTATCAGACCATCTATCTCAGCACGTCGGCCTCATACCGTCTGTCTCAGACCGTCTGTCTCAGACCGTCCGTCTCAGACCGCCCGTCTCAGACCGTCTGTCTCAGACCAGCTGTCTCAGTCGGTCTGTCTCAGCCCGTCTATCACAGCCCGTCTGTCTCAGACCGTCTGTCTCAGACCGTCTGTCTCAGACCGTCTGTCTCCGACCGTCTGTCTCAGACCGTCTGTCTCAGACCGTCTGTCTCAGACCGTCTGTCTCAGACCGTCTGTCTCAGACCGTCTGTCTCAGGCCGTCTGTCTCAGACCGTCTGTCTCAGAACGTCTAGCTCAGCCCGTCTGTCTCAGAACGTCTGTCTCAGACCGTCTGTCACAGATCTTCTGCCTCAGATCATCTGCCTCAGTCCGTCTATCTCGGCCCGCCGGTCTCAGACCGTCTGTCTCAGACCAGCTGTCTCAGATCGTCTATCTCAGACCGTCTATCTCAACCCGTCTGTTTCAGACCGTCTGTTTCAGACCATCTATCTCAGCACGTCGGTCTCATACCGTCTGCCTCAGACCGCCTGTATCAGACCGTCTGTCTCAGACCGTCTGTCTCAGACCGTCTGTCTCAGACCGTCTGTCTCAGACCGTCTGTCTCAGACCGTCTGTCTCAGACCGTCTGTCTCAGACCGTCTGTCTCAGACCGTCTGTCTCAGACCGTCTGTCTCAGACCGTCAGTCTCAGACCGTCTGCCTCAGATCGGCTGTCTCAGACCGTCTATCTCAGCCCGTCTGTATCAGACCATCTATCTCAGCACGTCGGCCTCATACCGTCTGTCTCAGATCGTCTGTCTCAGACCGTCCGTCTCAGACCGCCCGTCTCAGACCGTCTGTCTCAGACCGTCTGTCTCAGACCGTCTGTCTCAGGCCGTCTGTTTAATACCGTCTATCTCGTCCCGTCGGTCTCAGACCAGCTGTCTCAGACCGCCTGTCCCAGACCGCCTGTTTCAGACCGTCTGTCTCAGACCGTATGTCTCAGACCGTCTGTCTCAGACCGTCTGCCTCAGATCGTCTGTCTCAGACCGTCTATCTCAGCCCGTCTGTATCAGACCATCTATCTCAGCACGTCGGCCTCATACCGTCTGTCTCAGACCGTCTGTCTCAGACCGTCCGTCTCAGACCGTCCGTCTCAGACCGTCTGTCTCAGACCGTCTGTCTCAGACCGTCCGTCTCAGACCGTCTGTCTCAGACCGTCTGTCGCAGACCGTCTGCCTCAGATCATCTGTCTCAGTCCGTCTATCTCGGCCCGCCGGTCTCAGACCGTCTGTCTCAGACCAGCTGTCTCAGTCGGTCTGTCTCAGCCCGTCTATCACAGCCCGTCTGTCTCAGACCGTCTGTCTCAGACCGTCTGTCTCAGACCGTCTGCCTCAGATCGTCTGTCTCAGACCGTCTATCTCAGCCCGTCTGTATCAGACCATCTATCTCAGCACGTCGGCCTCATACCATCTGTCTCAGACCGTCTGCCTCAGATCGTCTGTCTCAGACCGTCTGCCTCGGATCATCTGTCTCAGCCCGTCTATCTCAGACCGTCTGTCTCAGACCGTCTGTCTCAGACCGTCTGCCTCAGATCATCTGTCTCAGCCTGTCTATGTCGGCCCGCCGGTCTCAGACCGTCTGTCTCAGACCAGCTGTCTCAGTCGGTCTGTCTCAGCCCGTCTATCACAGCCCGTCTGTCTCAGACCGTCTGTCTCAGACCGTCTGTCTCAGACCGTCTGTCTCAGACCGTCTGTCTCAGACCGTCTGTCTCAAACCGTCTGTCTCGGACCGTCTGTCTCAGACCGTCTGCCTCAGATCGTCTATCTCAGACCGTCTATCTCAGCCCGTCTGTTTCAGACCGTCTGTTTCAGACCATCTATCTCAGCACGTCGGTCTCATACCGTCTGTCTCAGACCGTCTGTCTCAGACCGTCTGTCTACGGCCGTCTGTCTCAGACCGTCTGTCTCAGAACGTCTAGCTCAGCCCGTCTGTCTCAGAACGTCTAGCTCAGCCCGTCTGTCTCAGACCGTCATTCTCAGACCGTCTGCCTCAGATCGGCTGTCTCAGACCGTCTATCTCAGCCCGTCTGTATCAGACCATCTATCTCAGCACGTCGGCCTCATACCGTCTGTCTCAGACCGTCTGTCTCAGACCGTCCGTCTCAGACCGCCCGTCTCAGACCGTCTGTCTCAGACCGTCTGTCTCAGACCGTCTGTCTCAGGCCGTCTGCTTAATACCGTCTATCTCGTCCCGTCGGTCTCAGACCAGCTGTCTCAGACCGTCTGTCTCAGACCGCCTGTTTCAGACCGTCTGTCTCAGACCGTATGTCTCAGACCGTCTAGCTCAGCCCGTCTGTCTCAGAACGTCTAGCTCAGCCCGTCTGTCTCAGACCGTCATTCTCAGACCGTCTGCCTCAGATCGACTGTCTCAGACCGTCTATCTCAGCCCGTCTGTATCAGACCATCTATCTCAGCACGTCGGCCTCATACCGTCTGTCTCAGACCGTCTGTCTCAGACCGTCCGTCTCAGACCGCCCGTCTCAGACCGTCTGTCTCAGACCGTCTGTCTCAGACCGTCTGTCTCAGACCGTCTGTCTCAGGCCGTCTGCTTAATACCGTCTATCTCGTCCCGTCGGTCTCAGACCGTCTGTCTCAGACCGTCTGTCTCAGACCGTCTGTCTCAGACCGTCTGTCTCAGGCCGTCTGTCTCAGACCGTCTGTCTCAGAACGTCTAGCTCAGCCCGTCTGTCTCAGAACGTCTGTCTCAGACCGTCTGTCTCAGACCGTCCGTCTCAGACCGTCTGCCTCAGATCGTCTGTCTCAGACCGTCTGTCTCAGACCAGCTGTCTCAGTCGGTCTGTCTCAGACCAGCTGTCTCAGTCGGTCTGTCTCAGCCCGTCTATCACAGCCCGTCTGTCTCAGACCGTCTGTCTCAGACCGTCTGTCTCAGACCGTCTGTCCCCGACCGTCTGTCTCAGACCGTCTGTCTCAGACCGTCTGTCTCAGACCGTCTGTCTCAGACCGTCTGTCTCAGACCGTCTGTCTCAGACCGTCTGTCTCAGACCGTCTGTCTCAGGCCGTCTGTCTCAGACCGTCTGTCTCAGAACGTCTAGCTCAGCCCGTCTGTCTCAGAACGTCTGTCTCAGACCGTCTGTCACAGACCTTCTGCCTCAGATCATCTGCCTCAGTCCGTCTATCTCGGCCCGCCGGTCTCAGACCGTCTGTCTCAGACCAGCTGTCTCAGATCGTCTATCTCAGACCGTCTATCTCAACCCATCTGTTTCAGACCGTCTGTTTCAGACCATCTATCTCAGCACGTCGGTCTCATACCGTCTGCCTCAGACCGCCTGTATCAGACCGTCTGTCTCAGACCGTCTGTCTCAGACCGTCTGTCTCAGACCGTCTGTCTCAGTACGTATATCTCAGATAGTCTGTCTCAGACCAGCTGTCTCAGTCGGTCTGTCTCAGACCAGCTGTCTCAGTCGGTCTGTCTCAGCCCGTCTATCTCAGCCCGTCTGTTTCAGACCGTCTGTCTCAGACCGTCTGTCTCAGACCGTCTGTCTCAGACCGTCTGTCTCAGACCGTCTGTCTCAGTACGTATATCTCAGATAGTCTGTCTCAGAACGTCTGTCTCAGACCGTCTGTCTCAGACCGTCTGTCTCAGAACGTCTGTCTCAGCCCGTCTATCTCTGCCCGTCGGCCGCAGAACGTCTGTCTCAGACCGTCTGCCTCAGTCCGTCTGTCTCAGACCGTCTGTCTCAGACCGTCTGTCTCAGACCGTCTGTCTCAGACCGTCTGCCTCAGATCATCTGTCTCAGCCTGTCTATGTCGGCCCGCCGGTCTCAGACCGTCTGTCTCAGACCAGCTGTCTCAGTCGGTCTGTCTCAGCCCGTCTATCACAGCCCGTCTGTCTCAGACCGTCTGTCTCAGACCGTCTGTCTCAGACCGTCTGTCTCAGACCGTCTGTCTCAAACCGTCTGTCTCAGCACGTCGGCCTCATACCGTCTGTCTCAGACCGTCTGTCTCAGACCGTCCGTCTCAGACCGCCCGTCTCAGACCGTCTGTCTCAGACCGTCTGTCTCAGACCGTCTGTCTCAGACCGTCTGTCTCAGGCCGTCTGCTTAATACCGTCTATCTCGTCCCGTCGGTCTCAGACCAGCTGTCTCAGACCGCCTGTCTCAGACCGCCTGTTTCAGACCGTCTGTCTCAGACCGTATGTCTCAGACCGTCTAGCTCAGCCCGTCTGTCTCAGAACGTCTAGCTCAGCCCGTCTGTCTCAGACCGTCATTCTCAGACCGTCTGCCTCAGATCGGCTGTCTCAGACCGTCTATCTCAGCCCGTCTGTATCAGACCATCTATCTCAGCACGTCGGCCTCATACCGTCTGTCTCAGACCGTCTGTCTCAGACCGTCCGTCTCAGACCGCCCGTCTCAGACCGTCTGTCTCAGACCGTCTGTCTCAGACCGTCTGTCTCAGACCGTCTGTCTCAGGCCGTCTGCTTAATACCGTCTATCTCGTCCCGTCGGTCTCAGACCGTCTGTCTCAGACCGTCTGTCTCAGACCGTCTGTCTCAGACCGTCTGTCTCAGGCCGTCTGTCTCAGACCGTCTGTCTCAGAACGTCTAGCTCAGCCCGTCTGTCTCAGAACGTCTGTCTCAGACCGTCTGTCTCAGACCGTCCGTCTCAGACCGTCTGCCTCAGATCGTCTGTCTCAGACCGTCTGTCTCAGACCAGCTGTCTCAGTCGGTCTGTCTCAGACCAGCTGTCTCAGTCGGTCTGTCTCAGCCCGTCTATCACAGCCCGTCTGTCTCAGACCGTCTGTCTCAGACCGTCTGTCTCAGACCGTCTGTCCCCGACCGTCTGTCTCAGACCGTCTGTCTCAGACCGTCTGTCTCAGACCGTCTGTCTCAGACCGTCTGTCTCAGACCGTCTGTCTCAGACCGTCTGTCTCAGACCGTCTGTCTCAGACCGTCTGTCTCAGGCCGTCTGTCTCAGACCGTCTGTCTCAGAACGTCTAGCTCAGCCCGTCTGTCTCAGAACGTCTGTCTCAGACCGTCTGTCACAGACCTTCTGCCTCAGATCATCTGCCTCAGTCCGTCTATCTCGGCCCGCCGGTCTCAGACCGTCTGTCTCAGACCAGCTGTCTCAGATCGTCTATCTCAGACCGTCTATCTCAACCCATCTGTTTCAGACCGTCTGTTTCAGACCATCTATCTCAGCACGTCGGTCTCATACCGTCTGCCTCAGACCGCCTGTATCAGACCGTCTGTCTCAGACCGTCTGTCTCAGACCGTCTGTCTCAGACCGTCTGTCTCAGTACGTATATCTCAGATAGTCTGTCTCAGACCAGCTGTCTCAGTCGGTCTGTCTCAGACCAGCTGTCTCAGTCGGTCTGTCTCAGCCCGTCTATCTCAGCCCGTCTGTTTCAGACCGTCTGTCTCAGACCGTCTGTCTCAGACCGTCTGTCTCAGACCGTCTGTCTCAGACCGTCTGTCTCAGACCGTCTGTCTCAGTACGTATATCTCAGATAGTCTGTCTCAGAACGTCTGTCTCAGACCGTCTGTCTCAGACCGTCTGTCTCAGAACGTCTGTCTCAGCCCGTCTATCTCTGCCCGTCGGCCGCAGAACGTCTGTCTCAGACCGTCTGCCTCAGTCCGTCTGTCTCAGACCGTCTGTCTCGGACCGTCTGTCTCAGACCGTCTGTCTCAGACCGTCTGCCTCAGATCATCTGTCTCAGCCTGTCTATGTCGGCCCGCCGGTCTCAGACCGTCTGTCTCAGACCAGCTGTCTCAGTCGGTCTGTCTCAGCCCGTCTATCACAGCCCGTCTGTCTCAGACCGTCTGTCTCAGACCGTCTGTCTCAGACCGTCTGTCTCAGACCGTCTGTCTCAAACCGTCTGTCTCAGACCGTCTGTCTCAGACCGTCTGCCTCAGATCGTCTATCTCAGACCGTCTATCTCAGCCCGTCTGTTTCAGACCGTCTGTTTCAGACCATCTATCTCAGCACGTCGGTCGCATACCGTCTGTCTCAGACCGTCTGTCTCAGACCGTCTGTCTCAGGCCGTCTGTCTCAGACCGTCTGTCTCAGAACGTCTAGCTCAGCCCGTCTGTCTCAGAACGTCTAGCTCAGCCCGTCTGTCTCAGACCGTCATTCTCAGACAGTCTGGCTCAGATCGGCTGTCTCAGACCGTCTATCTCAGCCCGTCTGTATCAGACCATCTATCTCAGCACGTCGGCCTCATACCGTCTGTCTCAGACCGTCTGTCTCAGACCGTCCGTCTCAGACCGCCCGTCTCAGACCGTCTGTCTCAGACCGTCTGTCTCAGACCGTCTGTCTCAGGCCGTCTGCTTAATACCGTCTATCTCGTCCCGTCGGTCTCAGACCAGCTGTCTCAGACCGCCTGTCTCAGACAGCCTGTTTCAGACCGTCTGTCTCAGACCGTATGTCTCAGACCGTCGGTCTCAGACCGTCTGCCTCAGATCGTCTGTCGCAGACCGTCTATCTCTGCCCGTCGGCCGCAGAACGTCTGTCTCAGACCGTCTGCCTCAGATCGTCTATCTCAGACCGTCTATCTCAGCCCGTCTGTATCAGACCATCTATCTCAGCACGTCGGCCTCATACCGTCTGTCTCAGACCGTCTGTCTCAGACCGTCCGTCTCAGACCGTCTGCCTCAGATCGTCTGTCTCAGACCGTCTGTCTCAGACCGTCTGTCTCAGACCGTCTGTATCAGACCGTCTGTCTCAGACCGTCTGTCTCAGTACGTATATCTCAGATAGTCTGTCTCAGAACGTCTGTCTCAGACCGTCTGTCTCAGACCGTCTGTCTCAGAACGTCTGTCTCAGCCCGTCTATCTGTGCCCGTCGGCCGCAGAACGTCTGTCTCAGACCGTCTGCCTCAGTCCGTCTGTCTCAGACCGTCTGTCTCAGACCGTCTGTCTCAGTACGTATATCTCAGATAGTCTGTCTCAGAACGTCTGTCTCAGACCGTCTGTCTCAGACCGTCTGTCTCAGACCGTCTGTCTCAGAACGTCTGTCTCAGCCCGTCTATCTCTGCCCGTCGGCCGCAGAACGTCTGTCTCAGACCGTCTGCCTCAGATCGTCTATCTCAGACCGTCTATCTCAGCCCGTCTGTTTCAGACCATCTATCTCAGCACGTCGGTCTCATACCGTCTGTCTCAGACCGGCTATCTCGTCCCGTCTGTCTCAGACCGTCTGTCTCACCCCGTCTATCTCGGCCCGTCGGTCTCAGACGGTCTGTCTCAGTCCGTCTGCCTCAGATCATCTGTCTCAGACCGTCGGTCTCAGTACGTATATCTCAGATAGTCTGTCTCAGAACGTCTGTCTCAGCCCGTCGGTCTCAGACCGTCTGTCTCAGAACATCTGTCTCAGACCGCCTGTCTCAGACCGTCTGTCTCAGATCGTCTGTCTCAGAACGTCTGTCTCAGCCCGTCTATCTCTGCCCGTCGGCCGCAGAACGTCTGTCTCAGACCGTCTGCCTCAGATCGTCTGTCTCAGACCGTCTGCCTCAGATCGTCTGTCTCAGACCGTCTGTCTCAGACCGTCTGCCTCAGACCGTCTGTCTCAGACCGTCTGTCTCAGACCGTCTGTCTCAGACCGTCTGTCTCAGACCGTCTGTCTCAGACCGTCTGTCTCAGACCGTCTGTCTCAGGCCGTCTGTCTCAGACCGTCTGTCTCAGAACGTCTAGTTCAGCCCGTCTGTCTCAGAACGTCTAGCTCAGCCCGTTTGTCTCAGACCGTCTGTCTCAGACCGTCAGTGTCAGACCGTCTGCCTCAGATCGGCTGTCTCAGACCGTCAATCTCAGCCCGTCTGTATCAGACCATCTATCTCAGCACGTCGGCCTCATACCGTCTGTCTCAGCCCGTCTGTCTCAGACCGTCCGTCTCAGACCGCCCGTCTCAGACCGTCTATCTCGGCCCGTCGGTCTCAGACCGTCTGTCTCAGACCAGCTGTCTCAGTCGGTCTGTCTCAGACCAGCTGTCTCAGTCGGTCTGTCTCAGCCCGTCTATCACAGCCCGTCTGTCTCAGACCGTGTGTCTCAGACCGTCTGTCTCCGACCGTCTGTCTCAGACCGTCTGTCTCAGACCGTCTGTCTCAGGCCGTCTGTCTCAGACCGTCTGTCTCAGACCGTCTGTCTCAGACCGTCTGTCTCAGGCCGTCTGTCTCAGACCGTCTGTCTCAGAACGTCTAGCTCAGCCCGTCTGTCTCAGAACGTCTGTCTCAGACCGTCTGTCACAGACCTTCTGCCTCAGATCATCTGTCTCAGTCCGTCTATCTCGGCCCGCCGGTCTCAGACCGTCTGTCTCAGACCAGCTGTCTCAGATCGTCTATCTCAGACCGTCTATCTCAACCCGTCTGTTTCAGACCGTCTGTTTCAGACCATCTATCTCAGCACGTCGGTCTCATACCGTCTGCCTCAGACCGCCTGTATCAGACCGTCTGTCTCAGACCGTCTGTCTCAGACCGTCTGTCTCAGACCGTCTGTCTCAGACCGTCTGTCTCAGTACGTATATCTCAGATAGTCTGTCTCAGAACGTCTGTCTCAGACCGTCTGTCTCAGACCGTCTGTCTCAGACCGTCTGTCTCAGAACGTCTGTCTCAGCCCGTCTATCTCTGCCCGTCGGCCGCAGAACGTCTGTCTCAGACCGTCTGCCTCAGATCGTCTATCTCAGACCGTCTATCTCAGCCCGTCTGTTTCAGACCATCTATCTCAGCACGTCGGTCTCATACCGTCTGTCTCAGACCGTCTGTCTCACCCCGTCTATCTCGGCCCGTCGGTCTCAGACCGTCTGTCTCAGTCCGTCTGCCTCAGATCATCTGTCTCAGACCGTCGGTCTCAGTACGTATATCTCAGATAGTCTGTCTCAGAACGTCTGTCTCAGCCCGTCGGTCTCAGACCGTCTGTCTCAGAACATCTGTCTCAGACCGCCTGTCTCAGACCGTCTGTCTCAGATCGTCTGTCTCAGAACGTCTGTGTCAGCCCGTCTATCTCTGCCCGTCGGCCGCAGACCGTCTGCCTCAGACCGTCTGTCTCAGACCGTCTGTCTCAGACCGTCTGTCTCAGACCGTCTGTCTCAGACCGTCTGTCTCAGACCGTCTGTCTCAGACCGTCTGTCTCAGACCGTCTGTCTCAGGCCGTCTGTCTCAGACCGTCTGTCTCATAACGTCTAGTTCAGCCCGTCTGTCTCAGAACGTCTAGCTCAGCCCGTCTGTCTCAGACCGTCTGTCTCAGACCGTCTGTCTCAGACCGTCAGTCTCAGACCGTCTGCCTCAGATCGGCTGTCTCAGACCGTCAATCTCAGCCCGTCTGTATCAGACCATCTTTCTCAGCACGTCGGCCTCATACCGTCTGTCTCAGACCGTCTGTCTCAGACCGTCCGTCTCAGACCGCCCGTCTCAGACCGTCTGTCTCAGACCGTCTGTCTCAGACCGTCTGTCTCAGACCGTCTGTCTCAGGCCGTCTGTTTAATACCGTCTATCTCGTCCCGTCGGTCTCAGACCAGCTGTCTCAGACCGCCTGTCTCAGACCGCCTGTTTCAGACCGTCTGTCTCAGACCGTATGTCTCAGACCGTCTGTCTCAGACCGTCTGCCTCAGATCGTCTGTCTCAGACCGTCTATCTCAGCCCGTCTGTATCAGACCATCTATCTCAGCACGTCGGCCTCATACCGTCCGTCTCAGACCGTCTGTCTCAGACCTTCCGTCTCAGACCGTCCGTCTCAGACCGTCTGTCTTAGACCGTCTATCTCAGACCGTCCGTCTCAGACCGTCTGTCTCAGACCGTCTGTCTCAGACCGTCTGTCGCAGACCGTCTGCCTCAGATCATCTGACTTAGTCCGTCTATCTCGGCCCGCCGGCCTCAGACCGTCTGTCTCAGACCAGCTGTCTCAGTCGGTCTGTCTCAGCCCGTCTATCACAGCCCGTCTGTCTCAGACCGTCTGTCTCAGACCGTCTGTATCAGACCATCTATCTCAGCACGTCGGCCTCATACCGTCTGTCTCAGACCGTCTGCCTCAGATCGTCTGTCTCGGACCGTCTGCCTCGGATCATCTGTCTCAGCCCGTCTATCTCAGACCGTCTGTCTCAGACCGTCTGTCTCAGACCGTCTGTCTCAGACCGTCTGCCTCAGATCATCTGTCTCAGCCTGTCAATGTCGGCCCGCCGGTCTCAGACCGTCTGTCTCAGACCAGCTGTCTCAGTCGGTCTGTCTCAGCCCGTCTATCACAGCCCGTCTGTCTCAGACCGTCTGTCTCAGACCGTCTGTCTCAGACCGTCTGTCTCAGACCGTCTGTCTCAGACCGTCTGTCTCAGACCGTCTGTCTCAGACCGTCTGTCTCAGACCGTCTGCCTCAGATCGTCTATCTCAGACCGTCTATCTCAGCCCGTCTGTTTCAGACCATCTATCTCAGCACGTCGGTCTCATACCGTCTGTCTCAGACCGTCTGTCTCAGACCGTCTGTCTCAGGCCGTCTGTCTCAGACCGTCTGTCTCAGAACGTCTAGCTCAGCCCGTCTGTCTCAGAACGTCTAGCTCAGCCCGTCTGTCTCAGACCGACTGCCTCAGATCGTCTGTCGCAGACCGTCTATCTCACCCCGTCTGTATCAGACCATCTATCTCAGCACGTCGGCCTCAGACCGTCTATCTCACCCCGTCTGTATCAGACCATCTATCTCAGCACGTCGGCCTCAGACCGTCTGTCTCAGACCGTCTGTCTCAGACCGTCTGTCTCAGACCGTCTGTCTCAGACCGTCTGTCTCAGGTCGTCTGTCTCAGACCGTCTGTCTCAGAACGTCTGTCTCAGACCGTCTGTCTCAGACCGTCTGTCTCAGAACGTCTGTCTCAGCCCGTCTATCTCTGCCCGTCGGCCGCAGAACGTCTGTCTCAGACCGTCTGCCTCAGATCGTCTATCTCAGACCGTCTATCTCAGCCCGTCTGTTTCAGCCCGTCTGTTTCAGACCATCTATCTCAGCACGTCGGTCTCATACCGTCTGTCTCAGACCGGCTATCTCGTCCCGTCTGTCTCAGCCCGTCTATCTCGGCCCGTCGGTCTCAGACCGTCTGTCTCAGTCCGTCTGCCTCAGATCATCTGTCTCAGACCGTCGGTCTCAGTACGTATATCTCAGATAGTCTGTCTCAGAACGTCTGTCTCAGCCCGTCGGTCTCAGACCGTCTGTCTCAGAACATCTGTCTCAGACCGCCTGTCTCAGACCGTCTGTCTCAGATCGTCTGTCTCAGAACGTCTGTCTCAGCCCGTCTATCTCTGCCCGTCGGCCGCAGAACGTCTGTCTCAGACCGTCTGCCACAGATCGTCTGTCTCAGACCGTCTGCCTCAGACCGTCTGCCTCACATCATCTGTCTCAGCCCGTCTATCTCGGCCCGTCGGTCTCAGACCGTCTGTCTCAGACCAGCTGTCTCAGTCGGTCTGTCTCAGACCAGCTGTCTCAGTCGGTCTGTCTCAGCCCGTCTATCACAGCCCGTCTGTCTCAGACCGTCTGTCTCAGACCGTCTGTCTCAGACCGTCTGTCTCCGACCGTCTGTCTCAGACCGTCTGTCTCAGACCGTCTGTCTCAGACCGTCTGTCTCAGACCGTCTGTCTCAGACCGTCTGTCTCAGACCGTCTGTCTCAGACCGTCTGTCTCAGACCGTCTGTCTCAGACCGTCTGTCTCAGACCGTCTGTCCAGACCGTCTGTCTCAGGCCGTCTGTCTCAGACCGTCTGTCTCAGAACGTCTAGCTCAGCCCGTCTGTCTCAGAACGTCTAGCTCAGCCCGTCTGTCTCAGACCGTCTGTCTCAGACCGTCAGTCTCAGACCGTCTGCCTCAGATCGGCTGTCTCAGACCGTCTATCTCAGCCCGTCTGTATCACACCATCTATCTCAGCACGTCGGCCTCATACCGTCTGTCTCAGACCGTCTGTTTAATACCGTCTATCTCGTCCCGTCGGTCTCAGACCAGCTGTCTCAGACCGCCTGTCTCAGACCGCCTGTTTCAGACCGTCTGTCTCAGACCGTATGTCTCAGACCGTCAGTCTCAGACCGTCTGCCTCAGATCGGCTGTCTCAGACCGTCTATCTCAGCCCGTCTGTATCACACCATCTATCTCAGCACGTCGGCCTCATACCGTCTGTCTCAGACCGTCTGTCTCAGGCCGTCTGTTTAATACCGTCTATCTCGTCCCGTCGGTCTCAGACCAGCTGTCTCAGACCGCCTGTCTCAGACCGCCTGTTTCAGACCGTCTGTCTCAGACCGTATGTCTCAGACCGTCAGTCTCAGACCGTCTGCCTCAGATCGGCTGTCTCAGACCGTCTATCTCAGCCCGTCTGTATCACACCATCTATCTCAGCACGTCGGCCTCATACCGTCTGTCTCAGACCGTCTGTCTCAGACCGTCCGTCTCAGACCGCCCGTCTAAGACCGCCCGTCTCAGACCGTCTGTCTCAGACCGTCTGTCTCAGACCGTCTGTCTCAGACCGTCTGTCTCAGGCCGTCTGTTTAATACCGTCTATCTCGTCCCGTCGGTCTCAGACCAGCTGTCTCAGACCGCCTGTCTCAGACCGCCTGTTTCAGACCGTCTGTCTCAGACCGTATGTCTCAGACCGTCTGTCTCAGACCGTCTGCCTCAGATCGTCTGTCTCAGACCGTCTATCTCAGCCCGTCTGTATCAGACCATCTATCTCAGCACGTCGGCCTCATACCGTATGTCTCAGACCGTCCGTCTCAGACCGTCCGTCTCAGACCGTCTGTCTCAGACCGTCTGTCTCAGATCGTCTGTCACAGACCGTCTGCCTCAGATCATCTGTCTCAGTCCGTCTATCTCGGCCCGCCGGTCTCAGACCAGCTGTCTCAGTCGGTCTGTCTCAGCCCGTCTATCTCAGCCCGTCGGCCGCAGAACGTCTGTCTCAGACCGTCTGTCTCAGACCGTCTGTCTCAGACCGTCTGTCTCAGACCGTCTGTCTCAGACCAGCTGTCTCAGTCGGTCTGTCTCAGCCCGTCTATCACAGCCCGTCTGTCTCAGACCGTCTGTCTCAGACCGTCTGTCTCCGACCGTCTGTCTCAGACCGTCTGTCTCAGACCAGCTGTCTCAGTCGGTCTGTCTCAGCCCGTCTATCACAGCCCGTCTGTCTCAGACCGTCTGTCTCAGACCGTCTGTCTCCGACCGTCTGTCTCAGACCGTCTGTCTCAGACCGTCTGTCTCAGACCGTCTGTCTCAGACCGTCTGTCTCAGACCGTCTGTCTCAGACCGTCTGTCTCAGACCGTCTGTCCAGACCGTCTGTCTCAGGCCGTCTGTCTCAGACCGTCTGTCTCAGAACGTCTAGCTCAGCCCGTCTGTCTCAGAACGTCTAGCTCAGCCCGTCTGTCTCAGACCGTCTGTCTCAGACCGTCAGTCTCAGACCGTCTGCCTCAGATCGGCTGTCTCAGACCGTCTATCTCAGCCCGTCTGTATCACACCATCTATCTCAGCACGTCGGCCTCATACCGTCTGTCTCAGACCGTCTGTCTCAGGCCGTCTGTTTAATACCGTCTATCTCGTCCCGTCGGTCTCAGACCAGCTGTCTCAGACCGCCTGTCTCAGACCGCCTGTTTCAGACCGTCTGTCTCAGACCGTATGTCTCAGACCGTCAGTCTCAGACCGTCTGCCTCAGATCGGCTGTCTCAGACCGTCTATCTCAGCCCGTCTGTATCACACCATCTATCTCAGCACGTCGGCCTCATACCGTCTGTCTCAGACCGTCTGTCTCAGGCCGTCTGTTTAATACCGTCTATCTCGTCCCGTCGGTCTCAGACCAGCTGTCTCAGACCGCCTGTCTCAGACCGCCTGTTTCAGACCGTCTGTCTCAGACCGTATGTCTCAGACCGTCAGTCTCAGACCGTCTGCCTCAGATCGGCTGTCTCAGACCGTCTATCTCAGCCCGTCTGTATCACACCATCTATCTCAGCACGTCGGCCTCATACCGTCTGTCTCAGACCGTCTGTCTCAGACCGTCCGTCTCAGACCGCCCGTCTCAGACCGCCCGTCTCAGACCGTCTGTCTCAGACCGTCTGTCTCAGACCGTCTGTCTCAGACCGTCTGTCTCAGGCCGTCTGTTTAATACCGTCTATCTCGTCCCGTCGGTCTCAGACCAGCTGTCTCAGACCGCCTGTCTCAGACCGCCTGTTTCAGACCGTCTGTCTCAGACCGTATGTCTCAGACCGTCTGTCTCAGACCGTCTGCCTCAGATCGTCTGTCTCAGACCGTCTATCTCAGCCCGTCTGTATCAGACCATCTATCTCAGCACGTCGGCCTCATACCGTATGTCTCAGACCGTCCGTCTCAGACCGTCCGTCTCAGACCGTCTGTCTCAGACCGTCTGTCTCAGATCGTCTGTCACAGACCGTCTGCCTCAGATCATCTGTCTCAGTCCGTCTATCTCGGCCCGCCGGTCTCAGACCAGCTGTCTCAGTCGGTCTGTCTCAGCCCGTCTATCACAGCCCGTCTGTCTCAGACCGTCTATCTCAGCACGTCGGCCTCATACCGTCTGTCTCAGACCGTCTGTCTCAGACCGTCTGTCTCAGACCGTCTGTCTCAGACCGTCTGTCTCAGACCGTCTGTCTCAGACCGTCTGCCTCAGATCGTCTGACTCAGACCGTCTATCTCAGCCCGTCTGTATCAGACCATCTATCTCAGCACGTCGGCCTCATACCGTCTGTATCAGACCATCTATCTCAGCACGTCGGCCTCATACCGTCTGTCTCAGACCGGCTATCTCGTCCCGTCTGTCTCAGACCGTCTGTCTCAGCCCGTCTATCTCGGCCCGTCGGTCTCAGACCGTCTGTCTCAGTCCGTCTGCCTCAGATCATCTGTCTCAGACCGTCGGTCTCAGTACGTATATCTCAGATAGTCTGTCTCAGAACGTCTGTCTCAGCCCGTCGGTCTCAGACCGTCTGTCTCAGAACATCTGTCTCAGACCGCCTGTCTCAGACAGTCTGTCTCAGACCGTTTGTCTCAGACCGTCTGCCTCAGACCGTCTGTCTCAGACCGTCTGTATCAGACCATCTATCTCAGCAATTCGGCCTCATACCGTCTGTCTCAGACCGTCTGTCTCAGACCGTCCGTCTCAGACCGTCCGTCTCAGACCGTCTGTCTCAGACCGTCTGTCTCAGACCGTCTGTCTCAGGCCGTCTGTCTCAGTCCGTCTGTCTCAGTTCGTCCATATCAGCCCGTCAGCATCAGTCCGTATGTCTCAGATCCTCTGTCTCAGACCGTCTGTCTCAGACCGTCTGTCTCAGACCGTCTGTCTCAGACCGTCTGTCTCAGACCGTCTGTCTCAGACCGTCTGTCTCAGACCGTCTGTCTCAGACCGTCTGTCTCAGACCGTCTGTCTCAGACCGTCTGTCTCAGACCGTCTGTCTCAGACCGTCTGTCTCAGACCGTCTGTCTCAGACCGTCTGTCTCAGACCGTCTGTCTCAGACCGTCTGTCTCAGACCGTGTGTCTCAAACCGTCTATGTCCGCCCGTCTGTCTCAGACCGTCTATATCTGCCCGTCTGTCTCAGACCGTCTGTCTCAGACCGCCTGTCTCAGACCGTCTGTCTCAGACCGCCTGTCTCAGTCCGTCTATCTCAGCTCGTCCATATCAGCCCGTCAGCATCAGTCCGTATGTCTCAGATCCTCTGTCTCAGACCGTCTGTCTCAGCCCGTCTGTCTCAGAACGTCTGTCTCAGATCGTCTGTCTCAGAACGTCTGTCTCAGACCGTCTGTCTCAGACCGTCTGTCTCAGACCGTCTGTCTCAGACCGTCTGTCTCAGACCGTCTGTCTCAGACCGTCTGTCTCAGACCGTCTGTCTCAGACCGTCTGTCTCAGACCGTCTGTCTCAGACCCTCTGTCTGAAACCGTCTGTCTCAGACCGTCTGTCTCAGACCGTCTGTCTGAGACCGTCTGTCTCAGACCGTCTGTCTCACACCGTCTGTCTCAGACCGTCTGTCTCAGACCGTCTGTCTCAGACCGTCTGTCTCAGACCGTCTGTCTCAGACCGACCGTCTCAGAACGTCTAGCTCAGCCCGTCTGTCTCAGAACGTCTAGCTCAGACCGCCTGTCTCAGACCGTCTGTCTCAGACCGTCTGTCTCAGACCGTCTGCCTCAGATAGTCTGTCTCACACCGTCTGTCTCAGACAGTCTGCCTCAGAACGTCTAGCTCAGCCCGTCTGTCTCAGAACGTCTAGCTCAGACCGTCTGTCTCAGACCGTCTAGCTCAGCCCGTCTGTCTCAGAACGTCTAGCTCAGACCGCCTGTCTCAGACCGTCTGTCTCAGACCGTCTGCCTCAGATCGTCTGTGTCAGACCGTCTGTCTCGGACCGGCTGTCTCACACCGTCTGTCTCAGACCGTCTGTCTGAGACCGTCTGTCTCAGACCGTCTGTCTGAGACCGTCTGTCTCAGACCGTCTGTCTCAGACCGTCTGTCTCAGACCGTCTGTCTCAGACCGTCTGTCTCAGACCGTCTGTCTCAGACCGTCTATCGCAGACCGTCTGTCTCAGACCAGCTGTCTCAGACCGTCTGTCTCAGCCCGTCTGTCTCAGAACGTCTAGCTCAGACCGCCTGTCTCAGACCGTCTGTCTCAGACCGTCTGTCTCAGACCGTCTGCCTCAGATCGTCTGTCTCAGACCGTCGGTCTCAGACCAGCTGTCTCAGACCGTCTGTCTCAGACCAGCTGTCTCAGACCGTCTGTCTCAGACCGTCTGTCTCAGTCCGTCTGCCTCAGATCATCTGTCTCAGACCGTCGGTCTCAGTACGTATATCTCAGATAGTCTGTCTCAGAACGTCTGTCTCAGCCCGTCGGTCTCGGACCGTCTGTCTCAGAACATCTGTCTCAGACCGCCTGTCTCAGACCGTCTGTCTCAGATCGTCTGTCTCAGAACGTCTGTCTCAGCCCGTCTATCTCTGCCCGTCGGCCGCAGAACGTCTGTCTCAGACCGTCTGCCACAGATCGTCTGTCTCAGACCGTCTTCCTCAGATCGTCTGTCTCAGACCGTCTGTCTCAGACCGTCTGCCTCACATCATCTGTCTCAGCCCGTCTATCTCGGCCCGTCGGTCTCAGACCGTCTGTCTCAGACCAGCTGTCTCAGTCGGTCTGTCTCAGACCAGCTGTCTCAGTCGGTCTGTCTCAGCCCGTCTATCACAGCCCGTCTGTCTCAGACCGTCTGTCTCAGACCGTCTGTCTCCGACCGTCTGTCTCAGACCGTCTGTCTCAGACCGTCTGTCTCAGACCGTCTGTCTCACACCGTCTGTCTCAGACCGTCTGTCTCAGACCGTCTGTCTCAGACCGTCTGTCTCAGACCGTCTGTCTCAGACCGTCTGTCTCAGGCCGTCTGTTTAATACCGTCTATCTCGTCCCGTCGGTCTCAGACCAGCTGTCTCAGACCGCCTGTCTCAGACCGCCTGTTTCAGACCGTCTGTCTCAGACCGTATGTCTCAGACCGTCTGTCTCAGACCGTCTGCCTCAGATCGTCTGTCTCAGACCGTCTATCTCAGCCCGTCTGTATCAGACCATCTATCTCAGCACGTCGGCCTCATACCGTCTGTCTCAGACCGTCCGTCTCAGACCGTCCGTCTCAGACCGTCTGTCTCACACCGTCTGTCTCCGACCGTCTGTCTCAGATCGTCTGTCTCAGACCGTCTGTCTCAGACCGTCTGTCTCAGACCGTCTGTCTCAGACCGTCTGTCTCAGACCGTCTGTCTCAGACCGACCGTCTCAGAACGTCTAGCTCAGCCCGTCTGTCTCAGAACGTCTAGCTCAGACCGCCTGTCTCAGACCGTCTGTCTCAGACCGTCTGTCTCAGACCGTCTGCCTCAGATAGTCTGTCTCACACCGTCTGTCTCAGACAGTCTGCCTCAGAACGTCTAGCTCAGCCCGTCTGTCTCAGAACGTCTAGCTCAGACCGTCTGTCTCAGACCGTCTGTCTCAGACCGTCTGTCTCAGACCCTCTGTCTGAAACCGTCTGTCTCAGACCGTCTGTCTCAGACCGTCTGTCTGAGACCGTCTGTCTCAGCCCGTCTGTCTCAGAACGTCTAGCTCAGACCGTCTGTCTCAGACCGTCTGTCTCAGACCCTCTGTCTGAAACCGCCTGTCTCAGACCGTCTGTCTCAGACCGTCTGTCTGAGACCGTCTGTCTCAGACCGTCTGTCTCACACCGTCTGTCTCAGACCGTCTGTCTCAGACCGTCTGTCTCAGACCGTCTGTCTCAGACCGACCGTCTCAGAACGTCTAGCTCAGCCCGTCTGTCTCAGACCGTCTAGCTCAGACCGCCTGTCTCAGACCGTCTGTCTCAGACCGTCTGTCTCAGACCGTCTGCCTCAGATAGTCTGTCTCACACCGTCTGTCTCAGACAGTCTGCCTCAGAACGTCTAGCTCAGCCCGTCTGTCTCAGAACGTCTAGCTCAGACCGTCTGTCTCAGACCGTCTAGCTCAGCCCGTCTGTCTCAGAACGTCTAGCTCAGACCGCCTGTCTCAGACCGTCTGTCTCAGACCGTCTGCCTCAGATCGTCTGTGTCAGACCGTCTGTCTCGGACCGGCTGTCTCACACCGTCTGTCTCAGACCGTCTGTCTGAGACCGTCTGTCTCAGACCGTCTGTCTCAGACCGTCTGTCTCAGACCGTCTGTCTCAGACCGTGTGTCTCAAACCGTCTATGTCCGCCCGTCTGTCTCAGACCGTCTATATCTGCCCGTCTGTCTCAGACCGTCTGTCTCAGACCGCCTGTCTCAGACCGTCTGTCTCAGACCGTCTGTCTCAGTCCGTCTGCCTCAGATCATCTGTCTCAGACCGTCGGTCTCAGTACGTATATCTCAGATAGTCTGTCTCAGAACGTCTGTCTCAGCCCGTCGGTCTCGGACCGTCTGTCTCAGAACATCTGTCTCAGACCGCCTGTCTCAGACCGTCTGTCTCAGATCGTCTGTCTCAGAACGTCTGTCTCAGCCCGTCTATCTCTGCCCGTCGGCCGCAGAACGTCTGTCTCAGACCGTCTGCCACAGATCGTCTGTCTCAGACCGTCTTCCTCAGATCGTCTGTCTCAGACCGTCTGTCTCAGACCGTCTGCCTCACATCATCTGTCTCAGCCCGTCTATCTCGGCCCGTCGGTCTCAGACCGTCTGTCTCAGACCAGCTGTCTCAGTCGGTCTGTCTCAGACCAGCTGTCTCAGTCGGTCTGTCTCAGCCCGTCTATCACAGCCCGTCTGTCTCAGACCGTCTGTCTCAGACCGTCTGTCTCCGACCGTCTGTCTCAGACCGTCTGTCTCAGACCGTCTGTCTCAGACCGTCTGTCTCACACCGTCTGTCTCAGACCGTCTGTCTCAGACCGTCTGTCTCAGACCGTCTGTCTCAGGCCGTCTGTCTCAGACCGTCTGTCTCAGAACGTCTAGCTCAGCCCGTCTGTCTCAGAACGTCTAGCTCAGCCCGTCTGTCTCAGACCGTCTGTCTCAGACCGTCAGTCTCAGACCGTCTGCCGCAGATCGGCTGTCTCAGACCGTCTATCTCAGCCCGTCTGTATCAGACCATGTATCTCAGCACGTCGGCCTCATACCGTCTGTCTCAGACCGTCTGTCTCAGACCGTCCGTCTCAGACCGCCCGTCTCAGACCGCCCGTCTCAGACCGTCTGTCTCAGACCGTCTGTCTCAGACCGTCTGTCTCAGACCGTCTGTCTCAGACCGTCTGTCTCAGACCGTCTGTCTCAGGCCGTCTGTTTAATACCGTCTATCTCGTCCCGTCGGTCTCAGACCAGCTGTCTCAGACCGCCTGTCTCAGACCGCCTGTTTCAGACCGTCTGTCTCAGACCGTATGTCTCAGACCGTCTGTCTCAGACCGTCTGCCTCAGATCGTCTGTCTCAGACCGTCTATCTCAGCCCGTCTGTATCAGACCATCTATCTCAGCACGTCGGCCTCATACCGTCTGTCTCAGACCGTCCGTCTCAGACCGTCCGTCTCAGACCGTCTGTCTCACACCGTCTGTCTCCGACCGTCTGTCTCAGATCGTCTGTCTCAGACCGTCTGTCTCAGACCGTCTGTCTCAGACCGTCTGTCTCAGACCGTCTGTCTCAGACCGACCGTCTCAGAACGTCTAGCTCAGCCCGTCTGTCTCAGAACGTCTAGCTCAGACCGCCTGTCTCAGACCGTCTGTCTCAGACCGTCTGTCTCAGACCGTCTGCCTCAGATAGTCTGTCTCACACCGTCTGTCTCAGACCGTCTGTCTCAGAACGTCTAGCTCAGCCCGTCTGTCTCAGAACGTCTAGCTCAGACCGTCTGTCTCAGACCGTCTAGCTCAGCCCGTCTGTCTCAGAACGTCTGTCTCAGACCGTCTGTCTCAGACCGTCTGTCTCAGGCCGTCTGTTTAATACCGTCTATCTCGTCCCGTCGGTCTCAGACCAGCTGTCTCAGACCGCCTGTCTCAGACCGCCTGTTTCAGACCGTCTGTCTCAGACCGTATGTCTCAGACCGTCTGTCTCAGACCGTCTGCCTCAGATCGTCTGTCTCAGACCGTCTATCTCAGCCCGTCTGTATCAGACCATCTATCTCAGCACGTCGGCCTCATACCGTCTGTCTCAGACCGTCCGTCTCAGACCGTCCGTCTCAGACCGTCTGTCTCACACCGTCTGTCTCCGACCGTCTGTCTCAGATCGTCTGTCTCAGACCGTCTGTCTCAGACCGTCTGTCTCAGACCGTCTGTCTCAGACCGTCTGTCTCAGACCGACCGTCTCAGAACGTCTAGCTCAGCCCGTCTGTCTCAGAACGTCTAGCTCAGACCGCCTGTCTCAGACCGTCTGTCTCAGACCGTCTGTCTCAGACCGTCTGCCTCAGATAGTCTGTCTCACACCGTCTGTCTCAGACCGTCTGTCTCAGAACGTCTAGCTCAGCCCGTCTGTCTCAGAACGTCTAGCTCAGACCGTCTGTCTCAGACCGTCTAGCTCAGCCCGTCTGTCTCAGAACGTCTAGCTCAGACCGCCTGTCTCAGATCGTCTGTCTCAGAACGTCTGTCTCAGCCCGTCTATCTCTGCCTGTCGGCCGCAGAACGTCTGTCTCAGACCGTCTGCCACAGATCGTCTGTCTCAGACCGTCTGCCTCAGATCGTCTGTCTCAGACCGTCTGTCTCAGACCGTCTGCCTCACATCATCTGTCTCAGCCCGTCTATCTCGGCCCGTCGGTCTCAGACCGTCTGTCTCAGACCAGCTGTCTCAGTCGGTCTGTCTCAGACCAGCTGTCTCAGTCGGTCTGTCTCAGCCCGTCTATCACAGCCCGTCTGTCTCAGACCGTCTGTCTCAGACCGTCTGTCTCAGACCGTCTGTCTCCGACCGTCTGTCTCAGACCGTCTGTCTCAGAACGTCTAGCTCAGCCCGTCTGTCTCAGACCGTCTGTCTCAGACCGTCAGTCTCAGACCGTCTGCCTCAGATCGGCTGTCTCAGACCGTCTATCTCAGCCCGTCTGTATCAGACCATCTATCTCAGCACGTCGGCCTCATACCGTCTGTCTCAGACCGTCTGTCTCAGACCGTCTGTCTCAGGCCGTCTGTTCAATACCGTCTATCTCGTCCCGTCGGTCCCAGACCAACTGTCTCAGACCGCCTGTCTCAGATCGTCTGTCTCAGACCGTCTGTCTCAGACCGTGTGTCACAGACCGTCTGTCTCAGACCGTCTGTCTCAGACCGTCTGTCTCAGACCGTCTGTCTCAGACCGTCTGTCTCAGACCGTCTGTCTCAGACCGTGTGTCTCAAACCGTCTATGTCCGCCCGTCTGTCTCAGACCGTCTATATCTGCCCGTCTGTCTCAGACCGTCTGTCTCAGACCGCCTGTCTCAGACCGTCTGTCTCAGACCGCCTGTCTCAGTCCATCTATCTCAGCTCGTCCATATCAGCCCGTCAGCATCAGTCCGTATGTCTCAGATCCTCTGTCTCAGACCGTCTGTCTCAGCCCGTCTGTCTCAGAACGTCTGTCTCAGATCGTCTGTCTCAGAACGTCTGTCTCAGCCCGTCTATCTCAGCCCGTCGGCCGCAGAATGTCTGTCTCAGACCGTCTGTCCCAGACCGTCTGTCTCAGACCGTCTGTCTCAGACCGTCTGTCTCAGACCGTCTGTCTCAGACCGTCTGTCTCAGACCGTCTGTCTCAGACCGTCTGTCTCAGACCCTCTGTCTGAAACCGTCTGTCTCAGACCGTCTGTCTCAGACCGTCTGTCTGAGACCGTCTGTCTCAGACCGTCTGTCTCACACCGTCTGTCTCAGACCGCCTGTCTCAGACCGTCTGTCTCAGACCGTCTGTCTCAGACCGTCTGTCTCAGACCGTCTGTCTCAGACCGTCTGCCTCAGATAGTCTGTCTCACACCCTCTGTCTCAGACCGTCTGTCTCAGAACGTCTAGCTCAGCCCGTCTGTCTCAGAACGTCTAGCTCAGACCGTCTGTCTCAGACCGTCTAGCTCAGCCCGTCTGTATCAGACCATCTATCTCAGCACGTCGGCCTCATACCGTCTGTCTCAGACCGTCCGTCTCAGACCGTCTGTCTCAGACCGTGTGTCACAGACCGTCTGTCTCAGACCGTCTGTCTCAGACCGTCTGTCGCAGACCGTCTGTCTCAGACCGTCTGTCTCAGACCGTCTGTCTCAGACCGTCTGTCTCAGTCCGTCTATCTCAGCCCGTCTGAATCAGACCATCTATCTCAGCACGTTGGCCTCATACCGTCTGTCTCGGACCGTCTGTCTCAGACTGTCTGTCTCAGACCGTCTGTCTCAGACCGTCTGTCTCATACCGCCTGTCTCAGACCGTCTGTCTCAGACCGTCTGTCTCAGACCGTCTGCCTCAGATCGTCTGTCTCAGACCGTCTGTCTCAGACCGTCTGCCTCACATCATCTGTCTCAGCCCGTCTATCTCGGCCCGTCGGTCTCAGACCGTCTGTCTCAGACCAGCTGTCTCAGTCGGTCTGTCTCAGACCAGCTGTCTCAGTCGGTCTGTCTCAGCCCGTCTATCACAGCCCGTCTGTCTCAGACCGTCTGTCTCAGACCGTCTGTCTCAGACCGTCTGTCTCCGACCGTCTGTCTCAGACCGTCTGTCTCAGACCGTCTGTCTCAGACCGTCTGTCTCAGACCGTCTGTCTCAGACCGTCTGTCTCAGACCGTCTGTCTCAGACCGTCTGTCTCAGACCGTCTGTCTCAGGCCGTCTGTCTCAGACCGTCTGTCTCAGAACGTCTAGCTCAGCCCGTCTGTCTCAGAACGTCTAGCTCAGCCCGTCTGTCTCAGACCGTCTGTCTCAGACCGTCAGTCTCAGACCGTCTGCCTCAGATCGGCTGTCTCAGACCGTCTATCTCAGCCCGTCTGTATCAGACCATCTATCTCAGCACGTCGGCCTCATACCGTCTGTCTCAGACCGTCTGTCTCAGACCGTCTGTCTCAGGCCGTCTGTTCAATACCGTCTATCTCGTCCCGTCGGTCCCAGACCAACTGTCTCAGACCGCCTGTCTCAGATCGTCTGTCTCAGACCGTCTGTCTCAGACCGTGTGTCACAGACCGTCTGTCTCAGACCGTCTGTCTCAGACCGTCTGTCTCAGACCGTCTGTCTCAGACCGTCTGTCTCAGACCGTCTGTCTCAGACCGTGTGTCTCAAACCGTCTATGTCCGCCCGTCTGTCTCAGACCGTCTATATCTGCCCGTCTGTCTCAGACCGTCTGTCTCAGACCGCCTGTCTCAGACCGTCTGTCTCAGACCGCCTGTCTCAGTCCATCTATCTCAGCTCGTCCATATCAGCCCGTCAGCATCAGTCCGTATGTCTCAGATCCTCTGTCTCAGACCGTCTGTCTCAGCCCGTCTGTCTCAGAACGTCTGTCTCAGATCGTCTGTCTCAGAACGTCTGTCTCAGCCCGTCTATCTCAGCCCGTCGGCCGCAGAATGTCTGTCTCAGACCGTCTGTCCCAGACCGTCTGTCTCAGACCGTCTGTCTCAGACCGTCTGTCTCAGACCGTCTGTCTCAGACCGTCTGTCTCAGACCGTCTGTCTCAGACCGTCTGTCTCAGACCCTCTGTCTGAAACCGTCTGTCTCAGACCGTCTGTCTCAGACCGTCTGTCTGAGACCGTCTGTCTCAGACCGTCTGTCTCAGACCGTCTGTCTCAGACCCTCTGTCTGAAACCGTCTGTCTCAGACCGTCTGTCTCAGACCGTCTGTCTGAGACCGTCTGTCTCAGACCGTCTGTCTCACACCGTCTGTCTCAGACCGCCTGTCTCAGACCGTCTGTCTCAGACCGTCTGTCTCAGACCGTCTGTCTCAGACCGTCTGTCTCAGACCGTCTGTCTCAGACCGTCTGCCTCAGATAGTCTGTCTCACACCCTCTGTCTCAGACCGTCTGTCTCAGAACGTCTAGCTCAGCCCGTCTGTCTCAGAACGTCTAGCTCAGACCGTCTGTCTCAGACCGTCTAGCTCAGCCCGTCTGTATCAGACCATCTATCTCAGCACGTCGGCCTCATACCGTCTGTCTCAGACCGTCCGTCTCAGACCGTCTGTCTCAGACCGTGTGTCACAGACCGTCTGTCTCAGACCGTCTGTCTCAGACCGTCTGTCGCAGACCGTCTGTCTCAGACCGTCTGTCTCAGACCGTCTGTCTCAGACCGTCTGTCTCAGTCCGTCTATCTCAGCCCGTCTGAATCAGACCATCTATCTCAGCACGTTGGCCTCATACCGTCTGTCTCGGACCGTCTGTCTCAGACTGTCTGTCTCAGACCGTCTGTCTCAGACCGTCTGTCTCATACCGCCTGTCTCAGACCGTCTGTCTCAGACCGTCTGTCTCAGACCGTCTGTCTCAGGCCGTCTGTTCAATACCGTCTATCTCGTCCCGTCGGTCCCAGACCAGCTGTCTCAGACCGCCTGTCTCAGATCGTCTGTCTCAGACCGTCTGTCTCAGACCGTGTGTCACAGACCGTCTGTCTCAGACCGTCTGTCTCAGACCGTCTGTCGCAGACCGTCTGTCTCAGACCGTCTGTCTCAGACCGTCTGTCTCAGACCGTCTGTCTCAGACCGTCTGTCTCAGACCGTCTGTCTCAGACCGTCTGTCTCAGACCGTCTGTCTCAGACCGTCTGTCTCAGACCGTGTGTCTCAAACCGTCTATGTCCGCCCGTCTGTCTCAGACCGTCTATATCTGCCCGTCTGTCTCAGACCGTCTGTCTCAGACCGCCTGTCTCAGACCGTCTGTCTCAGCCCGTCTGTCTCAGAACGCCTGTCTCAGATCGTCTGTCTCAGAACGTCTGTCTCAGCCCGTCTATCTCAGCCCGTCGGCCGCAGAATGTCTGTCTCAGACCGTCTGTCCCAGACCGTCTGTCTCAGACCGTCTGTCTCAGACCGTCTGTCTCAGACCGTCTGTCTCAGACCGTCTGTCTCAGACCCTCTGTCTGAAACCGTCTGTCTCAGACCGTCTGTCTCAGACCGTCTGTCTGAGACCGTCTGTCTGAGACCGTCTGTCTCAGACCGTCTGTCTCACACCGTCTGTCTCAGACCGTCTGTCTCAGACCGTCTGTCTCAGACCGTCTGTCTGAGACCGTCTGTCTCAGACCGACCGTCTCAGAACGTCTAGCTCAGCCCGTCTGTCTCAGAACGTCTAGCTCAGACCGCCTGTCTCAGACCGTCTGTCTCAGACCGTCTGTCTCAGACCGTCTGCCTCAGATAGTCTGTCTCACACCGTCTGTCTCAGACCGTCTGTCTCAGAACGTCTAGCTCAGCCCGTCTGTCTCAGAACGTCTACCTCAGACCGTCCGTCTCAGACCGTCTAGCTCAGCCCGTCTGTCTCAGACCGTCTGTCTCAGACCGTCTGTCTCAGACCGTCTGTCTCAGACCGTCTGTCTCAGACCGTCTGTCTCAGGTCGTCTGTCTCAGACCGTCTGTCTCAGAACGTCTAGCTCAGCCCGTCTGTCTCAGAACGTCTAGCTCAGCCCGTCTGTCTCAGACCGTCTGTCTCAGACCGTCTGTCTCAGACCGTCAGTCTCAGACCGTCTGCCTCAGATCGGCTGTCTCAGACCGTCTATCTCAGCCCGTCTGTATCAGACCATCTATCTCAGCACGTCGGCCTCATACCGTCTGTCTCAGACCGTCCGTCTCAGACCGTCCGTCTCAGACCGTCTGTCTCACACCGTCTGTCTCAGACCGCCTGTCTCAGACCGTCTGTCTCAGACCGTCTGTCTCAGACCGACCGTCTCAGAACGTCTAGCTCAGCCCGTCTGTCTCAGAACGTCTAGCTCAGACCGCCTGTCTCAGACCGTCTGTCTCAGACCGTCTGTCTCAGACCGTCTGCCTCAGATAGTCTGTCTCACACCGTCTGTCTCAGACCGTCTGTCTCAGAACGTCTAGCTCAGCCCGTCTGTCTCAGAACGTCTAGCTCAGACCGTCTGTCTCAGACCGTCTAGCTCAGCCCGTCTGTCTCAGAACGTCTAGCTCAGACCGCCTGTCTCAGATCGTCTGTCTCAGAACGTCTGTCTCAGCCCGTCTATCTCTGCCCGTCGGCCGCAGAACGTCTGTCTCAGACCGTCTGCCACAGATCGTCTGTCTCAGACCGTCTGCCTCAGATCGTCTGTCTCAGACCGTCTGTCTCAGACCGTCTGCCTCACATCATCTGTCTCAGCCCGTCTATCTCGGCCCGTCGGTCTCAGACGGTCTGCCTCAGACCAGCTGTCTCAGTCGGTCTGTCTCAGCCCGTCTATCACAGCCCGTCTGTCTCAGACCGTCTGTCTCAGACCGTCTGTCTCCGACCGTCTGTCTCAGACCGTCTGTCTCAGACCGTCTGTCTCAGACCGTCTGTCTCAGACCGTCTGTCTCAGACCGTCTGTCTCAGACGGTCTGTCTCACACCGTCTGTCTCAGACCGTCTGTCTCAGACCGTCTGTCTCAGCCCGTCTGTCTCAGAACGTCTAGCTCAGACCGTCTGTCTCAGACCGTCTAGCTCAGCCCGTCTGTCTCAGAACGTCTAGCTCAGACCGCCTGTCTCAGATCGTCTGTCTCAGAACGTCTGTCTCAGCCCGTCTATCTCTGCCCGTCGGCCGCAGAACGTCTGTCTCAGACCGTCTGCCACAGATCGTCTGTCTCAGACCGTCTGCCTCAGATCGTCTGTCTCAGACCGTCTGTCTCAGACCGTCTGCCTCACATCATCTGTCTCAGCCCGTCTATCTCGGCCCGTCGGTCTCAGACGGTCTGCCTCAGACCAGCTGTCTCAGTCGGTCTGTCTCAGCCCGTCTATCACAGCCCGTCTGTCTCAGACCGTCTGTCTCAGACCGTCTGTCTCCGACCGTCTGTCTCAGACCGTCTGTCTCAGACCGTCTGTCTCAGACCGTCTGTCTCAGACCGTCTGTCTCAGACCGTCTGTCTCAGACCGTCTGTCTCAGACGGTCTGTCTCAGTCGGTCTGTCTCAGACCGTCTGTCTCAGACCGTCTGTCTCAGACCGTCTGCCTCAGACCGTCTGTCTCAGACCGTCTGTATCAGACCATCTATCTCAGCACGTCGGCCTCATACCGTGTGTCACAGACCGTCTGTCTCAGACCGTCTGTCTCAGACCGTCTGTCGCAGACCGTCTGTCTCAGACCGTCTGTCTCAGACCGTCTGTCTCAGACCGTCTGTCTCAGTCCGTCTATCTCAGCCCGTCTGAATCAGACCATCTATCTCAGCACGTTGGCCTCATACCGTCTGTCTCGGACCGTCTGTCTCAGACTGTCTGTCTCAGACCGTCTGTCTCAGACCGTCTGTCTCATACCGCCTGTCTCAGACCGTCTGTCTCAGACCGTCTGTCTCAGACCGTCTGTCTCAGGCCGTCTGTTCAATACCGTCTATCTCGTCCCGTCGGTCCCAGACCAGCTGTCTCAGACCGCCTGTCTCAGATCGTCTGTCTCAGACCGTCTGTCTCAGACCGTCTGTCTCAGACCGTCTGTCTCAGACCGTCTGTCTCAGACCGTCTGTCGCAGACCGTCTGTCTCAGACCGTCTGTCTCAGACCGTCTGTCTCAGACCGTCTGTCTCAGACCGTCTGTCTCAGACCGTCTGTCTGAGACCGTCTGTCTCAGACCGTCTGTCTCAGACCGTCTGTCTCAGACCGTCTGTCTCAGACCGTGTGTCTCAAACCGTCTATGTCCGCCCGTCTGTCTCAGACCGTCTATATCTGCCCGTCTGTCTCAGACCGCCTGTCTCAGACCGCCTGTCTCAGACCGTCTGTCTCAGCCCGTCTGTCTCAGAACGCCTGTCTCAGATCGTCTGTCTCAGAACGTCTGTCTCAGCCCGTCTATCTCAGCCCGTCGGCCGCAGAATGTCTGTCTCAGACCGTCTGTCCCAGACCGTCTGTCTCAGACCGTCTGTCTCAGACCGTCTGTCTCAGACCGTCTGTCTCAGACCCTCTGTCTGAAACCGTCTGTCTCAGACCGTCTGTCTCAGACCGTCTGTCTGAGACCGTCTGTCTCAGACCGTCTGTCTCACACCGTCTGTCTCAGACCGTCTGTCTCAGACCGTCTGTCTCAGACCGTCTGTCTCAGACCGTCTGTCTCAGACCGACCGTCTCAGAACGTCTAGCTCAGCCCGTCTGTCTCAGAACGTCTAGCTCAGACCGCCTGTCTCAGACCGACTGTCTCAGACCGTCTGTCTCAGACCGTCTGCCTCAGATAGTCTGTCTCTCACCGTCTGTCTCAGACCGTCTGTCTCAGAACGTCTAGCTCAGCCCGTCTGTCTCAGAACGTCTACCTCAGACCGTCTGTCTCAGACCGTCTAGCTCAGCCCGTCTGTCTCAGAACGTCTAGCTCAGACCGCCTGTCTCAGACCGTCTGTCTCAGACCGTCTGCCTCAGATCGTCTGTGTCAGACCGTCTGTCTCGGACCGTCTGTCTCACACCGTCTGTCTCAGACCGTCTGTCTGAGACCGTCTGTCTCAGACCGTCTGTCTCAGACCGTCTGTCTCAGACCGTCTGTCTCAGACCGTCTGTCTCAGACCGTCTGTCTCAGACCGTCTGTCTCAGACCGTCTGTCTCAGACCGTCTGTCTCAGACCGTCTGTCTCAGGTCGTCTGTCTCAGACCGTCTGTCTCAGAACGTCTAGCTCAGCCCGTCTGTCTCAGAACGTCTAGCTTAGCCCGTCTGTCTCAGACCGTCTGTCTCAGACCGTCTGTCTCAGACCGTCAGTCTCAGACCGTCTGCCTCAGATCGGCTGTCTCAGACCGTCTATCTCAGCCCGTCTGTATCAGACCATCTATCTCAGCACGTCGGCCTCATACCGTCTGTCTCAGACCGTCCGTCTCAGACCGTCCGTCTCAGACCGTCTGTCTCACACCGTCTGTCTCAGACCGTCTGTCTCAGACCGTCTGTCTCAGACCGTCTGTCTCAGACCGACCGTCTCAGAACGTCTAGCTCAGCCCGTCTGTCTCAGAACGTCTAGCTCAGACCGCCTGTCTCAGACCGTCTGTCTCAGACCGTCTGTCTCAGACCGTCTGTCTCAGACCGTCTGCCTCAGATAGTCTGTCTCACACCGTCTGTCTCAGACCGTCTGTCTCAGAACGTCTAGCTCAGCCCGTCTGTCTCAGAACGTCTAGCTCAGACCGTCTGTCTCAGACCGTCTAGCTCAGCCCGTCTGTCTCAGAACGTCTAGCTCAGACCGCCTGTCTCAGATCGTCTGTCTCAGAACGTCTGTCTCAGCCCGTCTATCTCTGCCCGTCGGCCGCAGAACGTCTGTCTCAGACCGTCTGCCACAGATCGTCTGTCTCAGACCGTCTGCCTCAGATCGTCTGTCTCAGACCGTCTGTCTCAGACCGTCTGTCTCAGACCGTCTGCCTCACATCATCTGTCTCAGCCCGTCTATCTCGGCCCGTCGGTCTCAGACGGTCTGCCTCAGACCAGCTGTCTCAGTCGGTCTGTCTCAGCCCGTCTATCACAGCCCGTCTGTCTCAGACCGTCTGTCTCAGACCGTCTGTCTCCGACCGTCTGTCTCAGACCGTCTGTCTCAGACCGTCTGTCTCAGACCGTCTGTCTCAGACCGTCTGTCTCAGACCGTCTGTCTCAGACCGTCTGTCTCAGACGGTCTGCCTCAGACCAGCTGTCTCAGTCGGTCTGTCTCAGACCGTCTGTCTCAGACCGTCTGTCTCAGACTGTCTGCCTCAGACCGTCTGTCTCAGACCGTCTGTATCAGACCATCTATCTCAGCACGTCGGCCTCATACCGTCTGTCTCAGACCGTCTGTCTCAGACCGTCCGTCTCAGACCGTCCGTCTCAGACCGTCTGTCTCAGACCGTCTGTCTCAGACCGTCTGCCTCAGACCGTCTGTCTCAGACCGTCTGTCTCAGACCGTCTGTCTCAGACCGTCTGTCTCAGACCGTCTGTCTCAGGCCGTCTGTTTAATACCGTCTATCTCGTCCCGTCGGTCTCAGACCAGCTGTCTCAGACCGCCTGTCTCAGACCGCCTGTTTCAGACCGTCTGTCTCAGACCGTATGTCTCAGACCGTCTGTCTCAGACCGTCTGCCTCAGATCGTCTGTCTCAGACCGTCTATCTCAGCCCGTCTGTATCAGACCATCTATCTCAGCACGTCGGCCTCATACCGTCTGTCTCAGACCGTCCGTCTCAGACCGTCCGTCTCAGACCGTCTGTCTCAGACTGTCTGTCTCAGATCGTCTGTCACAGACCGTCTGCCTCAGATCATCTGTCTCAGTCCGTCTATCTCGGCCCGCCGGTCTCAGACCAGCTGTCTCAGTCGGTCTGTCTCAGCCCGTCTATCACAGCCCGTCTGTCTCAGACCGTCTATCTCAGCACGTCGGCCTCATACCGTCTGTCTCAGACCGTCTGTCTCAGACCGTCTGTCTCAGACCGTCTGTCTCAGACCGTCTGTCTCAGACCGTCTGTCTGAGACCGTCTGTCTCAGACCGTCTGCCTCAGATTGTCTGACTCAGACCGTCTATCTCAGCCCGTCTGTATCAGACCATCTATCTCAGCACGTCGGCCTCATACCGTCTGTCTCAGACCGTCTGTCTCAGACCGTCCGTCTCAGACCGTCCGTCTCAGACCGTCTGTCTCAGACCGTCTGCCTCAGACCGCATATCTCAGACCGTCTGTCTCAGACAGTCTGTCTCAGACCGTCTGTCTCAGACCGTCTGCCTCAGACCGTCTGTCTCAGACCGTCTGTATCAGACCATCTATCTCAGCACGTCGGCCTCATACCGTCTGTCTCAGACCGTCTGTCTCAGACCGTCCGTCTCAGACCGTCCGTCTCAGACCGTCTGTCTCAGACCGTCTGTCTCAGACCGTCTGCCTCAGACCGTCTGTCTCAGACCGTCTGTCTCAGACCGCCTGTCTCAGACCGTCTGTCTCAGACCGCCTGTCTCAGACCGTCTGTCTCAGACCGTCTGCCTCAGATCGTCATTCTCAGACCGTCGGTCTCAGTACGTATATCTCAGATAGTCTGTCTCAGAACGTCTGTCTCAGCCCGTCGGTCTCAGACCGTCTGTCTCAGAACATCTGTCTCAGACCGCCTGTCTCAGACCGTCTGTCTCAGATCGTCTGTCTCAGAACGTCTGTCTCAGCCCGTCTATCTCTGCCCGTCGGCCGCAGAACGTCTGTCTCAGACCGTCTGCCACAGATCGTCTGTCTCAGACCGTCTGCCTCAGATCGTCTGTCTCAGACCGCCTGTCTCAGACCGCCTGTTTCAGACCGTCTGTCTCAGACCGTATGTCTCAGACCGTCTGTCTCAGACCGTCTGTCTCAGAACGTCTAGCTCAGCCCGTCTGTCTCAGAACGTCTAGCTCAGACCGTCTGTCTCAGACCGTCTAGCTCAGCCCGTCTGTCTCAGAACGTCTAGCTCAGACCGCCTGTCTCAGATCGTCTGTCTCAGAACGTCTGTCTCAGCCCGTCTATCTCTGCCCGTCGGCCGCAGAACGTCTGTCTCAGACCGTCTGCCACAGATCGTCTGTCTCAGACCGTCTGCCTCAGATCGTCTGTCTCAGACCGTCTGTCTCAGACCGTCTGCCTCACATCATCTGTCTCAGCCCGTCTATCTCGGCCCGTCGGTCTCAGACGGTCTGCCTCAGACCAGCTGTCTCAGTCGGTCTGTCTCAGCCCGTCTATCACAGCCCGTCTGTCTCAGACCGTCTGTCTCAGACCGTCTGTCTCCGACCGTCTGTCTCAGACCGTCTGTCTCAGACCGTCTGTCTCAGACCGTCTGTCTCAGACCGTCTGTCTCAGACCGTCTGTCTCAGACCGTCTGTCTCAGACGGTCTGCCTCAGACCAGCTGTCTCAGTCGGTCTGTCTCAGACCGTCTGTCTCAGACCGTCTGTCTCAGACTGTCTGCCTCAGACCGTCTGTCTCAGACCGTCTGTATCAGACCATCTATCTCAGCACGTCGGCCTCATACCGTCTGTCTCAGACCGTCTGTCTCAGACCGTCCGTCTCAGACCGTCCGTCTCAGACCGTCTGTCTCAGACCGTCTGTCTCAGACCGTCTGCCTCAGACCGTCTGTCTCAGACCGTCTGTCTCAGACCGTCTGTCTCAGACCGTCTGTCTCAGACCGTCTGTCTCAGGCCGTCTGTTTAATACCGTCTATCTCGTCCCGTCGGTCTCAGACCAGCTGTCTCAGACCGCCTGTCTCAGACCGCCTGTTTCAGACCGTCTGTCTCAGACCGTATGTCTCAGACCGTCTGTCTCAGACCGTCTGCCTCAGATCGTCTGTCTCAGACCGTCTATCTCAGCCCGTCTGTATCAGACCATCTATCTCAGCACGTCGGCCTCATACCGTCTGTCTCAGACCGTCCGTCTCAGACCGTCCGTCTCAGACCGTCTGTCTCAGACTGTCTGTCTCAGATCGTCTGTCACAGACCGTCTGCCTCAGATCATCTGTCTCAGTCCGTCTATCTCGGCCCGCCGGTCTCAGACCAGCTGTCTCAGTCGGTCTGTCTCAGCCCGTCTATCACAGCCCGTCTGTCTCAGACCGTCTATCTCAGCACGTCGGCCTCATACCGTCTGTCTCAGACCGTCTGTCTCAGACCGTCTGTCTCAGACCGTCTGTCTCAGACCGTCTGTCTCAGACCGTCTGTCTGAGACCGTCTGTCTCAGACCGTCTGCCTCAGATTGTCTGACTCAGACCGTCTATCTCAGCCCGTCTGTATCAGACCATCTATCTCAGCACGTCGGCCTCATACCGTCTGTCTCAGACCGTCTGTCTCAGACCGTCCGTCTCAGACCGTCCGTCTCAGACCGTCTGTCTCAGACCGTCTGCCTCAGACCGCATATCTCAGACCGTCTGTCTCAGACAGTCTGTCTCAGACCGTCTGTCTCAGACCGTCTGCCTCAGACCGTCTGTCTCAGACCGTCTGTATCAGACCATCTATCTCAGCACGTCGGCCTCATACCGTCTGTCTCAGACCGTCTGTCTCAGACCGTCCGTCTCAGACCGTCCGTCTCAGACCGTCTGTCTCAGACCGTCTGTCTCAGACCGTCTGCCTCAGACCGTCTGTCTCAGACCGTCTGTCTCAGACCGCCTGTCTCAGACCGTCTGTCTCAGACCGCCTGTCTCAGACCGTCTGTCTCAGACCGTCTGCCTCAGATCGTCATTCTCAGACCGTCGGTCTCAGTACGTATATCTCAGATAGTCTGTCTCAGAACGTCTGTCTCAGCCCGTCGGTCTCAGACCGTCTGTCTCAGAACATCTGTCTCAGACCGCCTGTCTCAGACCGTCTGTCTCAGATCGTCTGTCTCAGAACGTCTGTCTCAGCCCGTCTATCTCTGCCCGTCGGCCGCAGAACGTCTGTCTCAGACCGTCTGCCACAGATCGTCTGTCTCAGACCGTCTGCCTCAGATCGTCTGTCTCAGACCGCCTGTCTCAGACCGCCTGTTTCAGACCGTCTGTCTCAGACCGTATGTCTCAGACCGTCTGTCTCAGACCGTCTGCCTCAGATCGTCTGTCTCAGACCGTCTATCTCAGCCCGTCTGTATCAGACCATCTATCTCAGCACGTCGGCCTCATACCGTCTGTCTCAGACCGTCCGTCTCAGACCGTCCGTCTCAGACCGTCTGTCTCACACCGTCTGTCTCAGACCGTCTGTCTCAGACCGTCTGTCTCAGACCGTCTGTCTCAGACCGACCGTCTCAGAACGTCTAGCTCAGCCCGTCTGTCTCAGAACGTCTAGCTCAGACCGCCTGTCTCAGACCGTCTGTCTCAGACCGTCTGTCTCAGACCGTCTGCCTCAGATAGTCTGTCTCACACCGTCTGTCTCAGACCGTCTGTCTCAGAACGTCTAGCTCAGCCCGTCTGTCTCAGAACGTCTAGCTCAGACCGTCTGTCTCAGACCGTCTAGCTCAGCCCGTCTGTCTCAGAACGTCTAGCTCAGACCGCCTGTCTCAGATCGTCTGTCTCAGAACGTCTGTCTCAGCCCGTCTATCTCTGCCCGTCGGCCGCAGAACGTCTGTCTCAGACCGTCTGCCACAGATCGTCTGTCTCAGACCGTCTGCCTCAGATCGTCTGTCTCAGACCGTCTGTCTCAGACCGTCTGCCTCACATCATCTGTCTCAGCCCGTCTATCTCGGCCCGTCGGTCTCAGACGGTCTGTCTCATACCAGCTGTCTCAGTCGGTCTGTCTCAGACCAGCTGTCTCAGTCGGTCTGTCTCAGCCCGTCTATCACAGCCCGTCTGTCTCAGACCGTCTGTCTCAGACCGTCTGTCTCCGACCGTCTGTCTCCGACCGTCTGTCTCCGACCGTCTGTCTCAGACCGTCTGTCTCAGACCGTCTGTCTCAGGCCGTCTGTCTCAGACCGTCTGTCTCAGACCGTCTGTCTCAGACCGTCTGTCTCAGACCGTCTGTCTCAGACCGTCTGTCTCAGACCGTCTGTCTCAGACCGTCTGTCTCAGACCGTCTGTCTCAGGTCGTCTGTCTCAGACCGTCTGTCTCAGAACGTCTAGCTCAGCCCGTCTGTCTCAGAACGTCTAGCTCAGCCCGTCTGTCTCAGACCGTCTGTCTCAGACCGTCTGTCTCAGACCGTCTGTCTCAGATCGTCTGTCACAGACCGTCTGCCTCAGATCATCTGTCTCAGTCCGTCTATCTCGGCCCGCCGGTCTCAGACCAGCTGTCTCAGTCGGTCTGTCTCAGACCGTCTAGCTCAGCCCGTCTGTCTCAGACCGTCTGCCTCAGATCGTCTGTGTCAGACCGTCTGTCTCGGACCGTCTGTCTCACACCGTCTGTCTCAGACCGTCTGTCTGAGACCGTCTGTCTCAGACCGTCTGTCTCAGACCGTCTGTCTCAGACCGTCTGTCTCAGACCGTCTGTCTCAGACCGTCTGTCTCAGACCGTCTGTCTCAGACCGTCTGTCTCAGACCGTCTGTCTCAGACCGTCTGTCTCAGACCGTCTGTCTCAGGTCGTCTGTCTCAGACCGTCTGTCTCAGAACGTCTAGCTCAGCCCGTCTGTCTCAGAACGTCTAGCTCAGCCCGTCTGTCTCAGACCGTCTGTCTCAGACCGTCTGTCTCAGACCGTCAGTCTCAGACCGTCTGCCTCAGATCGGCTGTCTCAGACCGTCTATCTCAGCCCGTCTGTATCAGACCATCTATCTCAGCACGTCGGCCTCATACCGTCTGTCTCAGACCGTCCGTCTCAGACCGTCCGTCTCAGACCGTCTGTCTCACACCGTCTGTCTCAGACCGTCTGTCTCAGACCGTCTGTCTCAGACCGTCTGTCTCAGACCGACCGTCTCAGAACGTCTAGCTCAGCCCGTCTGTCTCAGAACGTCTAGCTCAGACCGCCTGTCTCAGACCGTCTGTCTCAGACCGTCTGTCTCAGACCGTCTGTCTCAGACCGTCTGCCTCAGACCGTCTGTCTCAGACCGTCTGTCTCAGACCGTCTGTCTCAGACCGTCTGTCTCAGACCGTCTGTCTCAGGCCGTCTGTTTAATACCGTCTATCTCGTCCCGTCGGTCTCAGACCAGCTGTCTCAGACCGCCTGTCTCAGACCGCCTGTTTCAGACCGTCTGTCTCAGACCGTATGTCTCAGACCGTCTGTCTCAGACCGTCTGCCTCAGATCGTCTGTCTCAGACCGTCTATCTCAGCCCGTCTGTATCAGACCATCTATCTCAGCACGTCGGCCTCATACCGTCTGTCTCAGACCGTCCGTCTCAGACCGTCCGTCTCAGACCGTCTGTCTCAGACCGTCTGTCTCAGATCGTCTGTCACAGACCGTCTGCCTCAGATCATCTGTCTCAGTCCGTCTATCTCGGCCCGCCGGTCTCAGACCAGCTGTCTCAGTCGGTCTGTCTCAGCCCGTCTATCACAGCCCGTCTGTCTCAGACCGTCTATCTCAGCACGTCGGCCTCATACCGTCTGTCTCAGACCGTCTGTCTCCGACCGTCTGTCTCAGACCGTCTGTCTCAGACCGTCTGTCTCAGACCGTCTGTCTCAGACCGTCTGTCTCAGACCGTCTGTCTCAGACCGTCTGTCTCAGACCGTCTGTCTCAGGTCGTCTGTCTCAGACCGTCTGTCTCAGAACGTCTAGCTCAGCCCGTCTGTCTCAGAACGTCTAGCTCAGCCCGTCTGTCTCAGACCGTCTGTCTCAGACCGTCAGTCTCAGACCGTCAGTCTCAGACCGTCTGCCTCAGATCGGCTGTCTCAGACCGTCTATCTCAGCCCGTCTGTATCAGACCATCTATCTCAGCACGTCGGCCTCATACCGTCTGTCTCAGACCGTCCGTCTCAGACCGTCCGTCTCAGACCGTCCGTCTCAGACCGTCTGTCTCACACCGTCTGTCTCAGACCGTCTGCCTCAGATAGTCTGTCTCACACCGTCTGTCTCAGACCGTCTGTCTCAGAACGTCTAGCTCAGCCCGTCTGTCTCAGAACGTCTAGCTCAGACCGTCTGTCTCAGACCGTCTAGCTCAGCCCGTCTGTCTCAGAACGTCTAGCTCAGACCGCCTGTCTCAGATCGTCTGTCTCAGAACGTCTGTCTCAGCCCGTCTATCTCTGCCCGTCGGCCGCAGAACGTCTGTCTCAGACCGTCTGCCACAGATCGTCTGTCTCAGACCGTCTGCCTCAGATCGTCTGTCTCAGACCGTCTGTCTCAGACCGTCTGTCTCAGACCGTCTGTCTCAGAACGTCTAGCTCAGCCCGTCTGTCTCAGAACGTCTAGCTCAGCCCGTCTGTCTCAGACCGTCTGTCTCAGACCGTCTGCCTCAGACCGTCTGTCTCAGACCGTCTGTCTCAGACCGTCTGTCTCAGACCGTCTGTCTCAGACCGTCTGTCTCAGGCCGTCTGTTTAATACCGTCTATCTCGTCCCGTCGGTCTCAGACCAGCTGTCTCAGACCGCCTGTCTCAGACCGCCTGTTTCAGACCGTCTGTCTCAGACCGTATGTCTCAGACCGTCTGTCTCAGACCGTCTGCCTCAGATCGTCTGTCTCAGACCGTCTATCTCAGCCCGTCTGTATCAGACCATCTATCTCAGCACGTCGGCCTCATACCGTCTGTCTCAGACCGTCCGTCTCAGACCGTCCGTCTCAGACCGTCTGTCTCAGACCGTCTGTCTCAGATCGTCTGTCACAGACCGTCTGCCTCAGATCATCTGTCTCAGTCCGTCTATCTCGGCCCGCCGGTCTCAGACCAGCTGTCTCAGTCGGTCTGTCTCAGCCCGTCTATCACAGCCCGTCTGTCTCAGACCGTCTATCTCAGCACGTCGGCCTCATACCGTCTGTCTCAGACCGTCTGTCTCCGACCGTCTGTCTCAGACCGTCTGTCTCAGACCGTCTGTCTCAGACCGTCTGTCTCAGACCGTCTGTCTCAGACCGTCTGTCTCAGACCGTCTGTCTCAGACCGTCTGTCTCAGACCGACCGTCTCAGAACGTCTAGCTCAGCCCGTCTGTCTCAGAACGTCTAGCTCAGACCGCCTGTCTCAGACCGTCTGTCTCAGACCGTCTGTCTCAGACCGTCTGTCTCAGACCGTCTGCCTCAGACCGTCTGTCTCAGACCGTCTGTCTCAGACCGTCTGTCTCAGACCGTCTGTCTCAGACCGTCTGTCTCAGGCCGTCTGTTTAATACCGTCTATCTCGTCCCGTCGGTCTCAGACCAGCTGTCTCAGACCGCCTGTCTCAGACCGCCTGTTTCAGACCGTCTGTCTCAGACCGTATGTCTCAGACCGTCTGTCTCAGACCGTCTGCCTCAGATCGTCTGTCTCAGACCGTCTATCTCAGCCCGTCTGTATCAGACCATCTATCTCAGCACGTCGGCCTCATACCGTCTGTCTCAGACCGTCCGTCTCAGACCGTCCGTCTCAGACCGTCTGTCTCAGACCGTCTGTCTCAGATCGTCTGTCACAGACCGTCTGCCTCAGATCATCTGTCTCAGTCCGTCTATCTCGGCCCGCCGGTCTCAGACCAGCTGTCTCAGTCGGTCTGTCTCAGCCCGTCTATCACAGCCCGTCTGTCTCAGACCGTCTATCTCAGCACGTCGGCCTCATACCGTCTGTCTCAGACCGTCTGTCTCCGACCGTCTGTCTCAGACCGTCTGTCTCAGACCGTCTGTCTCAGACCGTCTGTCTCAGACCGTCTGTCTCAGGTCGTCTGTCTCAGACCGTCTGTCTCAGAACGTCTAGCTCAGCCCGTCTGTCTCAGAACGTCTAGCTCAGCCCGTCTGTCTCAGACCGTCTGTCTCAGACCGTCAGTCTCAGACCGTCAGTCTCAGACCGTCTGCCTCAGATCGGCTGTCTCAGACCGTCTATCTCAGCCCGTCTGTATCAGACCATCTATCTCAGCACGTCGGCCTCATACCGTCTGTCTCAGACCGTCCGTCTCAGACCGTCCGTCTCAGACCGTCCGTCTCAGACCGTCTGTCTCACACCGTCTGTCTCAGACCGTCTGCCTCAGATAGTCTGTCTCACACCGTCTGTCTCAGACCGTCTGTCTCAGAACGTCTAGCTCAGCCCGTCTGTCTCAGAACGTCTAGCTCAGACCGTCTGTCTCAGACCGTCTAGCTCAGCCCGTCTGTCTCAGAACGTCTAGCTCAGACCGCCTGTCTCAGATCGTCTGTCTCAGAACGTCTGTCTCAGCCCGTCTATCTCTGCCCGTCGGCCGCAGAACGTCTGTCTCAGACCGTCTGCCACAGATCGTCTGTCTCAGACCGTCTGCCTCAGATCGTCTGTCTCAGACCGTCTGTCTCAGACCGTCTGTCTCAGACCGTCTGTCTCAGAACGTCTAGCTCAGCCCGTCTGTCTCAGAACGTCTAGCTCAGCCCGTCTGTCTCAGACCGTCTGTCTCAGACCGTCTGTCTCAGATCGTCTGTCACAGACCGTCTGCCTCAGATCATCTGTCTCAGTCCGTCTATCTCGGCCCGCCGGTCTCAGACCAGCTGTCTCAGTCGGTCTGTCTCAGACCGTCTAGCTCAGCCCGTCTGTCTCAGAACGTCTAGCTCAGACCGCCTGTCTCAGACCGTCTGTCTCAGACCGTCTGTCTCAGACCGTCTGTCTCAGACCGTCTGCCTCAGACCGTCTGTCTCAGACCGTCTGTCTCAGACCGTCTGTCTCAGACCGTCTGTCTCAGACCGTCTGTCTCAGGCCGTCTGTTTAATACCGTCTATCTCGTCCCGTCGGTCTCAGACCAGCTGTCTCAGACCGCCTGTCTCAGACCGCCTGTTTCAGACCGTCTGTCTCAGACCGTATGTCTCAGACCGTCTGTCTCAGACCGTCTGCCTCAGATCGTCTGTCTCAGACCGTCTATCTCAGCCCGTCTGTATCAGACCATCTATCTCAGCACGTCGGCCTCATACCGTCTGTCTCAGACCGTCCGTCTCAGACCGTCCGTCTCAGACCGTCTGTCTCAGACCGTCTGTCTCAGATCGTCTGTCACAGACCGTCTGCCTCAGATCATCTGTCTCAGTCCGTCTATCTCGGCCCGCCGGTCTCAGACCAGCTGTCTCAGTCGGTCTGTCTCAGCCCGTCTATCACAGCCCGTCTGTCTCAGACCGTCTATCTCAGCACGTCGGCCTCATACCGTCTGTCTCAGACCGTCTGTCTCCGACCGTCTGTCTCAGACCGTCTGTCTCAGACCGTCTGTCTCAGACCGTCTGTCTCAGACCGTCTGTCTCAGACCGTCTGTCTCAGACCGTCTGTCTCAGACCGTCTGTCTCAGGTCGTCTGTCTCAGACCGTCTGTCTCAGAACGTCTAGCTCAGCCCGTCTGTCTCAGAACGTCTAGCTCAGCCCGTCTGTCTCAGACCGTCTGTCTCAGACCGTCAGTCTCAGACCGTCAGTCTCAGACCGTCTGCCTCAGATCGGCTGTCTCAGACCGTCTATCTCAGCCCGTCTGTATCAGACCATCTATCTCAGCACGTCGGCCTCATACCGTCTGTCTCAGACCGTCCGTCTCAGACCGTCCGTCTCAGACCGTCCGTCTCAGACCGTCTGTCTCACACCGTCTGTCTCAGACCGTCTGCCTCAGATAGTCTGTCTCACACCGTCTGTCTCAGACCGTCTGTCTCAGAACGTCTAGCTCAGCCCGTCTGTCTCAGAACGTCTAGCTCAGACCGTCTGTCTCAGACCGTCTAGCTCAGCCCGTCTGTCTCAGAACGTCTAGCTCAGACCGCCTGTCTCAGATCGTCTGTCTCAGAACGTCTGTCTCAGCCCGTCTATCTCTGCCCGTCGGCCGCAGAACGTCTGTCTCAGACCGTCTGCCACAGATCGTCTGTCTCAGACCGTCTGCCTCAGATCGTCTGTCTCAGACCGTCTGTCTCAGACCGTCTGTCTCAGACCGTCTGTCTCAGAACGTCTAGCTCAGCCCGTCTGTCTCAGAACGTCTAGCTCAGCCCGTCTGTCTCAGACCGTCTGTCTCAGACCGTCTGCCTCAGACCGTCTGTCTCAGACCGTCTGTCTCAGACCGTCTGTCTCAGACCGTCTGTCTCAGACCGTCTGTCTCAGGCCGTCTGTTTAATACCGTCTATCTCGTCCCGTCGGTCTCAGACCAGCTGTCTCAGACCGCCTGTCTCAGACCGCCTGTTTCAGACCGTCTGTCTCAGACCGTATGTCTCAGACCGTCTGTCTCAGACCGTCTGCCTCAGATCGTCTGTCTCAGACCGTCTATCTCAGCCCGTCTGTATCAGACCATCTATCTCAGCACGTCGGCCTCATACCGTCTGTCTCAGACCGTCCGTCTCAGACCGTCCGTCTCAGACCGTCTGTCTCAGACCGTCTGTCTCAGATCGTCTGTCACAGACCGTCTGCCTCAGATCATCTGTCTCAGTCCGTCTATCTCGGCCCGCCGGTCTCAGACCAGCTGTCTCAGTCGGTCTGTCTCAGCCCGTCTATCACAGCCCGTCTGTCTCAGACCGTCTATCTCAGCACGTCGGCCTCATACCGTCTGTCTCAGACCGTCTGTCTCCGACCGTCTGTCTCAGACCGTCTGTCTCAGACCGTCTGTCTCAGACCGTCTGTCTCAGACCGTCTGTCTCAGACCGTCTGTCTCAGACCGTCTGTCTCAGACCGTCTGTCTCAGACCGACCGTCTCAGAACGTCTAGCTCAGCCCGTCTGTCTCAGAACGTCTAGCTCAGACCGCCTGTCTCAGACCGTCTGTCTCAGACCGTCTGTCTCAGACCGTCTGTCTCAGACCGTCTGCCTCAGACCGTCTGTCTCAGACCGTCTGTCTCAGACCGTCTGTCTCAGACCGTCTGTCTCAGACCGTCTGTCTCAGGCCGTCTGTTTAATACCGTCTATCTCGTCCCGTCGGTCTCAGACCAGCTGTCTCAGACCGCCTGTCTCAGACCGCCTGTTTCAGACCGTCTGTCTCAGACCGTATGTCTCAGACCGTCTGTCTCAGACCGTCTGCCTCAGATCGTCTGTCTCAGACCGTCTATCTCAGCCCGTCTGTATCAGACCATCTATCTCAGCACGTCGGCCTCATACCGTCTGTCTCAGACCGTCCGTCTCAGACCGTCCGTCTCAGACCGTCTGTCTCAGACCGTCTGTCTCAGATCGTCTGTCACAGACCGTCTGCCTCAGATCATCTGTCTCAGTCCGTCTATCTCGGCCCGCCGGTCTCAGACCAGCTGTCTCAGTCGGTCTGTCTCAGCCCGTCTATCACAGCCCGTCTGTCTCAGACCGTCTATCTCAGCACGTCGGCCTCATACCGTCTGTCTCAGACCGTCTGTCTCCGACCGTCTGTCTCAGACCGTCTGTCTCAGACCGTCTGTCTCAGACCGTCTGTCTCAGACCGTCTGTCTCAGGTCGTCTGTCTCAGACCGTCTGTCTCAGAACGTCTAGCTCAGCCCGTCTGTCTCAGAACGTCTAGCTCAGCCCGTCTGTCTCAGACCGTCTGTCTCAGACCGTCAGTCTCAGACCGTCAGTCTCAGACCGTCTGCCTCAGATCGGCTGTCTCAGACCGTCTATCTCAGCCCGTCTGTATCAGACCATCTATCTCAGCACGTCGGCCTCATACCGTCTGTCTCAGACCGTCCGTCTCAGACCGTCCGTCTCAGACCGTCCGTCTCAGACCGTCTGTCTCACACCGTCTGTCTCAGACCGTCTGCCTCAGATAGTCTGTCTCACACCGTCTGTCTCAGACCGTCTGTCTCAGAACGTCTAGCTCAGCCCGTCTGTCTCAGAACGTCTAGCTCAGACCGTCTGTCTCAGACCGTCTAGCTCAGCCCGTCTGTCTCAGAACGTCTAGCTCAGACCGCCTGTCTCAGATCGTCTGTCTCAGAACGTCTGTCTCAGCCCGTCTATCTCTGCCCGTCGGCCGCAGAACGTCTGTCTCAGACCGTCTGCCACAGATCGTCTGTCTCAGACCGTCTGCCTCAGATCGTCTGTCTCAGACCGTCTGTCTCAGACCGTCTGTCTCAGACCGTCTGTCTCAGAACGTCTAGCTCAGCCCGTCTGTCTCAGAACGTCTAGCTCAGCCCGTCTGTCTCAGACCGTCTGTCTCAGACCGTCTGTCTCAGATCGTCTGTCACAGACCGTCTGCCTCAGATCATCTGTCTCAGTCCGTCTATCTCGGCCCGCCGGTCTCAGACCAGCTGTCTCAGTCGGTCTGTCTCAGACCGTCTAGCTCAGCCCGTCTGTCTCAGAACGTCTAGCTCAGACCGCCTGTCTCAGACCGTCTGTCTCAGACCGTCTGCCTCAGATCGTCTGTGTCAGACCGTCTGTCTCGGACCGTCTGTCTCACACCGTCTGTCTCAGACCGTCTGTCTGAGACCGTCTGTCTCAGACCGTCTGTCTCAGACCGTCTGTCTCAGACCGTCTGTCTCAGACCGTCTGTCTCAGACCGTCTGTCTCAGACCGTCTGTCTCAGACCGTCTGTCTCAGGTCGTCTGTCTCAGACCGTCTGTCTCAGAACGTCTAGCTCAGCCCGTCTGTCTCAGAACGTCTAGCTCAGCCCGTCTGTCTCAGACCGTCTGTCTCAGACCGTCTGTCTCAGACCGCCAGTCTCAGACCGTCTGCCTCAGATCGGCTGTCTCAGACCGTCTATCTCAGCCCGTCTGTATCAGACCATCTATCTCAGCACGTCGGCCTCATACCGTCTGTCTCAGACCGTCCGTCTCAGACCGTCCGTCTCAGACCGTCTGTCTCACACCGTCTGTCTCAGACCGTCTGTCTCAGACCGTCTGTCTCAGACCGTCTGTCTCAGACCGACCGTCTCAGAACGTCTAGCTCAGCCCGTCTGTCTCAGAACGTCTAGCTCAGACCGCCTGTCTCAGACCGTCTGTCTCAGACCGTCTGTCTCAGACCGTCTGTCTCAGACCGTCTGCCTCAGACCGTCTGTCTCAGACCGTCTGTCTCAGACCGTCTGTCTCAGACCGTCTGTCTCAGACCGTCTGTCTCAGGCCGTCTGTTTAATACCGTCTATCTCGTCCCGTCGGTCTCAGACCAGCTGTCTCAGACCGCCTGTCTCAGACCGCCTGTTTCAGACCGTCTGTCTCAGACCGTATGTCTCAGACCGTCTGTCTCAGACCGTCTGCCTCAGATCGTCTGTCTCAGACCGTCTATCTCAGCCCGTCTGTATCAGACCATCTATCTCAGCACGTCGGCCTCATACCGTCTGTCTCAGACCGTCCGTCTCAGACCGTCCGTCTCAGACCGTCTGTCTCAGACCGTCTGTCTCAGATCGTCTGTCACAGACCGTCTGCCTCAGATCATCTGTCTCAGTCCGTCTATCTCGGCCCGCCGGTCTCAGACCAGCTGTCTCAGTCGGTCTGTCTCAGCCCGTCTATCACAGCCCGTCTGTCTCAGACCGTCTATCTCAGCACGTCGGCCTCATACCGTCTGTCTCAGACCGTCTGTCTCCGACCGTCTGTCTCAGACCGTCTGTCTCAGACCGTCTGTCTCAGACCGTCTGTCTCAGACCGTCTGTCTCAGACCGTCTGTCTCAGACCGTCTGTCTCAGACCGTCTGTCTCAGGTCGTCTGTCTCAGACCGTCTGTCTCAGAACGTCTAGCTCAGCCCGTCTGTCTCAGAACGTCTAGCTCAGCCCGTCTGTCTCAGACCGTCTGTCTCAGACCGTCTGTCTCAGACCGTCAGTCTCAGACCGTCTGCCTCAGATCGGCTGTCTCAGACCGTCTATCTCAGCCCGTCTGTATCAGACCATCTATCTCAGCACGTCGGCCTCATACCGTCTGTCTCAGACCGTCCGTCTCAGACCGTCCGTCTCAGACCGTCTGTCTCACACCGTCTGTCTCAGACCGTCTGCCTCAGATAGTCTGTCTCACACCGTCTGTCTCAGACCGTCTGTCTCAGAACGTCTAGCTCAGCCCGTCTGTCTCAGAACGTCTAGCTCAGACCGTCTGTCTCAGACCGTCTAGCTCAGCCCGTCTGTCTCAGAACGTCTAGCTCAGACCGCCTGTCTCAGATCGTCTGTCTCAGAACGTCTGTCTCAGCCCGTCTATCTCTGCCCGTCGGCCGCAGAACGTCTGTCTCAGACCGTCTGCCACAGATCGTCTGTCTCAGACCGTCTGCCTCAGATCGTCTGTCTCAGACCGTCTGTCTCAGACCGTCTGCCTCACATCATCTGTCTCAGCCCGTCTATCTCGGCCCGTCGGTCTCAGACGGTCTGTCTCATACCAGCTGTCTCAGTCGGTCTGTCTCAGACCAGCTGTCTCAGTCGGTCTGTCTCAGCCCGTCTATCACAGCCCGTCTGTCTCAGACCGTCTGTCTCAGACCGTCTGTCTCCGACCGTCTGTCTCAGACCGTCTGTCTCAGACCGTCTGTCTCAGACCGTCTGTCTCAGACCGTCTGTCTCAGACCGTCTGTCTCAGACCGTCTGTCTCAGACCGTCTGTCTCAGACCGTCTGTCTCAGACCGTCTGTCTCAGACCGTCTGTCTCAGACCGTCTGTCTCAGACCGTCTGTCTCAGGTCGTCTGTCTCAGACCGTCTGTCTCAGAACGTCTAGCTCAGCCCGTCTGTCTCAGAACGTCTAGCTCAGCCCGTCTGTCTCAGACCGTCTGTCTCAGACCGTCTGTCTCAGATCGTCTGTCACAGACCGTCTGCCTCAGATCATCTGTCTCAGTCCGTCTATCTCGGCCCGCCGGTCTCAGACCAGCTGTCTCAGTCGGTCTGTCTCAGACCGTCTAGCTCAGCCCGTCTGTCTCAGAACGTCTAGCTCAGACCGCCTGTCTCAGACCGTCTGTCTCAGACCGTCTGCCTCAGATCGTCTGTGTCAGACCGTCTGTCTCGGACCGTCTGTCTCACACCGTCTGTCTCAGACCGTCTGTCTGAGACCGTCTGTCTCAGACCGTCTGTCTCAGACCGTCTGTCTCAGACCGTCTGTCTCAGACCGTCTGTCTCAGACCGTCTGTCTCAGACCGTCTGTCTCAGACCGTCTGTCTCAGACCGTCTGTCTCAGACCGTCTGTCTCAGGTCGTCTGTCTCAGACCGTCTGTCTCAGAACGTCTAGCTCAGCCCGTCTGTCTCAGAACGTCTAGCTCAGCCCGTCTGTCTCAGACCGTCTGTCTCAGACCGTCTGTCTCAGACCGTCTGTCTCAGACCGTCTGTCTCAGACCGTCAGTCTCAGACCGTCTGCCTCAGATCGGCTGTCTCAGACCGTCTATCTCAGCCCGTCTGTATCAGACCATCTATCTCAGCACGTCGGCCTCATACCGTCTGTCTCAGACCGTCCGTCTCAGACCGTCCGTCTCAGACCGTCTGTCTCACACCGTCTGTCTCAGACCGTCTGTCTCAGACCGTCTGTCTCAGACCGTCTGTCTCAGACCGACCGTCTCAGAACGTCTAGCTCAGCCCGTCTGTCTCAGAACGTCTAGCTCAGACCGCCTGTCTCAGACCGTCTGTCTCAGACCGTCTGTCTCAGACCGTCTGTCTCAGACCGTCTGCCTCAGACCGTCTGTCTCAGACCGTCTGTCTCAGACCGTCTGTCTCAGACCGTCTGTCTCAGGCCGTCTGTTTAATACCGTCTATCTCGTCCCGTCGGTCTCAGACCAGCTGTCTCAGACCGCCTGTCTCAGACCGCCTGTTTCAGACCGTCTGTCTCAGACCGTATGTCTCAGACCGTCTGTCTCAGACCGTCTGCCTCAGATCGTCTGTCTCAGACCGTCTATCTCAGCCCGTCTGTATCAGACCATCTATCTCAGCACGTCGGCCTCATACCGTCTGTCTCAGACCGTCCGTCTCAGACCGTCCGTCTCAGACCGTCTGTCTCAGACCGTCTGTCTCAGATCGTCTGTCACAGACCGTCTGCCTCAGATCATCTGTCTCAGTCCGTCTATCTCGGCCCGCCGGTCTCAGACCAGCTGTCTCAGTCGGTCTGTCTCAGCCCGTCTATCACAGCCCGTCTGTCTCAGACCGTCTATCTCAGCACGTCGGCCTCATACCGTCTGTCTCAGACCGTCTGTCTCAGACCGTCTGTCTCAGACCGTCTGTCTCAGACCGTCTGTCTCAGACCGTCTGTCTGAGACCGTCTGTCTCAGACCGTCTGCCTCAGATTGTCTGACTCAGACCGTCTATCTCAGCCCGTCTGTATCAGACCATCTATCTCAGCACGTCGGCCTCATACCGTCTGTCTCAGACCGTCTGTCTCAGACCGTCCGTCTCAGACCGTCCGTCTCAGACCGTCTGTCTCAGACCGTCTGCCTCAGACCGCATATCTCAGACCGTCTGTCTCAGACAGTCTGTCTCAGACCGTCTGTCTCAGACCGTCTGCCTCAGACCGTCTGTATCAGACCATCTATCTCAGCACGTCGGCCTCATACCGTCTGTCTCAGACCGTCTGTCTCAGACCGTCCGTCTCAGACCGTCCGTCTCAGACCGTCTGTCTCAGACCGTCTGTCTCAGACCGTCTGCCTCAGACCGTCTGTCTCAGACCGTCTGTCTCAGACCGCCTGTCTCAGACCGTCTGTCTCAGACCGCCTGTCTCAGACCGTCTGTCTCAGACCGTCTGCCTCAGATCGTCATTCTCAGAACGTCGGTCTCAGTACGTATATCTCAGATAGTCTGTCTCAGAACGTCTGTCTCAGCCCGTCGGTCTCAGACCGTCTGTCTCAGAACATCTGTCTCAGACCGCCTGTCTCAGACCGTCTGTCTCAGATCGTCTGTCTCAGAACGTCTGTCTCAGCCCGTCTATCTCTGCCCGTCGGCCGCAGAACGTCTGTCTCAGACCGTCTGCCACAGATCGTCTGTCTCAGACCGTCTGCCTCAGATCGTCTGTCTCAGACCGCCTGTCTCAGACCGCCTGTTTCAGACCGTCTGTCTCAGACCGTATGTCTCAGACCGTCTGTCTCAGACCGTCTGCCTCAGATCGTCTGTCTCAGACCGTCTATCTCAGCCCGTCTGTATCAGACCATCTATCTCAGCACGTCGGCCTCATACCGTCTGTCTCAGACCGTCCGTCTCAGACCGTCCGTCTCAGACCGTCTGTCTCACACCGTCTGTCTCAGACCGTCTGTCTCAGACCGTCTGTCTCAGACCGTCTGTCTCAGACCGACCGTCTCAGAACGTCTAGCTCAGCCCGTCTGTCTCAGAACGTCTAGCTCAGACCGCCTGTCTCAGACCGTCTGTCTCAGACCGTCTGTCTCAGACCGTCTGCCTCAGATAGTCTGTCTCACACCGTCTGTCTCAGACCGTCTGTCTCAGAACGTCTAGCTCAGCCCGTCTGTCTCAGAACGTCTAGCTCAGACCGTCTGTCTCAGACCGTCTAGCTCAGCCCGTCTGTCTCAGAACGTCTAGCTCAGACCGCCTGTCTCAGATCGTCTGTCTCAGAACGTCTGTCTCAGCCCGTCTATCTCTGCCCGTCGGCCGCAGAACGTCTGTCTCAGACCGTCTGCCACAGATCGTCTGTCTCAGACCGTCTGCCTCAGATCGTCTGTCTCAGACCGTCTGTCTCAGACCGTCTGCCTCACATCATCTGTCTCAGCCCGTCTATCTCGGCCCGTCGGTCTCAGACGGTCTGTCTCATACCAGCTGTCTCAGTCGGTCTGTCTCAGACCAGCTGTCTCAGTCGGTCTGTCTCAGCCCGTCTATCACAGCCCGTCTGTCTCAGACCGTCTGTCTCAGACCGTCTGTCTCCGACCGTCTGTCTCAGACCGTCTGTCTCAGACCGTCTGTCTCAGACCGTCTGTCTCAGACCGTCTGTCTCAGACCGTCTGTCTCAGACCGTCTGTCTCAGACCGTCTGTCTCAGACCGTCTGTCTCAGACCGTCTGCCTCAGATTGTCTGACTCAGACCGTCTATCTCAGCCCGTCTGTATCAGACCATCTATCTCAGCACGTCGGCCTCATACCGTCTGTCTCAGACCGTCTGTCTCAGACCGTCCGTCTCAGACCGTCCGTCTCAGACCGTCTGTCTCAGACCGTCTGCCTCAGACCGCATATCTCAGACCGTCCGTCTCAGACCGTCCGTCTCAGACCGTCTGTCTCAGACCGTCTGTCTCAGACCGTCTGCCTCAGACCGTCTGCCTCAGACCGTCTGTCTCAGACCGTCTGTCTCAGACCGTCTGTCTCAGACCGTCTGTCTCAGGCCGTCTATCTCGTCCCGTCGGTCTCAGACCAGCTGTCTCAGACCGCCTGTCTCAGACCGCCTGTTTCAGACCGTCTGTCTCAGACCGTATGTCTCAGACCGTCTGTCTCAGACCGTCTGCCTCAGATCGTCTGTCTCAGACCGTCTATCTCAGCCCGTCTGTATCAGACCATCTATCTCAGCACGTCGGCCTCATACCGTCTGTCTCAGACCGTCCGTCTCAGACCGTCCGTCTCAGACCGTCTGTCTCAGACCGTCTGTCTCAGACCGTCTGCCTCAGATCGTCTGTCTCAGACCGTCTATCTCAGCCCGTCTGTATCAGACCATCTATCTCAGCACGTCGGCCTCATACCGTCTGTCTCAGACCGTCTGTCTCAGACCGTCTGTCTCAGACCGTCTGCCTCAGACCGTCTGCCTCAGACCGTCTGTCTCAGACCGTCTGTCTCAGACCGTCTGTCTCAGACCGTCTGTCTCAGGCCGTCTATCTCGTCCCGTCGGTCTCAGACCAGCTGTCTCAGACCGCCTGTCTCAGACCGCCTGTTTCAGACCGTCTGTCTCAGACCGTATGTCTCAGACCGTCTGTCTCAGACCGTCTGCCTCAGATCGTCTGTCTCAGACCGTCTATCTCAGCCCGTCTGTATCAGACCATCTATCTCAGCACGTCGGCCTCATACCGTCTGTCTCAGACCGTCCGTCTCAGACCGTCCGTCTCAGACCGTCTGTCTCAGATCGTCTGTCACAGACCGTCTGCCTCAGATCATCTGTCTCAGTCCGTCTATCTCGGCCCGCCGGTCTCAGACCAGCTGTCTCAGTCGGTCTGTCTCAGCCCGTCTATCACAGCCCGTCTGTCTCAGACCGTCTATCTCAGCACGTCGGCCTCATACAGTCTGTCTCAGACCGTCTGTCTCAGACCGTCTGCCTCAGATCGTCTGTCTCAGACCGTCTATCTCAGCCCGTCTGTATCAGACCATCTATCTCAGCACGTCGGCCTCATACCGTCTGTCTCAGACCGTCCGTCTCAGACCGTCCGTCTCAGACCGTCTGTCTCAGACCGTCTGTCTCAGATCGTCTGTCACAGACCGTCTGCCTCAGATCATCTGTCTCAGTCCGTCTATCTCGGCCCGCCGGTCTCAGACCAGCTGTCTCAGTCGGTCTGTCTCAGCCCGTCTATCACAGCCCGTCTGTCTCAGACCGTCTATCTCAGACCGTCTGTCTCAGACCGTCTGCCTCAGATTGTCTGACTCAGACCGTCTATCTCAGCCCGTCTGTATCAGACCATCTATCTCAGCACGTCGGCCTCATACCGTCTGTCTCAGACCGTCTGTCTCAGACCGTCCGTCTCAGACCGTCTGTCCCAGACCGTCTGTCTCAGAACGTCTGTCTCAGTCCGTCTATCTCAGCCCGTCTGAATCAGACCATCTATCTCAGCACGTTGGCCTCATACCGTCTGTCTCGGACCGTCTGTCTCAGACTGACTGTCTCAGACCGTCTGTCTCAGACCGTCTGTCTCATACCGCCTGTCTCAGACCGTCTGTCTCAGACCGTCTGTCTCAGACCGTCTGTCTCAGGCCGTCTGTTCAATACCGTCTATCTCGTCCCGTCGGTCCCAGACCAGCTGTCTCAGACCGTCTGTCTCAGATCGTCTGTCTCAGACCGTCTGTCTCAGACCGTCTGTCTCAGACCGTGTGTCACAGACCGTCTGTCTCAGACCGTCTGTCTCAGACCGTCTGTCTCAGACCGTCTGTCTCAGACCGTCTGTCTCAGACCGTCTGTCTCAGACCGTGTGTCTCAAACCGTCTATGTCCGCCCGTCTGTCTCAGACCGTCTATATCTGCCCGTCTGTCTCAGACCGTCTGTCTCAGACCGCCTGTCTCAGACCGTCTGTCTCAGACCGCCTGTCTCAGTCCGTCTATCTCAGCTCGTCCATATCAGCCCGTCAGCATCAGTCCGTATGTCTCAGATCCTCTGTCTCAGACCGTCTGTCACAGCCCGTCTGTCTCAGAACGTCTGTCTCAGATCGTCTGTCTCAGAACGTCTGTCTCAGCCCGTCTATCTCAGCCCGTCGGCCACAGAACGTCTGTCTCAGACCGTCTGTCTCAGACCGTCTGTCTCAGACCGTCTGTCTCAGACCCTCTGTCTGAAACCGTCTGTCTCAGACCGTCTGTCTCAGACCGTCTGTCTGAGACCGTCTGTCTCAGACCGTCTCTCTCACACCGTCTGTCTCAGACCGTCTGTCTCAGACCGTCTGTCTCAGACCGACCGTCTCAGAACGTCTAGCTCAGCCCGTCTGTCTCAGAACGTCTAGCTCAGACCGCCTGTCTCAGACCGTCTGTCTCAGACCGTCTGCCTCCGATAGTCTGTCTCACACCGTCTGTCTCAGACCGTCTGTCTCAGGACGTCTAGCTCAGCCCGTCTGTCTCACACCGTCTGTCTCAGACCGTCTGTCTCAGACCGTCTAGCTCAGCCCGTCTGTCTCAGAACGTCTAGCTCAGACCGCCTGTCTCAGACCGTCTGTCTCAGACCGTCTGCCTCAGATCGTCTGTGTCAGACCGTCTGTCTCGGACCGTCTGTCTCACACCGTCTGTCTCAGACCGTCTGTCTGAGACCGTCTGTCTCAGACCGTCTGTCTCAGACCGTCTGTCTCAGACCGTCTGTCTCAGACCGTCTGTCTCAGACCGTCTGTCTCAGACCGTCTGTCTCAGACCGTCTGTCTCAGACCGTCTGTCTCAGACCGTCTGTCTCAGACCGTCTGTCTCAGACCGTCTATCGCAGACCGTCTGTCTCAGACCGTCTGTCTCAGACCGTCTGTCTCAGGCCGTCTGCTTAATACCGTCTGTCTCAGACCGTCTATCTCGTCCCGTCGGTCTCAGACCGTCGGTCTTAGACCAGCTGTCTCAGACCGTCTGTCTCAGCTCGTCTGTCTCAGAACGTCTAGCTCAGACCGCCTGTCTCAGACCGTCTGTCTCAGACCGTCTGCCTCAGATCGTCTGTCTCAGACCGTCGGTCTCAGACCAGCTGTCTCAGACCGTCTGTCTCAGACCAGCTGTCTCAGACCGTCTGTCTCAGACCGTCTGTCTCAGTCCGTCTGCCTCAGATCATCTGTCTCAGACCGTCTGTCTCAGACCGTCTGTCTCCGACCGTCTGTCTCAGACCGTCTGTCTCAGACCGTCTGTCTCAGACCGTCTGTCTCAGACCGTCTGTCTCAGACCATCTGTCTCAGACCGTCTGTCTCAGGCCGTCTGTCTCAGACCGTCTGTCTCAGAACGTCTAGCTCAGCCCGTCTGTCTCAGAACGTCTAGCTCAGCCCGTCTGTCTCAGACCGTCAGTCTCAGACCGTCTGCCTCAGATCGGCTGTCTCAGACCGTCTGTCTCAGACCGTCTGTCTCAGACCGTCTGTCTCAGACCGCCTGTTTCAGACCGTCTGTCTCAGACCGTATGTCTCAGACCGTCTGTCTCAGACCGTCTGCCTCAGATCGTCTGTCTCAGACCGTCTATCTCAGCCCGTCTGTATCAGACCATCTATCTCAGCACGTCGGCCTCATACCGTCTGTCTCAGACCGTCTGTCTCAGACCGTCCGTCTCAGACCGCCCGTCTCAGACCGTCTGTCTCAGACCGTATGTCTCAGACCGTCTGCCTCAGATCATCTGTCTCAGTCCGTCTATCTCGGCCCGCCGGTCTCAGACCAGCTGTCTCAGTCGGTCTGTCTCAGCCCGTCTATCACAGCCCGTCTGTCTCAGACCGTCTATCTCAGCACGTCGGCCTCATACCGTCCGTCTCAGACCGTCCGTCTCAGACCGTCTGTCTCAGACCGTCTGCCTCAGACCGCATATCTCAGACCGTCTGTCTCAGACAGTCTGTCTCAGACCGTCTGTCTCCGACCGTCTGTCTCAGACCGTCTGTCTCAGACCGTCTGTCTCAGACCGTCAGTCTCAGACCGTCTGTCTCAGACCATCTGTCTCAGACCGTCTGTCTCAGGCCGTCTGTCTCAGACCGTCTGTCTCAGAACGTCTAGCTCAGCCCGTCTGTCTCAGAACGTCTAGCTCAGCCCGTCTGTCTCAGACCGTCAGTCTCAGACCGTCTGCCTCAGATCGGCTGTCTCAGACCGTCTATCTCAGCCCGTCTGTATCAGACTATCTATCTCAGCACGTCGGCCTCATACCGTCTGTCTCAGACCGTCTGTCTCAGACCGTCCGTCTCAGACCGCCCGTCTCAGACCGTCTGTCTCAGACCGTCTGTCTCAGACCGTCTGTCTCAGACCGTCTGTCTCAGACCGTCTGTCTCATACCGTCTGTCTCAGGCCGTCTGTTTAATACCGTCTATCTCGTCCCGTCTGTCTCAGACCGTCTGTCTCAGACCGTCCGTCTCAGACCGCCCGTCTCAGACCGTCTGTCTCAGACCGTCTGTCTCAGACCGTCTGTCTCAGACCGTCTGTCTCAGACCGTCTGTCTCCGACCGTCTGTCTCAGACCGTCTGTCTCAGACCGTCTGTCTCAGACCGTCTGTCTCAGACCGCCTGTTTCAGACCGTCTGTCTCAGACCGTATGTCTCAGACCGTCTGTCTCAGACCGTCTGCCTCAGATCGTCTGTCTCAGACCGTCTATCTCAGCCCGTCTGTATCAGACCATCTATCTCAGCACGTCGGCCTCATACCGTCTGTCTCAGACCGTCTGTCTCAGACCGTCCGTCTCAGACCGCCCGTCTCAGACCGTCTGTCTCAGACCGTATGTCTCAGACCGTCTGCCTCAGATCATCTGTCTCAGTCCGTCTATCTCGGCCCGCCGGTCTCAGACCAGCTGTCTCAGTCGGTCTGTCTCAGCCCGTCTATCACAGCCCGTCTGTCTCAGACCGTCTATCTCAGCACGTCGGCCTCATACCGTCTGTCTCAGACCGTCTGTCTCAGACCGTCTGTCTCAGACCGTCTGTCTCAGACCGTCTGCCTCAGATCGTCTGACTCAGACCGTCTATCTCAGCCCGTCTGTATCAGACCATCTATCTCAGCACGTCGGCCTCATACCGTCTGTCTCAGACCGTCTGTCTCAGACCGTCCGTCTCAGACCGTCCGTCTCAGACCGTCTGTCTCAGACCGTCTGCCTCAGACCGCATATCTCAGACCGTCTGTCTCAGACAGTCTGTCTCAGACCGTCTGTCTCAGACCGTCTGTCTCAGACCGTCTGCCTCAGACCGTCTGTCTCAGACCGTCTGTATCAGACCATCTATCTCAGCACGTCGGCCTCATACCGTCTGTCTCAGACCGTCTGTCTCAGACCGTCCGTCTCAGACCATCCGTCTCAGACCGTCTGTCTCAGACCGTCTGCCGCAGACCGTCTGTCACAGACCGTCTGTCTCAGACCGCCTGTGTCAGACCGTCAGTCTCAGACCGCCTGTCTCAGTCCGTCTGTCTCAGTTCGTCCATATCAGCCCGTCAGCATCAGTCCGTATGTCTCAGATCCTCCGTCTCAGACCGTCTGTCTCAGCCCGTCTGTCTCAGAACGTCTGTCTCAGATCGTCTGTCTCAGAACGTCTGTCTCAGCCCGTCTATCTCAGCCCGTCGGGCGCAGAACGTCTGTCTCAGACCGTCCGTCTCAGACCGTCTGTGTCAGACCGTCTGCCGCAGACCGTCTGTCTCAGACCGTCTGTCTCAGACCGTCTGTCTCAGACCGTCTGTCTCAGACCGCCTGTCTCAGACCGTCTGTCTCAGACCGTCTGTCTCAGACCGTCTGTCTCAGGCCGTCTGTTCAATACCGTCTATCTCGTCCCGTCGGTCCCAGACCAGCTGTCTCAGACCGCCTGTCTCAGATCGTCTGTCTCAGACCGTCTGTCTCAGACCGTGTGTCACAGACCGTCTGTCTCAGACCGTCTGTCTCAGACCGTCTGTCTCAGACCGTCTGTCTCAGACCGTCTGTCTCCGACCGTCTGTCTCAGACCGTCTGTCTCAGACCGTCTGTCTCAGACCGTCTGTCTCAGACCGTCTGTCTCAGACCGTCTGTCTCAGACCGCCTGTTTCAGACCGTCTGTCTCAGACCGTATGTCTCAGACCGTCTGTCTCAGACCGTCTGCCTCAGATCGTCTGTCTCAGACCGTCTATCTCAGCCCGTCTGTATCAGACCATCTATCTCAGCACGTCGGCCTCATACCGTCTGTCTCAGACCGTCTGTCTCAGACCGTCCGTCTCAGACCGTCTGTCTCAGACCGTCTGCCTCAGATCGTCTGTCTCAGACCGTCTATCTCAGCCCGTCTGTATCAGACCATCTATCTCAGCACGTCGGCCTCATACCGTCTGTCTCAGACCGTCTGTCTCAGACCGTCCGTCTCAGACCGCCCGTCTCAGACCGTCTGTCTCAGACCGTATGTCTCAGACCGTCTGCCTCAGATCATCTGTCTCAGTCCGTCTATCTCGGCCCGCCGGTCTCAGACCAGCTGTCTCAGTCGCTCTGTCTCAGCCCGTCTATCACAGGCCGTCTGTCTCAGACCGTCTATCTCAGCACGTCGGCCTCATACCGTCTGTCTCAGACCGTCTGTCTCAGACCGTCTGTCTCAGACCGTCTGTCTCAGACCGTCTGTCTCAGACCGTCTGTCTCAGACCGTCTGTCTCAGACCGTCTGTCTCAGACCGTCTGTCTCAGATCGTCTGTCTCAGAACGTCTGTCTCAGCCCGTCTATCTCAGCCCGTCGGCCGCAGAACGTCTGTCTCAGACCGTCTGTCTCAGACCGTCTGTCTCAGACCGTCTGTCTCAGACCCTCTGTCTGAAACCGTCTGTCTCAGACCGTCTGTCTCAAACCGTCTGTCTGAGACCGTCTGTCTCAGACCGTCTGTCTCACACCGTCTGTCTCAGACCGTCTGTCTCAGACCGTCTGCCTCAGATAGTCTGTCTCACACCGTCTGTCTCAGACCGTCTGTCTCAGAACGTCTAGCTCAGCCCGTCTGTCTCAGAACGTCTAGCTCAGACCGTCTGTCTCAGACCGTCTAGCTCAGCCCGTCTGTCTCAGAACGTCTAGCTCAGACCGCCTGTCTCAGACCGTCAGTCTCAGACCGTCTGTCTCAGTCCGTCTGTCTCAGTTCGTCCATATCAGCCCGTCAGCATCAGTCCGTATGTCTCAGATCCTCTGTCTCAGACCGTCTGTCTCAGCCCGTCTGTCTCAGAACGTCTGTCTCAGATCGTCTGTCTCAGAACGTCTGTCTCAGCCCGTCTATCTCAGCCCGTCGGGCGCAGAACGTCTGTCTCAGACCGTCCGTCTCAGACCGTCTGTCTCAGACCGTCTGCCGCAGACCGTCTGTCTCAGACCGTCTGTCTCAGACCGTCTGTCTCAGACCGTCTGTCTCAGACCGTCTGTCTCAGACCGCCTGTCTCAGACCGTCTGTCTCAGACCGTCTGTCTCAGACCGTCTGTCTCAGGCCGCCTATCTCAGCCCGTCTGTATCAGACCATCTATCTCAGCACGTCGGCCTCATACCGTCTGTCTCAGACCGTCTGTCTCAGACCGTCCGTCTCAGACCGCCCGTCTCAGACCGTATGTCTCAGACCGTCTGCCTCAGATCATCTGTCTCAGTCCGTCTATCTCGGCCCGCCGGTCTCAGACCAGCTGTCTCAGTCGGTCTGTCTCAGCCCGTCTATCACAGCCCGTCTGTCTCAGACCGTCTATCTCAGCACGTCGGCCTCATACCGTCCGTCTCAGACCGTCCGTCTCAGACCGTCTGTCTCAGACCGTCTGCCTCAGACCGCATATCTCAGACCGTCTGTCTCAGACAGTCTGTCTCAGACCGTCTGTCTCCGACCGTCTGTCTCAGACCGTCTGTCTCAGACCGTCTGTCTCAGACCGTCAGTCTCAGACCGTCTGTCTCAGACCATCTGTCTCAGACCGTCTGTCTCAGGCCGTCTGTCTCAGACCGTCTGTCTCAGAACGTCTAGCTCAGCCCGTCTGTCTCAGAACGTCTAGCTCAGCCCGTCTGTCTCAGACCGTCAGTCTCAGACCGTCTGCCTCAGATCGGCTGTCTCAGACCGTCTATCTCAGCCCGTCTGTATCAGACTATCTATCTCAGCACGTCGGCCTCATACCGTCTGTCTCAGACCGTCTGTCTCAGACCGTCCGTCTCAGACCGCCCGTCTCAGACCGTCTGTCTCAGACCGTCTGTCTCAGACCGTCTGTCTCAGACCGTCTGTCTCAGACCGTCTGTCTCATACCGTCTGTCTCAGGCCGTCTGTTTAATACCGTCTATCTCGTCCCGTCTGTCTCAGACCGTCTGTCTCAGACCGTCCGTCTCAGACCGCCCGTCTCAGACCGTCTGTCTCAGACCGTCTGTCTCAGACCGTCTGTCTCAGACCGTCTGTCTCAGACCGTCTGTCTCCGACCGTCTGTCTCAGACCGTCTGTCTCAGACCGTCTGTCTCAGACCGTCTGTCTCAGACCGCCTGTTTCAGACCGTCTGTCTCAGACCGTATGTCTCAGACCGTCTGTCTCAGACCGTCTGCCTCAGATCGTCTGTCTCAGACCGTCTATCTCAGCCCGTCTGTATCAGACCATCTATCTCAGCACGTCGGCATCATACCGTCTGTCTCAGACCGTCTGTCTCAGACCGTCCGTCTCAGACCGCCCGTCTCAGACCGTCTGTCTCAGACCGTATGTCTCAGACCGTCTGCCTCAGATCATCTGTCTCAGTCCGTCTATCTCGGCCCGCCGGTCTCAGACCAGCTGTCTCAGTCGGTCTGTCTCAGCCCGTCTATCACAGCCCGTCTGTCTCAGACCGTCTATCTCAGCACGTCGGCCTCATACCGTCTGTCTCAGACCGTCTGTCTCAGACCGTCTGTCTCAGACCGTCTGTCTCAGACCGTCTGCCTCAGATCGTCTGACTCAGACCGTCTATCTCAGCCCGTCTGTATCAGACCATCTATCTCAGCACGTCGGCCTCATACCGTCTGTCTCAGACCGTCTGTCTCAGACCGTCCGTCTCAGACCGTCTGTCTCAGACCGTCTGCCTCAGATCGTCTGTCTCAGACCGTCTATCTCAGCCCGTCTGTATCAGACCATCTATCTCAGCACGTCGGCCTCATACCGTCTGTCTCAGACCGTCTGTCTCAGACCGTCCGTCTCAGACCGCCCGTCTCAGACCGTCTGTCTCAGACCGTATGTCTCAGACCGTCTGCCTCAGATCATCTGTCTCAGTCCGTCTATCTCGGCCCGCCGGTCTCAGACCAGCTGTCTCAGTCGGTCTGTCTCAGCCCGTCTATCACAGGCCGTCTGTCTCAGACCGTCTATCTCAGCACGTCGGCCTCATACCGTCTGTCTCAGACCGTCTGTCTCAGACCGTCTGTCTCAGACCGTCTGTGTCAGACCGTCTGTCTCAGACCGTCTGTCTCAGACCGTCTGTCTCAGATCGTCTGTCTCAGAACGTCTGTCTCAGCCCGTCTATCTCAGCCCGTCGGCCGCAGAACGTCTGTCTCAGACCGTCTGTCTCAGACCGTCTGTCTCAGACCGTCTGTCTCAGACCCTCTGTCTGAAACCGTCTGTCTCAGACCGTCTGTCTCAAACCGTCTGTCTGAGACCGTCTGTCTCAGACCGTCTGTCTCACACCGTCTGTCTCAGACCGTCTGTCTCAGACCGTCTGCCTCAGATAGTCTGTCTCACACCGTCTGTCTCAGACCGTCTGTCTCAGAACGTCTAGCTCAGCCCGTCTGTCTCAGAACGTCTAGCTCAGACCGTCTGTCTCAGACCGTCTAGCTCAGCCCGTCTGTCTCAGAACGTCTAGCTCAGACCGCCTGTCTCAGACCGTCAGTCTCAGACCGTCTGTCTCAGTCCGTCTGTCTCAGTTCGTCCATATCAGCCCGTCAGCATCAGTCCGTATGTCTCAGATCCTCTGTCTCAGACCGTCTGTCTCAGCCCGTCTGTCTCAGAACGTCTGTCTCAGATCGTCTGTCTCAGAACGTCTGTCTCAGCCCGTCTATCTCAGCCCGTCGGGCGCAGAACGTCTGTCTCAGACCGTCCGTCTCAGACCGTCTGTCTCAGACCGTCTGCCGCAGACCGTCTGTCTCAGACCGTCTGTCTCAGACCGTCTGTCTCAGACCGTCTGTCTCAGACCGTCTGTCTCAGACCGCCTGTCTCAGACCGTCTGTCTCAGACCGTCTGTCTCAGACCGTCTGTCTCAGGCCGTCTGTTCAATACCGTCTATCTCGTCCCGTCGGTCCCAGACCAGCTGTCTCAGACCGCCTGTCTCAGATCGTCTGTCTCAGACCGTCTGTCTCAGACCGTGTGTCACAGACCGTCTGTCTCAGACCGTCTGTCTCAGACCGCCTGTTTCAGACCGTCTGTCTCAGACCGTATGTCTCAGACCGTCTGTCTCAGACCGTCTGCCTCAGATCGTCTGTCTCAGACCGTCTATCTCAGCCCGTCTGTATCAGACCATCTATCTCAGCACGTCGGCCTCATACCGTCTGTCTCAGACCGTCTGTCTCAGACCGTCCGTCTCAGACCGCCCGTCTCAGACCGTCTGTCTCAGACCGTATGTCTCAGACCGTCTGCCTCAGATCATCTGTCTCAGTCCGTCTATCTCGGCCCGCCGGTCTCAGACCAGCTGTCTCAGTCGGTCTGTCTCAGCCCGTCTATCACAGCCCGTCTGTCTCAGACCGTCTATCTCAGCACGTCGGCCTCATACCGTCTGTCTCAGACCGTCTGTCTCAGACCGTCTGCCGCAGACCGTCTGTCTCAGACCGTCTGTCTCAGACCGCCTGTCTCAGACCGTCAGTCTCAGACCGCCTGTCTCAGTCCGTCTGTCTCAGTTCGTCCATATCAGCCCGTCAGCATCAGTCCGTATGTCTCAGATCCTCTGTCTCAGACCGTCTGTCTCAGCCCGTCTGTCTCAGAACGTCTGTCTCAGATCGTCTGTCTCAGAACGTCTGTCTCAGCCCGTCTATCTCAGCCCGTCGGGCGCAGAACGTCTGTCTCAGACCGTCTGTCTCGGACCGTCTGTCTCAGACTGTCTGTCTCAGACCGTCTGTCTCAGACCGTCTGTCTCAGACCGCCTGTCTCAGACCGTCTGTCTCAGACCGTCTGTCTCAGACCGTCTGTCTCAGGCCGTCTGTTCAATACCGTCTATCTCGTCCCGTCGGTCCCAGACCAGCTGTCTCAGACCGCCTGTCTCAGATCGTCTGTCTCAGACCGTCTGTCTCAGACCGTGTGTCACAGACCGTCTGTCTCAGACCGTCTGTCTCAGACCGTCTGTCGCAGACCGTCTGTCTCAGACCGTCTGTCTCAGACCGTCTGTCTCAGACCGTCTGTCTCAGACCGTCTGTCTCAGACCGTCTGTCTCAGACCGTCTGTCTCAGACCGTCTGTCTCAGACCGTCTGTCTCAGACCGTCTGTCTCAGACCGTCTGTCTCAGACCGTCTGTCTCAGACCGTCTGTCTCAGACCGTCTGTCTCAGACCGTCTGTCTCAGACCGTCTGTCTCAGACCGTCTGTCTCAGACCGTCTGTCTCAGACCGTCTGTCTCAGACCGTGTGTCTCAAACCGTCTATGTCCGCCCGTCTGTCTCAGACCGTCTATATCTGCCCGTCTGTCTCAGACCGTCTGTCTCAGACCGCCTGTCTCAGACCGTCTGTCTCAGACCGCCTGTCTCAGTCCGTCTATCTCAGTTCGTCCATATCAGCCCGTCAGCATCAGTCCGTATGTCTCAGATCCTCTGTCTCAGACCGTCTGTCTCAGCCCGTCTGTCTCAGAACGTCTGTCTCAGATCGTCTGTCTCAGAACGTCTGTCTCAGCCCGTCTATCTCAGCCCGTCGGCCGCAGAACGTCTGTCTCAGACCGTCTGTCTCAGACCGTCTGTCTCAGACCGTCTGTCTCAGACCGTCTGTCTCAGACCCTCTGTCTGAAACCGTCTGTCTCAGACCGTCTGTCGCAGACCGTCTGTCGCAGACCGTCTGTCTCAGACCGTCTGTCTCAGACCGTCTGTCTCAGATCGTCTGTCTCAGAACGTCTGTCTCAGCCCGTCTATCTCAGCCCGTCGGCCGCAGAACGTCTGTCTCAGACCGTCTGTCTCAGACCGTCTGTCTCAGACCGTCTGTCTCAGACCCTCTGTCTGAAACCGTCTGTCTCAGACCGTCTGTCTCAAACCGTCTGTCTGAGACCGTCTGTCTCAGACCGTCTGTCTCACACCGTCTGTCTCAGACCGTCTGTCTCAGACCGTCTGCCTCAGATAGTCTGTCTCACACCGTCTGTCTCAGACCGTCTGTCTCAGAACGTCTAGCTCAGCCCGTCTGTCTCAGAACGTCTAGCTCAGACCGTCTGTCTCAGACCGTCTAGCTCAGCCCGTCTGTCTCAGAACGTCTAGCTCAGACCGCCTGTCTCAGACCGTCTGTCTCAGACCGTCTGTCTCAGACCGCCTGTCTCAGACCGTCTGTCTCAGACCGTCTGTCTCAGACCGTCTGTCTCAGGCCGTCTGTTCAATACCGTCTATCTCGTCCCGTCGGTCCCAGACCAGCTGTCTCAGACCGCCTGTCTCAGATCGTCTGTCTCAGACCGTCTGTCTCAGACCGTGTGTCACAGACCGTCTGTCTCAGACCGTCTGTCTCAGACCGTCTGTCGCAGACCGTCTGTCTCAGACCGTCTATATCTGCCCGTCTGTCTCAGACCGTCTGTCTCAGACCGTCTGTCTCAGACCGCCTGTCTCAGACCGTCTGTCTCAGACCGTCTGTCTCAGACCGTCTGTCTCAGACCGTCTATATCTGCCCGTCTGTCTCAGACCGTCTGTCTCAGACCGCCTGTCTCAGACCGTCTGTCTCAGACCGCCTGTCTCAGTCCGTCTATCTCAGTTCGTCCATATCAGCCCGTCAGCATCAGTCCGTATGTCTCAGATCCTCTGTCTCAGACCGTCTGTCTCAGCCCGTCTGTCTCAGAACGTCTGTCTCAGATCGTCTGTCTCAGAACGTCTGTCTCAGCCCGTCTATCTCAGCCCGTCGGGCGCAGAACGTCTGTCTCAGACCGTCTGTCTCGGACCGTCTGTCTCAGACTGTCTGTCTCAGACCGTCTGTCTCAGACCGTGTGTCACAGACCGTCTGTCTCAGACCGTCTGTCTCAGACCGTCTGTCGCAGACCGTCTGTCTCAGACCGTCTGTCTCAGACCGTCTGTCTCAGACCGTCTGTCTCAGACCGTCTGTCTCAGACCGTCTGTCTCAGACCGTCTGTCTCAGACCGTCTGTCTCAGACCGTCTGTCTCAGACCGTCTGTCTCAGACCGTCTGTCTCAGATCGTCTGTCTCAGAACGTCTGTCTCAGCCCGTCTATCTCAGCCCGTCTGTCTCAGACCGTGTGTCACAGACCGTCTGTCTCAGACCGTCTGTCTCAGACCGTCTGTCGCAGACCGTCTGTCTCAGACCGTCTGTCTCAGACCGTCTGTCTCAGACCGTCTGTCTCAGACCGTCTGTCTCAGACCGTCTGTCTCAGACCGTCTGTCTCAGACCGTCTGTCTCAGACCGTCTGTCTCAGACCGTCTGTCTCAGACCGTCTGTCTCAGACCGTCTGTCTCAGACCGTCTGTCTCAGACCGTCTGTCTCAGACCGTCTGTCTCAGACCGTCTGTCTCAGACCGCCTGTCTCAGTCCGTCTATCTCAGTTCGTCCATATCAGCCCGTCAGCATCAGTCCGTATGTCCCAGATCCTCTGTCTCAGACCGTCTGTCTCAGCCCGTCTGTCTCAGAACGTCTGTCTCAGATCGTCTGTCTCAGAACGTCTGTCTCAGCCCGTCTATCTCAGCCCGTCGGCCGCAGAACGTCTGTCTCAGACCGTCTGTCTCGGACCGTCTGTCTCAGACTGTCTGTCTCAGACCGTCTGTCTCAGACCGTCTGTCTCAGACCGCCTGTCTCAGACCGTCTGTCTCAGACCGTCTGTCTCAGACCGTCTGTCTCAGGCCGTCTGTTCAATACCGTCTATCTCGTCCCGTCGGTCCCAGACCAGCTGTCTCAGACCGCCTGTCTCAGATCGTCTGTCTCAGACCGTCTGTCTCAAACCGTGTGTCACAGACCGTCTGTCTCAGACCGTCTGTCTCAGACCGTCTGTCGCAGACCGTCTGTCTCAGACCGTCTGTCTCAGACCGTCTGTCTCAGACCGTGTGTCTCAAACCGTCTATGTCCGCCCGTCTGTCTCAGACCGTCTATATCGGCCCGTCTGTCTCAGACCGTCTGTCTCAGACCGCCTGTCTCAGACCGTCTGTCTCAGACCGCCTGTCTCAGTCCGTCTATCTCAGTTCGTCCATATCAGCCCGTCAGCATCAGTCCGTATGTCTCAGATCCTCTGTCTCAGACCGTCTGTCTCAGCCCGTCTGTCTCAGAACGTCTGTCTCAGATCGTCTGTCTCAGAACGTCTGTCTCAGCCCGTCTATCTCAGCCCGTCGGCCGCAGAACGTCTGTCTCAGACCGTCTGTCTCAGACCGTCTGTCTCAGACCCTCTGTCTGAAACCGTCTGTCTCAGACCGTCTGTCTCAGACCGTCTGTCGCAGACCGTCTGTCTCAGACCGTCTGTCTCAGACCGTCTGTCTCAGATCGTCTGTCTCAGAACGTCTGTCTCAGCCCGTCTATCTCAGCCCGTCGGCCGCAGAACGTCTGTCTCAGACCGTCTGTCTCAGACCGTCTGTCTCAGACCCTCTGTCTGAAACCGTCTGTCTCAGACCGTCTGTCTCAAACCGTCTGTCTGAGACCGTCTGTCTCAGACCGTCTGTCTCACACCGTCTGTCTCAGACCGTCTGTCTCAGACCGTCTGTCTCAGACCGTCTGTCTCAGACCGTCTGTCTCAGACCGTCTGTCTCAGACCGTCTGTCTCAGATCGTCTGTCTCAGAACGTCTGTCTCAGCCCGTCTATCTCAGCCCGTCGGGCGCAGAACGTCTGTCTCAGACCGTCTGTCTCGGACCGTCTGTCTCAGACTGTCTGTCTCAGACCGTCTGTCTCAGACCGTCTGTCTCAGACCGCCTGTCTCAGACCGTCTGTCTCAGACCGTCTGTCTCAGACCGTCTGTCTCAGGCCGTCTGTTCAATACCGTCTATCTCGTCCCGTCGGTCCCAGACCAGCTGTCTCAGACCGCCTGTCTCAGATCGTCTGTCTCAGACCGTCTGTCTCAGACCGTGTGTCACAGACCGTCTGTCTCAGACCGTCTGTCTCAGACCGTCTGTCGCAGACCGTCTGTCTCAGACCGTCTGTCTCAGACCGTCTGTCTCAGACCGTCTGTCTCAGACCGTCTGTCTCAGACCGTCTGTCTCAGACCGTCTGTCTCAGACCGTCTGTCTCAGACCGTCTGTCTCAGACCGTCTGTCTCAGACCGTCTGTCTCAGACCGTCTGTCTCAGACCGTCTGTCTCAGACCGTCTGTCTCAGACCGTCTGTCTCAGACCGTCTGTCTCAGACCGTCTGTCTCAGACCGTCTGTCTCAGACCGTCTGTCTCAGACCGTGTGTCTCAAACCGTCTATGTCCGCCCGTCTGTCTCAGACCGTCTATATCTGCCCGTCTGTCTCAGACCGTCTGTCTCAGACCGCCTGTCTCAGACCGTCTGTCTCAGACCGCCTGTCTCAGTCCGTCTATCTCAGTTCGTCCATATCAGCCCGTCAGCATCAGTCCGTATGTCTCAGATCCTCTGTCTCAGACCGTCTGTCTCAGCCCGTCTGTCTCAGAACGTCTGTCTCAGATCGTCTGTCTCAGAACGTCTGTCTCAGCCCGTCTATCTCAGCCCGTCGGCCGCAGAACGTCTGTCTCTGCCCGTCTGTCTCAGACCGTCTGTCTCAGACCGCCTGTCTCAGACCGTCTGTCTCAGACCGCCTGTCTCAGTCCGTCTATCTCAGTTCGTCCATATCAGCCCGTCAGCATCAGTCCGTATGTCTCAGATCCTCTGTCTCAGACCGTCTGTCTCAGCCCGCCTGTCTCAGAACGTCTGTCTCAGATCGTCTGTCTCAGAACGTCTGTCTCAGCCCGTCTATCTCAGCCCGTCGGCCGCAGAACGTCTGTCTCAGACCGTCTGTCTCAGACTGTCTGTCTCAGACCGTCTGTCTCAGACCCTCTGTCTGAAACCGTCTGTCTCAGACCGTCTGTCTCAGACCGTCTGTCTCAGACCGTCTGTCGCAGACCGTCTGTCTCAGACCGTCTGTCTCAGACCGTCTGTCTCAGATCGTCTGTCTCAGAACGTCTGTCTCAGCCCGTCTATCTCAGCCCGTCGGCCGCAGAACGTCTGTCTCAGACCGTCTGTCTCAGACCGTCTGTCTCAGACCCTCTGTCTGAAACCGTCTGTCTCAGACCGTCTGTCTCAAACCGTCTGTCTGAGACCGTCTGTCTCAGACCGTCTGTCTCACACCGTCTGTCTCAGACCGTCTGTCTCAGACCGTCTGCCTCAGATAGTCTGTCTCACACCGTCTGTCTCAGACCGTCTGTCTCAGAACGTCTAGCTCAGCCCGTCTGTCTCAGAACGTCTATATCTGCCCGTCTGTCTCAGACCGCCTGTCTCAGACCGTCTGTCTCAGACCGCCTGTCTCAGTCCGTCTATCTCAGTTCGTCCATATCAGCCCGTCAGCATCAGTCCGTATGTCTCAGATCCTCTGTCTCAGACCGTCTGTCTCAGCCCGTCTGTCTCAGAACGTCTGTCTCAGATCGTCTGTCTCAGAACGTCTGTCTCAGCCCGTCTATCTCAGCCCGTCGGCCGCAGAACGTCTGTCTCTGCCCGTCTGTCTCAGACCGTCTGTCTCAGACCGCCTGTCTCAGACCGTCTGTCTCAGACCGCCTGTCTCAGCCCGTCTATCTCAGTTCGTCCATATCAGCCCGTCAGCATCAGTCCGTATGTCTCAGATCCTCTGTCTCAGACCGTCTGTCTCAGCCCGCCTGTCTCAGAACGTCTGTCTCAGATCGTCTGTCTCAGAACGTCTGTCTCAGCCCGTCTATCTCAGCCCGTCGGCCGCAGAACGTCTGTCTCAGACCGTCTGTCTCAGACTGTCTGTCTCAGACCGTCTGTCTCAGACCCTCTGTCTGAAACCGTCTGTCTCAGACCGTCTGTCTCAGACCGTCTGTCTCAGACCGTCTGTCGCAGACCGTCTGTCTCAGACCGTCTGTCTCAGACCGTCTGTCTCAGATCGTCTGTCTCAGAACGTCTGTCTCAGCCCGTCTATCTCAGCCCGTCGGCCGCAGAACGTCTGTCTCAGACCGTCTGTCTCAGACCGTCTGTCTCAGACCCTCTGTCTGAAACCGTCTGTCTCAGACCGTCTGTCTCAAACCGTCTGTCTGAGACCGTCTGTCTCAGACCGTCTGTCTCACACCGTCTGTCTCAGACCGTCTGTCTCAGACCGTCTGCCTCAGATAGTCTGTCTCACACCGTCTGTCTCAGACCGTCTGTCTCAGAACGTCTAGCTCAGCCCGTCTGTCTCAGAACGTCTAGCTCAGACCGTCTGTCTCAGACCGTCTAGCTCAGCCCGTCTGTCTCAGAACGTCTAGCTCAGACCGCCTGTCTCAGACCGTCTGTCTCAGACCGTCTGTCTCAGACCGCCTGTCTCAGACCGTCTGTCTCAGACCGTCTGTCTCAGACCGTCTGTCTCAGGCCGTCTGTTCAATACCGTCTATCTCGTCCCGTCGGTCCCAGACCAGCTGTCTCAGACCGCCTGTCTCAGATCGTCTGTCTCAGACCGTCTGTCTCAGACCGTGTGTCACAGACCGTCTGTCTCAGACCGTCTGTCTCAGACCGTCTGTCGCAGACCGTCTGTGTCAGACCGTCTATATCTGCCCGTCTGTCTCAGACCGTCTGTCTCAGACCGCCTGTCTCAGACCGTCTGTCTCAGACCGCCTGTCTCAGTCCGTCTATCTCAGTTCGTCCATATCAGCCCGTCAGCATCAGTCCGTATGTCTCAGATCCTCTGTCTCAGACCGTCTGTCTCAGCCCGTCTGTCTCAGAACGTCTGTCTCAGATCGTCTGTCTCAGAACGTCTGTCTCAGCCCGTCTATCTCAGCCCGTCGGGCGCAGAACGTCTGTCTCAGACCGTCTGTCTCGGACCGTCTGTCTCAGACTGTCTGTCTCAGACCGTCTGTCTCAGACCGTCTGTCTCAGACCGCCTGTCTCAGACCGTCTGTCTCAGACCGTCTGTCTCAGACCGTCTGTCTCAGACCGTCTGTCTCAGACCGTCTGTCTCAGACCGTCTGTCTCAGACCGTCTGTCTCAGACCGTCTGTCTCAGAACGTCTAGCTCAGCCCGTCTGTCTCAGAACGTCTAGCTCAGACCGTCTGTCTCAGACCGTCTAGCTCAGCCCGTCTGTCTCAGAACGTCTAGCTCAGACCGCCTGTCTCAGACCGTCTGTCTCAGACCGTCTGTCTCAGACCGCCTGTCTCAGACCGTCTGTCTCAGACCGTCTGTCTCAGACCGTCTGTCTCAGGCCGTCTGTTCAATACCGTCTATCTCGTCCCGTCGGTCCCAGACCAGCTGTCTCAGACCGCCTGTCTCAGATCGTCTGTCTCAGACCGTCTGTCTCAGACCGTGTGTCACAGACCGTCTGTCTCAGACCGTCTGTCTCAGACCGTCTGTCGCAGACCGTCTGTCTCAGACCGTCTATATCTGCCCGTCTGTCTCAGACCGTCTGTCTCAGACCGCCTGTCTCAGACCGTCTGTCTCAGACCGCCTGTCTCAGTCCGTCTATCTCAGTTCGTCCATATCAGCCCGTCAGCATCAGTCCGTATGTCTCAGATCCTCTGTCTCAGACCGTCTGTCTCAGCCCGTCTGTCTCAGAACGTCTGTCTCAGATCGTCTGTCTCAGAACGTCTGTCTCAGCCCGTCTATCTCAGCCCGTCGGCCGCAGAACGTCTGTCTCTGCCCGTCTGTCTCAGACCGTCTGTCTCAGACCGCCTGTCTCAGACCGTCTGTCTCAGACCGCCTGTCTCAGTCCGTCTATCTCAGTTCGTCCATATCAGCCCGTCAGCATCAGTCCGTATGTCTCAGATCCTCTGTCTCAGACCGTCTGTCTCAGCCCGCCTGTCTCAGAACGTCTGTCTCAGATCGTCTGTCTCAGAACGTCTGTCTCAGCCCGTCTATCTCAGCCCGTCGGCCGCAGAACGTCTGTCTCAGACCGTCTGTCTCAGACTGTCTGTCTCAGACCGTCTGTCTCAGACCCTCTGTCTGAAACCGTCTGTCTCAGACCGTCTGTCTCAGACCGTCTGTCTCAGACCGTCTGTCGCAGACCGTCTGTCTCAGACCGTCTGTCTCAGACCGTCTGTCTCAGATCGTCTGTCTCAGAACGTCTGTCTCAGCCCGTCTATCTCAGCCCGTCGGCCGCAGAACGTCTGTCTCAGACCGTCTGTCTCAGACCGTCTGTCTCAGACCCTCTGTCTGAAACCGTCTGTCTCAGACCGTCTGTCTCAAACCGTCTGTCTGAGACCGTCTGTCTCAGACCGTCTGTCTCACACCGTCTGTCTCAGACCGTCTGTCTCAGACCGTCTGCCTCAGATAGTCTGTCTCACACCGTCTGTCTCAGACCGTCTGTCTCAGAACGTCTAGCTCAGCCCGTCTGTCTCAGAACGTCTAGCTCAGACCGTCTGTCTCAGACCGTCTAGCTCAGCCCGTCTGTCTCAGAACGTCTAGCTCAGACCGCCTGTCTCAGACCGTCTGTCTCAGACCGTCTGTCTCAGACCGCCTGTCTCAGACCGTCTGTCTCAGACCGTCTGTCTCAGACCGTCTGTCTCAGGCCGTCTGTTCAATACCGTCTATCTCGTCCCGTCGGTCCCAGACCAGCTGTCTCAGACCGCCTGTCTCAGATCGTCTGTCTCAGACCGTCTGTCTCAGACCGTGTGTCACAGACCGTCTGTCTCAGACCGTCTGTCTCAGACCGTCTGTCGCAGACCGTCTGTGTCAGACCGTCTATATCTGCCCGTCTGTCTCAGACCGTCTGTCTCAGACCGCCTGTCTCAGACCGTCTGTCTCAGACCGCCTGTCTCAGTCCGTCTATCTCAGTTCGTCCATATCAGCCCGTCAGCATCAGTCCGTATGTCTCAGATCCTCTGTCTCAGACCGTCTGTCTCAGCCCGTCTGTCTCAGAACGTCTGTCTCAGATCGTCTGTCTCAGAACGTCTGTCTCAGCCCGTCTATCTCAGCCCGTCGGGCGCAGAACGTCTGTCTCAGACCGTCTGTCTCGGACCGTCTGTCTCAGACTGTCTGTCTCAGACCGTCTGTCTCAGACCGTCTGTCTCAGACCGCCTGTCTCAGACCGTCTGTCTCAGACCGTCTGTCTCAGACCGTCTGTCTCAGACCGTCTGTCTCAGACCGTCTGTCTCAGACCGTCTGTCTCAGACCGTCTGTCTCAGACCGTCTGTCTCAGAACGTCTAGCTCAGCCCGTCTGTCTCAGAACGTCTAGCTCAGACCGTCTGTCTCAGACCGTCTAGCTCAGCCCGTCTGTCTCAGAACGTCTAGCTCAGACCGCCTGTCTCAGACCGTCTGTCTCAGACCGTCTGTCTCAGACCGCCTGTCTCAGACCGTCTGTCTCAGACCGTCTGTCTCAGACCGTCTGTCTCAGGCCGTCTGTTCAATACCGTCTATCTCGTCCCGTCGGTCCCAGACCAGCTGTCTCAGACCGCCTGTCTCAGATCGTCTGTCTCAGACCGTCTGTCTCAGACCGTGTGTCACAGACCGTCTGTCTCAGACCGTCTGTCTCAGACCGTCTGTCGCAGACCGTCTGTCTCAGACCGTCTATATCTGCCCGTCTGTCTCAGACCGTCTGTCTCAGACCGCCTGTCTCAGACCGTCTGTCTCAGACCGCCTGTCTCAGTCCGTCTATCTCAGTTCGTCCATATCAGCCCGTCAGCATCAGTCCGTATGTCTCAGATCCTCTGTCTCAGACCGTCTGTCTCAGCCCGTCTGTCTCAGAACGTCTGTCTCAGATCGTCTGTCTCAGAACGTCTGTCTCAGCCCGTCTATCTCAGCCCGTCGGGCGCAGAACGTCTGTCTCAGACCGTCTGTCTCGGACCGTCTGTCTCAGACTGTCTGTCTCAGACCGTCTGTCTCAGACCGTCTGTCTCAGACCGCCTGTCTCAGACCGTCTGTCTCAGACCGTCTGTCTCAGACCGTCTGTCTCAGGCCGTCTGTTCAATACCGTCTATCTCGTCCCGTCGGTCCCAGACCAGCTGTCTCAGACCGCCTGTCTCAGATCGTCTGTCTCAGACCGTCTGTCTCAGACCGTGTGTCACAGACCGTCTGTCTCAGACCGTCTGTCTCAGACCGTCTGTCGCAGACCGTCTGTCTCAGACCGTCTGTCTCAGACCGTCTGTCTCAGACCGTCTGTCTCAGACCGTCTGTCTCAGACCGTCTGTCTCAGACCGTCTGTCTCAGACCGTCTGTCTCAGACCGTCTGTCTCAGACCGTCTGTCTCAGATCGTCTGTCTCAGAACGTCTGTCTCAGCCCGTCTATCTCTGCCCGTCGGGCGCAGAACGTCTGTCTCAGACCGTCTGTCTCGGACCGTCTGTCTCAGACTGTCTGTCTCAGACCGTCTGTCTCAGACCGTCTGTCTCAGACCGCCTGTCTCAGACCGTCTGTCTCAGACCGTCTGTCTCAGACCGTCTGTCTCAGGCCGTCTGTTCAATACCGTCTATCTCGTCCCGTCGGTCCCAGACCAGCTGTCTCAGACCGCCTGTCTCAGATCGTCTGTCTCAGACCGTCTGTCTCAGACCGTGTGTCACAGACCGTCTGTCTCAGACCGTCTGTCTCAGACCGTCTGTCGCAGACCGTCTGTCTCAGACCGTCTGTCTCAGACCGTCTGTCTCAGACCGTCTGTCTCAGACCGTCTGTCTCAGACCGTCTGTCTCAGACCGTCTGTCTCAGACCGTCTGTCTCAGACCGTCTGTCTCAGACCGTCTGTCTCAGACCGTCTGTCTCAGACCGTGTGTCTCAAACCGTCTATGTCCGCCCGTCTGTCTCAGACCGTCTATATCTGCCCGTCTGTCTCAGACCGTCTGTCTCAGACCGCCTGTCTCAGACCGTCTGTCTCAGACCGCCTGTCTCAGTCCGTCTATCTCAGTTCGTCCATATCAGCCCGTCAGCATCAGTCCGTATGTCTCAGATCCTCTGTCTCAGACCGTCTGTCTCAGCCCGTCTGTCTCAGAACGTCTGTCTCAGATCGTCTGTCTCAGAACGTCTGTCTCAGCCCGTCTATCTCAGCCCGTCGGCCGCAGAACGTCTGTCTCTGCCCGTCTGTCTCAGACCGTCTGTCTCAGACCGCCTGTCTCAGACCGTCTGTCTCAGACCGCCTGTCTCAGTCCGTCTATCTCAGTTCGTCCATATCAGCCCGTCAGCATCAGTCCGTATGTCTCAGATCCTCTGTCTCAGACCGTCTGTCTCAGCCCGCCTGTCTCAGAACGTCTGTCTCAGATCGTCTGTCTCAGAACGTCTGTCTCAGCCCGTCTATCTCAGCCCGTCGGCCGCAGAACGTCTGTCTCAGACCGTCTGTCTCAGACTGTCTGTCTCAGACCGTCTGTCTCAGACCCTCTGTCTGAAACCGTCTGTCTCAGACCGTCTGTCTCAGACCGTCTGTCTCAGACCGTCTGTCTCAGACCGTCTGTCTCAGACCGTCTGTCGCAGACCGTCTGTCTCAGACCGTCTGTCTCAGACCGTCTGTCTCAGATCGTCTGTCTCAGAACGTCTGTCTCAGCCCGTCTATCTCAGCCCGTCGGCCGCAGAACGTCTGTCTCAGACCGTCTGTCTCAGACCGTCTGTCTCAGACCGTCTGTCTCAGACCCTCTGTCTGAAACCGTCTGTCTCAGACCGTCTGTCTCAAACCGTCTGTCTGAGACCGTCTGTCTCAGACCGTCTGTCTCACACCGTCTGTCTCAGACCGTCTGTCTCAGACCGTCTGCCTCAGATAGTCTGTCTCACACCGTCTGTCTCAGACCGTCTGTCTCAGAACGTCTAGCTCAGCCCGTCTGTCTCAGAACGTCTAGCTCAGACCGTCTGTCTCAGACCGTCTAGCTCAGCCCGTCTGTCTCAGAACGTCTAGCTCAGACCGTCTGTCTCAGACCGTCTGTCTCAGACCGTCTGTCTCAGACCGCCTGTCTCAGACCGTCTGTCTCAGACCGTCTGTCTCAGACCGTCTGTCTCAGGCCGTCTGTTCAATACCGTCTATCTCGTCCCGTCGGTCCCAGACCAGCTGTCTCAGACCGCCTGTCTCAGATCGTCTGTCTCAGACCGTCTGTCTCAGACCGTGTGTCACAGACCGTCTGTCTCAGACCGTCTGTCTCAGACCGTCTGTCGCAGACCGTCTGTCTCAGACCGTCTATATCTGCCCGTCTGTCTCAGACCCTCTGTCTGAAACCGTCTGTCTCAGACCGTCTGTCTCAAACCGTCTGTCTGAGACCGTCTGTCTCAGACCGTCTGTCTCACACCGTCTGTCTCAGACCGTCTGTCTCAGACCGTCTGTCTCAGACCGTCTGTCTCAGACCGTCTGTCTCAGACCGACCGTCTCAGAACGTCTAGCTCAGCCCGTCTGTCTCAGAACGTCTAGCTCAGACCGCCTGTCTCAGACCGTCTGTCTCAGACCGTCTGCCTCAGATAGTCTGTCTCACACCGTCTGTCTCAGACCGTCTGTCTCAGAACGTCTAGCTCAGCCCGTCTGTCTCAGAACGTCTAGCTCAGACCGTCTGTCTCAGACCGTCTAGCTCAGCCCGTCTGTCTCAGAACGTCTAGCTCAGACCGTCTGTCTCAGACCGTCTGTCTCAGACCGTCTGTCTCAGACCGCCTGTCTCAGACCGTCTGTCTCAGACCGTCTGTCTCAGACCGTCTGTCTCAGACCGTCTGTCTCAGACCGTCTGTCTCAGACCGTCTGTCTCAGACCGTCTGTCTCACACCGTCTGTCTCAGACCGTCTGTCTCAGAACGTCTAGCTCAGCCCGTCTGTCTCAGAACGTCTAGCTCAGACCGTCTGTCTCAGACCGTCTAGCTCAGCCCGTCTGTCTCAGAACGTCTAGCTCAGACCGCCTGTCTCAGACCGTCTGTCTCAGACCGTCTATCTCAGTTCGTCCATATCAGCCCGTCAGCATCAGTCCGTATGTCTCAGATCCTCTGTCTCAGACCGTCTGTCTCAGCCCGTCTGTCTCAGAACGTCTGTCTCAGATCGTCTGTCTCAGAACGTCTGTCTCAGCCCGTCTATCTCAGCCCGTCGGGCGCAGAACGTCTGTCTCAGACCGTCTGTCTCGGACCGTCTGTCTCAGACTGTCTGTCTCAGACCGTCTGTCTCAGACCGTCTGTCTCAGACCGCCTGTCTCAGACCGTCTGTCTCAGACCGTCTGTCTCAGACCGTCTGTCTCAGACCGTCTGTCTCAGACCGTCTGTCTCAGACCGTCTGTCTCAGACCGTCTGTCTCAGACCGTCTGTCTCAGACCGTCTGTCTCAGAACGTCTAGCTCAGCCCGTCTGTCTCAGAACGTCTAGCTCAGACCGTCTGTCTCAGACCGTCTAGCTCAGCCCGTCTGTCTCAGAACGTCTAGCTCAGACCGCCTGTCTCAGACCGTCTGTCTCAGACCGTCTGTCTCAGACCGCCTGTCTCAGACCGTCTGTCTCAGACCGTCTGTCTCAGACCGTCTGTCTCAGGCCGTCTGTTCAATACCGTCTATCTCGTCCCGTCGGTCCCAGACCAGCTGTCGCAGACCGCCTGTCTCAGATCGTCTGTCTCAGACCGTCTGTCTCAGACCGTGTGTCACAGACCGTCTGTCTCAGACCGTCTGTCTCAGACCGTCTGTCGCAGACCGTCTGTCTCAGACCGTCTATATCTGCCCGTCTGTCTCAGACCGTCTGTCTCAGACCGCCTGTCTCAGACCGTCTGTCTCAGACCGCCTGTCTCAGTCCGTCTATCTCAGTTCGTCCATATCAGCCCGTCAGCATCAGTCCGTATGTCTCAGATCCTCTGTCTCAGACCGTCTGTCTCAGCCCGTCTGTCTCAGAACGTCTGTCTCAGATCGTCTGTCTCAGAACGTCTGTCTCAGCCCGTCTATCTCAGCCCGTCGGGCGCAGAACGTCTGTCTCAGACCGTCTGTCTCGGACCGTCTGTCTCAGACTGTCTGTCTCAGACCGTCTGTCTCAGACCGTCTGTCTCAGACCGCCTGTCTCAGACCGTCTGTCTCAGACCGTCTGTCTCAGACCGTCTGTCTCAGGCCGTCTGTTCAATACCGTCTATCTCGTCCCGTCGGTCCCAGACCAGCTGTCTCAGACCGCCTGTCTCAGATCGTCTGTCTCAGACCGTCTGTCTCAGACCGTGTGTCACAGACCGTCTGTCTCAGACCGTCTGTCTCAGACCGTCTGTCGCAGACCGTCTGTCTCAGACCGTCTGTCTCAGACCGTCTGTCTCAGACCGTCTGTCTCAGACCGTCTGTCTCAGACCGTCTGTCTCAGACCGTCTGTCTCAGACCGTCTGTCTCAGACCGTCTGTCTCAGACCGTCTGTCTCAGACCGTCTGTCTCAGACCGTCTGTCTCAGACCGTCTGTCTCAGACCGTCTGTCTCAGACCGTCTGTCTCAGACCGTCTGTCTCAGACCGTCTGTCTCAGACCGTGTGTCTCAAACCGTCTATGTCCGCCCGTCTGTCTCAGACCGTCTATATCTGCCCGTCTGTCTCAGACCGTCTGTCTCAGACCGCCTGTCTCAGACCGTCTGTCTCAGACCGCCTGTCTCAGTCCGTCTATCTCAGTTCGTCCATATCAGCCCGTCAGCATCAGTCCGTATGTCTCAGATCCTCTGTCTCAGACCGTCTGTCTCAGACCGCCTGTCTCAGTCCGTCTATCTCAGTTCGTCCATATCAGCCCGTCAGCATCAGTCCGTATGTCTCAGATCCTCTGTCTCAGACCGTCTGTCTCAGCCCGTCTGTCTCAGAACGTCTGTCTCAGATCGTCTGTCTCAGAACGTCTGTCTCAGCCCGTCTATCTCAGCCCGTCGGGCGCAGAACGTCTGTCTCAGACCGTCTGTCTCGGACCGTCTGTCTCAGACTGTCTGTCTCAGACCGTCTGTCTCAGACCGTCTGTCTCAGACCGCCTGTCTCAGACCGTCTGTCTCAGACCGTCTGTCTCAGACCGTCTGTCTCAGGCCGTCTGTTCAATACCGTCTATCTCGTCCCGTCGGTCCCAGACCAGCTGTCTCAGACCGCCTGTCTCAGATCGTCTGTCTCAGACCGTCTGTCTCAGACCGTGTGTCACAGACCGTCTGTCTCAGACCGTCTGTCTCAGACCGTCTGTCGCAGACCGTCTGTCTCAGACCGTCTGTCTCAGACCGTCTGTCTCAGACCGTCTGTCTCAGACCGTCTGTCTCAGACCGTCTGTCTCAGACCGTCTGTCTCAGACCGTCTGTCTCAGACCGTCTGTCTCAGACCGTCTGTCTCAGGCCGTCTGTTCAATACCGTCTATCTCGTCCCGTCGGTCCCAGACCAGCTGTCTCAGACCGCCTGTCTCAGATCGTCTGTCTCAGACCGTCTGTCTCAGACCGTGTGTCACAGACCGTCTGTCTCAGACCGTCTGTCGCAGACCGTCTGTCTCAGACCGTCTGTCTCAGACCGTCTGTCTCAGACCGTCTGTCTCAGACCGTCTGTCTCAGACCGTCTGTCTCAGACCGTCTGTCTCAGACCGTCTGTCTCAGACCGTCTGTCTCAGACCGTCTGTCTCAGACCGTCTGTCTCAGACCGTCTGTCTCAGACCGTGTGTCTCAAACCGTCTATGTCCGCCCGTCTGTCTCAGACCGTCTATATCTGCCCGTCTGTCTCAGACCGTCTGTCTCAGACCGCCTGTCTCAGACCGTCTGTCTCAGACCGCCTGTCTCAGTCCGTCTATCTCAGTTCGTCCATATCAGCCCGTCAGCATCAGTCCGTATGTCTCAGATCCTCTGTCTCAGACCGTCTGTCTCAGACCGCCTGTCTCAGTCCGTCTATCTCAGTTCGTCCATATCAGCCCGTCAGCATCAGTCCGTATGTCTCAGATCCTCTGTCTCAGACCGTCTGTCTCAGCCCGTCTGTCTCAGAACGTCTGTCTCAGATCGTCTGTCTCAGAACGTCTGTCTCAGCCCGTCTATCTCAGCCCGTCGGGCGCAGAACGTCTGTCTCAGACCGTCTGTCTCGGACCGTCTGTCTCAGACTGTCTGTCTCAGACCGTCTGTCTCAGACCGTCTGTCTCAGACCGCCTGTCTCAGACCGTCTGTCTCAGACCGTCTGTCTCAGACCGTCTGTCTCAGGCCGTCTGTTCAATACCGTCTATCTCGTCCCGTCGGTCCCAGACCAGCTGTCTCAGACCGCCTGTCTCAGATCGTCTGTCTCAGACCGTCTGTCTCAGACCGTGTGTCACAGACCGTCTGTCTCAGACCGTCTGTCTCAGACCGTCTGTCGCAGACCGTCTGTCTCAGACCGTCTGTCTCAGACCGTCTGTCTCAGACCGTCTGTCTCAGACCGTCTGTCTCAGACCGTCTGTCTCAGACCGTCTGTCTCAGACCGTCTGTCTCAGACCGTCTGTCTCAGACCGTCTGTCTCAGATCGTCTGTCTCAGAACGTCTGTCTCAGCCCGTCTATCTCTGCCCGTCGGGCGCAGAACGTCTGTCTCAGACCGTCTGTCTCGGACCGTCTGTCTCAGACTGTCTGTCTCAGACCGTCTGTCTCAGACCGTCTGTCTCAGACCGCCTGTCTCAGACCGTCTGTCTCAGACCGTCTGTCTCAGACCGTCTGTCTCAGGCCGTCTGTTCAATACCGTCTATCTCGTCCCGTCGGTCCCAGACCAGCTGTCTCAGACCGCCTGTCTCAGATCGTCTGTCTCAGACCGTCTGTCTCAGACCGTGTGTCACAGACCGTCTGTCTCAGACCGTCTGTCTCAGACCGTCTGTCGCAGACCGTCTGTCTCAGACCGTCTGTCTCAGACCGTCTGTCTCAGACCGTCTGTCTCAGACCGTCTGTCTCAGACCGTCTGTCTCAGACCGTCTGTCTCAGACCGTCTGTCTCAGACCGTCTGTCTCAGACCGTCTGTCTCAGACCGTCTGTCTCAGACCGTCTGTCTCAGACCGTCTGTCTCAGACCGTCTGTCTCAGACCGTCTGTCTCAGACCGTCTGTCTCAGACCGTGTGTCTCAAACCGTCTATGTCCGCCCGTCTGTCTCAGACCGTCTATATCTGCCCGTCTGTCTCAGACCGTCTGTCTCAGACCGCCTGTCTCAGACCGTCTGTCTCAGACCGCCTGTCTCAGTCCGTCTATCTCAGTTCGTCCATATCAGCCCGTCAGCATCAGTCCGTATGTCTCAGATCCTCTGTCTCAGACCGTCTGTCTCAGCCCGTCTGTCTCAGAACGTCTGTCTCAGATCGTCTGTCTCAGAACGTCTGTCTCAGCCCGTCTATCTCAGCCCGTCGGCCGCAGAACGTCTGTCTCTGCCCGTCTGTCTCAGACCGTCTGTCTCAGACCGCCTGTCTCAGACCGTCTGTCTCAGACCGCCTGTCTCAGTCCGTCTATCTCAGTTCGTCCATATCAGCCCGTCAGCATCAGTCCGTATGTCTCAGATCCTCTGTCTCAGACCATCTGTCTCAGCCCGCCTGTCTCAGAACGTCTGTCTCAGATCGTCTGTCTCAGAACGTCTGTCTCAGCCCGTCTATCTCAGCCCGTCGGCCGCAGAACGTCTGTCTCAGACCGTCTGTCTCAGACTGTCTGTCTCAGACCGTCTGTCTCAGACCCTCTGTCTGAAACCGTCTGTCTCAGACCGTCTGTCTCAGACCGTCTGTCGCAGACCGTCTGTCTCAGACCGTCTGTCTCAGACCGTCTGTCTCAGATCGTCTGTCTCAGAACGTCTGTCTCAGCCCGTCTATCTCAGCCCGTCGGCCGCAGAACGTCTGTCTCAGACCGTCTGTCTCAGACCGTCTGTCTCAGACCGTCTGTCTCAGACCCTCTGTCTGAAACCGTCTGTCTCAGACCGTCTGTCTCAAACCGTCTGTCTGAGACCGTCTGTCTCAGACCGTCTGTCTCACACCGTCTGTCTCAGACCGTCTGTCTCAGACCGTCTGCCTCAGATAGTCTGTCTCACACCGTCTGTCTCAGACCGTCTGTCTCAGAACGTCTAGCTCAGCCCGTCTGTCTCAGAACGTCTAGCTCAGACCGTCTGTCTCAGACCGTCTAGCTCAGCCCGTCTGTCTCAGAACGTCTAGCTCAGACCGTCTGTCTCAGACCGTCTGTCTCAGACCGTCTGTCTCAGACCGCCTGTCTCAGACCGTCTGTCTCAGACCGTCTGTCTCAGACCGTCTGTCTCAGACCGTCTGTCTCAGACCGTCTGTCTCAGACCGTCTGTCTCAGACCGTCTGTCTCAGACCGTCTGTCTCAGAACGTCTAGCTCAGCCCGTCTGTCTCAGAACGTCTAGCTCAGACCGTCTGTCTCAGACCGTCTAGCTCAGCCCGTCTGTCTCAGAACGTCTAGCTCAGACCGCCTGTCTCAGACCGTCTGTCTCAGACCGTCTATCTCAGTTCGTCCATATCAGCCCGTCAGCATCAGTCCGTATGTCTCAGATCCTCTGTCTCAGACCGTCTGTCTCAGCCCGTCTGTCTCAGAACGTCTGTCTCAGATCGTCTGTCTCAGAACGTCTGTCTCAGCCCGTCTATCTCAGCCCGTCGGGCGCAGAACGTCTGTCTCAGACCGTCTGTCTCGGACCGTCTGTCTCAGACTGTCTGTCTCAGACCGTCTGTCTCAGACCGTCTGTCTCAGACCGCCTGTCTCAGACCGTCTGTCTCAGACCGTCTGTCTCAGACCGTCTGTCTCAGACCGTCTGTCTCAGACCGTCTGTCTCAGACCGTCTGTCTCAGACCGTCTGTCTCAGACCGTCTGTCTCAGAACGTCTAGCTCAGCCAGTCTGTCTCAGAACGTCTAGCTCAGACCGTCTGTCTCAGACCGTCTAGCTCAGCCCGTCTGTCTCAGAACGTCTAGCTCAGACCGCCTGTCTCAGACCGTCTGTCTCAGACCGTCTGTCTCAGACCGCCTGTCTCAGACCGTCTGTCTCAGACCGTCTGTCTCAGACCGTCTGTCTCAGGCCGTCTGTTCAATACCGTCTATCTCGTCCCGTCGGTCCCAGACCAGCTGTCTCAGACCGCCTGTCTCAGATCGTCTGTCTCAGACCGTCTGTCTCAGACCGTGTGTCACAGACCGTCTGTCTCAGACCGTCTGTCTCAGACCGTCTGTCTCAGACCGTCTGTCGCAGACCGTCTGTCTCAGACCGTCTATATCTGCCCGTCTGTCTCAGACCGTCTGTCTCAGACCGCCTGTCTCAGACCGTCTGTCTCAGACCGCCTGTCTCAGTCCGTCTATCTCAGTTCGTCCATATCAGCCCGTCAGCATCAGTCCGTATGTCTCAGATCCTCTGTCTCAGACCGTCTGTCTCAGCCCGTCTGTCTCAGAACGTCTGTCTCAGATCGTCTGTCTCAGAACGTCTGTCTCAGCCCGTCTATCTCAGCCCGTCGGGCGCAGAACGTCTGTCTCAGACCGTCTGTCTCGGACCGTCTGTCTCAGACTGTCTGTCTCAGACCGTCTGTCTCAGACCGTCTGTCTCAGACCGCCTGTCTCAGACCGTCTGTCTCAGACCGTCTGTCTCAGACCGTCTGTCTCAGGCCGTCTGTTCAATACCGTCTATCTCGTCCCGTCGGTCCCAGACCAGCTGTCTCAGACCGCCTGTCTCAGATCGTCTGTCTCAGACCGTCTGTCTCAGACCGTGTGTCACAGACCGTCTGTCTCAGACCGTCTGTCTCAGACCGTCTGTCGCAGACCGTCTGTCTCAGACCGTCTGTCTCAGACCGTCTGTCTCAGACCGTCTGTCTCAGACCGTCTGTCTCAGACCGTCTGTCTCAGACCGTCTGTCTCAGACCGTCTGTCTCAGACCGTCTGTCTCAGACCGTCTGTCTCAGACCGTCTGTCTCAGACCGTCTGTCTCAGACCGTCTGTCTCAGACCGTCTGTCTCAGACCGTCTGTCTCAGACCGTCTGTCTCAGACCGTGTGTCTCAAACCGTCTATGTCCGCCCGTCTGTCTCAGACCGTCTATATCTGCCCGTCTGTCTCAGACCGTCTGTCTCAGACCGCCTGTCTCAGACCGTCTGTCTCAGACCGCCTGTCTCAGTCCGTCTATCTCAGTTCGTCCATATCAGCCCGTCAGCATCAGTCCGTATGTCTCAGATCCTCTGTCTCAGACCGTCTGTCTCAGACCGCCTGTCTCAGTCCGTCTATCTCAGTTCGTCCATATCAGCCCGTCAGCATCAGTCCGTATGTCTCAGATCCTCTGTCTCAGACCGTCTGTCTCAGCCCGTCTGTCTCAGAACGTCTGTCTCAGATCGTCTGTCTCAGAACGTCTGTCTCAGCCCGTCTATCTCAGCCCGTCGGGCGCAGAACGTCTGTCTCAGACCGTCTGTCTCGGACCGTCTGTCTCAGACTGTCTGTCTCAGACCGTCTGTCTCAGACCGTCTGTCTCAGACCGCCTGTCTCAGACCGTCTGTCTCAGACCGTCTGTCTCAGACCGTCTGTCTCAGGCCGTCTGTTCAATACCGTCTATCTCGTCCCGTCGGTCCCAGACCAGCTGTCTCAGACCGCCTGTCTCAGATCGTCTGTCTCAGACCGTCTGTCTCAGACCGTGTGTCACAGACCGTCTGTCTCAGACCGTCTGTCTCAGACCGTCTGTCGCAGACCGTCTGTCTCAGACCGTCTGTCTCAGACCGTCTGTCTCAGACCGTCTGTCTCAGACCGTCTGTCTCAGACCGTCTGTCTCAGACCGTCTGTCTCAGACCGTCTGTCTCAGACCGTCTGTCTCAGACCGTCTGTCTCAGATCGTCTGTCTCAGAACGTCTGTCTCAGCCCGTCTATCTCTGCCCGTCGGGCGCAGAACGTCTGTCTCAGACCGTCTGTCTCGGACCGTCTGTCTCAGACTGTGTGTCTCAGACCGTCTGTCTCAGACCGTCTGTCTCAGACCGCCTGTCTCAGACCGTCTGTCTCAGACCGTCTGTCTCAGACCGTCTGTCTCAGGCCGTCTGTTCAATACCGTCTATCTCGTCCCGTCGGTCCCAGACCAGCTGTCTCAGACCGCCTGTCTCAGATCGTCTGTCTCAGACCGTCTGTCTCAGACCGTGTGTCACAGACCGTCTGTCTCAGACCGTCTGTCTCAGACCGTCTGTCGCAGACCGTCTGTCTCAGACCGTCTGTCTCAGACCGTCTGTCTCAGACCGTCTGTCTCAGACCGTCTGTCTCAGACCGTCTGTCTCAGACCGTCTGTCTCAGACCGTCTGTCTCAGACCGTCTGTCTCAGACCGTCTGTCTCAGACCGTCTGTCTCAGACCGTCTGTCTCAGACCGTCTGTCTCAGACCGTCTGTCTCAGACCGTCTGTCTCAGACCGTCTGTCTCAGACCGTCTGTCTCAGACCGTGTGTCTCAAACCGTCTATGTCCGCCCGTCTGTCTCAGACCGTCTATATCTGCCCGTCTGTCTCAGACCGTCTGTCTCAGACCGCCTGTCTCAGACCGTCTGTCTCAGACCGCCTGTCTCAGTCCGTCTATCTCAGTTCGTCCATATCAGCCCGTCAGCATCAGTCCGTATGTCTCAGATCCTCTGTCTCAGACCGTCTGTCTCAGCCCGTCTGTCTCAGAACGTCTGTCTCAGATCGTCTGTCTCAGAACGTCTGTCTCAGCCCGTCTATCTCAGCCCGTCGGCCGCAGAACGTCTGTCTCTGCCCGTCTGTCTCAGACCGTCTGTCTCAGACCGCCTGTCTCAGACCGTCTGTCTCAGACCGCCTGTCTCAGTCCGTCTATCTCAGTTCGTCCATATCAGCCCGTCAGCATCAGTCCGTATGTCTCAGATCCTCTGTCTCAGACCGTCTGTCTCAGCCCGCCTGTCTCAGAACGTCTGTCTCAGATCGTCTGTCTCAGAACGTCTGTCTCAGCCCGTCTATCTCAGCCCGTCGGCCGCAGAACGTCTGTCTCAGACCGTCTGTCTCAGACTGTCTGTCTCAGACCGTCTGTCTCAGACCCTCTGTCTGAAACCGTCTGTCTCAGACCGTCTGTCTCAGACCGTCTGTCTCAGACCGTCTGTCGCAGACCGTCTGTCTCAGACCGTCTGTCTCAGACCGTCTGTCTCAGATCGTCTGTCTCAGAACGTCTGTCTCAGCCCGTCTATCTCAGCCCGTCGGCCGCAGAACGTCTGTCTCAGACCGTCTGTCTCAGACCGTCTGTCTCAGACCCTCTGTCTGTAACCGTCTGTCTCAGACCGTCTGTCTCAAACCGTCTGTCTGAGACCGTCTGTCTCAGACCGTCTGTCTCACACCGTCTGTCTCAGACCGTCTGTCTCAGACCGTCTGCCTCAGATAGTCTGTCTCACACCGTCTGTCTCAGACCGTCTGTCTCAGAACGTCTAGCTCAGCCCGTCTGTCTCAGAACGTCTAGCTCAGACCGTCTGTCTCAGACCGTCTAGCTCAGCCCGTCTGTCTCAGAACGTCGAGCTCAGACCGTCTGTCTCAGACCGTCTGTCTCAGACCGTCTGTCTCAGACCGCCTGTCTCAGACCGTCTGTCTCAGACCGTCTGTCTCAGACCGTCTGTCTCAGGCCGTCTGTTCAATACCGTCTATCTCGTCCCGTCGGTCCCAGACCAGCTGTCTCAGACCGCCTGTCTCAGATCGTCTGTCTCAGACCGTCTGTCTCAGACCGTGTGTCACAGACCGTCTGTCTCAGACCGTCTGTCTCAGACCGTCTGTCGCAGACCGTCTGTCTCAGACCGTCTATATCTGCCCGTCTGTCTCAGACCCTCTGTCTGAAACCGTCTGTCTCAGACCGTCTGTCTCAAACCGTCTGTCTGAGACCGTCTGTCTCAGACCGTCTGTCTCACACCGTCTGTCTCAGACCGTCTGTCTCAGACCGTCTGTCTCAGACCGTCTGTCTCAGACCGTCTGTCTCAGACCGACCGTCTCAGAACGTCTAGCTCAGCCCGTCTGTCTCAGAACGTCTAGCTCAGACCGCCTGTCTCAGACCGTCTGTCTCAGACCGTCTGCCTCAGATAGTCTGTCTCACACCGTCTGTCTCAGACCGTCTGTCTCAGAACGTCTAGCTCAGCCCGTCTGTCTCAGAACGTCTAGCTCAGACCGTCTGTCTCAGACCGTCTAGCTCAGCCCGTCTGTCTCAGAACGTCTAGCTCAGACCGTCTGTCTCAGACCGTCTGTCTCAGACCGTCTGTCTCAGACCGCCTGTCTCAGACCGTCTGTCTCAGACCGTCTGTCTCAGACCGTCTGTCTCAGGCCGTCTGTTCAATACCGTCTATCTCGTCCCGTCGGTCCCAGACCAGCTGTCTCAGACCGCCTGTCTCAGATCGTCTGTCTCAGACCGTCTGTCTCAGACCGTGTGTCACAGACCGTCTGTCTCAGACCGTCTATATCTGCCCGTCTGTCGCAGACCCTCTGTCTGAAACCGTCTGTCTCAGACCGTCTGTCTCAAACCGTCTGTCTGAGACCGTCTGTCTCAGACCGTCTGTCTCACACCGTCTGTCTCAGACCGTCTGTCTCAGACCGTCTGTCTCAGACCGTCTGTCTCAGACCGTCTGTCTCAGACCGACCGTCTCAGAACGTCTAGCTCAGCCCGTCTGTCTCAGAACGTCTAGCTCAGACCGCCTGTCTCAGACCGTCTGTCTCAGACCGTCTGCCTCAGATAGTCTGTCTCACACCGTCTGTCTCAGACCGTCTGTCTCAGAACGTCTAGCTCAGCCCGTCTGTCTCAGAACGTCTAGCTCAGACCGTCTGTCTCAGACCGTCTAGCGCAGCCCGTCTGTCTCAGAACGTCTAGCTCAGACCGCCTGTCTCAGACCGTCTGTCTCAGACCGTCTGTCTCAGACCGCCTGTCTCAGACCGTCTGTCTCAGACCGTCTGTCTCAGACCGTCTGTCTCAGGCCGTCTGTTCAATACCGTCTATCTCGTCCCGTCGGTCCCAGACCAGCTGTCTCAGACCGCCTGTCTCAGATCGTCTGTCTCAGACCGTCTGTCTCAGACCGTGTGTCACAGACCGTCTGTCTCAGACCGTCTGTCTCAGACCGTCTGTCGCAGACCGTCTGTCTCAGACCGTCTGTCTCAGACCGTCTGTCTCAGACCGTCTGTCTCAGACCGTCTGTCTCAGACCGTCTGTCTCAGACCGTCTGTCTCAGACCGTCTGTCTCAGACCGTGTGTCTCAGACCGTCTGCCTCAGATAGTCTGTCTCACACCGTCTGTCTCAGACCGTCTGTCTCAGGACGTCTAGCTCAGCCCGTCTGTCTCAGAACGTCTAGCTCAGACCGTCTGTCTCAGACCGTCTAGCTCAGCCCGTCTGTCTCAGAACGTCTAGATCAGACCGCCTGTCTCAGACCGTCTGTCTCAGACCGTCTGCCTCAGATCGTCTGTGTCAGACCGTCTGTCTCGGACCGTCTGTCTCACACCGTCTGTCTCAGACCGTCTGTCTGAGACCGTCTGTCTCAGACCGTCTGTCTCAGACCGTCTGTCTCAGACCGTCTGTCTCAGACCGTCTGTCTCAGACCGTCTGTCTCAGACCGTCTGTCTCAGACCGTCTGTCTCAGACCGTCTATCGCAGACCGTCTGTCTCAGACCGTCTGTCTCAGGCGGTCTGTCTCAGACCGTCTGTCTCAGACCGTCTATCTCGTCCCGTCGGTCTCAGACCGTCGGTCTTAGACCAGCTGTCTCAGACCGTCTGTCTCGGACCGTCTGTCTCAGACCGTCTGCCTCAGATCGTCTGTCTCAGACCGTCGGTCTCAGACCAGCTGTCTCAGACCGTCTGTCTCAGACCAGCTGTCTCAGAACATCTGTCTCAGACCGCCTGTCTCAGACCGTCTGTCTCAGATCGTCTGTCTCAGAACGTCTGTCTCAGCCCGTCTATCTCTGCCCGTCGGCCGCAGAACGTCTGTCTCAGACCGTCTGCCACAGATCGTCTGTCTCAGACCGTCTGCCTCAGATCGTCTGTCTCAGACCGTCTGTCTCAGACCGTCTGCCTCACATCATCTGTCTCAGCCCGTCTATCTCGGCCCGTCGGTCTCAGACCGTCTGTCTCAGACCAGCTGTCTCAGTCGGTCTGTCTCAGACCAGCTGTCTCAGTCGGTCTGTCTCAGCCCGTCTATCACAGCCGTCTGTCTCAGACCGTCTGTCTCAGACCGTCTGTCTCCGACCGTCTGTCTCAGACCGTCTGTCTCAGACCGTCTGTCTCAGACCGTCTGTCTCAGAACGTCTAGCTCAGCCCGTCTGTCTCAGAACGTCTAGCTCAGCCCGTCTGTCTCAGAACGTCTAGCTCAGCCCGTCTGTCTCAGACCGTCAGTCTCAGACCGTCTGCCTCAGATCGGCTGTCTCAGACCGTCTGTCTCAGACCGTCCGTCTCAGACCGCCCGTCTCAGACCGTCTGTCTCAGACCGTCTGTCTCAGACCGTCTGTCTCAGACCGTCTGTCTCAGGCCGTCTGTTTAATACCGCCTATCTCGTCCCGTCGGTCTCAGACCAGCTGTCTCAGACCGCCTGTCTCAGACCGCCTGTTTCAGACCGTCTGTCTCAGACCGTATGTCTCAGACCGTCTGTCTCAGACCGTCTGCCTCAGATCGTCTGTCTCAGACCGTCTATCTCAGCCCGTCTGTATCAGACCATCTATATCAGCACGTCGGCCTCATACCGTCTGTCTCAGACCGTCCGTCTCAGACCGTCCGTCTCAGACCGTCCGTCTCAGACCGCCCGTCTCAGACCGTCTGTCTCAGACCGTCTGTCTCAGACCGTCTGTCTCAGACCGTCTGTCTCAGGCCGTCTGTTTAATACCGCCTATCTCGTCCCGTCGGTCTCAGACCAGCTGTCTCAGACCGCCTGTCTCAGACCGCCTGTTTCAGACCGTCTGTCTCAGACCGTATGTCTCAGGCCGTCTGTCTCAGACCGTCTGCCTCAGATCATCTGTCTCAGTCCGTCTATCTCGGCCCGCCGGTCTCAGACCAGCTGTCTCAGTCGGTCTGTCTCAGCCCGTCTATCACAGCCCGTCTGTCTCAGACCGTCTATCTCAGCACGTCGGCCTCATACCGTCTGTCTCAGACCGTCTGTCTCAGACCGTCTGTCTCAGACCGTCTGTCTCAGACCGTCTGTCTCAGACCGTCTGTCTCAGACCGTCTGTCTCAGACCGTCTGTCTCAGACCGTCTGTCTCAGACCGTCTGTCTCAGACCGTCTGTCTCAGACCGTCTGTCTCAGACCGTCTGTCTCAGACCGTCTGTCTCAGACCGTCTGTCTCAGACCGTCTGTCTCAGACCGTCTGTCTCAGACCGTGTGTCTCAAACCGTCTATGTCCGCCCGTCTGTCTCAGACCGTCTATATCTGCCCGTCTGTCTCAGACCGTCTGTCTCAGACCGTCTGTCTCAGACCGCCTGTCTCAGACCGTCTGTCTCAGACCGCCTGTCTCAGTCCGTCTATCTCAGTTCGTCCATATCAGCCCGTCAGCATCAGTCCGTATGTCTCAGATCCTCTGTCTCAGACCGTCTGTCTCAGCCCGTCTGTCTCAGAACGTCTGTCTCAGATCGTCTGTCTCAGAACGTCTGTCTCAGCCCGTCTATCTCAGCCCGTCGGTCGCAGAACGTCTGTCTCAGACCGTCTGTCTCAGACCGTCTGTCTCAGACCGTCTGTCTCAGACCGTCTGTCTCAGACCGTCTGTCTCAGACCGTCTGTCTCAGACCGTCTGTCTCAGACCGTCTGTCTCAGACCCTCTGTCTGAAACCGTCTGTCTCAGACCGTCTGTCTCAGACCGTCTGTCTGAGACCGTCTGTCTCAGACCGTCTGTCTCACACCGTCTGTCTCAGACCGTCTGTCTCAGACCGTCTGTCTCAGACCGTCTGTCTCAGACCGTCTGTCTCAGACCGTCTGTCTCAGACCGACCGTCTCAGAACGTCTAGCTCAGCCCGTCTGTCTCAGAACGTCTAGCTCAGACCGCCTGTCTCAGACCGTCTGTCTCAGACCGTCTGTCTCAGACCGTCTGCCTCAGATAGTCTGTCTCACACCGTCTGTCTCAGACCGTCTGTCTCAGAACGTCTAGCTCAGCCCGTCTGTCTCAGAACGTCTAGCTCAGACCGTCTGTCTCAGACCGTCTAGCTCAGCCCGTCTGTCTCAGAACGTCTAGCTCAGACCGTCTGTCTCAGACCGTCTGTCTCAGACCGTCTGTCTCAGACCGCCTGTCTCAGACCGTCTGTCTCAGACCGTCTGTCTCAGACCGTCTGTCTCAGGCCGTCTGTTCAATACCGTCTATCTCGTCCCGTCGGTCCCAGACCAGCTGTCTCAGACCGCCTGTCTCAGATCGTCTGTCTCAGACCGTCTGTCTCAGACCGTGTGTCACAGACCGTCTGTCTCAGACCGTCTGTCTCAGACCGTCTGTCGCAGACCGTCTGTCTCAGACCGTCTATATCTGCCCGTCTGTCGCAGACCCTCTGTCTGAAACCGTCTGTCTCAGACCGTCTGTCTCAAACCGTCTGTCTGAGACCGTCTGTCTCAGACCGTCTGTCTCACACCGTCTGTCTCAGACCGTCTGTCTCAGACCGTCTGTCTCAGACCGTCTGTCTCAGACCGTCTGTCTCAGACCGACCGTCTCAGAACGTCTAGCTCAGCCCGTCTGTCTCAGAACGTCTAGCTCAGACCGCCTGTCTCAGACCGTCTGTCTCAGACCGTCTGCCTCAGATAGTCTGTCTCACACCGTCTGTCTCAGACCGTCTGTCTCAGAACGTCTAGCTCAGCCCGTCTGTCTCAGAACGTCTAGCTCAGACCGTCTGTCTCAGACCGTCTAGCGCAGCCCGTCTGTCTCAGAACGTCTAGCTCAGACCGCCTGTCTCAGACCGTCTGTCTCAGACCGTCTGTCTCAGACCGCCTGTCTCAGACCGTCTGTCTCAGACCGTCTGTCTCAGACCGTCTGTCTCAGGCCGTCTGTTCAATACCGTCTATCTCGTCCCGTCGGTCCCAGACCAGCTGTCTCAGACCGCCTGTCTCAGATCGTCTGTCTCAGACCGTCTGTCTCAGACCGTGTGTCACAGACCGTCTGTCTCAGACCGTCTGTCTCAGACCGTCTGTCGCAGACCGTCTGTCTCAGACCGTCTGTCTCAGACCGTCTGTCTCAGACCGTCTGTCTCAGACCGTCTGTCTCAGACCGTCTGTCTCAGACCGTCTGTCTCAGACCGTCTGTCTCAGACCGTGTGTCTCAGACCGTCTGCCTCAGATAGTCTGTCTCACACCGTCTGTCTCAGACCGTCTGTCTCAGGACGTCTAGCTCAGCCCGTCTGTCTCAGAACGTCTAGCTCAGACCGTCTGTCTCAGACCGTCTAGCTCAGCCCGTCTGTCTCAGAACGTCTAGATCAGACCGCCTGTCTCAGACCGTCTGTCTCAGACCGTCTGCCTCAGATCGTCTGTGTCAGACCGTCTGTCTCGGACCGTCTGTCTCACACCGTCTGTCTCAGACCGTCTGTCTGAGACCGTCTGTCTCAGACCGTCTGTCTCAGACCGTCTGTCTCAGACCGTCTGTCTCAGACCGTCTGTCTCAGACCGTCTGTCTCAGACCGTCTGTCTCAGACCGTCTGTCTCAGACCGTCTATCGCAGACCGTCTGTCTCAGACCGTCTGTCTCAGGCGGTCTGTCTCAGACCGTCTGTCTCAGACCGTCTATCTCGTCCCGTCGGTCTCAGACCGTCGGTCTTAGACCAGCTGTCTCAGACCGTCTGTCTCGGACCGTCTGTCTCAGACCGTCTGCCTCAGATCGTCTGTCTCAGACCGTCGGTCTCAGACCAGCTGTCTCAGACCGTCTGTCTCAGACCAGCTGTCTCAGACCGTCTGTCTCAGACCGTCTGTCTCAGTCCGTCTGCCTCAGATCATCTGTCTCAGACCGTCGGTCTCAGTACGTATATCTCAGATAGTCTGTCTCAGAACGTCTGTCTCAGCCCGTCGGTCTCAGACCGTCTGTCTCAGAACATCTGTCTCAGACCGCCTGTCTCAGACCGTCTGTCTCAGATCGTCTGTCTCAGAACGTCTGTCTCAGCCCGTCTATCTCTGCCCGTCGGCCGCAGAACGTCTGTCTCAGACCGTCTGCCACAGATCGTCTGTCTCAGACCGTCTGCCTCAGATCGTCTGTCTCAGACCGTCTGTCTCAGACCGTCTGCCTCACATCATCTGTCTCAGCCCGTCTATCTCGGCCCGTCGGTCTCAGACCGTCTGTCTCAGACCAGCTGTCTCAGTCGGTCTGTCTCAGACCAGCTGTCTCAGTCGGTCTGTCTCAGCCCGTCTATCACAGCCGTCTGTCTCAGACCGTCTGTCTCAGACCGTCTGTCTCCGACCGTCTGTCTCAGACCGTCTGTCTCAGACCGTCTGTCTCAGACCGTCTGTCTCAGAACGTCTAGCTCAGCCCGTCTGTCTCAGAACGTCTAGCTCAGCCCGTCTGTCTCAGAACGTCTAGCTCAGCCCGTCTGTCTCAGACCGTCAGTCTCAGACCGTCTGCCTCAGATCGGCTGTCTCAGACCGTCTGTCTCAGACCGTCCGTCTCAGACCGCCCGTCTCAGACCGTCTGTCTCAGACCGTCTGTCTCAGACCGTCTGTCTCAGACCGTCTGTCTCAGGCCGTCTGTTTAATACCGCCTATCTCGTCCCGTCGGTCTCAGACCAGCTGTCTCAGACCGCCTGTCTCAGACCGCCTGTTTCAGACCGTCTGTCTCAGACCGTATGTCTCAGACCGTCTGTCTCAGACCGTCTGCCTCAGATCGTCTGTCTCAGACCGTCTATCTCAGCCCGTCTGTATCAGACCATCTATATCAGCACGTCGGCCTCATACCGTCTGTCTCAGACCGTCCGTCTCAGACCGTCCGTCTCAGACCGTCCGTCTCAGACCGCCCGTCTCAGACCGTCTGTCTCAGACCGTCTGTCTCAGACCGTCTGTCTCAGACCGTCTGTCTCAGGCCGTCTGTTTAATACCGCCTATCTCGTCCCGTCGGTCTCAGACCAGCTGTCTCAGACCGCCTGTCTCAGACCGCCTGTTTCAGACCGTCTGTCTCAGACCGTATGTCTCAGGCCGTCTGTCTCAGACCGTCTGCCTCAGATCATCTGTCTCAGTCCGTCTATCTCGGCCCGCCGGTCTCAGACCAGCTGTCTCAGTCGGTCTGTCTCAGCCCGTCTATCACAGCCCGTCTGTCTCAGACCGTCTATCTCAGCACGTCGGCCTCATACCGTCTGTCTCAGACCGTCTGTCTCAGACCGTCTGTCTCAGACCGTCTGTCTCAGACCGTCTGTCTCAGACCGTCTGTCTCAGACCGTCTGTCTCAGACCGTCTGTCTCAGACCGTCTGTCTCAGACCGTCTGTCTCAGACCGTCTGTCTCAGACCGTCTGTCTCAGACCGTCTGTCTCAGACCGTCTGTCTCAGACCGTCTGTCTCAGACCGTCTGTCTCAGACCGTCTGTCTCAGACCGTCTGTCTCAGACCGTCTGTCTCAGACCGTCTGTCTCAGACCGTCTGTCTCAGACCGTGTGTCTCAAACCGTCTATGTCCGCCCGTCTGTCTCAGACCGTCTATATCTGCCCGTCTGTCTCAGACCGTCTGTCTCAGACCGTCTGTCTCAGACCGCCTGTCTCAGACCGTCTGTCTCAGACCGCCTGTCTCAGTCCGTCTATCTCAGTTCGTCCATATCAGCCCGTCAGCATCAGTCCGTATGTCTCAGATCCTCTGTCTCAGACCGTCTGTCTCAGCCCGTCTGTCTCAGAACGTCTGTCTCAGATCGTCTGTCTCAGAACGTCTGTCTCAGCCCGTCTATCTCAGCCCGTCGGTCGCAGAACGTCTGTCTCAGACCGTCTGTCTCAGACCGTCTGTCTCAGACCGTCTGTCTCAGACCGTCTGTCTCAGACCGTCTGTCTCAGACCGTCTGTCTCAGACCGTCTGTCTCAGACCGTCTGTCTCAGACCCTCTGTCTGAAACCGTCTGTCTCAGACCGTCTGTCTCAGACCGTCTGTCTGAGACCGTCTGTCTCAGACCGTCTGTCTCAGACCGTCTGTCTCACACCGTCTGTCTCAGACCGTCTGTCTCAGACCGTCTGTCTCAGACCGTCTGTCTCAGACCGTCTGTCTCAGACCGTCTGTCTCAGACCGACCGTCTCAGAACGTCTAGCTCAGCCCGTCTGTCTCAGAACGTCTAGCTCAGACCGCCTGTCTCAGACCGTCTGTCTCAGACCGTCTGTCTCAGACCGTCTGCCTCAGATAGTCTGTCTCACACCGTCTGTCTCAGACCGTCTGTCTCAGAACGTCTAGCTCAGCCCGTCTGTCTCAGAACGTCTAGCTCAGACCGCCTGTCTCAGACCGTCTAGCTCAGCCCGTCTGTCTCAGAACGTCTAGCTCAGACCGCCTGTCTCAGACCGTCTGTCTCAGACCGTCTGTCTCAGACCGTCTGCCTCAGATCGTCTGTCTCAGACCGTCTATCTCAGCCCGTCTGTATCAGACCATCTATCTCAGCACGTCGGCCTCATACCGTCTGTCTCAGACCGTCTGTCTCAGACTGCCTGTCCCAGACCGTCTGTCTCAGACCGCCTGTCTCAGACCGTCTGTCTCAGACCGTCTGTCTGAGACCGTCTGTCTCAGACCCTCTGTCTCAGACCGTCTGTCTCAGACCGTCTGTCTCAGACCGTCTGTCTCAGACCGTCTGTCTCAGACCGTCTATCGCAGACCGTCTGTCTCAGACCGTCTGTCGCAGACCGTCTGTCTCAGGCCGTCTGCTTAATACCGTCTGTCTCAGACCGGCTATCTCGTCCCGTCTGTCTCAGACCGTCTGTCTCAGCCCGTCTATCTCGGCCCGTCGGTCTCAGACCGTCTGTCTCAGTCCGTCTGCCTCAGATCATCTGTCTCAGACCGTCGGTCTCAGTACGTATATCTCAGATAGTCTGTCTCAGAACGTCTGTCTCAGCCCGTCGGTATCAGACCGTCTGTCTCAGAACATCTGTCTCAGACCGCCTGTCTCAGACCGTCTGTCTCAGATCGTCTGTCTCAGAACGTCTGTCTCAGCCCGTCTATCTCTGCCCGTCGGCCGCAGAACGTCTGTCTCAGACCGTCTGCCACAGATCGTCTGTCTCAGACCGTCTGCCTCAGATCGTCTGTCTCAGACCGTCTGTCTCAGACCGTCTGTCTCAGACCGTCTGTCTCAGACCGTCTGTCTCAGACCGTCTGTCTCAGACCGTCTGTCTCAGACCGTCTGTCTCAGACCGTCTGTCTCAGACCGTCTGTCTCAGACCGTCTGTCTCAGACCGTCTGTCTCAGACCGTCTGTCTCAGACCGTGTGTCTCAAACCGTCTATGTCCGCCCGTCTGTCTCAGACCGTCTATATCTGCCCGTCTGTCTCAGACCGTCTGTCTCAGACCGCCTGTCTCAGACCGTCTGTCTCAGACCGCCTGTCTCAGTCCGTCTATCTCAGTTCGTCCATATCAGCCCGTCAGCATCAGTCCGTATGTCTCAGATCCTCTGTCTCAGACCGTCTGTCTCAGCCCGTCTGTCTCAGAACGTCTGTCTCAGATCGTCTGTCTCAGAACGTCTGTCTCAGCACGTCTATCTCAGCCCGTCGGCCGCAGAACGTCTGTCTCAGACCGTCTGTCTCAGACCGTCTGTCTCAGACCGTCTGTCTCAGACTGTCTGTCTCAGACCGTCTGTCTCAGACCGTCTGTCTCAGACCGTCTGTCTCAGACAGCCTGCCTCGGACCGTCTATCTCAGCCCGTCGGCCGCAGAACGTCTGTCTCAGACCGTCTGTCTCAGACCGTCTGTCTCAGACCGTCTGTCTCAGACTGTCTGTCTCAGACCGTCTGTCTCAGACCGTCTGTCTCAGACCGTCTGTCTCAGACCGTCTGTCTCAGACCCTCTGTCTGAAACCGTCTGTCTCAGACCGTCTGTCTCAGACCGTCTGTCTGAGACCGTCTGTCTCAGACCGTCTGTCTCAGACCGTCTGTCTCAGACCGTCTGTCTCAGACCGTCTGTCTCAGACCGTCTGCCTCAGACCGTCTGTCTCAGACCGTCTGTCTCAGACCGTCTGTCTCAGACCGTCTGTCTCAGACCGTCTATCTCGTCCCGTCGGTCTCAGACCGTCGGTCTTAGACCAGCTGTCTCAGACCGTCTGTCTCAGCCCGTCTGTCTCAGAACGTCTAGGTCAGACCGGCTGTCTCAGACCGTCTGTCTCATACCGTCTGTCTCAGACCGTCTGCCTCAGATCGTCTGTCTCAGACCGTCGGTCTCAGACCAGCTGTCTCAGACCGTCTGTCTCAGACCAGCTGTCTCAGACCGTCTGTCTCAGACCGTCTGTCTCAGACCGTCTGTCTCAGACCGTCTGCCTCAGATCGTCTGTCTCAGACCGTCTATCTCAGCCCGTCTGTATCAGACCATCTATCTCAGCACGTCGGCCTCATACCGTCTGTCTCAGACCGTCTGTCTCAGACTGCCTGTCTCAGACCGTCTGTCTCAGACCGCCTGTCTCAGACCGTCTGTCTCAGACCGTCTGTCTGAGACCGTCTGTCTCAGACCCTCTGTCTCAGTCCGTCTGCCTCAGATCATCTGTCTCAGACCGTCGGTCTCAGTACGTATATCTCAGATAGTCTGTCTCAGTACGTCTGTCTCAGCCCGTCGGTCTCAGACCGTCTGTCTCAGAACATCTGTCTCAGACCGCCTGTCTCAGACCGTCTGTCTCAGATCGTCTGTCTCAGAACGTCTGTCTCAGCCCGTCTATCTCTGCCCGTCGGCCGCAGAACGTCTGTCTCAGACCGTCTGCCACAGATCGTCTGTCTCAGACCGTCTGCCTCAGATCGTCTGTCTCAGACCGCCTGTCTCAGACCGTCTGCCTCACATCATCTGTCTCAGCCCGTCTATCTCGGCCCGTCGGTCTCAGACCGTCTGTCTCAGACCAGCTGTCTCAGTCGGTCTGTCTCAGACCAGCTGTCTCAGTCGGTCTGTCTCAGCCCGTCTATCACAGCCCGTCTGTCTCCGACCGTCTGTCTCAGACCGTCTGTCTCAGAACGTCTAGCTCAGCCCGTCTGTCTCAGAACGTCTAGCTCAGCCCGTCTGTCTCAGACCGTCTGTCTCAGACCGTCAGTCTCAGACCGTCTGCCTCAGATCGGCTGTCTCAGACCGTCTATCTCAGCCCGTCTGTATCAGACCATCTATCTCAGCACGTCGGCCTCATACCGTCTGTCTCAGACCGTCTGTCTCAGACCGTCCGTCTCAGACCGCCCGTCGCAGACCGTCTGTCTCAGACCGTATGTCTCAGACCGTCTGCCTCAGATCATCTGTCTCAGTCCGTCTATCTCGGCCCGCCGGTCTCAGACCAGCTGTCTCAGTCGGTCTGTCTCAGCCCGTCAATCACAGCCCGTCTGTCTCAGACCGTCTATCTCAGCACGTCGGCCTCATACCGTCTGTCTCAGACCGTCTGTCTCAGACCGTCTGTCTCAGACCGTCTGTCTCAGACCGTCTGTCTCAGACCGTCTGTCTCAGACCGTCTGCCTCAGATCGTCTGACTCAGACCGTCTATCTCAGCCCGTCTGTATCAGACCATCTATCTCAGCACGTCGGCCTCATACCGTCTGTCTCAGACCGTCTGTCTCAGACCGTCCGTCTCAGACCGTCCGTCTCAGACCGTCTGTCTCAGACCGTCTGCCTCAGACCGCATATCTCAGACCGTCTGTCTCAGACAGTCTGTCTCAGACCGTCTGTCTCAGACCGTCTGTCTCAGACCGTCTGCCTCAGACCGTCTGTCTCAGACCGTCTGTATCAGACCATCTATCTCAGCACGTCGGCCTCATACCGTCTGTCTCAGACCGTCTGTCTCAGACCGTCCGTCTCAGACCGTCCGTCTCAGACCGTCTGTCTCAGACCGTCTGTCTCAGAACGTCTGTCTCAGCCCGTCTATCTCTGCCCGTCGGCCGCAGAACGTCTGTCTCAGACCGTCTGCCACAGACCGTCTGTCTCAGACCGTCTGCCTCAGATCGTCTGTCTCAGACCGCCTGTCTCAGACCGTCTGCCTCACATCATCTGTCTCAGCCCGTCTATCTCGGCCCGTCGGTCTCAGACCGTCTGTCTCAGACCAGCTGTCTCAGTCGGTCTGTCTCAGACCAGCTGTCTCAGTCGGTCTGTCTCAGCCCGTCTATCACAGCCCGTCTGTCTCCGACCGTCTGTCTCAGACCGTCTGTCTCAGACCGTCTGTCTCAGACCGTCTGTCTCAGACCGTCTGTCTCAGACCGTCTGTCTCAGGCCGTCTGTCTCAGACCGTCTGTCTCAGAACGTCTAGCTCAGCCCGTCTGTCTCAGAACGTCTAGCTCAGCCCGTCTGTCTCAGACCGTCTGTCTCAGACCGTCAGTCTCAGACCGTCTGCCTCAGATCGGCTGTCTCAGACCGTCTATCTCAGCCCGTCTGTATCAGACCATCTATCTCAGCACGTCGGCCTCATACCGTCTGTCTCAGACCGTCTGTCTCAGACCGTCCGTCTCAGACCGCCCGTCGCAGACCGTCTGTCTCAGACCGTATGTCTCAGACCGTCTGCCTCAGATCATCTGTCTCAGTCCGTCTATCTCGGCCCGCCGGTCTCAGACCAGCTGTCTCAGTCGGTCTGTCTCAGCCCGTCAATCACAGCCCGTCTGTCTCAGACCGTCTATCTCAGCACGTCGGCCTCATACCGTCTGTCTCAGACCGTCTGTCTCAGACCGTCTGTCTCAGACCGTCTGTCTCAGACCGTCTGTCTCAGACCGTCTGCCTCAGATCGTCTGACTCAGACCGTCTATCTCAGCCCGTCTGTATCAGACCATCTATCTCAGCACGTCGGCCTCATACCGTCTGTCTCAGACCGTCTGTCTCAGACCGTCCGTCTCAGACCGTCCGTCTCAGACCGTCTGTCTCAGACCGTCTGCCTCAGACCGCATATCTCAGACCGTCTGTCTCAGACAGTCTGTCTCAGACCGTCTGTCTCAGACCGTCTGTCTCAGACCGTCTGCCTCAGACCGTCTGTCTCAGACCGTCTGTATCAGACCATCTATCTCAGCACGTCGGCCTCATACCGTCTGTCTCAGACCGTCTGTCTCAGACCGTCCGTCTCAGACCGTCCGTCTCAGACAGTCTGTCTCAGACCGTCTGCCGCAGACCGTCTGTCTCAGACCGTCTGTCTCAGACCGCCTGTCTCAGACCGTCAGTCTCAGACCGCCTGTCTCAGTCCGTCTGTCTCAGTTCGTCCATATCAGCCCGTCAGCATCAGTCCGTATGTCTCAGATCCTCTGTCTCAGACCGTCTGTCTCAGCCCGTCTGTCTCAGAACGTCTGTCTCAGATCGCCTGTCTCAGAACGTCTGTCTCAGCCCGTCTATCTCAGCCCGTCGGGCGCAGAACGTCTGTCTCAGACCGTCTGTCTCAGACCGTCTGTCTCGGACCGTCTGTCTCAGACTGTCTGTCTCAGACCGTCTGTCTCAGACCGTCTGTCTCAGACCGCCTGTCTCAGACCGTCTGTCTCAGACCGTCTGTCTCAGACCGTCTGTCTCAGGCCGTCTGTTCAATACCGTCTATCTCGTCCCGTCGGTCCCAGACCAGCTGTCTCAGACCGCCTGTCTCAGATCGTCTGTCTCAGACCGTCTGTCTCGGACCGTGTGTCACAGACCGTCTGTCTCAGACCGTCTGTCGCAGACCGTCTGTCTCAGACCGTCTGTCTCAGACCGTCTGTCTCAGACCGTCTGTCTCAGACCGTCTGTCTCAGACCGTCTGTCTCAGACCGTCTGTCTCAGACCGTCTGTCTCAGACCGTCTGTCTCAGACCGTCTGTCTCAGACCGTCTGTCTCAGACCGTCTGTCTCAGACCGTCTGTCTCAGACCGTGTGTCTCAAACCGTCTATGTCCGCCCGTCTGTCTCAGACCGTCTATATCTGCCCGTCTGTCTCAGACCGTCTGTCTCAGACCGTCTGTCTCAGACCGCCTGTCTCAGTCCGTCTATCTCAGTTCGTCCATATCAGCCCGTCAGCATCAGTCCGTATGTCTCAGATCCTCTGTCTCAGACCGTCTGTCTCAGCCCGTCTGTCTCAGAACGTCTGTCTCAGATCGTCTGTCTCAGAACGTCTGTCTCAGCCCGTCTATCTCAGCCCGTCGGCCGCAGAACGTCTGTCTCAGACCGTCTGTCTCAGACCGTCTGTCTCAGACCCTCTGTCTGAAACCGTCTGTCTCAGACCGTCTGTCTCAAACCGTCTGTCTGAGACCGTCTGTCTCAGACCGTCTGTCTCACACCGTCTGTCTCAGACCGTCTGTCTCAGACCGTCTGTCTCAGACCGTCTGTCTCAGACCGTCTGTCTCAGACCGTCTGTCTCAGACCGACCGTCTCAGAACGTCTAGCTCAGCCCGTCTGTCTCAGAACGTCTAGCTCAGACCGCCTGTCTCAGACCGTCTGTCTCAGACCGTCTGTCTCAGACCGTCTGCCTCAGATAGTCTGTCTCACACCGTCTGTCTCAGACCGTCTGTCTCAGGCCGTCGGTTCAATACCGTCTATCTCGTCCCGTCGGTCCCAGACCAGCTGTCTCAGACCGCCTGTCTCAGATCGTCTGTCTCAGACCGTCTGTCTCAGACCGTGTGTCACAGACCGTCTGTCTCAGACCGTCTGTCTCAGACCGTCTGTCTCAGACCCTCTGTCTGAAACCGTCTGTCTCAGACCGTCTGTCTCAATCCGTCTGTCTCAGACCGTCTGTCTCAGACCGTCTGTCTCAGACCGTCTGTCTCAGACCGTCTATCTCGTCCCGTCGGTCTCAGACCGTCGGTCTTAGACCAGCTGTCTCAGACCGTCTGTCTCAGCCCGTCTGTCTCAGAACGTCTAGCTCAGACCGCCTGTCTCAGACCGTCTGTCTCAGACCGTCTGCCTCAGATCGTCTGTCTCAGACCGTCGGTCTCAGACCAGCTGTCTCAGACCGTCTGTCTCAGACCAGCTGTCTCAGACCGTCTGTCTCAGACCGTCTGTCTCAGTCCGTCTACCTCAGATCATCTGTCTCAGACCGTCGGTCTCAGTACGTATATCTCAGATAGTCTGTCTCAGAACGTCTGTCTCAGCCCGTCGGTCTCAGACCGTCTGTCTCAGAACATCTGTCTCAGACCGCCTGTCTCAGACCGTCTGTCTCAGATCGTCTGTCTCAGAACGTCTGTCTCAGCCCGTCTATCTCTGCCCGTCGGCCGCAGAACGTCTGTCTCAGACCGTCTGCCACAGATCGTCTGTCTCAGACCGTCTGCCTCAGATCGTCTGTCTCAGACCGTCTGTCTCAGACCGTCTGCCTCACATCATCTGTCTCAGCCCGTCTATCTCGGCCCGTCGGTCTCAGACCGTCTGTCTCAGACCAGCTGTCTCAGTCGGTCTGTCTCAGACCAGCTGTCTCAGTCGTTCTGTCTCAGCCCGTCTATCACAGCCCGTCTGTCTCAGACCGTCTGTCTCCGACCGTCTGTCTCAGACCGTCTGTCTCAGACCGTCTGTCTCAGACCGTCTGTCTCAGAACGTCTAGCTCAGCCCGTCTGTCTCAGAACGTCTAGCTCAGCCCGTCTGTCTCAGACCGTCAGTCTCAGACCGTCTGCCTCAGATCGGCTGTCTCAGACCGTCTGTCTCAGACCGTCCGTCTCAGACCGCCCGTCTCAGACCGTCTGTCTCAGACCGTCTGTCTCAGACCGTCTGTCTCAGACCGTCTGTCTCAGACCGTCTGTCTCAGGCCGTCTGTTTAATACCGTCTATCTCGTCCCGTCGGTCTCAGACCAGCTGTCTCAGACCGCCTGTCTCAGACCGCCTGTTTCAGACCGTCTGTCTCAGACCGTATGTCTCAGACCGTCTGTCTCAGACCGTCTGCCTCAGATCGTCTGTCTCAGACCGTCTATCTCAGCCCGTCTGTATCAGACCATCTATCTCAGCACGTCGGCCTCATACCGTCTGTCTCAGACCGTCCGTCTCAGACCGTCCGTCTCAGACCGTCTGTCTCAGACCGTCTGTCTCAGATCGTCTGTCACAGACCGTCTGCCTCAGATCATCTGTCTCAGTCCGTCTATCTCGGCCCGCCGGTCTCAGACCAGCTGTCTCAGTCGGTCTGTCTCAGCCCGTCTATCACAGCCCGTCTGTCTCAGACCGTCTGTCTCAGAACGTCTAGCTCAGCCCGTCTGTCTCAGAACGTCTAGCTCAGCCCGTCTGTCTCAGACCGTCAGTCTCAGACCGTCTGCCTCAGATCGGCTGTCTCAGACCGTCTGTCTCAGACCGTCCGTCTCAGACCGCCCGTCTCAGACCGTCTGTCTCAGACCGTCTGTCTCAGACCGTCTGTCTCAGACCGTCTGTCTCAGACCGTCTGTCTCAGGCCGTCTGTTTAATACCGTCTATCTCGTCCCGTCGGTCTCAGACCAGCTGTCTCAGACCGCCTGTCTCAGACCGCCTGTTTCAGACCGTCTGTCTCAGACCGTATGTCTCAGACCGTCTGTCTCAGACCGTCTGCCTCAGACCGTCTGTCTCAGACCGTCTGTCTCAGACCGTCTGTCTCAGACCGTCTGTCTCAGACCGTCTGTCTCAGACCGTCTGTCTCAGACCGTCTGTCTCAGACCGTGTGTCTCAAACCGTCTATGTCCGCCCGTCTGTCTCAGACCGTCTATATCTGCCCGTCTGTCTCAGACCGTCTGTCTCAGACCGTCTGTCTCAGACCGTCTGTCTCAGACCGTCTGTCTCAGACCGTCTGTCTCAGACCCTCTGTCTGAAACCATCTGTCTCAGACCGTCTGTCTCAGACCGTCTGTCTCAGACCGTCTGTCTGAGACCGTCTGTCTCAGACCGTCTGTCTCACACCGTCTGTCTCAGACCGTCTGTCTCAGACCGTCTGTCTCAGACCGACCGTCTCAGAACGTCTAGCTCAGCCCGTCTGTCTCAGAACGTCTAGCTCAGACCGCCTGTCTCAGACCGTCTGTCTCAGACCGTCTGTCTCAGACCGTCTGCCTCAGACCGTCTGCCTCAGATAGTCTGTCTCACACCGTCTGTCTCAGACCGTCTGTCTCAGAACGTCTAGCTCAGCCCGTCTGTCTCAGAACGTCTAGCTCAGACCGTCTGTCTCAGACCGCGTAGCTCAGCCCGTCTGTCTCAGAACGTCTAGCTCAGACCGACTGTCTCAGACCGTCTGCCTCAGACCGTCTGCCTCAGATCGTCTGTGTCAGACCGTCTGTCCCGGACCGTCTGTCTCACACCGTCTGTCTCAGACCGTCTGTCTGAGACCGTCTGTCTCAGACCGTCTGTCTCAGACCGTCTGTCTCAGACCGTCTGTCTCAGACCGTCTGTCTCAGACCGTCTGTCTCAGACCGTCTGTCTCAGACCGTCTGTCTCAGGCCGTCTGTTCAATACCGTCTATCTCGTCCCGTCGGTCCCAGTCCAGCTGTCTCAGACCGCCTGTCTCAGATCGTCTGTCTCAGACCGTCTGTCTCGGACCGTGTGTCACAGACCGTCTGTCTCAGACCGTCTGTCTCAGACCGTCTGTCGCAGACCGTCTGTCTCAGACCGTCTGTCTCAGACCGTCTGTCTCAGACCGTCTGTCTCAGACCGTCTGTCTCAGACCGTCTGTCTCAGACCGTCTGTCTCAGACCGTCTGTCTCAGACCGTCTGTCTCAGACCGTCTGTCTCAGACCGTCTGTCTCAGACCGTCTGTCTCAGACCGTGTGTCTCAAACCGTCTATGTCCGCCCGTCTGTCTCAGACCGTCTATATCTGCCCGTCTGTCTCAGACCGTCTGTCTCAGACCGCCTGTCTCAGTCCGTCTATCTCAGTTCGTCCATATCAGCCCGTCAGCATCAGTCCGTATGTCTCAGATCCTCTGTCTCAGACCGTCTGTCTCAGCCCGTCTGTCTCAGAACGTCTGTCTCAGATCGTCTGTCTCAGAACGTCTGTCTCAGCCCGTCTGTCTCAGCCCGTCGGCCGCAGAACGTCTGTCTCAGACCGTCTGTCTCAGACCGTCTGTCTCAGACCCTCTGTCTGAAACCGTCTGTCTCAGACCGTCTGTCTCAAACCGTCTGTCTGAGACCGTCTGTCTCAGACCGTCTGTCTCACACCGTCTGTCTCAGACCGTCTGTCTCAGACCGTCTGTCTCAGACCGTCTGCCTCAGATAGTCTGTCTCACACCGTCTGTCTCAGACCGTCTGTCTCAGAACGTCTAGCTCAGCCCGTCTGTCTCAGAACGTCTAGCTCAGACCGTCTGTCTCAGACCGTCTAGCTCAGCCCGTCTGTCTCAGAACGTCTAGCTCAGACCGCCTGTCTCAGACCGTCTGTCTCAGACCGTCTGTCTCAGACCGCCTGTGTCAGACCGTCTGTCTCAGACCGTCTGTCTCAGACCGTCTGTCTCAGACCGTCTGTCTCAGACCGTCTGTCTCAGGCCGTCTGTTCAATACCGTCTATCTCGTCCCGTCGGTCCCAGACCAGCTGTCTCAGACCGCCTGTCTCAGATCGTCTGTCTCAGACCGTCTGTCTCAGACCGTGTGTCACAGACCGTCTGTCTCAGACCGTCTGTCTCAGACCGTCTGTCTCAGACCCTCTGTCTGAAACCGTCTGTCTCAGACCGTCTGTCTCAATCCGTCTGTCTCAGACCGTCTGTCTCAGACCGTCTGTCTCAGACCGTCTGTCTCAGACCGTCTATCTCGTCCCGTCGGTCTCAGACCGTCGGTCTTAGACCAGCTGTCTCAGACCGTCTGTCTCAGCCCGTCTGTCTCAGAACGTCTAGCTCAGACCGCCTGTCTCAGACCGTCTGTCTCAGACCGTCTGCCTCAGATCGTCTGTCTCAGACCGTCGGTCTCAGACCAGCTGTCTCAGACCGTCTGTCTCAGACCAGCTGTCTCAGACCGTCTGTCTCAGACCGTCTGTCTCAGTCCGTCTACCTCAGATCATCTGTCTCAGACCGTCGGTCTCAGTACGTATATCTCAGATAGTCTGTCTCAGAACGTCTGTCTCAGCCCGTCGGTCTCAGACCGTCTGTCTCAGAACATCTGTCTCAGACCGCCTGTCTCAGACCGTCTGTCTCAGACCAGCTGTCTCAGACCGTCCGTCTCAGACCGTCTGTCTCAGACCGTCTGTCTCAGAACGTCTGTCTCAGCCCGTCTATCTCTGCCCGTCGGCCGCAGAACGTCTGTCTCAGACCGTCTGTCTCAGACCAGCTGTCTCAGACCGTCTGTCTCAGACCGTCTGTCTCAGACCGTCTGCCTCAGACCGTCTGTCTCAGACCGTCTGTATCAGACCATCTATCTCAGCACGTCGGCCTCATACCGTCTGTCTCAGACCGTCTGTCTCAGACCGTCCGTCTCAGACCGTCCGTCTCAGACCGTCTGTCTCAGACCGTCTGTCTCAGAACGTCTGTCTCAGCCCGTCTATCTCTGCCCGTCGGCCGCAGAACGTCTGTCTCAGACCGTCTGCCACAGACCGTCTGTCTCAGACCGTCTGCCTCAGATCGTCTGTCTCAGACCGCCTGTCTCAGACCGTCTGCCTCACATCATCTGTCTCAGCCCGTCTATCTCGGCCCGTCGGTCTCAGACCGTCTGTCTCAGACCAGCTGTCTCAGTCGGTCTGTCTCAGACCAGCTGTCTCAGTCGGTCTGTCTCAGCCCGTCTATCACAGCCCGTCTGTCTCCGACCGTCTGTCTCAGACCGTCTGTCTCAGACCGTCTGTCTCAGACCGTCTGTCTCAGACCGTCTGTCTCAGACCGTCTGTCTCAGGCCGTCTGTCTCAGACCGTCTGTCTCAGAACGTCTAGCTCAGCCCGTCTGTCTCAGAACGTCTAGCTCAGCCCGTCTGTCTCAGACCGTCTGTCTCAGACCGTCAGTCTCAGACCGTCTGCCTCAGATCGGCTGTCTCAGACCGTCTATCTCAGCCCGTCTGTATCAGACCATCTATCTCAGCACGTCGGCCTCATACCGTCTGTCTCAGACCGTCTGTCTCAGACCGTCCGTCTCAGACCGCCCGTCGCAGACCGTCTGTCTCAGACCGTATGTCTCAGACCGTCTGCCTCAGATCATCTGTCTCAGTCCGTCTATCTCGGCCCGCCGGTCTCAGACCAGCTGTCTCAGTCGGTCTGTCTCAGCCCGTCAATCACAGCCCGTCTGTCTCAGACCGTCTATCTCAGCACGTCGGCCTCATACCGTCTGTCTCAGACCGTCTGTCTCAGACCGTCTGTCTCAGACCGTCTGTCTCAGACCGTCTGCCTCAGATCGTCTGACTCAGACCGTCTATCTCAGCCCGTCTGTATCAGACCATCTATCTCAGCACGTCGGCCTCATACCGTCTGTCTCAGACCGTCTGTCTCAGACCGTCCGTCTCAGACCGTCCGTCTCAGACCGTCTGTCTCAGACCGTCTGCCTCAGACCGCATATCTCAGACCGTCTGTCTCAGACAGTCTGTCTCAGACCGTCTGTCTCAGACCGTCTGTCTCAGACCGTCTGCCTCAGACCGTCTGTCTCAGACCGTCTGTATCAGACCATCTATCTCAGCACGTCGGCCTCATACCGTCTGTCTCAGACCGTCTGTCTCAGACCGTCCGTCTCAGACCGTCCGTCTCAGACAGTCTGTCTCAGACCGTCTGCCGCAGACCGTCTGTCTCAGACCGTCTGTCTCAGACCGCCTGTCTCAGACCGTCAGTCTCAGACCGCCTGTCTCAGTCCGTCTGTCTCAGTTCGTCCATATCAGCCCGTCAGCATCAGTCCGTATGTCTCAGATCCTCTGTCTCAGACCGTCTGTCTCAGCCCGTCTGTCTCAGAACGTCTGTCTCAGATCGCCTGTCTCAGAACGTCTGTCTCAGCCCGTCTATCTCAGCCCGTCGGGCGCAGAACGTCTGTCTCAGACCGTCTGTCTCAGACCGTCTGTCTCGGACCGTCTGTCTCAGACTGTCTGTCTCAGACCGTCTGTCTCAGACCGTCTGTCTCAGACCGCCTGTCTCAGACCGTCTGTCTCAGACCGTCTGTCTCAGACCGTCTGTCTCAGGCCGTCTGTTCAATACCGTCTATCTCGTCCCGTCGGTCCCAGACCAGCTGTCTCAGACCGCCTGTCTCAGATCGTCTGTCTCAGACCGTCTGTCTCGGACCGTGTGTCACAGACCGTCTGTCTCAGACCGTCTGTCTCAGACCGTCTGTCGCAGACCGTCTGTCTCAGACCGTCTGTCTCAGACCGTCTGTCTCAGACCGTCTGTCTCAGACCGTCTGTCTCAGACCGTCTGTCTCAGACCGTCTGTCTCAGACCGTCTGTCTCAGACCGTCTGTCTCAGACCGTCTGTCTCAGACCGTCTGTCTCAGACCGTCTGTCTCAGACCGTGTGTCTCAAACCGTCTATGTCCGCCCGTCTGTCTCAGACCGTCTATATCTGCCCGTCTGTCTCAGACCGTCTGTCTCAGACCGTCTGTCTCAGACCGCCTGCCTCAGTCCGTCTATCTCAGTTCGTCCATATCAGCCCGTCAGCATCAGTCCGTATGTCTCAGATCCTCTGTCTCAGACCGTCTGTCTCAGCCCGTCTGTCTCAGAACGTCTGTCTCAGATCGTCTGTCTCAGAACGTCTGTCTCAGCCCGTCTATCTCAGCCCGTCGGCCGCAGAACGTCTGTCTCAGACCGTCTGTCTCAGACCGTCTGTCTCAGACCCTCTGTCTGAAACCGTCTGTCTCAGACCGTCTGTCTCAAACCGTCTGTCTGAGACCGTCTGTCTCAGACCGTCTGTCTCACACCGTCTGTCTCAGACCGTCTGTCTCAGACCGTCTGTCTCAGACCGTCTGTCTCAGACCGTCTGTCTCAGACCGTCTGTCTCAGACCGACCGTCTCAGAACGTCTAGCTCAGCCCGTCTGTCTCAGAACGTCTAGCTCAGACCGCCTGTCTCAGACCGTCTGTCTCAGACCGTCTGTCTCAGACCGTCTGCCTCAGATAGTCTGTCTCACACCGTCTGTCTCAGACCGTCTGTCTCAGGCCGTCTGTTCAATACCGTCTATCTCGTCCCGTCGGTCCCAGACCAGCTGTCTCAGACCGCCTGTCTCAGATCGTCTGTCTCAGACCGTCTGTCTCAGACCGTGTGTCACAGACCGTCTGTCTCAGACCGTCTGTCTCAGACCGTCTGTCTCAGACCCTCTGTCTGAAACCGTCTGTCTCAGACCGTCTGTCTCAATCCGTCTGTCTCAGACCGTCTGTCTCAGACCGTCTGTCTCAGACCGTCTATCTCGTCCCGTCGGTCTCAGACCGTCGGTCTTAGACCAGCTGTCTCAGACCGTCTGTCTCAGCCCGTCTGTCTCAGAACGTCTAGCTCAGACCGCCTGTCTCAGACCGTCTGTCTCAGACCGTCTGCCTCAGATCGTCTGTCTCAGACCGTCGGTCTCAGACCAGCTGTCTCAGACCGTCTGTCTCAGACCAGCTGTCTCAGACCGTCTGTCTCAGACCGTCTGTCTCAGTCCGTCTACCTCAGATCATCTGTCTCAGACCGTCGGTCTCAGTACGTATATCTCAGATAGTCTGTCTCAGAACGTCTGTCTCAGCCCGTCGGTCTCAGACCGTCTGTCTCAGAACATCTGTCTCAGACCGCCTGTCTCAGACCGTCTGTCTCAGATCGTCTGTCTCAGAACGTCTGTCTCAGCCCGTCTATCTCTGCCCGTCGGCCGCAGAACGTCTGTCTCAGACCGTCTGCCACAGATCGTCTGTCTCAGACCGTCTGCCTCAGATCGTCTGTCTCAGACCGTCTGTCTCAGACCGTCTGCCTCACATCATCTGTCTCAGCCCGTCTATCTCGGCCCGTCGGTCTCAGACCGTCTGTCTCAGACCAGCTGTCTCAGTCGGTCTGTCTCAGACCAGCTGTCTCAGTCGGTCTGTCTCAGCCCGTCTATCACAGCCCGTCTGTCTCAGACCGTCTGTCTCCGACCGTCTGTCTCAGACCGTCTGTCTCAGACCGTCTGTCTCAGACCGTCTGTCTCAGAACGTCTAGCTCAGCCCGTCTGTCTCAGAACGTCTAGCTCAGCCCGTCTGTCTCAGACCGTCAGTCTCAGACCGTCTGCCTCAGATCGGCTGTCTCAGACCGTCTGTCTCAGACCGTCCGTCTCAGACCGCCCGTCTCAGACCGTCTGTCTCAGACCGTCTGTCTCAGACCGTCTGTCTCAGACCGTCTGTCTCAGACCGTCTGTCTCAGGCCGTCTGTTTAATACCGTCTATCTCGTCCCGTCGGTCTCAGACCAGCTGTCTCAGACCGCCTGTCTCAGACCGCCTGTTTCAGACCGTCTGTCTCAGACCGTATGTCTCAGACCGTCTGTCTCAGACCGTCTGCCTCAGATCGTCTGTCTCAGACCGTCTATCTCAGCCCGTCTGTATCAGACCATCTATCTCAGCACGTCGGCCTCATACCGTCTGTCTCAGACCGTCCGTCTCAGACCGTCCGTCTCAGACCGTCTGTCTCAGACCATCTGTCTCAGATCGTCTGTCACAGACCGTCTGCCTCAGATCATCTGTCTCAGTCCGTCTATCTCGGCCCGCCGGTCTCAGACCAGCTGTCTCAGTCGGTCTGTCTCAGCCCGTCTATCACAGCCCGTCTGTCTCAGACCGTCTGTCTCAGAACGTCTAGCTCAGCCCGTCTGTCTCAGAACGTCTAGCTCAGCCCGTCTGTCTCAGACCGTCAGTCTCAGACCGTCTGCCTCAGATCGGCTGTCTCAGACCGTCTGTCTCAGACCGTCCGTCTCAGACCGCCCGTCTCAGACCGTCTGTCTCAGACCGTCTGTCTCAGACCGTCTGTCTCAGACCGTCTGTCTCAGACCGTCTGTCTCAGGCCGTCTGTTTAATACCGTCTATCTCGTCCCGTCGGTCTCAGACCAGCTGTCTCAGACCGCCTGTCTCAGACCGCCTGTTTCAGACCGTCTGTCTCAGACCGTATGTCTCAGACCGTCTGTCTCAGACCGTCTGCCTCAGGCCGTCTGTCTCAGACCGTCTGTCTCAGACCGTCTGTCTCAGACCGTCTGTCTCAGACCGTCTGTCTCAGACCGTCTGTCTCAGACCGTCTGTCTCAGACCGTCTGTCTCAGACCGTGTGTCTCAAACCGTCTGTGTCCGCCCGTCTGTCTCAGACCGTCTATATCTGCCCGTCTGTCTCAGACCGTCTGTCTCAGACCGTCTGTCTCAGACCGTCTGTCTCAGACCGTCTGTCTCAGACCGTCTGTCTCAGACCCTCTGTCTGAAACCGTCTGTCTCAGACCGTCTGTCTCAGACCGTCTGTCTCAGACCGTCTGTCTGAGACCGTCTGTCTCAGACCGTCTGTCTCACACCGTCTGTCTCAGACCGTCTGTCTCAGACCGTCTGTCTCAGACCGTCTGTCTCAGACCGTCTGTCTCAGACCGTCTGTCTCAGACCGTCTGTCTCAGACCGTCTGTCTCAGACCGACCGTCTCAGAACGTCTAGCTCAGCCCGTCTGTCTCAGAACGTCTAGCTCAGACCGCCTGTCTCAGACCGTCTGTCTCAGACCGTCTGTCTCAGACCGTCTGTCTCAGACCGTCTGCCTCAGATAGTCTGTCTCACACCGTCTGTCTCAGACCGTCTGTCTCAGAACGTCTAGCTCAGCCCGTCTGTCTCAGAACGTCTAGCTCAGACCGTCTGTCTCAGACCGCGTAGCTTAGCCCGTCTGTCTCAGAACGTCTAGCTCAGACCGACTGTCTCAGACCGTCTGCCTCAGACCGTCTGCCTCAGATCGTCTGTGTCAGACCGTCTGTCCCGGACCGTCTGTCTCACACCGTCTGTCTCAGACCGTCTGTCTGAGACCGTCTGTCTCAGACCGTCTGTCTCAGACCGTCTGTCTCAGACCGTCTGTCTCAGACCGTCTGTCTCAGACCGTCTGTCTCAGACCGTCTGTCTCAGACCGTCTGTCTCAGGCCGTCTGTTCAATACCGTCTATCTCGTCCCGTCGGTCCCAGTCCAGCTGTCTCAGACCGCCTGTCTCAGATCGTCTGTCTCAGACCGTCTGTCTCGGACCGTGTGTCACAGACCGTCTGTCTCAGACCGTCTGTCTCAGACCGTCTGTCGCAGACCGTCTGTCTCAGACCGTCTGTCTCAGACCGTCTGTCTCAGACCGTCTGTCTCAGACCGTCTGTCTCAGACCGTCTGTCTCAGACCGTCTGTCTCAGACCGTCTGTCTCAGACCGTCTGTCTCAGACCGTCTGTCTCAGACCGTCTGTCTCAGACCGTGTGTCTCAAACCGTCTATGTCCGCCCGTCTGTCTCAGACCGTCTATATCTGCCCGTCTGTCTCAGACCGTCTGTCTCAGACCGCCTGTCTCAGTCCGTCTATCTCAGTTCGTCCATATCAGCCCGTCAGCATCAGTCCGTATGTCTCAGATCCTCTGTCTCAGACCGTCTGTCTCAGCCCGTCTGTCTCAGAACGTCTGTCTCAGATCGTCTGTCTCAGAACGTCTGTCTCAGCCCGTCTGTCTCAGCCCGTCGGCCGCAGAACGTCTGTCTCAGACCGTCTGTCTCAGACCGTCTGTCTCAGACCCTCTGTCTGAAACCGTCTGTCTCAGACCGTCTGTCTCAAACCGTCTGTCTGAGACCGTCTGTCTCAGACCGTCTGTCTCACACCGTCTGTCTCAGACCGTCTGTCTCAGACCGTCTGTCTCAGACCGTCTGCCTCAGATAGTCTGTCTCACACCGTCTGTCTCAGACCGTCTGTCTCAGAACGTCTGGCTCAGCCCGTCTGTCTCAGAACGTCTAGCTCAGACCGTCTGTCTCAGACCGTCTAGCTCAGCCCGTCTGTCTCAGAACGTCTAGCTCAGACCGCCTGTCTCAGACCGTCTGTCTCAGACCGTCTGTCTCAGACCGCCTGTGTCAGACCGTCTGTCTCAGACCGTCTGTCTCAGACCGTCTGTCTCAGACCGTCTGTCTCAGGCCGTCTGTTCAATACCGTCTATCTCGTCCCGTCGGTCCCAGACCAGCTGTCTCAGACCGCCTGTCTCAGATCGTCTGTCTCAGACCGTCTGTCTCAGACCGTGTGTCACAGACCGTCTGTCTCAGACCGTCTGTCTCAGACCGTCTGTCTCAGACCCTCTGTCTGAAACCGTCTGTCTCAGACCGTCTGTCTCAATCCGTCTGTCTCAGACCGTCTGTCTCAGACCGTCTGTCTCAGACCGTCTATCTCGTCCCGTCGGTCTCAGACCGTCGGTCTTAGACCAGCTGTCTCAGACCGTCTGTCTCAGCCCGTCTGTCTCAGAACGTCTAGCTCAGACCGCCTGTCTCAGACCGTCTGTCTCAGACCGTCTGCCTCAGATCGTCTGTCTCAGACCGTCGGTCTCAGACCAGCTGTCTCAGACCGTCTGTCTCAGACCAGCTGTCTCAGACCGTCTGTCTCAGACCGTCTGTCTCAGTCCGTCTACCTCAGATCATCTGTCTCAGACCGTCGGTCTCAGTACGTATATCTCAGATAGTCTGTCTCAGAACGTCTGTCTCAGCCCGTCGGTCTCAGACCGTCTGTCTCAGAACATCTGTCTCAGACCGCCTGTCTCAGACCGTCTGTCTCAGATCGTCTGTCTCAGAACGTCTGTCTCAGCCCGTCTATCTCTGCCCGTCGGCCGCAGAACGTCTGTCTCAGACCGTCTGCCACAGATCGTCTGTCTCAGACCGTCTGCCTCAGATCGTCTGTCTCAGACCGTCTGTCTCAGACCGTCTGCCTCACATCATCTGTCTCAGCCCGTCTATCTCGGCCCGTCGGTCTCAGACCGTCTGTCTCAGACCAGCTGTCTCAGTCGGTCTGTCTCAGACCAGCTGTCTCAGTCGGTCTGTCTCAGCCCGTCTATCACAGCCCGTCTGTCTCAGACCGTCTGTCTCCGACCGTCTGTCTCAGACCGTCTGTCTCAGACCGTCTGTCTCAGACCGTCTGTCTCAGAACGTCTAGCTCAGCCCGTCTGTCTCAGAACGTCTAGCTCAGCCCGTCTGTCTCAGACCGTCAGACTCAGACCGTCTGCCTCAGATCGGCTGTCTCAGACCGTCTGTCTCAGACCGTCCGTCTCAGACCGCCCGTCTCAGACCGTCTGTCTCAGACCGTCTGTCTCAGACCGTCTGTCTCAGACCGTCTGTCTCAGACCGTCTGTCTCAGACCGTCTGTCTCAGGCCGTCTGTTTAATACCGTCTATCTCGTCCCGTCGGTCTCAGACCAGCTGTCTCAGACCGCCTGTCTCAGACCGCCTGTTTCAGACCGTCTGTCTCAGACCGTATGTCTCAGACCGTCTGTCTCAGACCGTCTGCCTCAGATCGTCTGTCTCAGACCGTCTATCTCAGCCCGTCTGTATCAGACCATCTATCTCAGCACGTCGGCCTCATACCGTCTGTCTCAGACCGTCCGTCTCAGACCGTCCGTCTCAGACCGTCTGTCTCAGACCGTCTGTCTCAGATCGTCTGTCACAGACCGTCTGCCTCAGATCATCTGTCTCAGTCCGTCTATCTCGGCCCGCCGGTCTCAGACCAGCTGTCTCAGTCGGTCTGTCTCAGCCCGTCTATCACAGCCCGTCTGTCTCAGACCGTCTATCTCAGCACGTCGGCCTCATACCGTCTGTCTCAGACCGTCTGTCTCAGACCGTCTGTCTCAGACCGTCTGTCTCAGACCGTCTGTCTCAGACCGTCTGTCTCAGACCGTCTGTCTCAGACCGTCTGTCTCAGACCGTCTGTCTCAGACCGTCTGTCTCAGACCGTCTGTCTCAGACCGTCTGTCTCAGACCGTCTGTCTCAGACCGTCTGTCTCAGACCGTCTGTCTCAGACCGTCTGTCTCAGACCGTCTGTCTCAGACCGTCTGTCTCAGACCGTGTGTCTCAAACCGTCTATGTCCGCCCGTCTGTCTCAGACCGTCTATATCTGCCCGTCTGTCTCAGACCGTCTGTCTCAGACCGTCTGTCTCAGACCGTCTGTCTCAGACCGTCTGTCTCAGACCGTCTGTCTCAGACCGTCTGTCTCAGACCGTCTGTCTCAGACCCTCTGTCTGAAACCGTCTGTCTCAGACCGTCTGTCTCAGACCGTCTGTCTCAGACCGTCTGTCTGAGACCGGCTGTCTCAGACCGTCTGTCTCACACCGTCTGTCTCAGACCGTCTGTCTCAGACCGTCTGTCTCAGACCGTCTGTCTCAGACCGTCTGTCTCAGACCGTCTGTCTCAGACCGTCTGTCTCAGACCGTCTGTCTCAGACCGACCGTCTCAGAACGTCTAGCTCAGCCCGTCTGTCTCAGAACGTCTAGCTCAGACCGCCTGTCTCAGACCGTCTGTCTCAGACCGTCTGTCTCAGACCGTCTGCCTCAGATAGTCTGTCTCACACCGTCTGTCTCAGACCGTCTGTCTCAGAACGTCTAGCTCAGCCCGTCTGTCTCAGAACGTCTAGCTCAGACCGTCTGTCTCAGACCGTCTAGCTCAGCCCGTCTGTCTCAGAACGTCTAGCTCAGACCGACTGTCTCAGACCGTCTGCCTCAGACCGTCTGCCTCAGATCGTCTGTGTCAGACCGTCTGTCCCGGACCGTCTGTCTCACACCGTCTGTCTCAGACCGTCTGTCTGAGACCGTCTGTCTCAGACCGTCTGTCTCAGACCGTCTGTCTCAGACCGTCTGTCTCAGACCGTCTGTCTCAGACCGTCTGTCTCAGACCGTCTGTCTCAGACCGTCTGTCTCAGACCGTCTGTCTCAGACCCTCTGTCTGAAACCGTCTGTCTCAGACCGTCTGTCTCAGACCGTCTGTCTGAGACCGTCTGTCTCAGACCGTCTGTCTGAGACCGTCTGTCTCAGACCGTCTGTCTCACACCGTCTGTCTCAGACCGTCTGTCTCAGACCGTCTGTCTCAGACCGTCTGTCTCAGACCGTCTGTCTCAGACCGTCTGTCTCAGACCGTCTGTCTCAGACCGTCTGTCTCAGACCGTCTGTCTCAGACCGTCTGTCTCAGACCGACCGTCTCAGAACGTCTAGCTCAGCCCGTCTGTCTCAGAACGTCTAGCTCAGACCGCCTGTCTCAGACCGTCTAGCTCAGCCCGTCTGTCTCAGAACGTCTAGCTCAGACCGCCTGTCTCAGACCGTCTGTCTCAGACCGTCTGTCTCAGACCGTCTGCCTCAGATCGTCTGTCTCAGACCGTCTATCTCAGCCCGTCTGTATCAGACCATCTATCTCAGCACGTCGGCCTCATACCGTCTGTCTCAGACCGTCTGTCTCAGACTGCCTGTCTCAGACCGTCTGTCTCAGACCGCCTGTCTCAGACCGTCTGTCTCAGCCCGTCTATCTCGGCCCGTCGATCTCAGACCGTCTGTCTCAGTCCGTCTGCCTCAGATCATCTGTCTCAGACCGTCGGTCTCAGTACGTATATCTCAGATAGTCTGTCTCAGAACGTCTGTCTCAGCCCGTCGGTCTCAGACCGTCTGTCTCAGAACATCTGTCTCAGACCGCCTGTCTCAGACCGTCTGTCTCGGATCGTCTGTCTCAGAACGTCTGTCTCAGCCCGTCTATCTCTGCCCGTCGGCCGCAGAACGTCTGTCTCAGACCGTCTGCCACAGATCGTCTGTCTCAGACCGTCTGCCTCAGATCGTCTGTCTCAGACCGTCTGTCTCAGACCGTCTGTCTCAGACCGTCTGTCTCAGACCGTCTGTCTCAGACCGTCTGTCTCAGACCGTCTGTCTCAGACCGTCTGTCTCAGACCGTCTGTCTCAGACCGTCTGTCTCAGACCGTCTGTCTCAGACCGTCTGTCTCAGACCGTCTGTCTCAGACCGTGTGTCTCAAACCGTCTATGTCCGCCCGTCTGTCTCAGACCGTCTATATCTGCCCGTCTGTCTCAGACCGTCTGTCTCAGACCGCCTGTCTCAGACCGTCTGTCTCAGACCGCCTGTCTCAGTCCGTCTATCTCAGTTCGTCCATATCAGCCCGTCAGCATCAGTCCGTATGTCTCAGATCCTCTGTCTCAGACCGTCTGTCTCAGCCCGTCTGTCTCAGAACGTCTGTCTCAGATCGTCTGTCTCAGAACGTCTGTCTCAGCCCGTCTATCTGAGCCCGTCGGCCGCAGAACGTCTGTCTCAGACCGTCTGTCTCAGACCGTCTGTCTCAGACCGTCTGTCTCAGACTGTCTGTCTCAGACCGTCTGTCTCAGACCGTCTGTCTCAGACCGTCTGTCTCAGACCGTCTGTCTCAGACCCTCTGTCTGAAACCGTCTGTCTCAGACCGTCTGTCTCAGACCGTCTGTCTGAGACCGTCTGTCTCAGACCGTCTGTCTCACACCGTCTGTCTCAGACCGTCTGTCTCAGACCGTCTGTCTCAGACCGTCTATCTCAGCCCGTCTGTATCAGACCATCTATCTCAGCACGTCGGCCTCATACCGTCTGTCTCAGACCGTCTGTCTCAGACTGCCTGTCTCAGACCGTCTGTCTCAGACCGCCTGTCTCAGACCGTCTGTCTCAGCCCGTCTATCTCGGCCCGTCGGTCTCAGACCGTCTGTCTCAGTCCGTCTGCCTCAGATCATCTGTCTCAGACCGTCGGTCTCAGTACGTATATCTCAGATAGTCTGTCTCAGAACGTCTGTCTCAGCCCGTCGGTCTCAGACCGTCTGTCTCAGAACATCTGTCTCAGACCGCCTGTCTCAGACCGTCTGTCTCGGATCGTCTGTCTCAGAACGTCTGTCTCAGCCCGTCTATCTCTGCCCGTCGGCCGCAGAACGTCTGTCTCAGACCGTCTGCCACAGATCGTCTGTCTCAGACCGTCTGCCTCAGACCGTCTGTCTCAGACCGTCTGTCTCAGACCGTCTGTCTCAGACCGTCTGTCTCAGACCGTCTGTCTCAGACCGTCTGTCTCAGACCGTCTGTCTCAGACCGTCTGTCTCAGACCGTCTGTCTCAGACCGTCTGTCTCAGACCGTCTGTCTCAGACCGTCTGTCTCAGACCGTGTGTCTCAAACCGTCTATGTCCGCCCGTCTGTCTCAGACCGTCTATATCTGCCCGTCTGTCTCAGACCGTCTGTCTCAGACCGCCTGTCTCAGACCGTCTGTCTCAGACCGCCTGTCTCAGTCCGTCTATCTCAGTTCGTCCATATCAGCCCGTCAGCATCAGTCCGTATGTCTCAGATCCTCTGTCTCAGACCGTCTGTCTCAGCCCGTCTGTCTCAGAACGTCTGTCTCAGATCGTCTGTCTCAGAACGTCTGTCTCAGCCCGTCTATCTCAGCCCGTCGGCCGCAGAACGTCTGTCTCAGACCGTCTGTCTCAGACCGTCTGTCTCAGACCGTCTGTCTCAGACTGTCTGTCTCAGACCGTCTCTCTCAGACCGTCTGTCTCAGATCGTCTGTCTCAGACCGTCTGTCTCAGACCGTCTGTCTCAGACCGTCTGTCTCAGACCGTCTGTCTCAGACCGACCGTCTCAGAACGTCTAGCTCAGCCCGTCTGTCTCAGAACGTCTAGCTCAGACCGCCTGTCTCAGACCGTCTGTCTCAGGCCGTCTGTTCAATACCGTCTATCTCGTCCCGTCGGTCCCAGACCAGCTGTCTCAGACCGCCTGTCTCAGATCGTCTGTCTCAGACCGTCTGTCTCAGACCGTGTGTCACAGACCGTCTGTCTCAGACCGTCTGTCTCAGACCGTCTGTCTCAGACCCTCTGTCTGAAACCGTCTGTCTCAGACCGTCTGTCTCAATCCGTCTGTCTCAGACCGTCTGTCTCAGACCGTCTGTCTCAGACCGTCTGTCTCAGACCGTCTATCTCGTCCCGTCGGTCTCAGACCGTCGGTCTTAGACCAGCTGTCTCAGACCGTCTGTCTCAGCCCGTCTGTCTCAGAACGTCTAGCTCAGACCGCCTGTCTCAGACCGTCTGTCTCAGACCGTCTGCCTCAGATCGTCTGTCTCAGACCGTCGGTCTCAGACCAGCTGTCTCAGACCGTCTGTCTCAGACCAGCTGTCTCAGACCGTCTGTCTCAGACCGTCTGTCTCAGTCCGTCTACCTCAGATCATCTGTCTCAGACCGTCGGTCTCAGTACGTATATCTCAGATAGTCTGTCTCAGAACGTCTGTCTCAGCCCGTCGGTCTCAGACCGTCTGTCTCAGAACATCTGTCTCAGACCGCCTGTCTCAGACCGTCTGTCTCAGATCGTCTGTCTCAGAACGTCTGTCTCAGCCCGTCTATCTCTGCCCGTCGGCCGCAGAACGTCTGTCTCAGACCGTCTGCCACAGATCGTCTGTCTCAGACCGTCTGCCTCAGATCGTCTGTCTCAGACCGTCTGTCTCAGACCGTCTGCCTCACATCATCTGTCTCAGCCCGTCTATCTCGGCCCGTCGGTCTCAGACCGTCTGTCTCAGACCAGCTGTCTCAGTCGGTCTGTCTCAGCCCGTCTATCACAGCCCGTCTGTCTCAGACCGTCTGTCTCCGACCGTCTGTCTCAGACCGTCTGTCTCAGACCGTCTGTCTCAGACCGTCTGTCTCAGACCGTCTGTCTCAGAACGTCTAGCTCAGCCCGTCTGTCTCAGAACGTCTAGCTCAGCCCGTCTGTCTCAGACCGTCAGTCTCAGACCGTCTGCCTCAGATCGGCTGTCTCAGACCGTCTGTCTCAGACCGTCCGTCTCAGACCGCCCGTCTCAGACCGTCTGTCTCAGACCGTCTGTCTCAGACCGTCTGTCTCAGACCGTCTGTCTCAGGCCGTCTGTTTAATACCGTCTATCTCGTCCCGTCGGTCTCAGACCAGCTGTCTCAGACCGCCTGTCTCAGACCGCCTGTTTCAGACCGTCTGTCTCAGACCGTATGTCTCAGACCGTCTGTCTCAGACCGTCTGCCTCAGATCGTCTGTCTCAGACCGTCTATCTCAGCCCGTCTGTATCAGACCATCTATCTCAGCACGTCGGCCTCATACCGTCTGTCTCAGACCGTCCGTCTCAGACCGTCCGTCTCAGACCGTCTGTCTCAGACCGTCTGTCTCAGATCGTCTGTCACAGACCGTCTGCCTCAGATCATCTGTCTCAGTCCGTCTATCTCGGCCCGCCGGTCTCAGACCAGCTGTCTCAGTCGGTCTGTCTCAGCCCGTCTATCACAGCCCGTCTGTCTCAGACCGTCTATCTCAGCACGTCGGCCTCATACCGTCTGTCTCAGACCGTCTGTCTCAGACCGTCTGTCTCAGACCGTCTGTCTCAGACCCTCTGTCTGAAACCGTCTGTCTCAGACCGTCTGTCTCAGACCGTCTGTCTCAGACCGTCTGTCTGAGACCGTCTGTCTCAGACCGTCTGTCTCACACCGTCTGTCTCAGACCGTCTGTCTCAGACCGTCTGTCTCAGACCGTCTGTCTCAGACCGTCTGTCTCAGACCGTCTGTCTCAGACCGACCGTCTCAGAACGTCTAGCTCAGCCCGTCTGTCTCAGAACGTCTAGCTCAGACCGCCTGTCTCAGACCGTCTGTCTCAGACCGTCTGTCTCAGACCGTCTGTCTCAGACCGTGTGTCTCAAACCGTCTATGTCCGCCCGTCTGTCTCAGACCGTCTATATCTGCCCGTCTGTCTCAGACCGTCTGTCTCAGACCGTCTGTCTCAGACCGCCTGTCTCAGACCGTCTGTCTCAGACCGCCTGTCTCAGTCCGTCTATCTCAGTTCGTCCATATCAGCCCGTCAGCATCAGTCCGTATGTCTCAGATCCTCTGTCTCAGACCGTCTGTCTCAGCCCGTCTGTCTCAGAACGTCTGTCTCAGATCGTCTGTCTCAGAACGTCTGTCTCAGCCCGTCTATCTCAGCCCGTCGGCCGCAGAACGTCTGTCTCAGACCGTCTGTCTCAGACCGTCTGTCTCAGACCGTCTGTCTCAGACTGTCTGTCTCAGACCGTCTGTCTCAGACCGTCTGTCTCAGACCGTCTGTCTCAGACCGTCTGTCTCAGACCCTCTGTCTGAAACCGTCTGTCTCAGACCGTCTGTCTCAGACCGTCTGTCTGAGACCGTCTGTCTCAGACCGTCTGTCTCACACCGTCTGTCTCAGACCGTCTGTCTCAGACCGTCTGTCTCAGACCGTCTATCTCAGCCCGTCTGTATCAGACCATCTATCTCAGCACGTCGGCCTCATACCGTCTGTCTCAGACCGTCTGTCTCAGACTGCCTGTCTCAGACCGTCTGTCTCAGACCGCCTGTCTCAGACCGTCTGTCTCAGCCCGTCTATCTCGGCCCGTCGGTCTCAGACCGTCTGTCTCAGTCCGTCTGCCTCAGATCATCTGTCTCAGACCGTCGGTCTCAGTACGTATATCTCAGATAGTCTGTCTCAGAACGTCTGTCTCAGCCCGTCGGTCTCAGACCGTCTGTCTCAGAACATCTGTCTCAGACCGCCTGTCTCAGACCGTCTGTCTCAGACCGTCTGTCTCAGACCGTCTGTCTCAGACCGTGTGTCTCAAACCGTCTATGTCCGCCCGTCTGTCTCAGACCGTCTATATCTGCCCGTCTGTCTCAGACCGTCTGTCTCAGACCGCCTGTCTCAGACCGTCTGTCTCAGACCGCCTGTCTCAGTCCGTCTATCTCAGTTCGTCCATATCAGCCCGTCAGCATCAGTCCGTATGTCTCAGATCCTCTGTCTCAGACCGTCTGTCTCAGCCCGTCTGTCTCAGAACGTCTGTCTCAGATCGTCTGTCTCAGAACGTCTGTCTCAGCCCGTCTATCTCAGCCCGTCGGCCGCAGAACGTCTGTCTCAGACCGTCTGTCTCAGACCGTCTGTCTCAGACCGTCTGTCTCAGACTGTCTGTCTCAGACCGTCTGTCTCAGACCGTCTGTCTCAGACCGTCTGTCTCAGACCGTCTGTCTCAGACCCTCTGTCTGAAACCGTCTGTCTCAGACCGTCTGTCTCAGACCGTCTGTCTGAGACCGTCTGTCTCAGACCGTCTGTCTCACACCGTCTGTCTCAGACCGTCTGTCTCAGATCGTCTGTCTCAGACCGTCTGTCTCAGACCGTCTGTCTCAGACCGTCTGTCTCAGACCGTCTGTCTCAGACCGGCCGTCTCAGAACGTCTAGCTCAGCCCGTCTGTCTCAGAACGTCTAGCTCAGACCGCCTGTCTCAGACCGTCTGTCTCAGACCGTCTGTCTCAGACCGTCGGTCTCAGTACGTATATCTCAGATAGTCTGTCTCAGAACGTCTGTCTCAGCCCGTCGGTCTCAGACCGTCTGTCTCAGAACATCTGTCTCAGACCGCCTGTCTCAGACCGTCTGTCTCGGATCGTCTGTCTCAGAACGTCTGTCTCAGCCCGTCTATCTCTGCCCGTCGGCCGCAGAACGTCTGTCTCAGACCGTCTGCCACAGATCGTCTGTCTCAGACCGTCTGCCTCAGATCGTCTGTCTCAGACCGTCTGTCTCAGACCGTCTGTCTCAGACCGTCTGTCTCAGACCGTCTGTCTCAGACCGTCTGTCTCAGACCGTCTGTCTCAGACCGTCTGTCTCAGACCGTCTGTCTCAGACCGTCTGTCTCAGACCGTCTGTCTCAGACCGTCTGTCTCAGACCGTCTGTCTCAGACCGTGTGTCTCAAACCGTCTATGTCCGCCCGTCTGTCTCAGACCGTCTATATCTGCCCGTCTGTCTCAGACCGTCTGTCTCAGACCGCCTGTCTCAGACCGTCTGTCTCAGACCGCCTGTCTCAGTCCGTCTATCTCAGTTCGTCCATATCAGCCCGTCAGCATCAGTCCGTATGTCTCAGATCCTCTGTCTCAGACCGTCTGTCTCAGCCCGTCTGTCTCAGAACGTCTGTCTCAGATCGTCTGTCTCAGAACGTCTGTCTCAGCCCGTCTATCTCAGCCCGTCGGCCGCAGAACGTCTGTCTCAGACCGTCTGTCTCAGACCGTCTGTCTCAGACTGTCTGTCTCAGACCGTCTGTCTCAGACCGTCTGTCTCAGACCGTCTGTCTCAGACCGTCTGTCTCAGACCCTCTGTCTGAAACCGTCTGTCTCAGACCGTCTGTCTCAGACCGTCTGTCTCAGACCGTCTGTCTCAGACCGTCTGTCTCAGACCGGCCGTCTCAGAACGTCTAGCTCAGCCCGTCTGTCTCAGAACGTCTAGCTCAGACCGCCTGTCTCAGACCGTCTGTCTCAGACCGTGTGTCTCAAACCGTCTATGTCCGCCCGTCTGTCTCAGACCGTCTATATCTGCCCGTCTGTCTCAGACCGTCTGTCTCAGACCGCCTGTCTCAGACCGTCTGTCTCAGACCGCCTGTCTCAGTCCGTCTATCTCAGTTCGTCCATATCAGCCCGTCAGCATCAGTCCGTATGTCTCAGATCCTCTGTCTCAGACCGTCTGTCTCAGCCCGTCTGTCTCAGAACGTCTGTCTCAGATCGTCTGTCTCAGAACGTCTGTCTCAGCCCGTCCATCTCAGCCCGTCGGCCGCAGAACGTCTGTCTCAGACCGTCTGTCTCAGACCGTCTGTCTCAGACCCTCTGTCTGAAACCGTCTGTCTCAGACCGTCTGTCTCAGACCGTCTGTCTGAGACCGTCTGTCTCAGACCGTCTGTCTCACACCGTCTGTCTCAGACCGTCTGTCTCAGACCGTCTGTCTCAGACCGTCTGTCTCAGACCGTCTGTCTCAGACCGACCGTCTCAGAACGTCTAGCTCAGCCCGTCTGTCTCAGAACGTCTAGCTCAGACCGCCTGTCTCAGACCGTCTGTCTCAGACCGTGTGTCTCAAACCGTCTATGTCCGCCCGTCTGTCTCAGACCGTCTATATCTGCCCGTCTGTCTCAGACCGTCTGTCTCAGACCGCCTGTCTCAGACCGTCTGTCTCAGACCGCCTGTCTCAGTCCGTCTATCTCAGTTCGTCCATATCAGCCCGTCAGCATCAGTCCGTATGTCTCAGATCCTCTGTCTCAGACCGTCTGTCTCAGCCCGTCTGTCTCAGAACGTCTGTCTCAGATCGTCTGTCTCAGAACGTCTGTCTCAGCCCGTCTATCTCAGCCCGTCGGCCGCAGAACGTCTGTCTCAGACCGTCTGTCTCAGACCGTCTGTCTCAGACCGTCTGTCTCAGACTGTCTGTCTCAGACCGTCTGTCTCAGACCGTCTGTCTCAGACCGTCTGTCTCAGACCGTCTGTCTCAGACCCTCTGTCTGAAACCGTCTGTCTCAGACCGTCTGTCTCAGACCGTCTGTCTCAGACCGTCTGTCTCAGACCGTCTGTCTCAGACCGTCTGTCTCAGACCGTCTGTCTCAGACCGTCTGTCTCAGACCGTCTGTCTCAGACCGTCTGTCTCAGACCGTCTGTCTCAGACCGTGTGTCTCAAACCGTCTATGTCCGCCCGTCTGTCTCAGACCGTCTATATCTGCCCGTCTGTCTCAGACCGTCTGTCTCAGACCGCCTGTCTCAGACCGTCTGTCTCAGACCGCCTGTCTCAGTCCGTCTATCTCAGTTCGTCCATATCAGCCCGTCAGCATCAGTCCGTATGTCTCAGATCCTCTGTCTCAGACCGTCTGTCTCAGCCCGTCTGTCTCAGAACGTCTGTCTCAGATCGTCTGTCTCAGAACGTCTGTCTCAGCCCGTCCATCTCAGCCCGTCGGCCGCAGAACGTCTGTCTCAGACCGTCTGTCTCAGACCGTCTGTCTCAGACCGTCTGTCTCAGACCGTCTGTCTCAGACCGTCTGTCTCAGACCGTCTGTCTCAGACTGTCTGTCTCAGACCGTCTGTCTCAGACCGTCTGTCTCAGACCGTCTGTCTCAGACCGTCTGTCTCAGACCCTCTGTCTGAAACCGTCTGTCTCAGAACGTCTGTCTCAGCCCGTCCATCTCAGCCCGTCGGCCGCAGAACGTCTGTCTCAGACCGTCTGTCTCAGACCGTCTGTCTCAGACCGTCTGTCTCACACCGTCTGTCTCAGACCGTCTGTCTCAGACCGTCTGTCTCAGACCGTCTAGCTCAGACCGCCTGTCTCAGACCGTCTGTCTCAGACCGTCTGTCTCAGACCGTCTGTCTCAGACCGTCTGCCTCAGATAGTCTGTCTCACACCGTCTGTCTCAGACCGTCTGTCTCAGAACGTCTAGCTCAGCCCGTCTGTCTCAGAACGTCTAGCTCAGACCGTCTGTCTCAGACCGTCTAGCTCAGCCCGTCTGTCTCAGAACGTCTAGCTCAGACCGCCTGTCTCAGACCGTCTGTCTCAGACCGTCTGCCTCAGATCGTCTGTGTCAGACCGTCTGTCCCGGACCGTCTGTCTCACACCGTCTGTCTCAGACCGTCTGTCTGAGACCGTCTGTCTCAGACCGTCTGTCTCAGACCGTCTGTCTCCGACCGTCTGCCTCAGACCGTCTGTCTCAGACCGTCTGTCTCAGACCGTCTGTCTCAGACCGTCTGTCTCAGACCGTCTATCGCAGACCGTCTGTCTCAGACCGTCTGTCTCAGACCGTCTGTCTCAGACCGTCTGTCTCAGGCCGTCTGCTTAATACCGTCTGTCTCAGACCGTCTATCTCGTCCCGTCGGTCTCAGACCGTCGGTCTTAGACCAGCTGTCTCAGACCGTCTGTCTCAGCCCGTCTGTCTCAGAACGTCTAGCTCAGACCGCCTGTCTCAGACCGTCTGTCTCAGACCGTCTGTCTCAGACCGTCTGCCTCAGATCGTCTGTCTCAGACCGTCGGTCTCAGACCAGCTGTCTCAGACCGTCTGTCTCAGACCAGCTGTCTCAGACCGTCTGTCTCAGACCGTCTGTCTCAGACCGTCTGTCTCAGACCGTCTGCCTCAGATCGTCTGTCTCAGACCGTCTATCTCAGCCCGTCTGTATCAGACCATCTATCTCAGCACGTCGGCCTCATACCGTCTGTCTCAGACCGTCTGTCTCAGACTGCCTGTCTCAGACCGTCTGTCTCAGACCGCCTGTCTCAGACCGTCTGTCTCAGACCGTCTGTCTGAGACCGTCTGTCTCAGACCCTCTGTCTCAGACCGTCTGTCTCAGACCGTCTGTCTCAGACCGTCTGTCTCAGACCGTCTGTCTCAGACCGTCTATCGCAGACCGTCTGTCTCAGACCGTCTGTCGCAGACTGTCTGTCTCAGGCCGTCTGCTTAATACCGTCTGTCTCAGACCGGCTATCTCGTCCCGTCTGTCTCAGACCGTCTGTCTCAGCCCGTCTATCTCGGCCCGTCGGTCTCAGACCGTCTGTCTCAGTCCGTCTGCCTCAGATCATCTGTCTCAGACCGTCGGTCTCAGTACGTATATCTCAGATAGTCTGTCTCAGAACGTCTGTCTCAGCCCGTCGGTCTCAGACCGTCTGTCTCAGAACATCTGTCTCAGACCGCCTGTCTCAGACCGTCTGTCTCAGATCGTCTGTCTCAGAACGTCTGTCTCAGCCCGTCTATCTCTGCCCGTCGGCCGCAGAACGTCTGTCTCAGACCGTCTGCCACAGATCGTCTGTCTCAGACCGTCTGCCTCAGATCGTCTGTCTCAGACCGCCTGTCTCAGACCGTCTGCCTCACATCATCTGTCTCAGCCCGTCTATCTCGGCCCGTCGGTCTCAGACCGTCTGTCTCAGACCAGCTGCCTCAGTCGGTCTGTCTCAGACCAGCTGTCTCAGTCGGTCTGTCTCAGCCCGTCTATCACAGCCCGTCTGTCTCCGACCGTCTGTCTCAGACCGTCTGTCTCAGACCGTCTGTCTCAGACCGTCTGTCTCAGACCGTCTGTCTCAGGCCGTCTGTCTCAGACCGTCTGTCTCAGAACGTCTAGCTCAGCCCGTCTGTCTCAGAACGTCTAGCTCAGCCCGTCTGTCTCAGACCGTCTGTCTCAGACCGTCAGTCTCAGACCGTCTGCCTCAGATCGGCTGTCTCAGACCGTCTATCTCAGCCCGTCTGTATCAGACCATCTATCTCAGCACGTCGGCCTCATACCGTCTGTCTCAGACCGTCTGTCTCAGACCGTCCGTCTCGGACCGCCCGTCTCAGACCGTCTGTCTCAGACCGTCTGTCTCAGACCGTCTGTCTCAGTCCGTCTGTCTCAGACCGTCTGTCTCAGGCCGTCTGTTTAATACCGTCTATCTCGTCCGGTCGGTCTCAGACCAGCTGTCTCAGACCGCCTGTCTCAGACCGCCTGTTTCAGACCGTCTGTCTCAGACCGTATGTCTCAGACCGTCTGTCTCAGACCGTCTGCCTCAGATCGTCTGTCTCAGACCGTCTATCTCAGCCCGTCTGTATCAGACCATCTATCTCAGCACGTCGGCCTCATACCGTCTGTCTCAGACCGTCCGTCTCAGACCGTCCGTCTCAGACCGTCTGTCTCAGACCGTCTGTCTCAGATCGTCTGTCACAGACCGTCTGCCTCAGATCATCTGTCTCAGTCCGTCTATCTCGGCCCGCCGGTCTCAGACCAGCTGTCTCAGTCGGTCTGTCTCAGCCCGTCTATCACAGCCCGTCTGTCTCAGACCGTCTATCTCAGCACGTCGGCCTCATACCGTCTGTCTCAGACCGTCTGTCTCAGACCGTCTGTCTCAGACCGTCTGTCTCAGACCGTCTGCCTCAGATCGTCTGACTCAGACCGTCTATCTCAGCCCGTCTGTATCCGACCATCTATCTCAGCACGTCGGCCTCATACCGTCTGTCTCAGACCGTCTGTCTCAGACCGTCCGTCTCAGACCGTCCGTCTCAGACCGTCTGTCTCAGACCGTCTGCCTCAGACCGCATATCTCAGACCGTCTGTCTCAGACCGTCTGTCTCAGACCGTCTGCCTCAGATCGGCTGTCTCAGACCGTCTATCTCAGCCCGTCTGTATCAGACCATCTATCTCAGCACGTCGGCCTCATACCGTCTGTCTCAGACCGTCTGTCTCAGACCGTCCGTCTCAGACCGCCCGTCTCAGACCGTCTGTCTCAGACCGTCTGTCTCAGACCGACCGTCTCAGAACGTCTAGCTCAGCCCGTCTGTCTCAGAACGTCTAGCTCAGACCGCCTGTCTCAGACCGTCTGTCTCAGACCGTCTGTCTCAGACCGTCTGTCTCAGACCGTCTGTCTCAGACCGTCTGCCTCAGATAGTCTGTCTCACACCGTCTGTCTCAGACCGTCTGTCTCAGAACGTCTAGCTCAGCCCGTCTGTCTCAGAACGTCTAGCTCAGACCGTCTGTCTCAGACCGTCTAGCTCAGCCCGTCTGTCTCAGAACGTCTAGCTCAGACCGCCTGTCTCAGACCGTCTGTCTCAGACCGTCTGCCTCAGATCGTCTGTGTCAGACCGTCTGTCCCGGACCGTCTGTCTCACACCGTCTGTCTCAGACCGTCTGTCTGAGACCGTCTGTCTCAGACCGTCTGTCTCAGACCGTCTGCCTCCGACCGTCTGCCTCAGACCGTCTGTCTCAGACCGTCTGTCTCAGACCGTCTGTCTCAGACCGTCTGTCTCAGACCGTCTATCGCAGACCGTCTGTCTCAGACCGTCTGTCACAGACCGTCTGCCTCAGATCATCTGTCTCAGTCCGTCTATCTCGGCCCGCCGGTCTCAGACCAGCTGTCTCAGTCGGTCTGTCTCAGCCCGTCTATCACAGCCCGTCTGTCTCAGACCGTCTATCTCAGCACGTCGGCCTCATACCGTCTGTCTCAGACCGTCTGTCTCAGACCGTCTGTCTCAGACCGTCTGTCTCAGACCGTCTGCCTCAGATCGTCTGACTCAGACCGTCTATCTCAGCCCGTCTGTATCCGACCATCTATCTCAGCACGTCTGCCTCAGATCGGCTGTCTCAGACCGTCTATCTCAGCCCGTCTGTATCAGACCATCTATCTCAGCACGTCGGCCTCATACCGTCTGTCTCAGACCGTCTGTCTCAGACCGTCCGTCTCAGACCGCCCGTCTCAGACCGTCTGTCTCAGACCGTCTGTCTCAGACCGACCGTCTCAGAACGTCTAGCTCAGCCCGTCTGTCTCAGAACGTCTAGCTCAGACCGCCTGTCTCAGACCGTCTGTCTCAGACCGTCTGTCTCAGACCGTCTGTCTCAGACCGTCTGCCTCAGATAGTCTGTCTCACACCGTCTGTCTCAGACCGTCTGTCTCAGAACGTCTAGCTCAGACCGCCTGTCTCAGACCGTCTGTCTCAGACCGTCTGCCTCAGATCGTCTGTGTCAGACCGTCTGTCCCGGACCGTCTGTCTCACACCGTCTGTCTCAGACCGTCTGTCTGAGACCGTCTGTCTCAGACCGTCTGTCTCAGACCGTCTGCCTCCGACCGTCTGCCTCAGACCGTCTGTCTCAGACCGTCTGTCTCAGACCGTCTGTCTCAGACCGTCTGTCTCAGACCGTCTATCGCAGACCGTCTGTCTCAGACCGTCTGTCTCAGACCGTCTGTCTCAGACCGTCTGTCTCAGACCGTCTGTCTCAGGCCGTCTGCTTAATACCGTCTGTCTCAGACCGTCTATCTCAGCCCGTCTGTATCAGACCATCTATCTCAGCACGTCGGCCTCATACCGTCTGTCTCAGACCGTCTGTCTCAGACTGCCTGTCTCAGACCGTCTGTCTCAGACCGCCTGTCTCAGACCGTCTGTCTCAGACCGTCTGTCTGAGACCGTCTGTCTCAGACCCTCTGTCTCAGACCGTCTGTCTCAGACCGTCTGTCTCAGACCGTCTGTCTCAGACCGTCTGTCTCAGACCGTCTATCGCAGACCGTCTGTCTCAGACCGTCTGTCGCAGACTGTCTGTCTCAGGCCGTCTGCTTAATACCGTCTGTCTCAGACCGGCTATCTCGTCCCGTCTGTCTCAGACCGTCTGTCTCAGCCCGTCTATCTCGGCCCGTCGGTCTCAGACCGTCTGTCTCAGTCCGTCTGCCTCAGATCATCTGTCTCAGACCGTCGGTCTCAGTACGTATATCTCAGATAGTCTGTCTCAGAACGTCTGTCTCAGCCCGTCGGTCTCAGACCGTCTGTCTCAGAACATCTGTCTCAGACCGCCTGTCTCAGACCGTCTGTCTCAGATCGTCTGTCTCAGAACGTCTGTCTCAGCCCGTCTATCTCTGCCCGTCGGCCGCAGAACGTCTGTCTCAGACCGTCTGCCACAGATCGTCTGTCTCAGACCGTCTGCCTCAGATCGTCTGTCTCAGACCGCCTGTCTCAGACCGTCTGCCTCACATCATCTGTCTCAGCCCGTCTATCTCGGCCCGTCGGTCTCAGACCGTCTGTCTCAGACCAGCTGTCTCAGTCGGTCTGTCTCAGACCAGCTGTCTCAGTCGGTCTGTCTCAGCCCGTCTATCACAGCCCGTCTGTCTCCGACCGTCTGTCTCAGACCGTCTGTCTCAGACCGTCTGTCTCAGACCGTCTGTCTCAGACCGTCTGTCTCAGACCGTCTGTCTCAGACCGTCTGTCTCAGACCGTCTGTCTCAGACCGTCTGTCTCAGGCCGTCTGTCTCAGACCGTCTGTCTCAGAACGTCTAGCTCAGCCCGTCTGTCTCAGAACGTCTAGCTCAGCCCGTCTGTCTCAGACCGTCTGTCTCAGACCGTCAGTCTCAGACCGTCTGCCTCAGATCGGCTGTCTCAGACCGTCTATCTCAGCCCGTCTGTATCAGACCATCTATCTCAGCACGTCGGCCTCATACCGTCTGTCTCAGACCGTCTGTCTCAGACCGTCCGTCTCAGACCGCCCGTCTCAGACCGTCTGTCTCAGCCCGTCGGTCTCAGACCGTCTGTCTCAGAACATCTGTCTCAGACCGCCTGTCTCAGACCGTCTGTCTCAGATCGTCTGTCTCAGAACGTCTGTCTCAGCCCGTCTATCTCTGCCCGTCGGCCGCAGAACGTCTGTCTCAGACCGTCTGCCACAGATCGTCTGTCTCAGACCGTCTGCCTCAGATCGTCTGTCTCAGACCGCCTGTCTCAGACCGTCTGCCTCACATCATCTGTCTCAGCCCGTCTATCTCGGCCCGTCGGTCTCAGACCGTCTGTCTCAGACCAGCTGTCTCAGTCGGTCTGTCTCAGACCAGCTGTCTCAGTCGGTCTGTCTCAGCCCGTCTATCACAGCCCGTCTGTCTCCGACCGTCTGTCTCAGACCGTCTGTCTCAGACCGTCTGTCTCAGACCGTCTGTCTCAGACCGTCTGTCTCAGACCGTCTGTCTCAGACCGTCTGTCTCAGACCGTCTGTCTCAGGCCGTCTGTCTCAGACCGTCTGTCTCAGAACGTCTAGCTCAGCCCGTCTGTCTCAGAACGCCTAGCTCAGCCCGTCTGTCTCAGACCGTCTGTCTCAGACCGTCAGTCTCAGACCGTCTGCCTCAGATCGGCTGTCTCAGACCGTCTATCTCAGCCCGTCTGTATCAGACCATCTATCTCAGCACGTCGGCCTCATACCGTCTGTCTCAGACCGTCTGTCTCAGACCGTCCGTCTCAGACCGCCCGTCTCAGACCGTCTGTCTCAGACCGTCTGTCTCAGACCGTCTGTCTCAGACCGTCTGTCTCAGGCCGTCTGTTTAATACCGTCTATCTCGTCCCGTCGGTCTCAGACCAGCTGTCTCAGACCGCCTGTCTCAGACCGCCTGTTTCAGACCGTCTGTCTCAGACCGTATGTCTCAGACCGTCTGTCTCAGACCGTCTGCCTCAGATCGTCTGTCTCAGACCGTCTATCTCAGCCCGTCTGTATCAGACCATCTATCTCAGCACGTCGGCCTCATACCGTCTGTCTCAGACCGTCCGTCTCAGACCATCCGTCTCAGACCGTCTGTCTCAGACCGTCTGTCTCAGATCGTCTGTCACAGACCGTCTGCCTCAGATCATCTGTCTCAGTCCGTCTATCTCGGCCCGCCGGTCTCAGACCAGCTGTCTCAGTCGGTCTGTCTCAGCCCGTCTATCACAGCCCGTCTGTCTCAGACCGTGTGTCTCAAACCGTCTATATCCGCCCGTCTGTCTCAGACCGTCCTTCTCAGACCGTCTGCCTCAGACCGCATATCTCAGACCGTCTGTCTCAGACCGTCGGTCTCATACCGTCTGTCTCAGACCGTCTATCTCGTCCCGTCTGTCTCAGACCGTCTGTCTCAGACCGTCTGTCTCAGACCGTCCTTCTCAGACCGTCTGCCTCAGACCGCATATCTCAGACCGTCTGTCTCAGACCGTCTGTCTCAGACCATCTGTCTCAGACCGTCTGTCTCAGGCCGTCTGTCTCAGACCGTCCTTCTCAGACCGTCTGCCTCAGACCGCATATCTCAGACCGTCTGTCTCAGACCGTCGGTCTCATACCGTCTGTCTCAGACCGTCTATGTCGTCCCGTCTGTCTCAGACCGTCTGTCTCAGATCGTCTATCTCAGACCGTCTGTCTCAGACCGTCTGCCTCAGATCGTCTGTCTCATACCGTCTGTCTCAGACCCTCTGTCTCAAAACCGTCTGTCTCAGACCGTCTGTCTCAGACCGCCTGTCTCAGACCGTCTGCCTCAAATCATCTGTCCCAGTCCGTCTATCTCGGTCCGCCGGTCTCAGACCGTCTGTCTCAGACCGTCTGTCTCAGACCGTCTGTCTCAGACCGTCTGTCTCAGACCGTCTGTCTCAGACCGTCTGTCTCAGACCGTCTGTCTCAGGCCGTCTGTCTCAGACCGTCTGTCTCAGAACGTCTAGCTCAGCCCGTCTGTCTCAGAACGTCTAGCTCAGCCCGTCTGTCTCAGACCGTCTGTCTCAGACCGTCAGTCTCAGACCGTCTGCCTCAGATCGGCTGTCTCAGACCGTCTATCTCAGCCCGTCTGTATCAGACCATCTATCTCAGCACGTCGGCCTCATACCGTCTGTCTCAGACCGTCTGTCTCAGACCGTCCGTCTCAGACCGCCCGTCTCAGACCGTCTGTCTCAGCCCGTCGGTCTCAGACCGTCTGTCTCAGAACATCTGTCTCAGTCCGTCTGCCTCAGATCATCTGTCTCAGACCGTCGGTCTCAGTACGTATATCTCAGATAGTCTGTCTCAGAACGTCTGTCTCAGCCCGTCGGTCTCAGACCGTCTGTCTCAGAACATCTGTCTCAGACCGCCTGTCTCAGACCGTCTGTCTCGGATCGTCTGTCTCAGAACGTCTGTCTCAGCCCGTCTATCTCTGCCCGTCGGCCGCAGAACGTCTGTCTCAGACCGTCTGCCACAGATCGTCTGTCTCAGACCGTCTGCCTCAGACCGTCTGTCTCAGACCGTCTGTCTCAGACCGTCTGTCTCAGACCGTCTGTCTCAGACCGTCTGTCTCAGACCGTCTGTCTCAGACCGTCTGTCTCAGACCGTCTGTCTCAGACCGTCTGTCTCAGACCGTCTGTCTCAGACCGTCTGTCTCAGACCGTCTGTCTCAGACCGTGTGTCTCAAACCGTCTATGTCCGCCCGTCTGTCTCAGACCGTCTATATCTGCCCGTCTGTCTCAGACCGTCTGTCTCAGACCGCCTGTCTCAGACCGTCTGTCTCAGACCGCCTGTCTCAGTCCGTCTATCTCAGTTCGTCCATATCAGCCCGTCAGCATCAGTCCGTATGTCTCAGATCCTCTGTCTCAGACCGTCTGTCTCAGCCCGTCTGTCTCAGAACGTCTGTCTCAGATCGTCTGTCTCAGAACGTCTGTCTCAGCCCGTCTATCTCAGCCCGTCGGCCGCAGAACGTCTGTCTCAGACCGTCTGTCTCAGACCGTCTGTCTCAGACCGTCTGTCTCAGACTGTCTGTCTCAGACCGTCTGTCTCAGACCGTCTGTCTCAGACCGTCTGTCTCAGACCGTCTGTCTCAGACCGTCTGTCTCAGACCCTCTGTCTGAAACCGTCTGTCTCAGACCGTCTGTCTCAGACCGTCTGTCTGAGACCGTCTGTCTCAGACCGTCTGTCTCACACCGTCTGTCTCAGACCGTCTGTCTCAGATCGTCTGTCTCAGACCGTCTGTCTCAGACCGTCTGTCTCAGACCGTCTGTCTCAGACCGTCTGTCTCAGACCGGCCGTCTCAGAACGTCTAGCTCAGCCCGTCTGTCTCAGAACGTCTAGCTCAGACCGCCTGTCTCAGACCGTCTGTCTCAGACCGTCTGTCTCAGACCGTCGGTCTCAGTACGTATATCTCAGATAGTCTGTCTCAGAACGTCTGTCTCAGCCCGTCGGTCTCAGACCGTCTGTCTCAGAACATCTGTCTCAGACCGCCTGTCTCAGACCGTCTGTCTCGGATCGTCTGTCTCATGAACGTCTGTCTCAGCCCGTCTATCTCTGCCCGTCGGCCGCAGAACGTCTGTCTCAGACCGTCTGCCACAGATCGTCTGTCTCAGACCGTCTGCCTCAGATCGTCTGTCTCAGACCGTCTGTCTCAGACCGTCTGTCTCAGACCGTCTGTCTCAGACCGTCTGTCTCAGACCGTCTGTCTCAGACCGTCTGTCTCAGACCGTCTGTCTCAGACCGTCTGTCTCAGACCGTCTGTCTCAGACCGTCTGTCTCAGACCGTCTGTCTCAGACCGTCTGTCTCAGACCGTCTGTCTCAGACCGTCTGTCTCAGACCGTGTGTCTCAAACCGTCTATGTCCGCCCGTCTGTCTCAGACCGTCTATATCTGCCCGTCTGTCTCAGACCGTCTGTCTCAGACCGCCTGTCTCAGACCGTCTGTCTCAGACCGCCTGTCTCAGTCCGTCTATCTCAGTTCGTCCATATCAGCCCGTCAGCATCAGTCCGTATGTCTCAGATCCTCTGTCTCAGACCGTCTGTCTCAGCCCGTCTGTCTCAGAACGTCTGTCTCAGATCGTCTGTCTCAGAACGTCTGTCTCAGCCCGTCTATCTCAGCCCGTCGGCCGCAGAACGTCTGTCTCAGACCGTCTGTCTCAGACCGTCTGTCTCAGACCGTCTGTCTCAGACTGTCTGTCTCAGACCGTCTGTCTCAGACCGTCTGTCTCAGACCGTCTGTCTCAGACCGTCTGTCTCAGACCGTCTGTCTCAGACCCTCTGTCTGAAACCGTCTGTCTCAGACCGTCTGTCTCAGACCGTCTGTCTCAGACCGTCTGTCTCAGACCGTCTGTCTCAGACCGTCTGTCTCAGACCGTCTGTCTCAGACCGTCTGTCTCAGACCGTCTGTCTCAGACCGTCTGTCTCAGACCGTCTGTCTCAGACCGTGTGTCTCAAACCGTCTATGTCCGCCCGTCTGTCTCAGACCGTCTATATCTGCCCGTCTGTCTCAGACCGTCTGTCTCAGACCGCCTGTCTCAGACCGTCTGTCTCAGACCGCCTGTCTCAGTCCGTCTATCTCAGTTCGTCCATATCAGCCCGTCAGCATCAGTCCGTATGTCTCAGATCCTCTGTCTCAGACCGTCTGTCTCAGCCCGTCTGTCTCAGAACGTCTGTCTCAGATCGTCTGTCTCAGAACGTCTGTCTCAGCCCGTCCATCTCAGCCCGTCGGCCGCAGAACGTCTGTCTCAGACCGTCTGTCTCAGACCGTCTGTCTGAGACCGTCTGTCTCAGACCGTCTGTCTCACACCGTCTGTCTCAGACCGTCTGTCTCAGACCGTCTGTCTCAGACCGTCTGTCTCAGACCGTCTGTCTCAGACCGTCTGTCTCAGACCGACCGTCTCAGAACGCCTAGCTCAGCCCGTCTGTCTCAGAACGTCTAGCTCAGACCGCCTGTCTCAGACCGTCTGTCTCAGACCGTGTGTCTCAAACCGTCTATGTCCGCCCGTCTGTCTCAGACCGTCTATATCTGCCCGTCTGTCTCAGACCGTCTGTCTCAGACCGCCTGTCTCAGCCCGTCTGTCTCAGACCGCCTGTCTCAGTCCGTCTATCTCAGTTCGTCCATATCAGCCCGTCAGCATCAGTCCGTATGTCTCAGATCCTCTGTCTCAGACCGTCTGTCTCAGCCCGTCTGTCTCAGAACGTCTGTCTCAGATCGTCTGTCTCAGAACGTCTGTCTCAGCCCGTCTATCTCAGCCCGTCGGCCGCAGAACGTCTGTCTCAGACCGTCTGTCTCAGACCGTCTGTCTCAGACCGTCTGTCTCAGACTGTCTGTCTCAGACCGTCTGTCTCAGACCGTCTGTCTCAGACCGTCTGTCTCAGACCGTCTGTCTCAGACCCTCTGTCTGAAACCGTCTGTCTCAGACCGTCTGTCTCAGACCGTCTGTCTCAGACCGTCTGTCTCAGACCGTCTGTCTCAGACCGTCTGTCTCAGACCGTCTGTCTCAGACCGTCTGTCTCAGACCGTCTGTCTCAGACCGTCTGTCTCAGACCGTCTGTCTCAGACCGTCTGTCTCAGACCGTGTGTCTCAAACCGTCTATGTCCGCCCGTCTGTCTCAGACCGTCTATATCTGCCCGTCTGTCTCAGACCGTCTGTCTCAGACCGCCTGTCTCAGACCGTCTGTCTCAGACCGCCTGTCTCAGTCCGTCTATCTCAGTTCGTCCATATCAGCCCGTCAGCATCAGTCCGTATGTCTCAGATCCTCTGTCTCAGACCGTCTGTCTCAGCCCGTCTGTCTCAGAACGTCTGTCTCAGATCGTCTGTCTCAGAACGTCTGTCTCAGCCCGTCCATCTCAGCCCGTCGGCCGCAGAACGTCTGTCTCAGACCGTCTGTCTCAGACCGTCTGTCTCAGACCGTCTGTCTCAGACCGTCTGTCTCAGACCGTCTGTCTCAGACCGTCTGTCTCAGACTGTCTGTCTCAGACCGTCTGTCTCAGACCGTCTGTCTCAGACCGTCTGTCTCAGACCGTCTGTCTCAGACCCTCTGTCTGAAACCGTCTGTCTCAGACCGTCTGTCTCAGACCGTCTGTCTGAGACCGTCTGTCTCAGACCGTCTGTCTCACACCGTCTGTCTCAGACCGTCTGTCTCAGACCGTCTGTCTCAGACCGTCTGTCTCAGACCGTCTGTCTCAGACCGTCTGTCTCAGACCGTCTGTCTCAGACCGTCTGTCTCAGACCGACCGTCTCAGAACGTCTAGCTCAGCCCGTCTGTCTCAGAACGTCTAGCTCAGACCGCCTGTCTCAGACCGTCTGTCTCAGACCGTCTGTCTCAGACCGTCTGTCTCAGACCGTCTGCCTCAGATAGTCTGTCTCACACCGTCTGTCTCAGACCGTCTGTCTCAGAACGTCTAGCTCAGCCCGTCTGTCTCAGAACGTCTAGCTCAGACCGTCTGTCTCAGACCGTCTAGCTCAGCCCGTCTGTCTCAGAACGTCTAGCTCAGACCGCCTGTCTCAGACCGTCTGTCTCAGACCGTCTGCCTCAGATCGTCTGTGTCAGACCGTCTGTCCCGGACCGTCTGTCTCACACCGTCTGTCTCAGACCGTCTGTCTGAGACCGTCTGTCTCAGACCGTCTGTCTCAGACCGTCTGTCTCCGACCGTCTGCCTCAGACCGTCTGTCTCAGACCGTCTGTCTCAGACCGTCTGTCTCAGACCGTCTGTCTCAGACCGTCTATCGCAGACCGTCTGTCTCAGACCGTCTGTCTCAGACCGTCTGTCTCAGACCGTCTGTCTCAGGCCGTCTGCTTAATACCGTCTGTCTCAGACCGTCTATCTCGTCCCGTCGGTCTCAGACCGTCGGTCTTAGACCAGCTGTCTCAGACCGTCTGTCTCAGCCCGTCTGTCTCAGAACGTCTAGCTCAGACCGCCTGTCTCAGACCGTCTGTCTCAGACCGTCTGTCTCAGACCGTCTGCCTCAGATCGTCTGTCTCAGACCGTCGGTCTCAGACCAGCTGTCTCAGACCGTCTGTCTCAGACCAGCTGTCTCAGACCGTCTGTCTCAGACCGTCTGTCTCAGACCGTCTGTCTCAGACCGTCTGTCTCAGACCGTCTGTCTCAGACCGTCTGCCTCAGATCGTCTGTCTCAGACCGTCTATCTCAGCCCGTCTGTATCAGACCATCTATCTCAGCACGTCGGCCTCATACCGTCTGTCTCAGACCGTCTGTCTCAGACTGCCTGTCTCAGACCGTCTGTCTCAGACCGCCTGTCTCAGACCGTCTGTCTCAGACCGTCTGTCTGAGACCGTCTGTCTCAGACCCTCTGTCTCAGACCGTCTGTCTCAGACCGTCTGTCTCAGACCGTCTGTCTCAGACCGTCTGTCTCAGACCGTCTATCGCAGACCGTCTGTCTCAGACCGTCTGTCGCAGACTGTCTGTCTCAGGCCGTCTGCTTAATACCGTCTGTCTCAGACCGGCTATCTCGTCCCGTCTGTCTCAGACCGTCTGTCTCAGCCCGTCTATCTCGGCCCGTCGGTCTCAGACCGTCTGTCTCAGTCCGTCTGCCTCAGATCATCTGTCTCAGACCGTCGGTCTCAGTACGTATATCTCAGATAGTCTGTCTCAGAACGTCTGTCTCAGCCCGTCGGTCTCAGACCGTCTGTCTCAGAACATCTGTCTCAGACCGTCTGTCTCAGACCGACCGTCTCAGAACGTCTAGCTCAGCCCGTCTGTCTCAGAACGTCTAGCTCAGACCGCCTGTCTCAGACCGTCTGTCTCAGACCGTCTGTCTCAGACCGTCTGTCTCAGACCGTCTGCCTCAGATAGTCTGTCTCACACCGTCTGTCTCAGACCGTCTGTCTCAGAACGTCTAGCTCAGCCCGTCTGTCTCAGAACGTCTAGCTCAGACCGTCTGTCTCAGACCGTCTAGCTCAGCCCGTCTGTCTCAGAACGTCTAGCTCAGACCGCCTGTCTCAGACCGTCTGTCTCAGACCGTCTGCCTCAGATCGTCTGTGTCAGACCGTCTGTCCCGGACCGTCTGTCTCACACCGTCTGTCTCAGACCGTCTGTCTGAGACCGTCTGTCTCAGACCGTCTGTCTCAGACCGTCTGTCTCCGACCGTCTACCTCAGACCGTCTGTCTCAGACCGTCTGTCTCAGACCGTCTGTCTCAGACCGTCTGTCTCAGACCGTCTGTCTCAGGCCGTCTGCTTAATACCGTCTGTCTCAGACCGTCTATCTCGTCCCGTCGGTCTCAGACCGTCGGTCTTAGACCAGCTGTCTCAGACCGTCTGTCTCAGCCCGTCTGTCTCAGAACGTCTAGCTCAGACCGCCTGTCTCAGACCGTCTGTCTCAGACCGTCTGTCTCAGACCGTCTGCCTCAGATCGTCTGTCTCAGACCGTCGGTCTCAGACCAGCTGTCTCAGACCGTCTGTCTCAGACCAGCTGTCTCAGACCGTCTGTCTCAGACCGTCTGTCTCAGACCGTCTGTCTCAGACCGTCTGTCTCAGACCGTCTGCCTCAGATCGTCTGTCTCAGACCGTCTATCTCAGCCCGTCTGTATCAGACCATCTATCTCAGCACGTCGGCCTCATACCGTCTGTCTCAGACCGTCTGTCTCAGACTGCCTGTCTCAGACCGTCTGTCTCAGACCGCCTGTCTCAGACCGTCTGTCTCAGACCGTCTGTCTGAGACCGTCTGTCTCAGACCCTCTGTCTCAGACCGTCTGTCTCAGACCGTCTGTCTCAGACCGTCTGTCTCAGACCGTCTGTCTCAGACCGTCTATCGCAGACCGTCTGTCTCAGACCGTCTGTCGCAGACTGTCTGTCTCAGGCCGTCTGCTTAATACCGTCTGTCTCAGACCGGCTATCTCGTCCCGTCTGTCTCAGACCGTCTGTCTCAGCCCGTCTATCTCGGCCCGTCGGTCTCAGACCGTCTGTCTCAGACCAGCTGTCTCAGTCGGTCTGTCTCAGACCAGCTGTCTCAGTCGGTCTGTCTCAGCCCGTCTATCACAGCCCGTCTGTCTCCGACCGTCTGTCTCAGACCGTCTGTCTCAGACCGTCTGTCTCAGACCGTCTGTCTCAGACCGTCTGTCTCAGACCGTCTGTCTCAGGCCGTCTGTCTCAGACCGTCTGTCTCAGAACGTCTAGCTCAGCCCGTCTGTCTCAGAACGTCTAGCTCAGCCCGTCTGTCTCAGACCGTCTGTCTCAGACCGTCAGTCTCAGACCGTCTGCCTCAGATCGGCTGTCTCAGACCGTCTATCTCAGCCCGTCTGTATCAGACCATCTATCTCAGCACGTCGGCCTCATACCGTCTGTCTCAGACCGTCTGTCTCAGACCGTCCGTCTCGGACCGCCCGTCTCAGACCGTCTGTCTCAGACCGTCTGTCTCAGGCCGTCTGTCTCAGACCGTCTGTCTCAGAACGTCTAGCTCAGCCCGTCTGTCTCAGAACGTCTAGCTCAGCCCGTCTGTCTCAGACCGTCTGTCTCAGACCGTCAGTCTCAGACCGTCTGCCTCAGATCGGCTGTCTCAGACCGTCTATCTCAGCCCGTCTGTATCAGACCATCTATCTCAGCACGTCGGCCTCATACCGTCTGTCTCAGACCGTCCGTCTCAGACCGTCCGTCTCAGACCGTCTGTCTCAGACCGTCTGTCTCAGATCGTCTGTCACAGACCGTCTGCCTCAGATCATCTGTCTCAGTCCGTCTATCTCGGCCCGCCGGTCTCAGACCAGCTGTCTCAGTCGGTCTGTCTCAGCCCGTCTATCACAGCCCGTCTGTCTCAGACCGTCTATCTCAGCACGTCGGCCTCATACCGTCTGTCTCAGACCGTCTGTCTCAGACCGTCTGTCTCAGACCGTCTGTCTCAGACCGTCTGCCTCAGATCGTCTGACTCAGACCGTCTATCTCAGCCCGTCTGTATCCGACCATCTATCTCAGCACGTCGGCCTCATACCGTCTGTCTCAGACCGTCTGTCTCAGACCGTCCGTCTCAGACCGTCCGTCTCAGACCGTCTGTCTCAGACCGTCTGCCTCAGACCGCATATCTCAGACCGTCTGTCTCAGACCGTCTGTCTCAGACCGTCTGCCTCAGATCGGCTGTCTCAGACCGTCTATCTCAGCCCGTCTGTATCAGACCATCTATCTCAGCACGTCGGCCTCATACCGTCTGTCTCAGACCGTCTGTCTCAGACCGTCCGTCTCAGACCGCCCGTCTCAGACCGTCTGTCTCAGACCGTCTGTCTCAGACCGACCGTCTCAGAACGTCTAGCTCAGCCCGTCTGTCTCAGAACGTCTAGCTCAGACCGCCTGTCTCAGACCGTCTGTCTCAGACCGTCTGTCTCAGACCGTCTGTCTCAGACCGTCTGCCTCAGATAGTCTGTCTCACACCGTCTGTCTCAGACCGTCTGTCTCAGAACGTCTAGCTCAGCCCGTCTGTCTCAGAACGTCTAGCTCAGACCGTCTGTCTCAGACCGTCTAGCTCAGCCCGTCTGTCTCAGAACGTCTAGCTCAGACCGCCTGTCTCAGACCGTCTGTCTCAGACCGTCTGCCTCAGATCGTCTGTGTCAGACCGTCTGTCCCGGACCGTCTGTCTCACACCGTCTGTCTCAGACCGTCTGTCTGAGACCGTCTGTCTCAGACCGTCTGTCTCAGACCGTCTGCCTCCGACCGTCTGCCTCAGACCGTCTGTCTCAGACCGTCTGTCTCAGACCGTCTGTCTCAGACCGTCTGTCTCAGACCGTCTATCGCAGACCGTCTGTCTCAGACCGTCTGTCACAGACCGTCTGCCTCAGATCATCTGTCTCAGTCCGTCTATCTCGGCCCGCCGGTCTCAGACCAGCTGTCTCAGTCGGTCTGTCTCAGCCCGTCTATCACAGCCCGTCTGTCTCAGACCGTCTATCTCAGCACGTCGGCCTCATACCGTCTGTCTCAGACCGTCTGTCTCAGACCGTCTGTCTCAGACCGTCTGTCTCAGACCGTCTGTCTCAGACCGTCTGCCTCAGATCGTCTGACTCAGACCGTCTATCTCAGCCCGTCTGTATCCGACCATCTATCTCAGCACGTCTGCCTCAGATCGGCTGTCTCAGACCGTCTATCTCAGCCCGTCTGTATCAGACCATCTATCTCAGCACGTCGGCCTCATACCGTCTGTCTCAGACCGTCTGTCTCAGACCGTCCGTCTCAGACCGCCCGTCTCAGACCGTCTGTCTCAGACCGTCTGTCTCAGACCGACCGTCTCAGAACGTCTAGCTCAGCCCGTCTGTCTCAGAACGTCTAGCTCAGACCGCCTGTCTCAGACCGTCTGTCTCAGACCGTCTGACTCAGACCGTCTGCCTCAGATAGTCTGTCTCACACCGTCTGTCTCAGACCGTCTGTCTCAGAACGTCTAGCTCAGCCCGTCTGTCTCAGAACGTCTAGCTCAGACCGTCTGTCTCAGACCGTCTAGCTCAGCCCGTCTGTCTCAGAACGTCTAGCTCAGACCGCCTGTCTCAGACCGTCTGTCTCAGACCGTCTGCCTCAGATCGTCTGTGTCAGACCGTCTGTCCCGGACCGTCTGTCTCACACCGTCTGTCTCAGACCGTCTGTCTGAGACCGTCTGTCTCAGACCGTCTGTCTCAGACCGTCTGCCTCCGACCGTCTGCCTCAGACCGTCTGTCTCAGACCGTCTGTCTCAGACCGTCTGTCTCAGACCGTCTGTCTCAGACCGTCTATCGCAGACCGTCTGTCTCAGACCGTCTGTCTCAGACCGTCTGTCTCAGACCGTCTGTCTCAGGCCGTCTGCTTAATACCGTCTGTCTCAGACCGTCTATCTCAGCCCGTCTGTATCAGACCATCTATCTCAGCACGTCGGCCTCATACCGTCTGTCTCAGACCGTCTGTCTCAGACTGCCTGTCTCAGACCGTCTGTCTCAGACCGCCTGTCTCAGACCGTCTGTCTCAGACCGTCTGTCTGAGACCGTCTGTCTCAGACCCTCTGTCTCAGACCGTCTGTCTCAGACCGTCTGTCTCAGACCGTCTGTCTCAGACCGTCTGTCTCAGACCGTCTATCGCAGACCGTCTGTCTCAGACCGTCTGTCGCAGACTGTCTGTCTCAGGCCGTCTGCTTAATACCGTCTGTCTCAGACCGGCTATCTCGTCCCGTCTGTCTCAGACCGTCTGTCTCAGCCCGTCTATCTCGGCCCGTCGGTCTCAGACCGTCTGTCTCAGTCCGTCTGCCTCAGATCATCTGTCTCAGACCGTCGGTCTCAGTACGTATATCTCAGATAGTCTGTCTCAGAACGTCTGTCTCAGCCCGTCGGTCTCAGACCGTCTGTCTCAGAACATCTGTCTCAGACCGCCTGTCTCAGACCGTCTGTCTCAGATCGTCTGTCTCAGAACGTCTGTCTCAGCCCGTCTATCTCTGCCCGTCGGCCGCAGAACGTCTGTCTCAGACCGTCTGCCACAGATCGTCTGTCTCAGACCGTCTGCCTCAGATCGTCTGTCTCAGACCGCCTGTCTCAGACCGTCTGCCTCACATCATCTGTCTCAGCCCGTCTATCTCGGCCCGTCGGTCTCAGACCGTCTGTCTCAGACCAGCTGTCTCAGTCGGTCTGTCTCAGACCAGCTGTCTCAGTCGGTCTGTCTCAGCCCGTCTATCACAGCCCGTCTGTCTCCGACCGTCTGTCTCAGACCGTCTGTCTCAGACCGTCTATCTCAGACCGTCTGTCTCAGACCGTCTGTCTCAGACCGTCTGTCTCAGACCGTCTGTCTCAGACCGTCTGTCTCAGACCGTCTGTCTCAGGCCGTCTGTCTCAGACCGTCTGTCTCAGAACGTCTAGCTCAGCCCGTCTGTCTCAGAACGTCTAGCTCAGCCCGTCTGTCTCAGACCGTCTGTCTCAGACCGTCAGTCTCAGACCGTCTGCCTCAGATCGGCTGTCTCAGACCGTCTATCTCAGCCCGTCTGTATCAGACCATCTATCTCAGCACGTCGGCCTCATACCGTCTGTCTCAGACCGTCTGTCTCAGACCGTCCGTCTCAGACCGCCCGTCTCAGACCGTCTGTCTCAGCCCGTCGGTCTCAGACCGTCTGTCTCAGAACATCTGTCTCAGACCGCCTGTCTCAGACCGTCTGTCTCAGATCGTCTGTCTCAGAACGTCTGTCTCAGCCCGTCTATCTCTGCCCGTCGGCCGCAGAACGTCTGTCTCAGACCGTCTGCCACAGATCGTCTGTCTCAGACCGTCTGCCTCAGATCGTCTGTCTCAGACCGCCTGTCTCAGACCGTCTGCCTCACATCATCTGTCTCAGCCCGTCTATCTCGGCCCGTCGGTCTCAGACCGTCTGTCTCAGACCAGCTGTCTCAGTCGGTCTGTCTCAGACCAGCTGTCTCAGTCGGTCTGTCTCAGCCCGTCTATCACAGCCCGTCTGTCTCCGACCGTCTGTCTCAGACCGTCTGTCTCAGACCGTCTGTCTCAGACCGTCTGTCTCAGACCGTCTGTCTCAGACCGTCTGTCTCAGACCGTCTGTCTCAGACCGTCTGTCTCAGGCCGTCTGTCTCAGACCGTCTGTCTCAGAACGTCTAGCTCAGCCCGTCTGTCTCAGAACGTCTAGCTCAGCCCGTCTGTCTCAGACCGTCTGTCTCAGACCGTCAGTCTCAGACCGTCTGCCTCAGATCGGCTGTCTCAGACCGTCTATCTCAGCCCGTCTGTATCAGACCATCTATCTCAGCACGTCGGCCTCATACCGTCTGTCTCAGACCGTCTGTCTCAGACCGTCCGTCTCAGACCGCCCGTCTCAGACCGTCTGTCTCAGACCGTCTGTCTCAGACCGTCTGTCTCAGACCGTCTGTCTCAGGCCGTCTGTTTAATACCGTCTATCTCGTCCCGTCGGTCTCAGACCAGCTGTCTCAGACCGCCTGTCTCAGACCGCCTGTTTCAGACCGTCTGTCTCAGACCGTATGTCTCAGACCGTCTGTCCCAGACCGTCTGCCTCAGATCGTCTGTCTCAGACCGTCTATCTCAGCCCGTCTGTATCAGACCATCTATCTCAGCACGTCGGCCTCATACCGTCTGTCTCAGACCGTCCGTCTCAGACCATCCGTCTCAGACCGTCTGTCTCAGACCGTCTGTCTCAGATCGTCTGTCACAGACCGTCTGCCTCAGATCATCTGTCTCAGTCCGTCTATCTCGGCCCGCCGGTCTCAGACCAGCTGTCTCAGTCGGTCTGTCTCAGCCCGTCTATCACAGCCCGTCTGTCTCAGACCGTGTGTCTCAAACCGTCTATATCCGCCCGTCTGTCTCAGACCGTCCTTCTCAGACCGTCTGCCTCAGACCGCATATCTCAGACCGTCTGTCTCAGACCGTCGGTCTCATACCGTCTGTCTCAGACCGTCTATCTCGTCCCGTCTGTCTCAGACCGTCTGTCTCAGACCGTCTGTCTCAGACCGTCCTTCTCAGACCGTCTGCCTCAGACCGCATATCTCAGACCGTCTGTCTCAGACCGTCTGTCTCAGACCATCTGTCTCAGACCGTCTGTCTCAGGCCGTCTGTCTCAGACCGTCCTTCTCAGACCGTCTGCCTCAGACCGCATATCTCAGACCGTCTGTCTCAGACCGTCGGTCTCATACCGTCTGTCTCAGACCGTCTATCTCGTCCCGTCTGTCTCAGACCGTCTGTCTCAGATCGTCTATCTCAGACCGTCTGTCTCAGACCGTCTGCCTCAGATCGTCTGTCTCATACCGTCTGTCTCAGACCCTCTGTCTCAAAACCGTCTGTCTCAGACCGTCTGTCTCAGACCGCCTGTCTCAGACCGTCTGCCTCAAATCATCTGTCCCAGTCCGTCTATCTCGGCCCGCCGGTCTCAGACCGTCTGTCTCAGACCAGCTGTCTCAGTCGGTCTGTCTCAGCCCGTCTATCACAGCCCGTCTGTCTCAGACCGTCTGTCTCAGACCGTCTGTCTCAGACCGTCTGCCTTAGATCGTCTATCTCAGACCGTCTATCTCAGCCCGTCTGTTTCAGACCATCTATCTCAGCACGTCGGTCTCATACCGTCTATCTCAGACCGTCTATCTCGGCCCGTCTGTCTCAGACCGTCTGTCTCAGACCGTCTGTCTCAGACCGTCTGTCTCAGACCGTCTGTCTCAGACCGTCTGTCTCAGAGCGTCTGTCTCAGACCGTCTGTCTTAGACCGTCTGTCTCAGACCGTCTGTCTCACGCCGTCTGTCTCAGACCGTCCTTCTCAGACCGTCTGTCTCAGACCGTCTGTCTCAAACCGTCTGTCTCAGACCGTCTGTCTCAGACCGTGTGTCTCAAACCGTCTATATCCGCCCGTCTGTCTCAGACCGCCTATATCTGCACGTCTGTCTCAGACCGTCTGTCTCAGACCGCCTGTCTCAGACCGTCTGCCTCAGATCATCTGTCTCAGACCGTCTGTCTCAGGCCGTCAATCTCAGACCGTCGGTCTCAGTACGTATATCTCAGATAGTCTGTCTCAGAACGTCTGTTTCAGACCGTCTGTTTCAGACCATCTATCTCAGCACGTCGGTCTCATACCGTCTGCCTCAGATCGTCTATCTCAGACCGTCTACCTCAGCCCGTTTGTTTCAGACCATCTATCTCAGCACGTCGGTCTCATACCGTCTGTCTCAGACCGTCTATCTCGTCCCGTCTGTCTCAGACCGTCTGTCTCAGACCGTCTGTCTCAGACCGTCTGTCTCAGACCGTCTGTCTTAGACCGTCTGTCTCACACCGTCTGTCTCAGGCCGTCTGTCTCAGACCGTCCTTCTCAGACCGTCTGCCTCAGACCGCATATCTCATACCGTCTGTCTCAGACCGTCTGTCTCAGACCGTCTGTCTCAGACCGTCTGCCTCAGATCATCTGTCTCAGTCCGTCTATCTCGGCCCGCCGGTCTCAGACCGTCTGTCTCAGACCGTCCTTCTCAGACCGTCTGCCTCAGACCGCATATCTCAGACCGTCTGTCTCAGACCGCCTGTCTCAGACCGTCTGTCTCAGACCGTCTGTCTCAGACCCTCTGTCTCAAACCGTCTGTCTCAGACCGTCTGTCTCAGACCGTCTGTCTCAGAACGTCTGTCTCAGACCGTCTGTCTCAGACCGTCTGTCTCAGACAGTCTGTCTCAGTACGTATATCTCAGATAGTCTGTCTCAGAGTGTCTGTCTCAGACCGTCTGTCTCAGACCATCTATCTCAGCACGTCGGTCTCATACCGTCTGTCTCAGACCGTCTATCTCGTCCCGTCTGTCTCAGACCGTCTGTCTCAGGCCGTCTGTCTCAGACCGTCCTTCTCAGACCGTCTGCCTCAGACCGCATATCTCAGACCGTCTGTCTCAGACCGTCTGTCTCAGACCGTCTGTCTCAGGCCGTCTGTCTCAGACCGTCCTTCTCAGACCGTCTGCCTCAGACCGCATATCTCAGACCGTCGGTCTCATACCGTCTGTCTCAGACCGTCTATCTCGTCCCGTCTGTCTCAGACCGTCTGTCTCAGACCGTCCTTCTCAGACCGTCTGCCTCAGACCGCATATCTCAGACCGTCTGTCTCAGACCGTCTGTCTCAGACCGTCTGTCTCAGACCGTCTGTCTCAGACCGTCTGTCTCAGACCGTCTGTCTCAGACCGTCTGTCTCAGACCGTCTGTCTCAGACCGTCTGTCTCAGGCCGTCTGTCTCAGACCGTCCTTCTCAGAAAGTCTGCCTCAGACCGCATATCTCAGACCGTCTGTCTCAGACCGTCGGTCTCATACCGTCTGTCTCAGACCGTCTATCTCGTCCCGTCTGTCTCAGACCGTCTGTCTCAGATCGTCTATCTCAGACCGTCTGTCTCAGACCGTCTGCCTCAGATCGTCTGTCTCATACCGTCTGTCTCAGACCCTCTGTCTCAAACCGTCTGTCTCAGACCGTCTGTCTCAGACCGCCTGTCTCAGACCGTCTGTCTCAGACCGTCTGTCTCATACCGTCTGTCTCAGACCCTCTGTCTCAAACCGTCTGTATCAGACCGTCTGTCTCAGACCGTCTATCTCGTCCCGTCTGTCTCAGACCGTCTGTCTCAGACCGTCTGTCTCAGACCGTCTGTCTCAGACCGTCTGTCTCAGACCGTCTGTCTCAGACCGTCTGCCTTAGATCGTCTATCTCAGACCGTCTATCTCAGCCCGTCTGTTTCAGACCATCTATCTCAGCACGTCGGTCTCATACCGTCTATCTCAGACCGTCTATCTCGTCCCGTCTGTCTCAGACCGTCTGTCTCAGACCGTCTGTCTCAGACCGTCTGTCTTAGACCGTCTGTCTCAGACCGTCTGTCTCAGACCGTCTGTCTCAGGCCGTCTGTTTAATACCGTCTGTCTCAGACCGTCTATCTCGTCCCGTCGGTCTCAGACCGTCGGTGTTAGACCAGCTGTCTCAGACCGTCTGTCTCAGACCAGCTGTCTCAGACCGTCTGTCTCACACCGTCTGTCTCAGACCGTCTGCCTCAGCACGTCGGCCTCATACCGTCTGTCTCAGACCGCCTGTCTCAGACTGTCTGTCTCAGACCGTCTGTCTCAGACCGCCTGTCTCAGACCGTCTGTCTCAGACCGTCTGTCTCAGACCGTCTGTCTCAGACCGTCTGTCTCAGACCGTCTGTCTCAGACCGTCTGTCTCAGACCGTCTGTCTCAGACCGTCTGTCTCAGACCGTCTGTCTCAGACCGTCTGTCTCAGACCGTCTGTCTCAGACCGTCTGTCTCAGACCGTCTATCTCGTCCCGTCGGTCTCAGACCGTCTTTCTCAGACCAGCTGACTCAGACCGTCTGTCTCACACCGTCTGTCTCAGACCGTCTGCCTCAGATCGTCTGTCTCAGACCGTCGGTCTCAGACCGTCTATCTCAGCCCGTCTGTCTCAGACCGTCTGTCACAGACCGTCTGTCTCAGACCGTCTGTCTCAGATCGTCTGTCTCAGACCGTCTGTCTCAGACCGTCTGTCTCAGACCGTCTGTCTCAGGCCGTCTGTTTAATACCGTCTGTCTCAGACCGTCTATCTCGTCCCGTCGGTCTCAGACCAGCTGTCTCAGACCGTCTGTCTCAGACCAGCTGTCTCAGACCGTCTGTCTCAGACCGTCTGTCTCAGACCGTCTGTCTCAGACCGTCTGTCTCAGACCGTCTGTCTCAGACCGTCTGTCTCAGACCGTCTGTCTCAGACCGTCTGTCTCAGACCGTCTGTCTCAGACCGTCTGTCTCAGACCGTCTGTCTCAGACCGTCTGCCTCAGGCCCTCTGTTTAATACCGTCTGTCTCAGACCGTCTATCTCGTCCCGTCGGTCTCAGACCGTCGGTGTTAGACCAGCTGTCTCAGACCGTCTGTCTCAGACCAGCTGTCTCAGACCGTCTGTCTCACACCGTCTGTCACAGACCGTCTGTCTCAGACCGTCTGTCTCAGACCGTCTGTCTCAGACCGTCTGTCTCAGACCGTCTGTCTCAGACCGTCTGTCTCAGACCGTCTGTCTCAGACCGTCTGTCTCAGAACATCTGTCTCAGACCGCCTGTCTCAGACCGTCTGTCTCAGATCGTCTGTCTCAGAACGTCTATCTCTGCCCGTCGGCCGCAGAACGTCTGTCTCAGACCGTCTGCCTCAGACCGTCTGTCTCAGACCGGCTGCCTCAGATCATCTGTCACAGACCGTCTGTCTCAGACCGTAGGTCTCAGTACGTATATCTCAGATAGTCTGTCTCAGAACGTCTGTATCAACCCGTCGGTCTCAGACCGTCTGTGTCAGACCGCCTGTCTCAGATCGTCTGTCTCAGAACGTCTGTCTCAGATCGTCTGTCTCAGACCGTCTGTCTCAGACCGTCTGTCTCAGACCGTCTGTCTCAGACCGTCTGTCTCAGAACATCTGTCTCAGACCGCCTGTCTCAGACCGTCTGTCTCAGATCGTCTGTCTCAGAACGTCTATCTCTGCCCGTCGGCCGCAGAACGTCTGTCTCAGACCGTCTGCCTCAGACCGTCTGTCTCAGACCGGCTGCCTCAGATCATCTGTCACAGACCGTCTGTCTCAGACCGTAGGTCTCAGTACGTATATCTCAGATAGTCTGTCTCAGAACGTCTGTATCAACCCGTCGGTCTCAGACCGTCTGTGTCAGACCGCCTGTCTCAGATCGTCTGTCTCAGAACGTCTGTCTCAGATCGTCTGTCTCAGAACGTCTGTCTCAGGCAGCCTGTCTCAGATCGTCTGTCTCAGAACGTCTGTCTCAGCCCGTCTATCTCTGCCCGTCGGCCGCAGAACGTCTGTCTCAGACCGTCTGCCTCAGATCGTCTGTGTCAGACCGTCTGTCTCAGACCGTCGGCCTCAGATCATCTGTCTCAGCCCGTCTATCTCGGCCCGTCGGTCTCAGACCGTCTATCTCAGCCCGTCTGTCTCAGACCGTCTGTCACAGACCGTCTGTCTCAGACCGTCTGTCTCAGACCGTCTGTCTCAGACCGTCTGTCTCAGACCGTCTGTCTCAGACCGTCTGTCTCAGGCCGTCTGTTTAATACCGTCTGTCTCGGACCGTCTATCTCTTCCCGTCGGTCTCAGACCAGCTGTCTCAGACCGTCTGTCTCAGACCAGCTGTCTCAGACCGTCTGTCTCAGACCGTCCGTCTCAGACCGTTTGTCTCAGACCGTCTGTCTCAGACCGTCTGTCTCAGACCGTCTGTCTCAGACCGTCTGTCTCAGACCGTCTGTCTCAGACCGTCTGCCTCAGGCCGTCTGTTTAATACCGTCTGTCTCAGACCGTCTATCTCGTCCCGTCGGTCTCAGACCGTCGGTGTTAGACCAGCTGTCTCAGACCGTCTGTCTCAGACCAGCTGTCTCAGACCGTCTGTCTCACACCGTCTGTCTCAGACCGTCTGCCTCAGCACGTCGGCCTCATACCGTCTGTCTCAGACCGCCTGTCTCAGACTGTCTGTCTCAGACCGTCTGTCTCAGACCGCCTGTCTCAGACCGTCTGTCTCAGACCGTCTGTCTCAGACCGTCTGTCTCAGACCGTCTGTCTCAGACCGTCTGTCTCAGACCGTCTGTCTCAGACCGTCTGTCTCAGACCGTCTGTCTCAGACCGTCTGTCTCAGACCGTCTGTCTCAGACCGTCTATCTCGTCCCGTCGGTCTCAGACCGTCTTTCTCAGACCAGCTGACTCAGACCGTCTGTCTCACACCGTCTGTCTCAGACCGTCTGCCTCAGATCGTCTGTCTCAGACCGTCGGTCTCAGACCGTCTATCTCAGCCCGTCTGTCTCAGACCGTCTGTCACAGACCGTCTGTCTCAGACCGTCTGTCTCAGATCGTCTGTCTCAGACCGTCTGTCTCAGACCGTCTGTCTCAGACCGTCTGTCTCAGGCCGTCTGTTTAATACCGTCTGTCTCAGACCGTCTATCTCGTCCCGTCGGTCTCAGACCAGCTGTCTCAGACCGTCTGTCTCAGACCAGCTGTCTCAGACCGTCTGTCTCAGACCGTCTGTCTCAGACCGTCTGTCTCAGACCGTCTGTCTCAGACCGTCTGTCTCAGACCGTCTGTCTCAGACCGTCTGTCTCAGACCGTCTGTCTCAGACCGTCTGTCTCAGACCGTCTGCCTCAGGCCCTCTGTTTAATACCGTCTGTCTCAGACCGTCTATCTCGTCCCGTCGGTCTCAGACCGTCGGTGTTAGACCAGCTGTCTCAGACCGTCTGTCTCAGACCAGCTGTCTCAGACCGTCTGTCTCACACCGTCTGTCACAGACCGTCTGTCTCAGACCGTCTGTCTCAGACCGTCTGTCTCAGACCGTCTGTCTCAGACCGTCTGTCTCAGACCGTCTGTCTCAGACCGTCTGTCTCAGAACATCTGTCTCAGACCGCCTGTCTCAGACCGTCTGTCTCAGATCGTCTGTCTCAGAACGTCTATCTCTGCCCGTCGGCCGCAGAACGTCTGTCTCAGACCGTCTGCCTCAGACCGTCTGTCTCAGACCGGCTGCCTCAGATCATCTGTCACAGACCGTCTGTCTCAGACCGTAGGTCTCAGTACGTATATCTCAGATAGTCTGTCTCAGAACGTCTGTATCAACCCGTCGGTCTCAGACCGTCTGTGTCAGACCGCCTGTCTCAGATCGTCTGTCTCAGAACGTCTGTCTCAGATCGTCTGTCTCAGAACGTCTGTCTCAGGCAGCCTGTCTCAGATCGTCTGTCTCAGAACGTCTGTCTCAGCCCGTCTATCTCTGCCCGTCGGCCGCAGAACGTCTGTCTCAGACCGTCTGCCTCAGATCGTCTGTGTCAGACCGTCTGTCTCAGACCGTCGGCCTCAGATCATCTGTCTCAGCCCGTCTATCTCGGCCCGTCGGTCTCAGACCGTCTGTCTCAGACCAGCTGTCTCATTCGGTCTGTCTCAGCCCGTCTATCGCAGCCCGTCTGTCTCAGACCGTCTGTCTCAGACCGTCTGTCTCAGACCGTCTGTCTCAGACCGTCTGTCTCAGACCGTCTGTCTCAGACCGTCTGTCTCAGACCGTCTGTCTCACACCGTCTGTCTCAGACCGTCTGTCTCAGAACGTCTAGCTCAGCCCGTCTGTCTCAGAACGTCTAGCTCAGCCCGTCTGTCTCAGACCGTCTGTCTCAGACCGTCTGTCTCAGACCGTCTGTCACAGACCGTCTGTCTCAGACCGTCAGTCTCAGACCGTCTGCCTCAGATCGTCTGTCTCAGACCGTCTATCTCAGCCCGTCTGTATCAGACCATCTCTCTCAGCACGTCGGCCTCATACCGTCTGTCTCAGACCGTCTGTCTCAGACCGTCCGTCTCAGACCGTCCGTCTCAGACCGTCTGTCTCAGACCGTCTGTCTCAGACCGTCTGTCTCAGGCCGTCTGTTTAATACCGTCTATCTCGTCCCGTCGGTCTCAGACCAGCTGTCTCAGACCGCCTGTCTCAGACCGCCTGTCTCAGCCCGTCCGTCTCAGACCGTTTGTCTCAGACCGTCTGTCTCAGACCGTCTGTCTCAGACCGTCTGTCTCAGACCGTCTGTCTCAGACCGTCTGTCTCAGACCGTCTGCCTCAGGCCGTCTGTTTAATACCGTCTGTCTCAGACCGTCTATCTCGTCCCGTCGGTCTCAGACCGTCGGTGTTAGACCAGCTGTCTCAGACCGTCTGTCTCAGACCAGCTGTCTCAGACCGTCTGTCTCACACCGTCTGTCTCAGACCGTCTGCCTCAGCACGTCGGCCTCATACCGTCTGTCTCAGACCGCCTGTCTCAGACTGTCTGTCTCAGACCGTCTGTCTCAGACCGCCTGTCTCAGACCGTCTGTCTCAGACCGTCTGTCTCAGACCGTCTGTCTCAGACCGTCTGTCTCAGACCGTCTGTCTCAGACCGTCTGTCTCAGACCGTCTGTCTCAGACCGTCTGTCTCAGACCGTCTGTCTCAGACCGTCTATCTCGTCCCGTCGGTCTCAGACCGTCTTTCTCAGACCAGCTGACTCAGACCGTCTGTCTCACACCGTCTGTCTCAGACCGTCTGCCTCAGATCGTCTGTCTCAGACCGTCGGTCTCAGACCGTCTATCTCAGCCCGTCTGTCTCAGACCGTCTGTCACAGACCGTCTGTCTCAGACCGTCTGTCTCAGATCGTCTGTCTCAGACCGTCTGTCTCAGACCGTCTGTCTCAGACCGTCTGTCTCAGGCCGTCTGTTTAATACCGTCTGTCTCAGACCGTCTATCTCGTCCCGTCGGTCTCAGACCAGCTGTCTCAGACCGTCTGTCTCAGACCAGCTGTCTCAGACCGTCTGTCTCAGACCGTCTGTCTCAGACCGTCTGTCTCAGACCGTCTGTCTCAGACCGTCTGTCTCAGACCGTCTGTCTCAGACCGTCTGTCTCAGACCGTCTGTCTCAGACCGTCTGTCTCAGACCGTCTGCCTCAGGCCCTCTGTTTAATACCGTCTGTCTCAGACCGTCTATCTCGTCCCGTCGGTCTCAGACCGTCGGTGTTAGACCAGCTGTCTCAGACCGTCTGTCTCAGACCAGCTGTCTCAGACCGTCTGTCTCACACCGTCTGTCACAGACCGTCTGTCTCAGACCGTCTGTCTCAGACCGTCTGTCTCAGACCGTCTGTCTCAGACCGTCTGTCTCAGACCGTCTGTCTCAGACCGTCTGTCTCAGAACATCTGTCTCAGACCGCCTGTCTCAGACCGTCTGTCTCAGATCGTCTGTCTCAGAACGTCTATCTCTGCCCGTCGGCCGCAGAACGTCTGTCTCAGACCGTCTGCCTCAGACCGTCTGTCTCAGACCGGCTGCCTCAGATCATCTGTCACAGACCGTCTGTCTCAGACCGTAGGTCTCAGTACGTATATCTCAGATAGTCTGTCTCAGAACGTCTGTATCAACCCGTCGGTCTCAGACCGTCTGTGTCAGACCGCCTGTCTCAGATCGTCTGTCTCAGAACGTCTGTCTCAGATCGTCTGTCTCAGAACGTCTGTCTCAGGCAGCCTGTCTCAGATCGTCTGTCTCAGAACGTCTGTCTCAGCCCGTCTATCTCTGCCCGTCGGCCGCAGAACGTCTGTCTCAGACCGTCTGCCTCAGACCGTCTATCTCAGCCCGTCTGTATCAGACCATCTCTCTCAGCACGTCGGCCTCATACCGTCTGTCTCAGACCGTCTGTCTCAGACCGTCCGTCTCAGACCGTCCGTCTCAGACCGTCTGTCTCAGACCGTCTGTCTCAGACCGTCTGTCTCAGGCCGTCTGTTTAATACCGTCTATCTCGTCCCGTCGGTCTCAGACCAGCTGTCTCAGACCGCCTGTCTCAGACCGCCTGTCTCAGCCCGTCTGTCTCAGAACGTCTGTCTCAGATGGTCTGTCTCAGAACGTCTGTCTCAGCCCGTCTATCTCAGCCCGTCGGCCGCAGAACGTCTGTCTCAGACCGTCTGTCTCAGACCGCCTGTCTCAGACCGTCTGCCTCAGATCATCTGTCTCAGACCGTCTGTCTCAGACCGTCGGTCTCAGTACGTATTTCTCAGATAGTCTGTCTCAGACCGTCTGTCTCAGCCCGTCTGTCTCAGAACGTCTGCCTCAGCCCGTCTATCTCAGCCCGTCGGCCGCAGAACGTCTGTCTCAGACCGTCTGTCTCAGACTGTCTGTCTCAGACCGTCTGTCTCAGACCGACTGCCTCAGACCGTCTGCCTCGGATCGTCTGTCTCAGACCGACTGCCTCAGATCATCTGTCTGAGCCCGTCTATCTCGGCCCGTCGGTCTCAGACCGTCTGTCTCAGACCAGCTCTCTCAGTCCGTCTGTCTCAGTCCGTCTATCTCAGCCCGTCGGCATCAGACCGTCTGTCTCAGTCCGTATGTCTCAGATCCTCTGTCTCAGACCGTCTGTCTCAGCCCGTCTGTCTCAGAACGTCTGTCTCAGACCGTCTGTCTCAGACAGTCTGTCTCAGTACGTATATCTCATATAGTCTGTCTCAGAACGTCTGTCTCAGCCAGTCTGTCTCAGAACATCTGTCTCAGACCGCCTGTCTCAGAACATCTATCTCAGCCCGTCTACCTCGTCCCCTCGGTCACAGACCGTCTATCTCGTCCCGTCTGTCTCAGACCGTCTGTCTCAGACCGTCTGTCTCAGCCCGTCTGTCTCAGAACGTCTGTCTCAGCCCGTCGGCCGCAGAACGTCTGACTCAGAACGTCTGTCTCAGATCGTCTGTCTCAGAACGTCTGTCTCAGCCCGTCTATCTCAGCCCGTCGGCCGCAGAACGTCTGTCTCAGACCGTCTGTCTCAGACCGCCTGTCTCAGACCGTCTGTCTCAGACCGTCTGTCTCAGGCCGTCTGTTTAATACCGTCTATCTCGTCCCGTCAGTCTCAGACCAGCTGTCTCAGACCGCCTGTCTCAGGCCGCCTGTCTCAGCCCGTCTGTCTCAGAACGTCTGTCTCAGATCGTCTGTCTCAGAACGTCTGTCTCAGCCCGTCTATCTCAGCCCGTCGGCCGCAGAACGTCTGTCTCAGACCGTCTGTCTCAGACCGCCTGTCTCAGACCGTCTGTCTCAGACCGTCTGTCTCAGGCCGTCTGTTTAATACCGTCTATCTCGTCCCGTCAGTCTCAGACCAGCTGTCTCAGACCGCCTGTCTCAGGCCGCCTGTCTCAGCCCGTCTGTCTCAGAACGTCTGTCTCAGACCGTCTGCCTCAGATCATCTGTCTCAGACCGTCTGTCTCAGACCGTCGGTCACAGTACGTATTTCTCAGAACGTCTGTCTCAGCCCGTCTATCTCAGCCCGTCGGCCGCAGAACGTCTGTCTCAGTCCGTATGTCTCAGATCCTCTATCTCAGACCGTCTGTCTCAGCCCGCCTGTCTCTGAACATCTGTCTCAGACTGTCTGTCTCAGTCCGCCTGTCTCAGAACATCTATCTCAGCCCGTCTACCTCGACCCCTCGGTCACAGACCGTCTATCTCGTCCCGTCTGTCTCAGACAGCCTCTGTCAGATCGTCTGTCTCAGAACGTCTGTCTCAGCCCGTCTATCTGTGCCCGTCGGCCGCAGAACGTCTGTCTCAGACCGTCTGCCTCAGATCGTCTGTCTCAGACCGTCTGTCTCAGACCGTCTGCCTCAGATCATCTGTCTCAGCCCGTCCATCTCGGCCCGCCGGTCTCAGACCGTCTGCCTCAGACCGTCTGTCTCAGACCGTCTGTCTCAGACCGTCTGTCTCAGTACGTATATTTCAGATAGTCTGTCTCAGAACGTCTGTCTCAGACCGTCTGTCTCAGACCGTCTGTCTCAGACCGTCTGTCTCAGAACGTCTGTCTCAGCCCGTCTATCTCTGCCCGTCGGCCGCAGAACGTCTGTCTCAGACCGTCTGCCTCAGATCGTCTATCTCAGACCGTCTATCTCAGCCCGTCTGTTTCAGACCATCTATCTCAGCACGTCGGTCTCATACCGTCTGTCTCAGACCGGCTATCTCGTCCCGTCTGTCTCAGACCGTCTGTCTCAGCCCGTCTATCTCGGTCCGTCGGTCTCAGACCGTCCGTCTCAGTCCGTCAGCCTCAGATCATCTGTCTCAGACCGTCGGTCTCAGTACGTATATCTCAGATAGTCTGTCTCAGAACGTCTGTCTCAGCCCGTCGGTCTCAGACCGTCTGTGTCAGACCGCCTGTCTCAGATCGTCTGTCTCAGAACGTCTGTCTCAGATCGTCTGTCTCAGACCGTCTGTCTCAGACCGTCTGTCTCAGCCCGTCTGTCTCAGAACGTCTGTCTCAGACCGTCTGTCTCAGACAGTCTGTCTCAGTACGTATATCTCATATAGTCTGTCTCAGAACGTCTGTCTCAGCCAGTCTGTCTCAGAACATCTGTCTCAGACCGAATGTCTCAGAACATCTATCTCAGCCCGTCTACCTCGTCCCCTCGGTCACAGACCGTCTATCTCGTCCCGTCTGTCTCAGACAGCCTGTGTCAGATCGCCTGTCTCAGAACGTCTGTCTCAGATCGTCTGTCTCAGACCGTCTGTCTCAGCCCGTCTGTCTCAGAACGTCTGTCTCAGCCCGTCGGTCTCAGACCGTCTGTCTCAGAACATCTGTCTCAGACCGCCTGTCTCAGACCGTCTGTCTCAGATCGTCTGTCTCAGATCGTCTGTCTCAGACCGTCTGTCTCAGACCGTCTGCCTCAGATCATCTGTCTCAGCCCGTCCATCTCGGCCCGCCGGTCTCAGACCGTCTGCCTCAGACCGTCTGTCTCAGACCGTCTGTCTCAGACCGTCTGTCTCAGTACGTATATTTCAGATAGTCTGTCTCAGAACGTCTGTCTCAGACCGTCTGTCTCAGACCGTCTGTCTCAGACCGTCTGTCTCAGACCGTCTGTCTCAGAACGTCTGTCTCAGCCCGTCTATCTCTGCCCGTCGGCCGCAGAACGTCTGTCTCAGACCGTCTGCCTCAGATCGTCTATCTCAGACCGTCTGTCTCAGCCCGCCTGTCTCAGAACGTCTGTCTCAGACCGTCTGCCTCAGACAGTCTGTCTCAGTACGTATATCTCATATAGTCTGTCTCAGAACGTCTGTCTCAGAAAGTCTGTCTCTGAACATCTGTCTCAGACTGTCTGTCTCAGTCCGCCTGTCTCAGAACATCTATCTCAGCCCGTCTACCTCGTCCCCTCGGTCACAGACCGTCTATCTCGTCCCGTCTGTCTCAGACAGCCTCTGTCAGATCGTCTGTCTCAGAACGTCTGTCTCAGCCCGTCTATCTGTGCCCGTCGGCCGCAGAACGTCTGTCTCAGACCGTCTGCCTCAGATCGTCTGTCTCAGACCGTCTGTCTCAGACCGTCTGCCTCAGATCATCTGTCTCAGCCCGTCCATCTCGGCCCGCCGGTCTCAGACCGTCTGCCTCAGACCGTCTGTCTCAGACCGTCTGTCTCAGACCGTCTGTCTCAGTACGTATATTTCAGATAGTCTGTCTCAGAACGTCTGTCTCAGACCGTCTGTCTCAGACCGTCTGTCTCAGACCGTCTGTCTCAGAACGTCTGTCTCAGCCCGTCTATCTCTGCCCGTCGGCCGCAGAACGTCTGTCTCAGACCGTCTGCCTCAGATCGTCTATCTCAGACCGTCTATCTCAGCCCGTCTGTTTCAGACCATCTATCTCAGCACGTCGGTCTCATACCGTCTGTCTCAGACCGGCTATCTCGTCCCGTCTGTCTCAGACCGTCTGTCTCAGCCCGTCTATCTCGGTCCGTCGGTCTCAGACCGTCCGTCTCAGTCCGTCAGCCTCAGATCATCTGACTCAGACCGTCGGTCTCAGTACGTATATCTCAGATAGTCTGTCTCAGAACGTCTGTCTCAGCCCGTCGGTCTCAGACCGTCTGTGTCAGACCGCCTGTCTCAGATCGTCTGTCTCAGAACGTCTGTCTCAGATCGTCTGTCTCAGACCGTCTGTCTCAGACCGTCTGTCTCAGCCCGTCTGTCTCAGAACGTCTGTCTCAGACCGTCTGTCTCAGACAGTCTGTCTCAGTACGTATATCTCATATAGTCTGTCTCAGAACGTCTGTCTCAGCCAGTCTGTCTCAGAACATCTGTCTCAGACCGCCTGTCTCAGAACATCTATCTCAGCCCGTCTACCTCGTCCCCTCGGTCACAGACCGTCTATCTCGTCCCGTCTGTCTCAGACCGTCTGTCTCAGACCGTCTGTCTCAGCCCGTCTGTCTCAGAACGTCTGTCTCAGCCCGTCGGCCGCAGAACGTCTGACTCAGAACGTCTGTCTCAGATCGTCTGTCTCAGAACGTCTGTCTCAGCCCGTCTATCTCAGCCCGTCGGCCGCAGAACGTCTGTCTCAGACCGTCTGTCTCAGACCGCCTGTCTCAGACCGTCTGTCTCAGACCGTCTGTCTCAGGCCGTCTGTTTAATACCGTCTATCTCGTCCCGTCAGTCTCAGACCAGCTGTCTCAGACCGCCTGTCTCAGGCCGCCTGTCTCAGCCCGTCTGTCTCAGAACGTCTGTCTCAGATCGTCTGTCTCAGAACGTCTGTCTCAGCCCGTCTATCTCAGCCCGTCGGCCGCAGAACGTCTGACTCAGACCGTCTGTCTCAGACCGCCTGTCTCAGACCGCCTGTCTCAGACCGTCTGTCTCAGACCGTCTGTCTCAGACCGTCTGTCTCAGACCGTCTGCCTCAGATCATCTGTCTCAGACCGTCTGTCTCAGACCGTCGGTCACAGTACGTATTTCTCAGAACGTCTGTCTCAGCCCGTCTATCTCAGCCCGTCGGCCGCAGAACGTCTGTCTCAGTCCGTATGTCTCAGATCCTCTATCTCAGACCGTCTGTCTCAGCCCGCCTGTCTCAGAACGTCTGTCTCAGACCGTCTGCCTCAGACAGTCTGTCTCAGTACGTATATCTCATATAGTCTGTCTCAGAACGTCTGTCTCAGAAAGTCTGTCTCTGAACATCTGTCTCAGACTGTCTGTCTCAGTCCGCCTGTCTCAGAACATCTATCTCAGCCCGTCTACCTCGTCCCCTCGGTCACAGACCGTCTATCTCGTCCCGTCTGTCTCAGACAGCCTCTGTCAGATCGTCTGTCTCAGAACGTCTGTCTCAGCCCGTCTATCTGTGCCCGTCGGCCGCAGAACGTCTGTCTCAGACCGTCTGCCTCAGATCGTCTGTCTCAGACCGTCTGTCTCAGACCGTCTGCCTCAGATCATCTGTCTCAGCCCGTCCATCTCGGCCCGCCGGTCTCAGACCGTCTGCCTCAGACCGTCTGTCTCAGACCGTCTGTCTCAGACCGTCTGTCTCAGTACGTATATTTCAGATAGTCTGTCTCAGAACGTCTGTCTCAGACCGTCTGTCTCAGACCGTCTGTCTCAGACCGTCTGTCTCAGACCGTCTGTCTCAGAACGTCTGTCTCAGCCCGTCTATCTCTGCCCGTCGGCCGCAGAACGTCTGTCTCAGACCGTCTGCCTCAGATCGTCTATCTCAGACCGTCTATCTCAGCCCGTCTGTTTCAGACCATCTATCTCAGCACGTCGGTCTCATACCGTCTGTCTCAGACCGGCTATCTCGTCCCGTCTGTCTCAGACCGTCTGTCTCAGCCCGTCTATCTCGGTCCGTCGGTCTCAGACCGTCCGTCTCAGTCCGTCAGCCTCAGATCATCTGTCTCAGACCGTCGGTCTCAGTACGTATATCTCAGATAGTCTGTCTCAGAACGTCTGTCTCAGCCCGTCGGTCTCAGACCGTCTGTGTCAGACCGCCTGTCTCAGATCGTCTGTCTCAGAACGTCTGTCTCAGATCGTCTGTCTCAGACCGTCTGTCTCAGACCGTCTGTCTCAGCCCGTCTGTCTCAGAACGTCTGTCTCAGACCGTCTGTCTCAGACAGTCTGTCTCAGTACGTATATCTCATATAGTCTGTCTCAGAACGTCTGTCTCAGCCAGTCTGTCTCAGAACATCTGTCTCAGACCGCCTGTCTCAGAACATCTATCTCAGCCCGTCTACCTCGTCCCCTCGGTCACAGACCGTCTATCTCGTCCCGTCTGTCTCAGACAGCCTGTGTCAGATCGCCTGTCTCAGAACGTCTGTCTCAGATCGTCTGTCTCAGACCGTCTGTCTCAGCCCGTCTGTCTCAGAACGTCTGTCTCAGCCCGTCGGTCTCAGACCGTCTGTCTCAGAACATCTGTCTCAGACCGCCTGTCTCAGACCGTCTGTCTCAGATCGTCTGCCTCAGAACGTCTGTCTCAGCCCGTCTATCTCTGCCCGTCGGCCGCAGAACGTCTGTCTCAGACCGTCTGTCTCAGACCGTCGGTCTCAGTACGTATATCTCAGATAGTCTGTCTCAGAACGTCTGTCTCAGCCCGTCGGTCTCAGACCGTCTGTGTCAGACCGCCTGTCTCAGATCGTCTGTCTCAGAACGTCTGTCTCAGATCGTCTGTCTCAGACCGTCTGTCTCAGACCGTCTGTCTCAGACCGTCTGTCTCAGACCGTCTGTCTCAGAACGTCTAGCTCAGCCCGTCTGTATCAGACCATCTATCTCAGCACGTCGGCCTCATACCGTCTGTCTCAGCCCGTCTATCACAGCCCGTCGGCCGCAGAACGTCTGTCTCAGACCGTCTGTCTCAGACTGTCTGTCTCAGACCGTCTGTCTCAGACCGACTGCCTCAGACCGTCTGCCTCGGATCGTCTGTCTCAGACCGTCTGCCTCAGTACGTATATTTCAGATAGTCTGTCTCAGAACGTCTGTCTCAGACCGTCTGTCTCAGACCGTCTGTCTCAGACCGTCTGTCTCAGAACGTCTGTCTTAGCCCGTCTATCTCTGCCCGTCGGCCGCAGAACGTCTGTCTCAGCCCGTCTGCCTCAGATCGTCTATCTCAGACCGTCTATCTCAGCCCGTCTGTTTCAGACCATCTATCTCAGCACGTCGGTCTCATACCGTCTGTCTCAGACCGGCTATCTCGTCCCGTCTGTCTCAGACCGTCTGTCTCAGCCCGTCTATCTCGGTCCGTCGGTCTCAGACCGTCCGTCTCAGTCCGTCAGCCTCAGATCATCTGTCTCAGACCGTCGGTCTCAGTACGTATATCTCAGATAGTCTGTCTCAGAACGTCTGTCTCAGCCCGTCGGTCTCAGACCGTCTGTGTCAGACCGCCTGTCTCAGATCGTCTGTCTCAGAACGTCTGTCTCAGATCGTCTGTCTCAGACCGTCTGTCTCAGCCCGTCTGTCTCAGAACGTCTGTCTCAGACCGTCTGTCTCAGACAGTCTGTCTCAGTACGTATATCTCATATAGTCTGTCTCAGAACGTCTGTCTCAGCCAGTCTGTCTCAGAACATCTGTCTCAGACCGCCTGTCTCAGAACATCTATCTCAGCCCGTCTACCTCGTCCCCTCGGTCACAGACCGTCTATCTCGTCCCGTCTGTCTCAGACAGCCTGTGTCAGATCGCCTGTCTCAGACCGTCTATCTCATCCCGTCTGTTTCAGACCATCTATCTCAGCACGTCGGTCTCATACCGTCTGTCTCAGACCGGCTATCTCGTCCCGTCTGTCTCAGACCGCCTGTCTCAGCCCGTCTATCTCGGCCCGTCTGTCTCAGTCCGTCTGCCTCAGATCATCTGTCTCAAACCGTCGGTCTCAGTACGTATATCTCAGATAGTCTGTCTCAGAACGTCTGTCTCAGCCCGTCGGTCTCAGACCGTCTGTGTCGGACCGCCTGTCTCAGATCGTCTGTCTCAGACCGTCTGTCTCAGACCGTCTGTCTCAGACCGTCTGTCTCAGACCGTCTGTCTCAGACCGTCTGTCTCAGAACGTCTAGCTCAGCCCGTCTGTCTCAGAACGTCTAGCTCAGCCCGTCTGTCTCAGACCGTCTGTCTCAGACCGTCTGTCTCAGACCGTCTGTCTCAGACCGTCAGTCTCAGACCGTCTGCCTCAGATCGTCTGTCTCAGACCGTCTATCTCAGCCCGTCTGTATCAGACCATCTATCTCAGCACGTCGGCCTCATACCGTCTGTCTCAGACCGTCTGTCTCAGACCGTCCGTCTCAGACCGTCCGTCTCAGACCGTCTGTCTCAGACCGTCTGTCTCAGACCGTCTGTCTCAGGCCGTCTGTTTAATACCGTCTATCTCGTCCCGTCTGTCTCAGACAGCCTGTGTCAGATCGTCTGTCTCAGACCGTCTATCTCAGCCCGTCTGTTTCAGACCATCTATCTCAGCACGTCGGTCTCATACCGTCTGTCTCAGACCGGCTATCTCGTCCCGTCTGTCTCAGACCGCCTGTCTCAGCCCGTCTATCTCGGCCCGTCGTTCTCAGACCGTCTGTCTCAGTCCGTCTGCCTCAGATCATCTGTCACAGACCGTCGGTCTCAGTAGGTATATCTCAGATAGTCTGTCTCAGAACGTCTGTCTCAGCCCGTCGGTCTCAGACCGTCTGTCCCAGAACATCTGTCTCAGACCGCCTGTCTCAGACCGTCTGTCTCAGATCGTCTGTCTCAGAACGTCTGTCTCAGCCCGTCTATCTCTGCCCGTCGGCCGCAGAACGTCTGTCTCAGACCGTCTGTCTCAGACCGTCTGCCTCAGATCATCTGTCTCAGACCGTCTGTCTCAGACCGTCGGTCTCAGTACGTATATCTCAGATAGTCTGTCTCAGAACGTCTGTCTCAGCCCGTCGGTCTCAGACCGTCTGTGTCAGACCGCCTGTCTCAGATCGTCTGTCTCAGAACGTCTGTCTCAGATCGTCTGTCTCAGACCGTCTGTCTCAGACCGTCTGTCTCAGATCGTCTGCCTCAGATCGTCTGTCTCAGACCGGCTATCTCGTCCCGTCTGTCTCAGACCGCCTGTCTCAGCCCGTCTATCTCGGCCCGTCGGTCTCAGACCGTCTGTCTCAGTCCGTCTGCCTCAGATCATCTGTCACAGACCGTCGGTCTCAGTACGTATATCTCAGATAGTCTGTCTCAGAACGTCTGTCTCAGCCCGTCGGTCTCAGACCGTCTGTCTCAGAACATCTGTCTCAGACCGCCTGTCTCAGACCGTCTGTCTCAGATCGTCTGTCTCAGAACGTCTGTCTCAGCCCGTCTATCTCTGCCCGTCGGCCGCAGAACGTCTGTCTCAGACCGTCTGCCTCAGATCATCTGTCTCAGCCCGTCTGTCTCAGACCGTCTGTCTCAGACCGTCTGTCTCAGACCGTCTGCCTCAGATCATCTGTCTCAGACCGTCTGTCTCAGACCGTCGGTCTCAGTACGTATATCTCAGATAGTCTGTCTCAGAACGTCTGTCTCAGCCCGTCGGTCTCAGACCGTCTGTGTCAGACCGCCTGTCTCAGATCGTCTGTCTCAGAACGTCTGTCTCAGATCGTCTGTCTCAGACCGTCTGTCTCAGACCGTCTGTCTCAGATCGTCTGCCTCAGATCGTCTGTCTCAGACCGTCTGCCTCAGATCATCTGTCTCAGCCCGTCTGTCTCAGAACGTCTGTCTCAGCCCGTCTATCTCTGCCCGTCGGCCGCAGAACGTCTGTCTCAGACCGTCTGTCTCAGACCGTCTGTCTCAGACCGTCTGTCTCAGACCGTCTGTCTCAGACCGTCTGTCTCAGACCGTCTGTCTCAGACCGTCTGTCTCAGCCCGTCTGTCTCAGAACGTCTGTCTCAGATCGTCTGTCTCAGAACGTCTGTCTCAGCCCGTCTGTTTAATACCGTCTATCTCGTCCCGTCGGTCTCAGACCAGCTGTCTCAGACCGCCTGTCTCAGACCGCCTGTCTCAGCCCGTCTGTCTCAGAACGTCTGTCTCAGATCGTCTCTCTCAGAACGTCTGTCTCAGCCCGTCTATCTCAGCCCGTCGGCCGCAGAACGTCTGTCTCAGACCGTCTGTCTCAGACCGCCTGTCTCAGACCGTCTGTCTCAGACCGTCTGTCTCAGGCCGTCTGTTTAATACCGTCTATCTCGTCCCGTCGGTCTCAGACCAGCTGTCTCAGACCGCCTGTCTCAGGCCGCCTGTCTCAGCCCGTCTGTCTCAGAACGTCTGTCTCAGATCGTCTGTCTCAGAACGTCTGTCTCAGCCCGTCTATCTCAGCCCGTCGGCCGCAGAACGTCTGACTCAGACCGTCTGTCTCAGACCGTCTGTCTCAGCCCGCCTGTCTCAGAACGTCTGTCTCAGACCGTCTGCCTCAGACAGTCTGTCTCAGTACGTATATCTCATATAGTCTGTCTCAGAACGTCTGTCTCAGCCAGTCTGTCTCAGAACATCTGTCTCAGACTGTCTGTCTCAGACCGCCTGTCTCAGAACATATATCTCAGCCCGTCTACCTCGTCCCCTCGGTCACAGACCGTCTATCTCGTCCCGTCTGTCTCAGACAGCCTCTGTCAGATCGTCTGTCTCAGAACGTCTGTCTCAGCCCGTCTATCTCTGCCCGTCGGCCGCAGAACGTCTGTCTCAGACCGTCTGCCTCAGATCGTCTGTCTCAGACCGTCTGTCTCAGACCGTCTGCCTCAGATCATCTGTCTCAGCCCGTCCATCTCGGCCCGCCGGTCTCAGACCGTCTGTCTCAGACCGTCTGCCTCAGACCGTCTGTCTCAGACCGTCTGTCTCAGACCGTCTGTCTCAGACCGTCTGTCTCAGACCGTCTGTCTCAGACCGTCTGTCTCAGACCGTCTGTCTCAGACCGTCTATCTCAGCCCGTCTGTTTCAGACCATTTATCTCAGCACGTCGGTCTCATACCGTCTGTCTCAGACCGGCTATCTCGTCCCGTCTGTCTCAGACCGTCTGTCTCAGCCCGTCTATCTCGGTCCGTCGGTCTCAGACCGTCTGTCTCAGTCCGTCTGTCTCAGTACGTCTAGCTCAGCCCGTCTGTCTCAGAACGTCTAGCTCAGCCCGTCTGTCTCAGTACGTATATTTCAGATAGTATGTCTCCGAACGTCTGTCTCAGCCCGTCTATCTCTGCCCGTCGGCCGCAGAACGTCTGTCTCAGACCGTCTGTCTCAGACCGTCTGTCTCAGACCGTCTGTCTCAGACCGTCTGCCTCAGATCATCTGTCTCAGACCGTCGGTCTCAGTACGTATATCTCACACAGTCTGTCTCAGAACGTCTGTCTCAGCCCGTCGGTCTCAGACCGTCTGTCTCAGACAGCCTGTCTCAGATCTTCTGTCTCAGAACGTCTGTCTCAGCCCGTCTATCTCTGCCCGTCGGCCGCAGAACGTCTGTCTCAGACCGTCTGCCTCAGATCGTCTGTCTCAGACCGTCTGTCTCAGTCCGTCTGCCTCAGATCATCTGTCTCAGCCCGTCTATCTCGGCCCGTCGGTCTCAGACCGTCTGTCTCAGACCAGCTGTCTCAGTCGGTCTGTCTCAGCCCGTCTATCACAGCCCGTCTGTCTCAGACCGTCTGTCTCAGACCGGCTATCTCGTCCCGTCTGTCTCAGACAGTCTGTCTCAGCCCGTCTATCTCGGTCCGTCTGTCTCAGTCCGTCTGCCTCAGATCATCTGTCTCAGACCGTCGGTCTCAGACCGTCTGTCTCAGACCGTCTGTCTCAGACCGCCTGTCTCAGGCCGCCTGTCTCAGCCCGTCTGTCTCAGAACGTCTGTCTCAGATCGTCTGTCTCAGAACGTCTGTCTCAGCCCGTCTATCTCAGCCCGTCGGCCGCAGAACGTCTGACTCAGACCGTCTGTCTCAGACCGTCTGTCTCAGCCCGCCTGTCTCAGAACGTCTGTCTCAGACCGTCTGCCTCAGACAGTCTGTCTCAGTACGTATATCTCATATAGTCTGTCTCAGAACGTCTGTCTCAGCCAGTCTGTCTCAGAACATCTGTCTCAGACTGTCTGTCTCAGACCGCCTGTCTCAGAACATATATCTCAGCCCGTCTACCTCGTCCCCTCGGTCACAGACCGTCTATCTCGTCCCGTCTGTCTCAGACAGCCTCTGTCAGATCGTCTGTCTCAGAACGTCTGTCTCAGCCCGTCTATCTCTGCCCGTCGGCCGCAGAACGTCTGTCTCAGACCGTCTGCCTCAGATCGTCTGTCTCAGACCGTCTGTCTCAGACCGTCTGCCTCAGATCATCTGTCTCAGCCCGTCCATCTCGGCCCGCCGGTCTCAGACCGTCTGTCTCAGACCGTCTGCCTCAGACCGTCTGTCTCAGACCGTCTGTCTCAGACCGTCTGTCTCAGACCATCTGTCTCAGTACGTATATTTCAGATAGTATGTCTCAGAACGTCTGTCTCAGCCCGTCTATCTCTGCCCGTCGGCCGCAGAACGTCTGTCTCAGACCGTCTGCCTCAGATCGTCTATCTCAGACCGTCTATCTCAGCCCGTCTGTTTCAGACCATTTATCTCAGCACGTCGGTCTCATACCGTCTGTCTCAGACCGGCTATCTCGTCCCGTCTGTCTCAGACCGTCTGTCTCAGCCCGTCTATCTCGGTCCGTCGGTCTCAGACCGTCTGTCTCAGTCCGTCTGTCTCAGTACGTCTAGCTCAGCCCGTCTGTCTCAGAACGTCTAGCTCAGCCCGTCTGTCTCAGTACGTATATTTCAGATAGTATGTCTCAGAACGTCTGTCTCAGCCCGTCTATCTCTGCCCGTCGGCCGCAGAACGTCTGTCTCAGACCGTCTGCCTCAGATCGTCTATCTCAGACCGTCTATCTCAGCCCGTCTGTTTCAGACCATTTATCTCAGCACGTCGGTCTCATACCGTCTGTCTCAGACCGGCTATCTCGTCCCGTCTGTCTCAGACCGTCTGTCTCAGCCCGTCTATCTCGGTCCGTCGGTCTCAGACCGTCTGTCTCAGTCCGTCTGTCTCAGTACGTCTAGCTCAGCCCGTCTGTCTCAGAACGTCTAGCTCAGCCCGTCTGTCTCAGTACGTATATTTCAGATAGTATGTCTCCGAACGTCTGTCTCAGCCCGTCTATCTCTGCCCGTCGGCCGCAGAACGTCTGTCTCAGACCGTCTGTCTCAGACCGTCTGTCTCAGACCGTCTGTCTCAGACCGTCTGCCTCAGATCATCTGTCTCAGACCGTCGGTCTCAGTACGTATATCTCACACAGTCTGTCTCAGAACGTCTGTCTCAGCCCGTCGGTCTCAGACCGTCTGTCTCAGACAGCCTGTCTCAGATCTTCTGTCTCAGAACGTCTGTCTCAGCCCGTCTATCTCTGCCCGTCGGCCGCAGAACGTCTGTCTCAGACCGTCTGCCTCAGATCGTCTGTCTCAGACCGTCTGTCTCAGTCCGTCTGCCTCAGATCATCTGTCTCAGCCCGTCTATCTCGGCCCGTCGGTCTCAGACCGTCTGTCTCAGACCAGCTGTCTCAGTCGGTCTGTCTCAGCCCGTCTATCACAGCCCGTCTGTCTCAGACCGTCTGTCTCAGACCGGCTATCTCGTCCCGTCTGTCTCAGACAGTCTGTCTCAGCCCGTCTATCTCGGTCCGTCTGCCTCAGATCATCTGTCTCAGACCGTCGGTCTCAGACCGTCTGTCTCAGGCCGTCTGTTTAATACCGTCTATCTCGTCCCGTCGGTCTCAGACCAGCTGTCTCAGACCGCCTGTCTCAGGCCGCCTGTCTCAGCCCGTCTGTCTCAGAACGTCTGTCTCAGATCGTCTGTCTCAGAACGTCTGTCTCAGCCCGTCTATCTCAGCCCGTCGGCCGCAGAACGTCTGACTCAGACCGTCTGTCTCAGACCGTCTGTCTCAGAACGTCTGTCTCAGCCCGTCTGTCTCAGACCGTCTGTCTCAGACCGTCTGTCTCAGAACGTCTGTCTCAGACCGTCTGTCTCAGACCGTCTGTCTCAGAACGTCTGTCTCAGCCCGTCTATCTCTGCCCGTCGGCCGCAGAACGTCTGTCTCAGACCGTCTGCCTCAGATCGTCCATCTCAGACCGTCTATCTCAGCCCGTCTGTTTCAGACCATCTATCTCAGCACGTCGGTCTCATACCGTCTGTCTCAGACCGGCGATCTCGTCCCGTCAGTCTCAGACCGTCTGTCTCAGCCCGTCTATCTCGGCCCGTCGGTCTCAGACCGTCTGTCTCAGTCCGTCTGCCTCAGATCATCTGTCTCAGACCGTCGGTCTCAGTACGTATGTCTCAGATAGTCTGTCTCAGAACGTCTGTCTCAGCCCGTCGGTCTCAGACCGTCTGTCTCAGAACATCTGTCTCAGACCGCCTGTCTCAGACCGTCTGTCTCAGATCTTCTGTCTCAGAACGTCTGTCTCAGCCCGTCTATCTCTGCCCGTCGGCCGCAGAACGTCTGTCTCAGACCGTCTGCCTCAGATCGTCTGTCTCAGACCGTCTGCCTCAGATCGTCTGTCTCAGACCGTCTGTCTCAGGCCGTCTGTCTCAGACCGTCTGTCTCAGACCGTCTGTCTCAGCCCGTCTATCTCTGCCCGTCGGCCGCAGAACGTCTGTCTCAGACCGTCTGCCTCAGATCGTCTATCTCAGACCGTCTATCTCAGCCCGTCTGTTTCAGACCATCTATCTCAGCACGTCGGTCTCATACCGTCTGTCTCAGACCGGCGATCTCGTCCCGTCTGTCTCAGACCGTCTGTCTCAGCCCGTCTATCTCGGCCCGTCGGTCTCAGACCAGCTGTCTCAGTCGGTCTGTCTCAGCCCGTCTATCACAGCCCGTCTGTCTCAGACCGTCTGTCTCAGACCGTCTGTCTCCGACCGTCTGCCTCAGATCGGCTGTCTCAGACCGTCTATCTCAGCCCGTCTATCTCTGCCCGTCGGCCGCAGAACGTCTGTCTCAGACCGTCTGCCTCAGATCGTCTATCTCAGACCGTCTATCTCAGCCCGTCTGTTTCAGCCCGTCTGTTTCAGACCATCTATCTCAGCACGTCGGTCTCATACCGTCTGTCTCAGACCGGCTATCTCGTCCCGTCTGTCTCAGACCGTCTGTCTCAGCCCGTCTATCTCGGCCCGTCGGTCTCAGACCGTCTGTCTCAGTCCGTCTGCCACAGATCATCTGTCTCAGACCGTCGGTCTCAGTACGTATATCTCAGATAGTCTGTCTCAGAACGTCTGTCTCAGCCCGTCGGTCTCAGACCGTCTGTCTCAGAACATCTGTCTCAGACCGCCTGTCTCAGACCGTCTGTCTCAGATCGTCTGTCTCAGAACGTCTGTCTCAGCCCGTCTATCTCTGCCCGTCGGCCGCAGAACGTCTGTCTCAGACCGTCTGCCACAGATCGTCTGTCTCAGACCGTCTGCCTCAGATCGTCTGTCTCAGACCGTCTGTCTCAGACCGTCTGCCTCACATCATCTGTCTCAGCCCGTCTATCTCGGCCCGTCGGTCTCAGACCGTCTGTCTCAGACCATATGTCTCAGTCGGTCTGTCTCAGACCAGCTGTCTCAGTCGGTCTGTCTCAGCCCGTCTATCACAGCCCGTCTGTCTCAGACCGTCTGTCTCAGACCGTCTGTCTCAGACCGTCTGTCTCAGGCCGTCTGTCTCAGACCGTCTGTCTCAGAACGTCTAGTTCAGCCCGTCTGTCTCAGAACGTCTAGCTCAGCCCGTCTGTCTCAGACCGTCTGTCTCAGACCGTCAGTCTCAGACCGTCTGCCTCAGATCGGCTGTCTCAGACCGTCTATCTCAGCCCGTCTGTATCAGACCATCTATCTCAGCACGTCGGCCTCACATCATCTGTCTCAGCCCGTCTATCTCGGCCCGTCGGTCTCAGACCGTCTGTCTGAGACCAGCTGTCTCAGTCGGTCTGTCTCAGACCAGCTGTCTCAGTCGGTCTGTCTCAGCCCGTCTATCACAGCCCGTCTGTCTCAGACCGTCTGTCTCAGCACGTCGGCCTCATACCGTCTGTCTCAGACCGTCTGTCTCAGACCGTCCGTCTCAGACCGCCCGTCTCAGACCGTCCGTCTCAGACCGTCTGTCTCAGACCGTCTGTCTCAGACCGTCTGTCTCAGGCCGTCTGTTTAATACCGTCTATCTCGTCCCGTCGGTCTCAGACCAGCTGTCTCAGACCGCCTGTCTCAGACCGCCTGTTTCAGACCGTCTGTCTCAGACCGTATGTCTCAGACCGTCTGTCTCAGACCGTCTGCCTCAGATCGTCTGTCTCAGACCGTCTATCTCAGCCCGTCTGTATCAGACCATCTATCACAGCACGTCGGCCTCATACCGTCTGTCTCAGACCGTCTGTCTCAGACCGTCCGTCTCAGACCGTCCGTCTCAGACCGTCTGTCTCAGACCGTCTGTCTCAGACCGTCCGTCTCAGACCGTCTGTCTCAGACCGTCTGTCTCAGACCGTCTGTCGCAGACCGTCTGCCTCAGATCATCTGTCTCAGTCCGTCTATCTCGGCCCGCCGGCCTCAGACTGTCTGTCTCAGACCAGCTGTCTCAGTCGGTCTGTCTCAGCCCGTCTATCACAGCCCGTCTGTCTCAGACCGTCTGTCTCAGACCGTCTGTCTCAGACCGTCTGCCTCAGATCGTCTGTCTCAGACCGTCTATCTCAGCCCGTCTGTATCAGACCATCTATCTCAGCACGTCGGCCTCATACCGTCTGTCTCAGACCGTCTGCCTCAGATCGTCTGTCTCCGACCGTCTGCCTCGGATCATCTGTCTCAGCCCGTCTATCTCAGACCGTCTGTCTCAGACCGTCTGTCTCAGACCGTCTGTCGCAGACCGTCTGCCTCAGATCATCTGTCTCAGCCTGTCTATGTCGGCCCGCCGGTCTCAGACCGTCTGTCTCAGACCAGCTGTCTCAGTCGGTCTGTCTCAGCCCGTCTATCACAGCCCGTCTGTCTCAGACCGTCTGTCTCAGACCGTCTGTCTCAGACCGTCTGTCTCAGGCCGTCTGTCTCAGACCGTCTGTCTCAGACCGTCTGTCTCAGACCGTCTGCCTCAGATCGTCTATCTCAGACCGTCTATCTCAGCCCGTCTGTTTCAGACCGTCTGTTTCAGACAATCTATCTCAGCACGTCGGTCTCATACCGTCTGTCTCAGACCGTCTGTCTCAGACCGTCTGTCTCAGAACGTCTAGCTCAGCCCGTCTGCCTCAGATCGTCTGTCTCAGACCGTCTATCTCAGCCCGTCTGTATCAGACCATCTATCACAGCACGTCGGCCTCATACCGTCTGTCTCAGACCGTCTGTCTCAGACCGTCCGTCTCAGACCGTCCGTCTCAGACCGTCTGTCTCAGACCGTCTGTCTCAGACCGTCCGTCTCAGACCGTCTGTCTCAGACCGTCTGTCTCAGACCGTCAGTCTCAGACCGTCTGTCTCAGACCAGCTGTCTCAGTCGGTCTGTCTCAGCCCGTCTATCACAGCCCGTCTGTCTCAGACCGTCTGTCTCAGACCGTCTGTCTCAGACCGTCTGTCTCAGACCGTCTGTCTCAGACCGTCCGTCTCAGACCGCCCGTCTCAGACCGTCTGTCTCAGACCGTCTGTCTCAGACCGTCTGTCTCAGACCGTCTGTCTCAGTCCGTCTGCTTAATACCGTCTATCTCGTCCCGTCGGTCTCAGACCAGCTGTCTCAGACCGCCTGTCTCAGACCGCCTGTTTCAGACCGTCTGTCTCAGACCGTATGTCTCAGACCGTCGGACTCAGACCGTCTGCCTCAGATCGTCTGTCGCAGACCGTCTATCTCACCCCGTCTGTCTCAGACCGTCTGTCTCAGAACGTCTGTCTCAGACCGTCTGTCTCAGACCGTCTGTCTCAGAACGTCTGTCTCAGCCCGTCTATCTCTGCCCGTCGGCCGCATAACGTCTGTCTCAGACCGTCTGCCTCAGATCGTCTATCTCAGACCGTCTATCTCAGCCCGTCTGTTTCAGCCCGTCTGTTTCAGACCATCTATCTCAGCACGTCGGTCTCATACCGTCTGTCTCAGACCGGCTATCTCGTCCCGTCTGTCTCAGACCGTCTGTCTCAGCCCGTCTATCTCGGCCCGTCGGTCTCAGACCGTCTGTCTTAGTCCGTCTGCCACAGATCATCTGTCTCAGACCGTCGGTCTCAGTACGTATATCTCAGATAGTCTGTCTCAGAACGTCTGTCTCAGCCCGTCGGTCTCAGACCGTCTGTCTCAGAACATCTGTCTCAGACCGCCTGTCTCAGACCGTCTGTCTCAGATCGTCTGTCTCAGAACGTCTGTCTCAGCCCGTCTATCTCTGCCCGTCGGCCGCAGAACGTCTGTCTCAGACCGTCTGCCACAGATCGTCTGTCTCAGACCGTCTGCCTCAGATCGTCTGTCTCAGACCGTCTGTCTCAGACCGTCTGCCTCACATCATCTGTCTCAGCCCGTCTATCTCTGCCCGTCGGTCTCAGACCGTCTGTCTCAGACCAGCTGTCTCAGTCGGTCTGTCTCAGACCAGCTGTCTCAGTCGGTCTGTCTCAGCCCGTCTATCACAGCCCGTCTGTCTCAGACCGTCTGTCTCAGACCGTCTGTCTCCGACCGTCTGTCTCAGACCGTCTGTCTCAGACCGTCTGTCTCAGACCGTCTGTCTCAGACCGTCTGTCTCAGACCGTCTGTCTCAGACCGTCTGTCTCAGACCGTCTGTCTCAGACCGTCTGTCTCAGGCCGTCTGTCTCAGACCGTCTGTCTCAGAACGTCTAGCTCAGCCCGTCTGTCTCAGACCGTCAGTCTCAGACCGTCTGCCTCAGATCGGCTGTCTCAGACCGTCTATCTCAGCCCGTCTGTATCAGACCATCTATCTCAGCACGTCGGCCTCATACCGTCTGTCTCAGTCCGTCCGTCTCAGACCGCCCGTCTCAGACCGTCTGTCTCAGACCGTCTGTCTCAGACCGTCTGTCTCAGGCCGTCTGCTTAATACCGTCTATCTCGTCCCGTCGGTCTCGGACCAGCTGTCTCAGACCGCCTGTCTCAGACCGCCTGTTTCAGACCGTCTGTCTCAGACCGTATGTCTCAGACCGTCGGTCTCAGACCGTCTGCCTCAGATCGTCTGTCGCAGACCGTCTATCTCACCCCGTCTGTCTCAGACCGTCTGTCTCAGACCGTCCGTCTCAGACCGCCCGTCTCAGACCGTCCGTCTCAGACCGTCTGTCTCAGACCGTCTGTCTCATTCCGTCTGTCTCAGGCCGTCTGTTTAATACCGTCTATCTCGTCCCGTCGGTCTCAGACCAGCTGTCTCAGACCGTATGTCTCAGACCGTCGGTCTCAGACCGTCTGCCTCAGATCGTCTGTCGCAGACCGTATATCTCACCCCGTCTGTCTCAGACCGTCTGTCTCAGACCGTCCGTCTCAGACCGCCCGTCTCAGACCGTCCGTCTCAGACCGTCTGTCTCAGACCGTCTGTCTCAGACCGTCCGTCTCAGACCGTCTGTCTCAGACCGTCTGTCTCAGACCGTCTGTCGCAGACCGTCTGCCTCAGATCATCTGTCTCAGTCCGTCTATCTCGGCCCGCCGGCCTCAGACTGTCTGTCTCAGACCAGCTGTCTCAGTCGGTCTGTCTCAGCCCGTCTATCACAGCCCGTCTGTCTCAGACCGTCTGTCTCAGACCGTCTGTCTCAGACCGTCTGCCTCAGATCGTCTGTCTCAGACCGTCTATCTCAGCCCGTCTGTATCAGACCATCTATCTCAGCACGTCGGCCTCATACCGTCTGTCTCAGACCGTCTGCCTCAGATCGTCTGTCTCAGACCGTCTGCCTCGGATCATCTGTCTCAGCCCGTCTATCTCAGACCGTCTGTCTCAGACCGTCTGTCTCAGACCGTCTGTCGCAGACCGTCTGCCTCAGATCATCTGTCTCAGCCCGTCTATCTCGGCCCGTCGGTCTCAGACCGTCTGTCTCAGACCAGCTGTCTCAGTCGGTCTGTCTCAGACCAGCTGTCTCAGTCGGTCTGTCTCAGCCCGTCTATCACAGCCCGTCTGTCTCAGACCGTCTGTCTCAGACCGTCTGTCTCAGACAGTCTGTCTCAGACCGTCCGTCTCAGACCGTCCGTCTCAGACCGTCTGTCTCAGACCGTCTGTCTCAGACCGTCCGTCTCAGACCGTCTGTCGCAGACCGTCTGCCTCAGATCATCTGTCTCAGTCCGTCTATCTCGGCCCGCCGGCCTCAGACTGTCTGTCTCAGACCAGCTGTCTCAGTCGGTCTGTCTCAGCCCGTCTATCACAGCCCGTCTGTCTCAGACCGTCTGTCTCAGACCGTCTGTCTCAGACCGTCTGCCTCAGATCGTCTGTCTCAGACCGTCTATCTCAGCCCGTCTGTATCAGACCATCTATCTCAGCACGTCGGCCTCATACCGTCTGTCTCAGACCGTCTGCCTCAGATCGTCTGTCTCAGACCGTCTGCCTCGGATCATCTGTCTCAGCCCGTCTATCTCAGACCGTCTGTCTCAGACCGTCTGTCTCAGACCGTCTGTCGCAGACCGTCTGCCTCAGATCATCTGTCTCAGCCCGTCTATCTCGGCCCGTCGGTCTCAGACCGTCTGTCTCAGACCAGCTGTCTCAGTCGGTCTGTCTCAGACCAGCTGTCGCAGTCGGTCTGTCTCAGCCCGTCTATCACAGCCCGTCTGTCTCAGACCGTCTGTCTCAGACCGTCTGTCTCCGACCGTCTGTCTCAGACCGTCTGTCTCAGACCGTCTGTCTCAGAACGTCTGTCTCAGACCGTCTGTCTCAGACCGTCTGTCTCAGAACGTCTGTCTCAGCCCGTCTATCTCTGCCCGTCGGCCGCAGAACGTCTGTCTCAGACCGTCTGCCTCAGATCGTCTATCTCAGACCGTCTATCTCAGCCCGTCTGTTTCAGCCCGTCTGTTTCAGACCATCTATCTCAGCACGTCGGTCTCATACCGTCTGTCTCAGACCGGCTATCTCGTCCCGTCTGTCTCAGACCGTCTGTCTCAGCCCGTCTATCTCGGCCCGTCGGTCTCAGACCGTCTGTCTTAGTCCGTCTGCCACAGATCATCTGTCTCAGACCGTCGGTCTCAGTACGTATATCTCAGATAGTCTGTCTCAGAACGTCTGTCTCAGCCCGTCGGTCTCAGACCGTCTGTCTCAGAACATCTGTCTCAGACCGCCTGTCGCAGACCGTCTGTCTCAGATCGTCTGTCTCAGAACGTCTGTCTCAGCCCGTCTATCTCTGCCCGTCGGCCGTAGAACGTCTGTCTCAGACCGTCTGCCACAGATCGTCTGTCTCAGACCGTCTGCCTCAGATCGTCTGTCTCAGACCGTCTGTCTCAGACCGTCTGCCTCACATCATCTGTCTCAGCCCGTCTATCTCGGCCCGTCGGTCTCAGACCGTCTGTCTCAGACCAGCTGTCTCAGTCGGTCTGTCTCAGACCAGCTGTCTCAGTCGGTCTGTCTCAGCCCGTCTATCACAGCCCGTCTGTCTCAGAACGTCTGTCTCAGACCGTCTGTCTCCGACCGTCTGTCTCAGACCGTCTGTCTCAGACCGTCTGTCTCAGACCGTCTGTCTCAGACCGTCTGTCTCAGACCGTCTGTCTCAGACCGTCTGTCTCAGGCCGTCTGTCTCAGACCGTCTGTCTCAGAACGTCTAGCTCAGCCCGTCTGTCTCAGACCGTCAGTCTCAGACCGTCTGCCTCAGATCGGCTGTCTCAGACCGTCTATCTCAGCCCGTCTGTATCAGACCATCTATCTCAGCACGTCGGCCTCATACCGTCTGTCTCAGTCCGTCCGTCTCAGACCGCCCGTCTCAGACCGTCTGTCTCAGACCGTCTGTCTCAGACCGTCTGTCTCAGGCCGTCTGCTTAATACCGTCTATCTCGTCCCGTCGGTCTCAGACCAGCTGTCTCAGACCGCCTGTCTCAGACCGCCTGTTTCAGACCGTCTGTCTCAGACCGTATGTCTCAGACCGTCGGTCTCAGACCGTCTGCCTCAGATCGTCTGTCGCAGACCGTCTATCTCACCCCGTCTGTCTCAGACCGTCTGTCTCAGAACGTCTGTCTCAGACCGTCTGTCTCAGACCGTCTGTCTCAGAACGTCTGTCTCAGCCCGTCTATCTCTGCCCGTCGGCCGCAGAACGTCTGTCTCAGACCGTCTGCCTCAGATCGTCTATCTCAGACCGTCTATCTCAGCCCGTCTGTTTCAGCCCGTCTGTTTCAGACCATCTATCTCAGCACGTCGGTCTCATACCGTCTGTCTCAGACCGGCTATCTCGTCCCGTCTGTCTCAGACCGTCTGTCTCAGCCCGTCTATCTCGGCCCTTCGGTCTCAGACCGTCTGTCTCAGTCCGTCTGCCACAGATCATCTGTCTCAGACCGTCGGTCTCAGTACGTATATCTCAGATAGTCTGTCTCAGAACGTCTGTCTCAGCCCGTCGGTCTCAGACCGTCGGTCTCAGACCGTCGGTCTCAGACCGTCTGTCTCAGAACATCTGTCTCAGACCGCCTGTCTCAGACCGTCTGTCTCAGATCGTCTGTCTCAGAACGTCTGTCTCAGCCCGTCTATCTCTGCCCGTCGGCCGCAGAACGTCTGTCTCAGACCGTCTGCCACAGATCGTCTGTCTCAGACCGTCTGCCTCAGATCGTCTGTCTCAGACCGTCTGTCTCAGACCGTCTGCCTCACATCATCTGTCTCAGCCCGTCTATCTCGGCCCGTCGGTCTCAGACCGTCTGTCTCAGACCAGCTGTCTCAGTCGGTCTGTCTCAGACCAGCTGTCTCAGTCGGTCTGTCTCAGCCCGTCTATCACAGCCCGTCTGTCTCAGACCGTCTGTCTCAGACCGTCTGTCTCAGACCGTCTGTCTCCGACCGTCTGTCTCAGACCGTCTGTCTCAGACCGTCTGTCTCAGACCGTCTGTCTCAGACCGTCTGTCTCAGACCGTCTGTCTCAGACCGTCTGTCTCAGGCCGTCTGTCTCAGACCGTCTGTCTCAGAACGTCTAAGCTCAGCCCGTCTGTCTCAGAACGTCTGTCTCAGACCGTCTGTCACAGATCTTCTGCCTCAGATCATCTGCCTCAGTCCGTCTATCTCGGCCCGCCGGTCTCAGACCGTCTGTCTCAGACCAGCTGTCTCAGATCGTCTATCTCAGACCGTCTATCTCAACCCGTCTGTTTCAGACCGTCTGTTTCAGACCATCTATCTCAGCACGTCGGTCTCATACCGTCTGCCTCAGACCGCCTGTATCAGACCGTCTGTCTCAGACCGTCTGTCTCCGACCGTCTGTCTCAGACCGTCTGTCTCAGACCGTCTGTCTCAGACCGTCTGTCTCAGACCGTCTGTCTCAGACCGTCTGTCTCAGACCGTCTGTCTCAGGCCGTCTGTCTCAGACCGTCTGTCTCAGAACGTCTAGCTCAGCCCGTCTGTCTCAGAACGTCTGTCTCAGACCGTCTGTCACAGATCTTCTGCCTCAGATCATCTGCCTCAGTCCGTCTATCTCGGCCCGCCGGTCTCAGACCGTCTGTCTCAGACCAGCTGTCTCAGATCGTCTATCTCAGACCGTCTATCTCAACCCGTCTGTTTCAGACCGTCTGTTTCAGACCATCTATCTCAGCACGTCGGTCTCATACCATCTGCCTCAGACCGCCTGTATCAGACCGTCTGTCTCAGACCGTCTGTCTCAGACCGTCTGTCTCAGACCGTCTGTCTCAGACCGTCTGTCTCAGACCGTCTGTCTCAGACCGTCTGTCTCAGACCGTCTGTCTCAGACCGTCTGTCTCAGACCGTCTGTCTCAGACCGTCAGTCTCAGACCGTCTGCCTCAGATCGGCTGTCTCAGACCGTCTATCTCAGCCCGTCTGTATCAGACCATCTATCTCAGCACGTCGGCCTCATACCGTCTGTCTCAGACCGTCTGTCTCAGACCGTCCGTCTCAGACCGCCCGTCTCAGACCGTCTGTCTCAGACCGTCTGTCTCAGACCGTCTGTCTCAGGCCGTCTGTTTAATACCGTCTATCTCGTCCCGTCGGTCTCAGACCAGCTGTCTCAGACCGCCTGTCTCAGACCGCCTGTTTCAGACCGTCTGTCTCAGACCGTATGTCTCAGACCGTCTGTCTCAGACCGTCTGCCTCAGATCATCTGTCTCAGACCGTCTATCTCAGCCCGTCTGTATCAGACCATCTATCTCAGCACGTCGGCCTCATACCGTCTGTCTCAGACCGTCTGTCTCAGACCGTCCGTCTCAGACCGTCCGTCTCAGACCGTCTGTCTCAGACCGTCTGTCTCAGACCGTCCGTCTCAGACCGTCTGTCTCAGACCGTCTGTCTCAGACCGTCTGTCGCAGACCGTCTGCCTCAGATCATCTGTCTCAGTCCGTCTATCTCGGCCCGCCGGTCTCAGACCGTCTGTCTCAGACCAGCTGTCTCAGTCGGTCTGTCTCAGCCCGTCTATCACAGCCCGTCTGTCTCAGACCGTCTGTCTCAGACCGTCTGTCTCAGACCGTCTGCCTCAGATCGTCTGTCTCAGACCGTCTATCTCAGCCCGTCTGTATCAGACCATCTATCTCAGCACGTCGGCCTCATACCGTCTGTCTCAGACCGTCTGCCTCAGATCGTCTGTCTCAGACCGTCTGCCTCGGATCATCTGTCTCAGCCCGTCTATCTCAGACCGTCTGTCTCAGACCGTCTGTCTCAGACCGTCTGTCTCAGACCGTCTGCCTCAGATCATCTGTCTCAGCCTGTCTATGTCGGCCCGCCGGTCTCAGACCGTCTGTCTCAGACCAGCTGTCTCAGTCGGTCTGTCTCAGCCCGTCTATCACAGCCCGTCTGTCTCAGACCGTCTGTCTCAGACCGTCTGTCTCAGACCGTCTGTCTCAGACCGTCTGTCTCAAACCGTCTGTCTCAGACCGTCTGTCTCAGACCGTCTGCCTCAGATCGTCTATCTCAGACCGTCTATCTCAGCCCGTCTGTTTCAGACCGTCTGTTTCAGACCATCTATCTCAGCACGTCGGTCTCATACCGTCTGTCTCAGACCGTCTGTCTCAGACCGTCTGTCTCAGGCCGTCTGTCTCAGACCGTCTGTCTCAGAACGTCTAGCTCAGCCCGTCTGTCTCAGAACGTCTAGCTCAGCCCGTCTGTCTCAGACCGTCATTCTCAGACCGTCTGCCTCAGATCGGCTGTCTCAGACCGTCTATCTCAGCCCGTCTGTATCAGACCATCTATCTCAGCACGTCGGCCTCATACCGTCTGTCTCAGACCGTCTGTCTCAGACCGTCCGTCTCAGACCGCCCGTCTCAGACCGCCCGTCTCAGACCGTCTGTCTCAGACCGTCTGTCTCAGACCGTCTGTCTCAGGCCGTCTGCTTAATACCGTCTATCTCGTCCCGTCGGTCTCAGACCAGCTGTCTCAGACCGCCTGTCTCAGACCGCCTGTTTCAGACCGTCTGTCTCAGACCGTCTGTCTCAGACCGTCTGTCTCAGACCGTCTGTCTCAGACCGTCTGTCTCAGGCCGTCTGTCTCAGACCGTCTGTCTCAGAACGTCTAGCTCAGCCCGTCTGTCTCAGAACGTCTGTCTCAGACCGTCTGTCACAGACCTTCTGCCTCAGATCATCTGCCTCAGTCCGTCTATCTCGGCCCGCCGGTCTCAGACCGTCTGTCTCAGACCAGCTGTCTCAGATCGTCTATCTCAGACCGTCTATCTCAACCCATCTGTTTCAGACCATCTATCTCAGCACGTCGGTCTCATACCGTCTGCCTCAGACCGCCTGTATCAGACCGTCTGTCTCAGACCGTCTGTCTCAGACCGTCTGTCTCAGACCGTCTGTCTCAGTACGTATATCTCAGATAGTCTGTCTCAGACCAGCTGTCTCAGTCGGTCTGTCTCAGACCAGCTGTCTCAGTCGGTCTGTCTCAGCCCGTCTATCTCAGCCCGTCTGTTTCAGACCGTCTGTCTCAGACCGTCTGTCTCAGACCGTCTGTCTCAGACCGTCTGTCTCAGTACGTATATCTCAGATAGTCTGTCTCAGAACGTCTGTCTCAGACCGTCTGTCTCAGACCGTCTGTCTCAGAACGTCTGTCTCAGCCCGTCTATCTCTGCCCGTCGGCCGCAGAACGTCTGTCTCAGACCGTCTGCCTCAGTCCGTCTGTCTCAGACCGTCTGTCTCAGACCGTCTGTCTCAGTACGTATATCTCAGATAGTCTGTCTCAGAACGTCTGTCTCAGACCGTCTGTCTCAGACCGTCTGTCTCAGAACGTCTGTCTCAGCCCGTCTATCTCTGCCCGTCGGCCGCAGAACGTCTGTCTCAGACCGTCTGCCTCAGATCGTCTATCTCAGACCGTCTATCTCAGCCCGTCTGTTTCAGACCATCTATCTCAGCACGTCGGTCTCATACCGTCTGTCTCAGACCGGCTATCTCGTCCCGTCTGTCTCAGACCGTCTGTCTCACCCCGTCTATCTCGGCCCGTCGGTCTCAGACGGTCTGTCTCAGTCCGTCTGCCTCAGATCATCTGTCTCAGACCGTCGGTCTCAGTACGTATATCTCAGATAGTCTGTCTCAGAACGTCTGTCTCAGCCCGTCGGTCTCAGACCGTCTGTCTCAGAACATCTGTCTCAGACCGCCTGTCTCAGACCGTCTGTCTCAGATCGTCTGTCTCAGAACGTCTGTCTCAGCCCGTCTATCTCTGCCCGTCGGCCGCAGAACGTCTGTCTCAGACCGTCTGCCTCAGATCGTCTGTCTCAGACCGTCTGCCTCAGATCGTCTGTCTCAGACCGTCTGTCTCAGACCGTCTGCCTCAGACCGTCTGTCTCAGACCGTCTGTCTCAGACCGTCTGTCTCAGACCGTCTGTCTCAGACCGTCTGTCTCAGACCGTCTGTCTCAGACCGTCTGTCTCAGGCCGTCTGTCTCAGACCGTCTGTCTCAGAACGTCTAGTTCAGCCCGTCTGTCTCAGAACGTCTAGCTCAGCCCGTCTGTCTCAGACCGTCTGTCTCAGACCGTCTGTCTCAGACCGTCAGTGTCAGACCGTCTGCCTCAGATCGGCTGTCTCAGACCGTCAATCTCAGCCCGTCTGTATCAGACCATCTATCTCAGCACGTCGGCCTCATACCGTCTGTCTCAGACCGTCTGTCTCAGACCGTCCGTCTCAGAACGTCTGTCTCAGCCCGTCTATCTCTGCCCGTCGGCCGCAGAACGTCTGTCTCAGACCGTCTGCCTCAGATCGTCTGTCTCAGACCGTCTGCCTCAGATCGTCTGTCTCAGACCGTCTGTCTCAGACCGTCTGCCTCAGACCGTCTGTCTCAGACCGTCTGTCTCAGACCGTCTGTCTCAGACCGTCTGTCTCAGACCGTCTGTCTCAGACCGTCTGTCTCAGACCGTCTGTCTCAGACCGTCTGTCTCAGACCGTCTGTCTCAGGCCGTCTGTCTCAGACCGTCTGTCTCAGAACGTCTAGTTCAGCCCGTCTGTCTCAGAACGTCTAGCTCAGCCCGTCTGTCTCAGACCGTCTGTCTCAGACCGTCAGTGTCAGACCGTCTGCCTCAGATCGGCTGTCTCAGACCGTCAATCTCAGCCCGTCTGTATCAGACCATCTATCTCAGCACGTCGGCCTCATACCGTCTGTCTCAGACCGTCTGTCTCAGACCGTCCGTCTCAGACCGCCCGTCTCAGACCGTCTATCTCGGCCCGTCGGTCTCAGACCGTCTGTCTCAGACCAGCTGTCTCAGTCGGTCTGTCTCAGACCAGCTGTCTCAGTCGGTCTGTCTCAGCCCGTCTATCACAGCCCGTCTGTCTCAGACCGTGTGTCTCAGACCGTCTGTCTCCGACCGTCTGTCTCAGACCGTCTGTCTCAGACCGTCTGTCTCAGACCGTCTGTCTCAGACCGTCTGTCTCAGGCCGTCTGTCTCAGACCGTCTGTCTCAGAACGTCTAGCTCAGCCCGTCTGTCTCAGAACGTCTGTCTCAGACCGTCTGTCACAGACCTTCTGCCTCAGATCATCTGTCTCAGTCCGTCTATCTCGGCCCGCCGGTCTCAGACCGTCTGTCTCAGACCAGCTGTCTCAGATCGTCTATCTCAGACCGTCTATCTCAACCCGTCTGTTTCAGACCGTCTGTTTCAGACCATCTATCTCAGCACGTCGGTCTCATACCGTCTGCCTCAGACCGCCTGTATCAGACCGTCTGTCTCAGACCGTCTGTCTCAGACCGTCTGTCTCAGACCGTCTGTCTCAGTACGTATATCTCAGATAGTCTGTCTCAGAACGTCTGTCTCAGACCGTCTGTCTCAGACCGTCTGTCTCAGACCGCCTGCCTCAGATCGTCTGTCTCAGACCGTCTGTCTCAGACCGTCTGCCTCACATCATCTGTCTCAGCCCGTCTATCTCGGCCCGTCGGTCTCAGACCGTCTGTCTCAGACCAGCTGTCTCAGTCGGTCTGTCTCAGACCAGCTGTCTCAGTCGGTCTGTCTCAGCCCGTCTATCACAGCCCGTCTGTCTCAGACCGTCTGTCTCAGACCGTCTGTCTCCGACCGTCTGTCTCAGACCGTCTGTCTCAGACCGTCTGTCTCAGACCGTCTGTCTCAGACCGTCTGTCTCAGACCGTCTGTCTCAGACCGTCTGTCTCAGGCCGTCTGTCTCAGACCGTCTGTCTCAGAACGTCTAGCTCAGCCCGTCTGTCTCAGACCGTCAGTCTCAGACCGTCTGCCTCAGATCGGCTGTCTCAGACTGTCTATCTCAGCCCGTCTGTATCAGACCATCTATCTCAGCACGTCGGCCTCATACCGTCTGTCTCAGTCCGTCCGTCTCAGACCGCCCGTCTCAGACCGTCTGTCTCAGACCGTCTGTCTCAGACCGTCTGTCTCAGGCCGTCTGCTTAATACCGTCTATCTCGTCCCGTCGGTCTCAGACCAGCTGTCTCAGACCGCCTGTCTCAGACCGCCTGTTTCAGACCGTCTGTCTCAGACCGTATGTCTCAGACCGTCGGTCTCAGACCGTCTGCCTCAGATCGTCTGTCGCAGACCGTCTATCTCACCCCGTCTGTCTCAGACCGTCTGTCTCAGAACGTCTGTCTCAGACCGTCTGTCTCAGACCGTCTGTCTCAGAACGTCTGTCTCAGCCCGTCTATCTCTGCCCGTCGGCCGCAGAACGTCTGTCTCAGACCGTCTGCCTCAGATCGTCTATCTCAGACCGTCTATCTCAGCCCGTCTGTTTCAGACCATCTATCTCAGCACGTCGGTCTCATACCGTCTGTCTCAGACCGGCTATCTCGTCCCGTCTGTCTCAGACCGTCTGTCTCAGCCCGTCTATCTCGGCCCTTCGGTCTCAGACCGTCTGTCTCAGTCCGTCTGCCACAGATCATCTGTCTCAGACCGTCGGTCTCAGTACGTATATCTCAGATAGTCTGTCTCAGAACGTCTGTCTCAGCCCGTCGGTCTCAGACCGTCGGTCTCAGACCGTCTGTCTCAGAACATCTGTCTCAGACCGCCTGTCTCAGACCGTCTGTCTCAGATCGTCTGTCTCAGAACGTCTGTCTCAGCCCGTCTATCTCTGCCCGTCGGCCGCAGAACGTCTGTCTCAGACCGTCTGCCACAGATCGTCTGTCTCAGACCGTCTGCCTCAGATCGTCTGTCTCAGACCGTCTGTCTCAGACCGTCTGCCTCACATCATCTGTCTCAGCCCGTCTATCTCGGCCCGTCGGTCTCAGACCGTCTGTTTCAGACCATCTATCTCAGCACGTCGGTCTCATACCGTCTGCCTCAGACCGCCTGTATCAGACCGTCTGTCTCAGACCGTCTGTCTCAGACCGTCTGTCTCAGACCGTCTGTCTCAGACCGTCTGTCTCAGACCGTCTGTCTCAGACCGTCAGTCTCAGACCGTCTGCCTCAGATCGGCTGTCTCAGACCGTCTATCTCAGCCCGTCTGTATCAGACCATCTATCTCAGCACGTCGGCCTCATACCGTCTGTCTCAGACCGTCTGTCTCAGACCGTCCGTCTCAGACCGCCCGTCTCAGACCGTCTGTCTCAGACCAGCTGTCTCAGTCGGTCTGTCTCAGCCCGTCTATCACAGCCCGTCTGTCTCAGACCGTCTGTCTCAGACCGTCTGTCTCCGACCGTCTGTCTCAGACCGTCTGTCTCAGACCGTCTGTCTCAGACCGTCTGTCTCAGACCGTCTGTCTCAGACCGTCTGTCTCAGGCCGTCTGTCTCAGACCGTCTGTCTCAGAACGTCTAGCTCAGCCCGTCTGTCTCAGAACGTCTGTCTCAGACCGTCTGTCACAGATCTTCTGCCTCAGATCATCTGCCTCAGTCCGTCTATCTCGGCCCGCCGGTCTCAGACCGTCTGTCTCAGACCAGCTGTCTCAGATCGTCTATCTCAGACCGTCTATCTCAACCCGTCTGTTTCAGACCGTCTGTTTCAGACCATCTATCTCAGCACGTCGGTCTCATACCGTCTGCCTCAGACCGCCTGTATCAGACCGTCTGTCTCAGACCGTCTGTCTCAGACCGTCTGTCTCAGACCGTCTGTCTCAGACCGTCTGTCTCAGACCGTCTGTCTCAGACCGTCTGTCTCAGACCGTCTGTCTCAGACCGTCTGTCTCAGACCGTCAGTCTCAGACCGTCTGCCTCAGATCGGCTGTCTCAGACCGTCTATCTCAGCCCGTCTGTATCAGACCATCTATCTCAGCACGTCGGCCTCATACCGTCTGTCTCAGATCGTCTGTCTCAGACCGTCCGTCTCAGACCGCCCGTCTCAGACCGTCTGTCTCAGACCGTCTGTCTCAGACCGTCTGTCTCAGGCCGTCTGTTTAATACCGTCTATCTCGTCCCGTCGGTCTCAGACCAGCTGTCTCAGACCGCCTGTCCCAGACCGCCTGTTTCAGACCGTCTGTCTCAGACCGTATGTCTCAGACCGTCTGTCTCAGACCGTCTGCCTCAGATCGTCTGTCTCAGACCGTCTATCTCAGCCCGTCTGTATCAGACCATCTATCTCAGCACGTCGGCCTCATACCGTCTGTCTCAGACCGTCTGTCTCAGACCGTCCGTCTCAGACCGTCCGTCTCAGACCGTCTGTCTCAGACCGTCTGTCTCAGACCGTCCGTCTCAGACCGTCTGTCTCAGACCGTCTGTCGCAGACCGTCTGCCTCAGATCATCTGTCTCAGTCCGTCTATCTCGGCCCGCCGGTCTCAGACCGTCTGTCTCAGACCAGCTGTCTCAGTCGGTCTGTCTCAGCCCGTCTATCACAGCCCGTCTGTCTCAGACCGTCTGTCTCAGACCGTCTGTCTCAGACCGTCTGCCTCAGATCGTCTGTCTCAGACCGTCTATCTCAGCCCGTCTGTATCAGACCATCTATCTCAGCACGTCGGCCTCATACCATCTGTCTCAGACCGTCTGCCTCAGATCGTCTGTCTCAGACCGTCTGCCTCGGATCATCTGTCTCAGCCCGTCTATCTCAGACCGTCTGTCTCAGACCGTCTGTCTCAGACCGTCTGCCTCAGATCATCTGTCTCAGCCTGTCTATGTCGGCCCGCCGGTCTCAGACCGTCTGTCTCAGACCAGCTGTCTCAGTCGGTCTGTCTCAGCCCGTCTATCACAGCCCGTCTGTCTCAGACCGTCTGTCTCAGACCGTCTGTCTCAGACCGTCTGTCTCAGACCGTCTGTCTCAGACCGTCTGTCTCAGACCGTCTGTCTCAAACCGTCTGTCTCGGACCGTCTGTCTCAGACCGTCTGCCTCAGATCGTCTATCTCAGACCGTCTATCTCAGCCCGTCTGTTTCAGACCGTCTGTTTCAGACCATCTATCTCAGCACGTCGGTCTCATACCGTCTGTCTCAGACCGTCTGTCTCAGACCGTCTGTCTACGGCCGTCTGTCTCAGACCGTCTGTCTCAGAACGTCTAGCTCAGCCCGTCTGTCTCAGAACGTCTAGCTCAGCCCGTCTGTCTCAGACCGTCATTCTCAGACCGTCTGCCTCAGATCGGCTGTCTCAGACCGTCTATCTCAGCCCGTCTGTATCAGACCATCTATCTCAGCACGTCGGCCTCATACCGTCTGTCTCAGACCGTCTGTCTCAGACCGTCCGTCTCAGACCGCCCGTCTCAGACCGTCTGTCTCAGACCGTCTGTCTCAGACCGTCTGTCTCAGGCCGTCTGCTTAATACCGTCTATCTCGTCCCGTCGGTCTCAGACCAGCTGTCTCAGACCGCCTGTCTCAGACCGCCTGTTTCAGACCGTCTGTCTCAGATCGACTGTCTCAGACCGTCTATCTCAGCCCGTCTGTATCAGACCATCTATCTCAGCACGTCGGCCTCATACCGTCTGTCTCAGACCGTCTGTCTCAGACCGTCCGTCTCAGACCGCCCGTCTCAGACCGTCTGTCTCAGACCGTCTGTCTCAGACCGTCTGTCTCAGACCGTCTGTCTCAGGCCGTCTGCTTAATACCGTCTATCTCGTCCCGTCGGTCTCAGACCGTCTGTCTCAGACCGTCTGTCTCAGACCGTCTGTCTCAGACCGTCTGTCTCAGGCCGTCTGTCTCAGACCGTCTGTCTCAGAACGTCTAGCTCAGCCCGTCTGTCTCAGAACGTCTGTCTCAGACCGTCTGTCTCAGACCGTCCGTCTCAGACCGTCTGCCTCAGATCGTCTGTCTCAGACCGTCTGTCTCAGACCAGCTGTCTCAGTCGGTCTGTCTCAGACCAGCTGTCTCAGTCGGTCTGTCTCAGCCCGTCTATCACAGCCCGTCTGTCTCAGACCGTCTGTCTCAGACCGTCTGTCTCAGACCGTCTGTCCCCGACCGTCTGTCTCAGACCGTCTGTCTCAGACCGTCTGTCTCAGACCGTCTGTCTCAGACCGTCTGTCTCAGACCGTCTGTCTCAGACCGTCTGTCTCAGACCGTCTGTCTCAGGCCGTCTGTCTCAGACCGTCTGTCTCAGAACGTCTAGCTCAGCCCGTCTGTCTCAGAACGTCTGTCTCAGACCGTCTGTCACAGACCTTCTGCCTCAGATCATCTGCCTCAGTCCGTCTATCTCGGCCCGCCGGTCTCAGACCGTCTGTCTCAGACCAGCTGTCTCAGATCGTCTATCTCAGACCGTCTATCTCAACCCATCTGTTTCAGACCGTCTGTTTCAGACCATCTATCTCAGCACGTCGGTCTCATACCGTCTGCCTCAGACCGCCTGTATCAGACCGTCTGTCTCAGACCGTCTGTCTCAGACCGTCTGTCTCAGACCGTCTGTCTCAGTACGTATATCTCAGATAGTCTGTCTCAGACCAGCTGTCTCAGTCGGTCTGTCTCAGACCAGCTGTCTCAGTCGGTCTGTCTCAGCCCGTCTATCTCAGCCCGTCTGTTTCAGACCGTCTGTCTCAGACCGTCTGTCTCAGACCGTCTGTCTCAGACCGTCTGTCTCAGTACGTATATCTCAGATAGTCTGTCTCAGAACGTCTGTCTCAGACCGTCTGTCACAGACCTTCTGCCTCAGATCATCTGTCTCAGTCCGTCTATCTCGGCCCGCCGGTCTCAGACCGTCTGTCTCAGACCAGCTGTCTCAGATCGTCTATCTCAGACCGTCTATCTCAACCCGTCTGTTTCAGACCGTCTGTTTCAGACCATCTATCTCAGCACGTCGGTCTCATACCGTCTGCCTCAGACCGCCTGTATCAGACCGTCTGTCTCAGACCGTCTGTCTCAGACCGTCTGTCTCAGACCGTCTGTCTCAGTACGTATATCTCAGATAGTCTGTCTCAGAACGTCTGTCTCAGACCGTCTGTCTCAGACCGTCTGTCTCAGACCGCCTGCCTCAGATCGTCTGTCTCAGACCGTCTGTCTCAGACCGTCTGCCTCACATCATCTGTCTCAGCCCGTCTATCTCGGCCCGTCGGTCTCAGACCGTCTGTCTCAGACCAGCTGTCTCAGTCGGTCTGTCTCAGACCAGCTGTCTCAGTCGGTCTGTCTCAGCCCGTCTATCACAGCCCGTCTGTCTCAGACCGTCTGTCTCAGACCGTCTGTCTCCGACCGTCTGTCTCAGACCGTCTGTCTCAGACCGTCTGTCTCAGACCGTCTGTCTCAGACCGTCTGTCTCAGACCGTCTGTCTCAGACCGTCTGTCTCAGGCCGTCTGTCTCAGACCGTCTGTCTCAGAACGTCTAGCTCAGCCCGTCTGTCTCAGACCGTCAGTCTCAGACCGTCTGCCTCAGATCGGCTGTCTCAGACTGTCTATCTCAGCCCGTCTGTATCAGACCATCTATCTCAGCACGTCGGCCTCATACCGTCTGTCTCAGTCCGTCCGTCTCAGACCGCCCGTCTCAGACCGTCTGTCTCAGACCGTCTGTCTCAGACCGTCTGTCTCAGGCCGTCTGCTTAATACCGTCTATCTCGTCCCGTCGGTCTCAGACCAGCTGTCTCAGACCGCCTGTCTCAGACCGCCTGTTTCAGACCGTCTGTCTCAGACCGTATGTCTCAGACCGTCGGTCTCAGACCGTCTGCCTCAGATCGTCTGTCGCAGACCGTCTATCTCACCCCGTCTGTCTCAGACCGTCTGTCTCAGAACGTCTGTCTCAGACCGTCTGTCTCAGACCGTCTGTCTCAGAACGTCTGTCTCAGCCCGTCTATCTCTGCCCGTCGGCCGCAGAACGTCTGTCTCAGACCGTCTGCCTCAGATCGTCTATCTCAGACCGTCTATCTCAGCCCGTCTGTTTCAGACCATCTATCTCAGCACGTCGGTCTCATACCGTCTGTCTCAGACCGGCTATCTCGTCCCGTCTGTCTCAGACCGTCTGTCTCAGCCCGTCTATCTCGGCCCTTCGGTCTCAGACCGTCTGTCTCAGTCCGTCTGCCACAGATCATCTGTCTCAGACCGTCGGTCTCAGTACGTATATCTCAGATAGTCTGTCTCAGAACGTCTGTCTCAGCCCGTCGGTCTCAGACCGTCGGTCTCAGACCGTCTGTCTCAGAACATCTGTCTCAGACCGCCTGTCTCAGACCGTCTGTCTCAGATCGTCTGTCTCAGAACGTCTGTCTCAGCCCGTCTATCTCTGCCCGTCGGCCGCAGAACGTCTGTCTCAGACCGTCTGCCACAGATCGTCTGTCTCAGACCGTCTGCCTCAGATCGTCTGTCTCAGACCGTCTGTCTCAGACCGTCTGCCTCACATCATCTGTCTCAGCCCGTCTATCTCGGCCCGTCGGTCTCAGACCGTCTGTTTCAGACCATCTATCTCAGCACGTCGGTCTCATACCGTCTGCCTCAGACCGCCTGTATCAGACCGTCTGTCTCAGACCGTCTGTCTCAGACCGTCTGTCTCAGACCGTCTGTCTCAGACCGTCTGTCTCAGACCGTCTGTCTCAGACCGTCAGTCTCAGACCGTCTGCCTCAGATCGGCTGTCTCAGACCGTCTATCTCAGCCCGTCTGTATCAGACCATCTATCTCAGCACGTCGGCCTCATACCGTCTGTCTCAGACCGTCTGTCTCAGACCGTCCGTCTCAGACCGCCCGTCTCAGACCGTCTGTCTCAGACCAGCTGTCTCAGTCGGTCTGTCTCAGCCCGTCTATCACAGCCCGTCTGTCTCAGACCGTCTGTCTCAGACCGTCTGTCTCCGACCGTCTGTCTCAGACCGTCTGTCTCAGACCGTCTGTCTCAGACCGTCTGTCTCAGACCGTCTGTCTCAGACCGTCTGTCTCAGGCCGTCTGTCTCAGACCGTCTGTCTCAGAACGTCTAGCTCAGCCCGTCTGTCTCAGAACGTCTGTCTCAGACCGTCTGTCACAGATCTTCTGCCTCAGATCATCTGCCTCAGTCCGTCTATCTCGGCCCGCCGGTCTCAGACCGTCTGTCTCAGACCAGCTGTCTCAGATCGTCTATCTCAGACCGTCTATCTCAACCCGTCTGTTTCAGACCGTCTGTTTCAGACCATCTATCTCAGCACGTCGGTCTCATACCGTCTGCCTCAGACCGCCTGTATCAGACCGTCTGTCTCAGACCGTCTGTCTCAGACCGTCTGTCTCAGACCGTCTGTCTCAGACCGTCTGTCTCAGACCGTCTGTCTCAGACCGTCTGTCTCAGACCGTCTGTCTCAGACCGTCTGTCTCAGACCGTCTGTCTCAGACCGTCTGTCTCAGACCGTCAGTCTCAGACCGTCTGCCTCAGATCGGCTGTCTCAGACCGTCTATCTCAGCCCGTCTGTATCAGACCATCTATCTCAGCACGTCGGCCTCATACCGTCTGTCTCAGATCGTCTGTCTCAGACCGTCCGTCTCAGACCGCCCGTCTCAGACCGTCTGTCTCAGACCGTCTGTCTCAGACCGTCTGTCTCAGGCCGTCTGTTTAATACCGTCTATCTCGTCCCGTCGGTCTCAGACCAGCTGTCTCAGACCGCCTGTCCCAGACCGCCTGTTTCAGACCGTCTGTCTCAGACCGTATGTCTCAGACCGTCTGTCTCAGACCGTCTGCCTCAGATCGTCTGTCTCAGACCGTCTATCTCAGCCCGTCTGTATCAGACCATCTATCTCAGCACGTCGGCCTCATACCGTCTGTCTCAGACCGTCTGTCTCAGACCGTCCGTCTCAGACCGTCCGTCTCAGACCGTCTGTCTCAGACCGTCTGTCTCAGACCGTCCGTCTCAGACCGTCTGTCTCAGACCGTCTGTCGCAGACCGTCTGCCTCAGATCATCTGTCTCAGTCCGTCTATCTCGGCCCGCCGGTCTCAGACCGTCTGTCTCAGACCAGCTGTCTCAGTCGGTCTGTCTCAGCCCGTCTATCACAGCCCGTCTGTCTCAGACCGTCTGTCTCAGACCGTCTGTCTCAGACCGTCTGCCTCAGATCGTCTGTCTCAGACCGTCTATCTCAGCCCGTCTGTATCAGACCATCTATCTCAGCACGTCGGCCTCATACCATCTGTCTCAGACCGTCTGCCTCAGATCGTCTGTCTCAGACCGTCTGCCTCGGATCATCTGTCTCAGCCCGTCTATCTCAGACCGTCTGTCTCAGACCGTCTGTCTCAGACCGTCTGCCTCAGATCATCTGTCTCAGCCTGTCTATGTCGGCCCGCCGGTCTCAGACCGTCTGTCTCAGACCAGCTGTCTCAGTCGGTCTGTCTCAGCCCGTCTATCACAGCCCGTCTGTCTCAGACCGTCTGTCTCAGACCGTCTGTCTCAGACCGTCTGTCTCAGACCGTCTGTCTCAGACCGTCTGTCTCAAACCGTCTGTCTCGGACCGTCTGTCTCAGACCGTCTGCCTCAGATCGTCTATCTCAGACCGTCTATCTCAGCCCGTCTGTTTCAGACCGTCTGTTTCAGACCATCTATCTCAGCACGTCGGTCTCATACCGTCTGTCTCAGACCGTCTGTCTCAGACCGTCTGTCTACGGCCGTCTGTCTCAGACCGTCTGTCTCAGAACGTCTAGCTCAGCCCGTCTGTCTCAGAACGTCTAGCTCAGCCCGTCTGTCTCAGACCGTCATTCTCAGACCGTCTGCCTCAGATCGGCTGTCTCAGACCGTCTATCTCAGCCCGTCTGTATCAGACCATCTATCTCAGCACGTCGGCCTCATACCGTCTGTCTCAGACCGTCTGTCTCAGACCGTCCGTCTCAGACCGCCCGTCTCAGACCGTCTGTCTCAGACCGTCTGTCTCAGACCGTCTGTCTCAGGCCGTCTGCTTAATACCGTCTATCTCGTCCCGTCGGTCTCAGACCAGCTGTCTCAGACCGCCTGTCTCAGACCGCCTGTTTCAGACCGTCTGTCTCAGATCGACTGTCTCAGACCGTCTATCTCAGCCCGTCTGTATCAGACCATCTATCTCAGCACGTCGGCCTCATACCGTCTGTCTCAGACCGTCTGTCTCAGACCGTCCGTCTCAGACCGCCCGTCTCAGACCGTCTGTCTCAGACCGTCTGTCTCAGACCGTCTGTCTCAGACCGTCTGTCTCAGGCCGTCTGCTTAATACCGTCTATCTCGTCCCGTCGGTCTCAGACCGTCTGTCTCAGACCGTCTGTCTCAGACCGTCTGTCTCAGACCGTCTGTCTCAGGCCGTCTGTCTCAGACCGTCTGTCTCAGAACGTCTAGCTCAGCCCGTCTGTCTCAGAACGTCTGTCTCAGACCGTCTGTCTCAGACCGTCCGTCTCAGACCGTCTGCCTCAGATCGTCTGTCTCAGACCGTCTGTCTCAGACCAGCTGTCTCAGTCGGTCTGTCTCAGACCAGCTGTCTCAGTCGGTCTGTCTCAGCCCGTCTATCACAGCCCGTCTGTCTCAGACCGTCTGTCTCAGACCGTCTGTCTCAGACCGTCTGTCCCCGACCGTCTGTCTCAGACCGTCTGTCTCAGACCGTCTGTCTCAGACCGTCTGTCTCAGACCGTCTGTCTCAGACCGTCTGTCTCAGACCGTCTGTCTCAGACCGTCTGTCTCAGGCCGTCTGTCTCAGACCGTCTGTCTCAGAACGTCTAGCTCAGCCCGTCTGTCTCAGAACGTCTGTCTCAGACCGTCTGTCACAGACCTTCTGCCTCAGATCATCTGCCTCAGTCCGTCTATCTCGGCCCGCCGGTCTCAGACCGTCTGTCTCAGACCAGCTGTCTCAGATCGTCTATCTCAGACCGTCTATCTCAACCCATCTGTTTCAGACCGTCTGTTTCAGACCATCTATCTCAGCACGTCGGTCTCATACCGTCTGCCTCAGACCGCCTGTATCAGACCGTCTGTCTCAGACCGTCTGTCTCAGACCGTCTGTCTCAGTACGTATATCTCAGATAGTCTGTCTCAGACCAGCTGTCTCAGTCGGTCTGTCTCAGACCAGCTGTCTCAGTCGGTCTGTCTCAGCCCGTCTATCTCAGCCCGTCTGTTTCAGACCGTCTGTCTCAGACCGTCTGTCTCAGACCGTCTGTCTCAGACCGTCTGTCTCAGACCGTCTGTCTCAGTACGTATATCTCAGATAGTCTGTCTCAGAACGTCTGTCTCAGACCGTCTGTCTCAGACCGTCTGTCTCAGAACGTCTGTCTCAGCCCGTCTATCTCTGCCCGTCGGCCGCAGAACGTCTGTCTCAGACCGTCTGCCTCAGTCCGTCTGTCTCAGACCGTCCGTCTCAGACCGCCCGTCTCAGACCGTCTGTCTCAGACCGTCTGTCTCAGACCGTCTGTCTCAGACCGTCTGTCTCAGGCCGTCTGCTTAATACCGTCTATCTCGTCCCGTCGGTCTCAGACCAGCTGTCTCAGACCGCCTGTCTCAGACCGCCTGTTTCAGACCGTCTGTCTCAGACCGTATGTCTCAGACCGTCTAGCTCAGCCCGTCTGTCTCAGAACGTCTAGCTCAGCCCGTCTGTCTCAGACCGTCATTCTCAGACCGTCTGCCTCAGATCGACTGTCTCAGACCGTCTATCTCAGCCCGTCTGTATCAGACCATCTATCTCAGCACGTCGGCCTCATACCGTCTGTCTCAGACCGTCTGTCTCAGACCGTCCGTCTCAGACCGCCCGTCTCAGACCGTCTGTCTCAGACCGTCTGTCTCAGACCGTCTGTCTCAGACCGTCTGTCTCAGGCCGTCTGCTTAATACCGTCTATCTCGTCCCGTCGGTCTCAGACCGTCTGTCTCAGACCGTCTGTCTCAGACCGTCTGTCTCAGACCGTCTGTCTCAGACCGTCTGTCTCAGGCCGTCTGTCTCAGACCGTCTGTCTCAGAACGTCTAGCTCAGCCCGTCTGTCTCAGAACGTCTGTCTCAGACCGTCTGTCTCAGACCGTCCGTCTCAGACCGTCTGCCTCAGATCGTCTGTCTCAGACCGTCTGTCTCAGACCAGCTGTCTCAGTCGGTCTGTCTCAGACCAGCTGTCTCAGTCGGTCTGTCTCAGCCCGTCTATCACAGCCCGTCTGTCTCAGACCGTCTGTCTCAGACCGTCTGTCTCAGACCGTCTGTCCCCGACCGTCTGTCTCAGACCGTCTGTCTCAGACCGTCTGTCTCAGACCGTCTGTCTCAGACCGTCTGTCTCAGACCGTCTGTCTCAGACCGTCTGTCTCAGACCGTCTGTCTCAGACCGTCTGTCTCAGGCCGTCTGTCTCAGACCGTCTGTCTCAGAACGTCTAGCTCAGCCCGTCTGTCTCAGAACGTCTGTCTCAGACCGTCTGTCACAGACCTTCTGCCTCAGATCATCTGCCTCAGTCCGTCTATCTCGGCCCGCCGGTCTCAGACCGTCTGTCTCAGACCAGCTGTCTCAGATCGTCTATCTCAGACCGTCTATCTCAACCCATCTGTTTCAGACCGTCTGTTTCAGACCATCTATCTCAGCACGTCGGTCTCATACCGTCTGCCTCAGACCGCCTGTATCAGACCGTCTGTCTCAGACCGTCTGTCTCAGACCGTCTGTCTCAGACCGTCTGTCTCAGTACGTATATCTCAGATAGTCTGTCTCAGACCAGCTGTCTCAGTCGGTCTGTCTCAGACCAGCTGTCTCAGTCGGTCTGTCTCAGCCCGTCTATCTCAGCCCGTCTGTTTCAGACCGTCTGTCTCAGACCGTCTGTCTCAGACCGTCTGTCTCAGACCGTCTGTCTCAGACCGTCTGTCTCAGTACGTATATCTCAGATAGTCTGTCTCAGAACGTCTGTCTCAGACCGTCTGTCTCAGACCGTCTGTCTCAGAACGTCTGTCTCAGCCCGTCTATCTCTGCCCGTCGGCCGCAGAACGTCTGTCTCAGACCGTCTGCCTCAGTCCGTCTGTCTCAGACCGTCTGTCTCGGACCGTCTGTCTCAGACCGTCTGTCTCAGACCGTCTGCCTCAGATCATCTGTCTCAGCCTGTCTATGTCGGCCCGCCGGTCTCAGACCGTCTGTCTCAGACCAGCTGTCTCAGTCGGTCTGTCTCAGCCCGTCTATCACAGCCCGTCTGTCTCAGACCGTCTGTCTCAGACCGTCTGTCTCAGACCGTCTGTCTCAGACCGTCTGTCTCAAACCGTCTGTCTCAGACCGTCTGTCTCAGACCGTCTGCCTCAGATCGTCTATCTCAGACCGTCTATCTCAGCCCGTCTGTTTCAGACCGTCTGTTTCAGACCATCTATCTCAGCACGTCGGTCGCATACCGTCTGTCTCAGACCGTCTGTCTCAGACCGTCTGTCTCAGGCCGTCTGTCTCAGACCGTCTGTCTCAGAACGTCTAGCTCAGCCCGTCTGTCTCAGAACGTCTAGCTCAGCCCGTCTGTCTCAGACCGTCATTCTCAGACAGTCTGGCTCAGATCGGCTGTCTCAGACCGTCTATCTCAGATCGTCTGTCTCAGACCGTCTATCTCAGCCCGTCTGTATCAGACCATCTATCTCAGCACGTCGGCCTCATACCGTCTGTCTCAGACCGTCTGTCTCAGACCGTCCGTCTCAGACCGTCCGTCTCAGACCGTCTGTCTCAGACCGTCTGTCTCAGACCGTCCGTCTCAGACCGTCTGTCTCAGACCGTCTGTCGCAGACCGTCTGCCTCAGATCATCTGTCTCAGTCCGTCTATCTCGGCCCGCCGGTCTCAGACCGTCTGTCTCAGACCAGCTGTCTCAGTCGGTCTGTCTCAGCCCGTCTATCACAGCCCGTCTGTCTCAGACCGTCTGTCTCAGACCGTCTGTCTCAGACCGTCTGCCTCAGATCGTCTGTCTCAGACCGTCTATCTCAGCCCGTCTGTATCAGACCATCTATCTCAGCACGTCGGCCTCATACCATCTGTCTCAGACCGTCTGCCTCAGATCGTCTGTCTCAGACCGTCTGCCTCGGATCATCTGTCTCAGCCCGTCTATCTCAGACCGTCTGTCTCAGACCGTCTGTCTCAGACCGTCTGCCTCAGATCATCTGTCTCAGCCTGTCTATGTCGGCCCGCCGGTCTCAGACCGTCTGTCTCAGACCAGCTGTCTCAGTCGGTCTGTCTCAGCCCGTCTATCACAGCCCGTCTGTCTCAGACCGTCTGTCTCAGACCGTCTGTCTCAGACCGTCTGTCTCAGACCGTCTGTCTCAGACCGTCTGTCTCAAACCGTCTGTCTCGGACCGTCTGTCTCAGACCGTCTGCCTCAGATCGTCTATCTCAGACCGTCTATCTCAGCCCGTCTGTTTCAGACCGTCTGTTTCAGACCATCTATCTCAGCACGTCGGTCTCATACCGTCTGTCTCAGACCGTCTGTCTCAGACCGTCTGTCTACGGCCGTCTGTCTCAGACCGTCTGTCTCAGAACGTCTAGCTCAGCCCGTCTGTCTCAGAACGTCTAGCTCAGCCCGTCTGTCTCAGACCGTCATTCTCAGACCGTCTGCCTCAGATCGGCTGTCTCAGACCGTCTGTCTCAGACCGTCTGTCTCAGACCGTCTGTCTCAGACCGTCTGTCTCAGACCGTCTGTCTCAGACCGTCTGTCTCAGACCGTCTGTCTCAAACCGTCTGTCTCAGCACGTCGGCCTCATACCGTCTGTCTCAGACCGTCTGTCTCAGACCGTCCGTCTCAGACCGCCCGTCTCAGACCGTCTGTCTCAGACCGTCTGTCTCAGACCGTCTGTCTCAGACCGTCTGTCTCAGGCCGTCTGCTTAATACCGTCTATCTCGTCCCGTCGGTCTCAGACCAGCTGTCTCAGACCGCCTGTCTCAGACCGCCTGTTTCAGACCGTCTGTCTCAGACCGTATGTCTCAGACCGTCTAGCTCAGCCCGTCTGTCTCAGAACGTCTAGCTCAGCCCGTCTGTCTCAGACCGTCATTCTCAGACCGTCTGCCTCAGATCGGCTGTCTCAGACCGTCTATCTCAGCCCGTCTGTATCAGACCATCTATCTCAGCACGTCGGCCTCATACCGTCTGTCTCAGACCGTCTGTCTCAGACCGTCCGTCTCAGACCGCCCGTCTCAGACCGTCTGTCTCAGACCGTCTGTCTCAGACCGTCTGTCTCAGACCGTCTGTCTCAGGCCGTCTGCTTAATACCGTCTATCTCGTCCCGTCGGTCTCAGACCGTCTGTCTCAGACCGTCTGTCTCAGACCGTCTGTCTCAGACCGTCTGTCTCAGGCCGTCTGTCTCAGACCGTCTGTCTCAGAACGTCTAGCTCAGCCCGTCTGTCTCAGAACGTCTGTCTCAGACCGTCTGTCTCAGACCGTCCGTCTCAGACCGTCTGCCTCAGATCGTCTGTCTCAGACCGTCTGTCTCAGACCAGCTGTCTCAGTCGGTCTGTCTCAGACCAGCTGTCTCAGTCGGTCTGTCTCAGCCCGTCTATCACAGCCCGTCTGTCTCAGACCGTCTGTCTCAGACCGTCTGTCTCAGACCGTCTGTCCCCGACCGTCTGTCTCAGACCGTCTGTCTCAGACCGTCTGTCTCAGACCGTCTGTCTCAGACCGTCTGTCTCAGACCGTCTGTCTCAGACCGTCTGTCTCAGACCGTCTGTCTCAGACCGTCTGTCTCAGGCCGTCTGTCTCAGACCGTCTGTCTCAGAACGTCTAGCTCAGCCCGTCTGTCTCAGAACGTCTGTCTCAGACCGTCTGTCACAGACCTTCTGCCTCAGATCATCTGCCTCAGTCCGTCTATCTCGGCCCGCCGGTCTCAGACCGTCTGTCTCAGACCAGCTGTCTCAGATCGTCTATCTCAGACCGTCTATCTCAACCCATCTGTTTCAGACCGTCTGTTTCAGACCATCTATCTCAGCACGTCGGTCTCATACCGTCTGCCTCAGACCGCCTGTATCAGACCGTCTGTCTCAGACCGTCTGTCTCAGACCGTCTGTCTCAGACCGTCTGTCTCAGTACGTATATCTCAGATAGTCTGTCTCAGACCAGCTGTCTCAGTCGGTCTGTCTCAGACCAGCTGTCTCAGTCGGTCTGTCTCAGCCCGTCTATCTCAGCCCGTCTGTTTCAGACCGTCTGTCTCAGACCGTCTGTCTCAGACCGTCTGTCTCAGACCGTCTGTCTCAGACCGTCTGTCTCAGTACGTATATCTCAGATAGTCTGTCTCAGAACGTCTGTCTCAGACCGTCTGTCTCAGACCGTCTGTCTCAGAACGTCTGTCTCAGCCCGTCTATCTCTGCCCGTCGGCCGCAGAACGTCTGTCTCAGACCGTCTGCCTCAGTCCGTCTGTCTCAGACCGTCTGTCTCGGACCGTCTGTCTCAGACCGTCTGTCTCAGACCGTCTGCCTCAGATCATCTGTCTCAGCCTGTCTATGTCGGCCCGCCGGTCTCAGACCGTCTGTCTCAGACCAGCTGTCTCAGTCGGTCTGTCTCAGCCCGTCTATCACAGCCCGTCTGTCTCAGACCGTCTGTCTCAGACCGTCTGTCTCAGACCGTCTGTCTCAGACCGTCTGTCTCAAACCGTCTGTCTCAGACCGTCTGTCTCAGACCGTCTGCCTCAGATCGTCTATCTCAGACCGTCTATCTCAGCCCGTCTGTTTCAGACCGTCTGTTTCAGACCATCTATCTCAGCACGTCGGTCGCATACCGTCTGTCTCAGACCGTCTGTCTCAGACCGTCTGTCTCAGGCCGTCTGTCTCAGACCGTCTGTCTCAGAACGTCTAGCTCAGCCCGTCTGTCTCAGAACGTCTAGCTCAGCCCGTCTGTCTCAGACCGTCATTCTCAGACAGTCTGGCTCAGATCGGCTGTCTCAGACCGTCTATCTCAGCCCGTCTGTATCAGACCATCTATCTCAGCACGTCGGCCTCATACCGTCTGTCTCAGACCGTCTGTCTCAGACCGTCCGTCTCAGACCGCCCGTCTCAGACCGTCTGTCTCAGACCGTCTGTCTCAGACCGTCTGTCTCAGGCCGTCTGCTTAATACCGTCTATCTCGTCCCGTCGGTCTCAGACCAGCTGTCTCAGACCGCCTGTCTCAGACAGCCTGTTTCAGACCGTCTGTCTCAGACCGTATGTCTCAGACCGTCGGTCTCAGACCGTCTGCCTCAGATCGTCTGTCGCAGACCGTCTATCTCTGCCCGTCGGCCGCAGAACGTCTGTCTCAGACCGTCTGCCTCAGATCGTCTATCTCAGACCGTCTATCTCAGCCCGTCTGTATCAGACCATCTATCTCAGCACGTCGGCCTCATACCGTCTGTCTCAGACCGTCTGTCTCAGACCGTCCGTCTCAGACCGTCTGCCTCAGATCGTCTGTCTCAGACCGTCTGTCTCAGACCGTCTGTCTCAGACCGTCTGTATCAGACCGTCTGTCTCAGACCGTCTGTCTCAGTACGTATATCTCAGATAGTCTGTCTCAGAACGTCTGTCTCAGACCGTCTGTCTCAGACCGTCTGTCTCAGAACGTCTGTCTCAGCCCGTCTATCTGTGCCCGTCGGCCGCAGAACGTCTGTCTCAGACCGTCTGCCTCAGTCCGTCTGTCTCAGACCGTCTGTCTCAGACCGTCTGTCTCAGTACGTATATCTCAGATAGTCTGTCTCAGAACGTCTGTCTCAGACCGTCTGTCTCAGACCGTCTGTCTCAGAACGTCTGTCTCAGCCCGTCTATCTCTGCCCGTCGGCCGCAGAACGTCTGTCTCAGACCGTCTGCCTCAGATCGTCTATCTCAGACCGTCTATCTCAGCCCGTCTGTTTCAGACCATCTATCTCAGCACGTCGGTCTCATACCGTCTGTCTCAGACCGGCTATCTCGTCCCGTCTGTCTCAGACCGTCTGTCTCACCCCGTCTATCTCGGCCCGTCGGTCTCAGACGGTCTGTCTCAGTCCGTCTGCCTCAGATCATCTGTCTCAGACCGTCGGTCTCAGTACGTATATCTCAGATAGTCTGTCTCAGAACGTCTGTCTCAGCCCGTCGGTCTCAGACCGTCTGTCTCAGAACATCTGTCTCAGACCGCCTGTCTCAGACCGTCTGTCTCAGATCGTCTGTCTCAGAACGTCTGTCTCAGCCCGTCTATCTCTGCCCGTCGGCCGCAGAACGTCTGTCTCAGACCGTCTGCCTCAGATCGTCTGTCTCAGACCGTCTGCCTCAGATCGTCTGTCTCAGACCGTCTGTCTCAGACCGTCTGCCTCAGACCGTCTGTCTCAGACCGTCTGTCTCAGACCGTCTGTCTCAGACCGTCTGTCTCAGACCGTCTGTCTCAGACCGTCTGTCTCAGACCGTCTGTCTCAGGCCGTCTGTCTCAGACCGTCTGTCTCAGAACGTCTAGTTCAGCCCGTCTGTCTCAGAACGTCTAGCTCAGCCCGTTTGTCTCAGACCGTCTGTCTCAGACCGTCTGTCTCAGACCGTCAGTGTCAGACCGTCTGCCTCAGATCGGCTGTCTCAGACCGTCAATCTCAGCCCGTCTGTATCAGACCATCTATCTCAGCACGTCGGCCTCATACCGTCTGTCTCAGACCGTCTGTCTCAGACCGTCCGTCTCAGACCGCCCGTCTCAGACCGTCTATCTCGGCCCGTCGGTCTCAGACCGTCTGTCTCAGACCAGCTGTCTCAGTCGGTCTGTCTCAGACCAGCTGTCTCAGTCGGTCTGTCTCAGCCCGTCTATCACAGCCCGTCTGTCTCAGACCGTGTGTCTCAGACCGTCTGTCTCCGACCGTCTGTCTCAGACCGTCTGTCTCAGACCGTCTGTCTCAGGCCGTCTGTCTCAGACCGTCTGTCTCAGACCGTCTGTCTCAGACCGTCTGTCTCAGGCCGTCTGTCTCAGACCGTCTGTCTCAGAACGTCTAGCTCAGCCCGTCTGTCTCAGAACGTCTGTCTCAGACCGTCTGTCACAGACCTTCTGCCTCAGATCATCTGTCTCAGTCCGTCTATCTCGGCCCGCCGGTCTCAGACCGTCTGTCTCAGACCAGCTGTCTCAGATCGTCTATCTCAGACCGTCTATCTCAACCCGTCTGTTTCAGACCGTCTGTTTCAGACCATCTATCTCAGCACGTCGGTCTCATACCGTCTGCCTCAGACCGCCTGTATCAGACCGTCTGTCTCAGACCGTCTGTCTCAGACCGTCTGTCTCAGACCGTCTGTCTCAGACCGTCTGTCTCAGTACGTATATCTCAGATAGTCTGTCTCAGAACGTCTGTCTCAGACCGTCTGTCTCAGACCGTCTGTCTCAGAACGTCTGTCTCAGCCCGTCTATCTCTGCCCGTCGGCCGCAGAACGTCTGTCTCAGACCGTCTGCCTCAGATCGTCTATCTCAGACCGTCTATCTCAGCCCGTCTGTTTCAGACCATCTATCTCAGCACGTCGGTCTCATACCGTCTGTCTCAGACCGTCTGTCTCACCCCGTCTATCTCGGCCCGTCGGTCTCAGACCGTCTGTCTCAGTCCGTCTGCCTCAGATCATCTGTCTCAGACCGTCGGTCTCAGTACGTATATCTCAGATAGTCAGTCTCAGAACGTCTGTCTCAGCCCGTCGGTCTCAGACCGTCTGTCTCAGAACATCTGTCTCAGACCGCCTGTCTCAGACCGTCTGTCTCAGATCGTCTGTCTCAGAACGTCTGTGTCAGCCCGTCTATCTCTGCCCGTCGGCCGCAGACCGTCTGCCTCAGACCGTCTGTCTCAGACCGTCTGTCTCAGACCGTCTGTCTCAGACCGTCTGTCTCAGACCGTCTGTCTCAGACCGTCTGTCTCAGACCGTCTGTCTCAGACCGTCTGTCTCAGGCCGTCTGTCTCAGACCGTCTGTCTCAGAACGTCTAGTTCAGCCCGTCTGTCTCAGAACGTCTAGCTCAGCCCGTCTGTCTCAGACCGTCTGTCTCAGACCGTCTGTCTCAGACCGTCAGTCTCAGACCGTCTGCCTCAGATCGGCTGTCTCAGACCGTCAATCTCAGCCCGTCTGTATCAGACCATCTATCTCAGCACGTCGGCCTCATACCGTCTGTCTCAGACCGTCTGTCTCAGACCGTCCGTCTCAGACCGCCCGTCTCAGACCGTCTGTCTCAGACCGTCTGTCTCAGACCGTCTGTCTCAGGCCGTCTGTTTAATACCGTCTATCTCGTCCCGTCGGTCTCAGACCAGCTGTCTCAGACCGCCTGTCTCAGACCGCCTGTTTCAGACCGTCTGTCTCAGACCGTATGTCTCAGACCGTCTGTCTCAGACCGTCTGCCTCAGATCGTCTGTCTCAGACCGTCTATCTCAGCCCGTCTGTATCAGACCATCTATCTCAGCACGTCGGCCTCATACCGTCCGTCTCAGACCGTCTGTCTCAGACCTTCCGTCTCAGACCGTCCGTCTCAGACCGTCTGTCTCAGACCGTCTATCTCAGACCGTCCGTCTCAGACCGTCTGTCTCAGACCGTCTGTCTCAGACCGTCTGTCGCAGACCGTCTGCCTCAGATCATCTGTCTTAGTCCGTCTATCTCGGCCCGCCGGCCTCAGACCGTCTGTCTCAGACCAGCTGTCTCAGTCGGTCTGTCTCAGCCCGTCTATCACAGCCCGTCTGTCTCAGACCGTCTGTCTCAGACCGTCTGTCTCAGACCGTCTGTATCAGACCATCTATCTCAGCACGTCGGCCTCATACCGTCTGTCTCAGACCGTCTGCCTCAGATCGTCTGTCTCGGACCGTCTGCCTCGGATCATCTGTCTCAGCCCGTCTATCTCAGACCGTCTGTCTCAGACCGTCTGTCTCAGACCGTCTGTCTCAGACCGTCTGCCTCAGATCATCTGTCTCAGCCTGTCAATGTCGGCCCGCCGGTCTCAGACCGTCTGTCTCAGACCAGCTGTCTCAGTCGGTCTGTCTCAGCCCGTCTATCACAGCCCGTCTGTCTCAGACCGTCTGTCTCAGACCGTCTGTCTCAGACCGTCTGTCTCAGACCGTCTGTCTCAGACCGTCTGTCTCAGACCGTCTGTCTCAGACCGTCTGTCTCAGACCGTCTGCCTCAGATCGTCTATCTCAGACCGTCTATCTCAGCCCGTCTGTTTCAGACCATCTATCTCAGCACGTCGGTCTCATACCGTCTGTCTCAGACCGTCTGTCTCAGACCGTCTGTCTCAGGCCGTCTGTCTCAGACCGTCTGTCTCAGAACGTCTAGCTCAGCCCGTCTGTCTCAGAACGTCTAGCTCAGCCCGTCTGTCTCAGACCGACTGCCTCAGATCGTCTGTCGCAGACCGTCTATCTCACCCCGTCTGTATCAGACCATCTATCTCAGCACGTCGGCCTCAGACCGTCTATCTCACCCCGTCTGTATCAGACCATCTATCTCAGCACGTCGGCCTCAGACCGTCTGTCTCAGACCGTCTGTCTCAGACCGTCTGTCTCAGACCGTCTGTCTCAGACCGTCTGTCTCAGGTCGTCTGTCTCAGACCGTCTGTCTCAGAACGTCTGTCTCAGACCGTCTGTCTCAGACCGTCTGTCTCAGAACGTCTGTCTCAGCCCGTCTATCTCTGCCCGTCGGCCGCAGAACGTCTGTCTCAGACCGTCTGCCTCAGATCGTCTATCTCAGACCGTCTATCTCAGCCCGTCTGTTTCAGCCCGTCTGTTTCAGACCATCTATCTCAGCACGTCGGTCTCATACCGTCTGTCTCAGACCGGCTATCTCGTCCCGTCTGTCTCAGCCCGTCTATCTCGGCCCGTCGGTCTCAGACCGTCTGTCTCAGTCCGTCTGCCTCAGATCATCTGTCTCAGACCGTCGGTCTCAGTACGTATATCTCAGATAGTCTGTCTCAGAACGTCTGTCTCAGCCCGTCGGTCTCAGACCGTCTGTCTCAGAACATCTGTCTCAGACCGCCTGTCTCAGACCGTCTGTCTCAGATCGTCTGTCTCAGAACGTCTGTCTCAGCCCGTCTATCTCTGCCCGTCGGCCGCAGAACGTCTGTCTCAGACCGTCTGCCACAGATCGCCTGTCTCAGACCGTCTGCCTCAGACCGTCTGCCTCACATCATCTGTCTCAGCCCGTCTATCTCGGCCCGTCGGTCTCAGACCGTCTGTCTCAGACCAGCTGTCTCAGTCGGTCTGTCTCAGACCAGCTGTCTCAGTCGGTCTGTCTCAGCCCGTCTATCACAGCCCGTCTGTCTCAGACCGTCTGTCTCAGACCGTCTGTCTCAGACCGTCTGTCTCCGACCGTCTGTCTCAGACCGTCTGTCTCAGACCGTCTGTCTCAGACCGTCTGTCTCAGACCGTCTGTCTCAGACCGTCTGTCTCAGACCGTCTGTCTCAGACCGTCTGTCTCAGACCGTCTGTCTCAGACCGTCTGTCTCAGACCGTCTGTCCAGACCGTCTGTCTCAGGCCGTCTGTCTCAGACCGTCTGTCTCAGAACGTCTAGCTCAGCCCGTCTGTCTCAGAACGTCTAGCTCAGCCCGTCTGTCTCAGACCGTCTGTCTCAGACCGTCAGTCTCAGACCGTCTGCCTCAGATCGGCTGTCTCAGACCGTCTATCTCAGCCCGTCTGTATCACACCATCTATCTCAGCACGTCGGCCTCATACCGTCTGTCTCAGACCGTCTGTCTCAGATCGTCTGTCACAGACCGTCTGCCTCAGATCATCTGTCTCAGTCCGTCTATCTCGGCCCGCCGGTCTCAGACCAGCTGTCTCAGTCGGTCTGTCTCAGCCCGTCTATCTCAGCCCGTCGGCCGCAGAACGTCTGTCTCAGACCGTCTGTCTCAGACCGTCTGTCTCAGACCGTCTGTCTCAGACCGTCTGTCTCAGGCCGTCTGTTTAATACCGTCTATCTCGTCCCGTCGGTCTCAGACCAGCTGTCTCAGACCGCCTGTCTCAGACCGCCTGTTTCAGACCGTCTGTCTCAGACCGTATGTCTCAGACCGTCTGTCTCCGACCGTCTGCCTCAGATCGTCTGTCTCAGACCGTCTATCTCAGCCCGTCTGTATCAGACCATCTATCTCAGCACGTCGGCCTCATACCGTATGTCTCAGACCGTCCGTCTCAGACCGTCCGTCTCAGACCGTCTGTCTCAGACCGTCTGTCTCAGATCGTCTGTCACAGACCGTCTGCCTCAGATCATCTGTCTCAGTCCGTCTATCTCGGCCCGCCGGTCTCAGACCAGCTGTCTCAGTCGGTCTGTCTCAGCCCGTCTATCACAGCCCGTCTGTCTCAGACCGTCTATCTCAGCACGTCGGCCTCATACCGTCTGTCTCAGACCGTCTGTCTCAGACCGTCTGTCTCAGACCGTCTGTCTCAGACCGTCTGTCTCAGACCGTCTGTCTCAGACCGTCTGCCTCAGATCGTCTGACTCAGACCGTCTATCTCAGCCCGTCTGTATCAGACCATCTATCTCAGCACGTCGGCCTCATACCGTCTGTATCAGACCATCTATCTCAGCACGTCGGCCTCATACCGTCTGTCTCAGACCGGCTATCTCGTCCCGTCTGTCTCAGACCGTCTGTCTCAGCCCGTCTATCTCGGCCCGTCGGTCTCAGACCGTCTGTCTCAGTCCGTCTGCCTCAGATCATCTGTCTCAGACCGTCGGTCTCAGTACGTATATCTCAGATAGTCTGTCTCAGAACGTCTGTCTCAGCCCGTCGGTCTCAGACCGTCTGTCTCAGAACATCTGTCTCAGACCGCCTGTCTCAGACAGTCTGTCTCAGACCGTTTGTCTCAGACCGTCTGCCTCAGACCGTCTGTCTCAGACCGTCTGTATCAGACCATCTATCTCAGCACGTCGGCCTCATACCGTCTGTCTCAGACCGTCTGTCTCAGACCGTCCGTCTCAGACCGTCCGTCTCAGACCGTCTGTCTCAGACCGTCTGTCTCAGACCGTCTGTCTCAGGCCGTCTGTCTCAGTCCGTCTGTCTCAGTTCGTCCATATCAGCCCGTCAGCATCAGTCCGTATGTCTCAGATCCTCTGTCTCAGACCGTCTGTCTCAGACCGTCTGTCTCAGACCGTCTGTCTCAGACCGTCTGTCTCAGACCGTCTGTCTCAGACCGTCTGTCTCAGACCGTCTGTCTCAGACCGTCTGTCTCAGACCGTCTGTCTCAGACCGTCTGTCTCAGACCGTCTGTCTCAGACCGTCTGTCTCAGACCGTCTGTCTCAGACCGTCTGTCTCAGACCGTCTGTCTCAGACCGTGTGTCTCAAACCGTCTATGTCCGCCCGTCTGTCTCAGACCGTCTATATCTGCCCGTCTGTCTCAGACCGTCTGTCTCAGACCGCCTGTCTCAGACCGTCTGTCTCAGACCGCCTGTCTCAGTCCGTCTATCTCAGCTCGTCCATATCAGCCCGTCAGCATCAGTCCGTATGTCTCAGATCCTCTGTCTCAGACCGTCTGTCTCAGCCCGTCTGTCTCAGAACGTCTGTCTCAGATCGTCTGTCTCAGAACGTCTGTCTCAGACCGTCTGTCTCAGACCGTCTGTCTCAGACCGTCTGTCTCAGACCGTCTGTCTCAGACCGTCTGTCTCAGACCCTCTGTCTGAAACCGTCTGTCTCAGACCGTCTGTCTCAGACCGTCTGTCTGAGACCGTCTGTCTCAGACCGTCTGTCTCACACCGTCTGTCTCAGACCGTCTGTCTCAGACCGTCTGTCTCAGACCGTCTGTCTCAGACCGTCTGTCTCAGACCGACCGTCTCAGAACGTCTAGCTCAGCCCGTCTGTCTCAGAACGTCTAGCTCAGACCGCCTGTCTCAGACCGTCTGTCTCAGACCGTCTGTCTCAGACCGTCTGCCTCAGATAGTCTGTCTCACACCGTCTGTCTCAGACAGTCTGCCTCAGAACGTCTAGCTCAGCCCGTCTGTCTCAGAACGTCTAGCTCAGACCGTCCGTCTCAGACCGCCCGTCTCAGACCGCCCGTCTCAGACCGTCTGTCTCAGACCGTCTGTCTCAGACCGTCTGTCTCAGACCGTCTGTCTCAGACCGTCTGTCTCAGACCGTCTGTCTCAGGCCGTCTGTTTAATACCGTCTATCTCGTCCCGTCGGTCTCAGACCAGCTGTCTCAGACCGCCTGTCTCAGACCGCCTGTTTCAGACCGTCTGTCTCAGACCGTATGTCTCAGACCGTCTGTCTCAGACCGTCTGCCTCAGATCGTCTGTCTCAGACCGTCTATCTCAGCCCGTCTGTATCAGACCATCTATCTCAGCACGTCGGCCTCATACCGTCTGTCTCAGACCGTCCGTCTCAGACCGTCCGTCTCAGACCGTCTGTCTCACACCGTCTGTCTCCGACCGTCTGTCTCAGATCGTCTGTCTCAGACCGTCTGTCTCAGACCGTCTGTCTCAGACCGTCTGTCTCAGACCGTCTGTCTCAGACCGACCGTCTCAGAACGTCTAGCTCAGCCCGTCTGTCTCAGAACGTCTAGCTCAGACCGCCTGTCTCAGACCGTCTGTCTCAGACCGTCTGTCTCAGACCGTCTGCCTCAGATAGTCTGTCTCACACCGTCTGTCTCAGACCGTCTGTCTCAGAACGTCTAGCTCAGCCCGTCTGTCTCAGAACGTCTAGCTCAGACCGTCTGTCTCAGACCGTCTAGCTCAGCCCGTCTGTCTCAGAACGTCTAGCTCAGACCGCCTGTCTCAGATCGTCTGTCTCAGAACGTCTGTCTCAGCCCGTCTATCTCTGCCTGTCGGCCGCAGAACGTCTGTCTCAGACCGTCTGCCACAGATCGTCTGTCTCAGACCGTCTGCCTCAGATCGTCTGTCTCAGACCGTCTGTCTCAGACCGTCTGCCTCACATCATCTGTCTCAGCCCGTCTATCTCGGCCCGTCGGTCTCAGACCGTCTGTCTCAGACCAGCTGTCTCAGTCGGTCTGTCTCAGACCAGCTGTCTCAGTCGGTCTGTCTCAGCCCGTCTATCACAGCCCGTCTGTCTCAGACCGTCTGTCTCAGACCGTCTGTCTCAGACCGTCTGTCTCCGACCGTCTGTCTCAGACCGTCTGTCTCAGAACGTCTAGCTCAGCCCGTCTGTCTCAGACCGTTTGTCTCAGACCGTCAGTCTCAGACCGTCTGCCTCAGATCGGCTGTCTCAGACCGTCTATCTCAGCCCGTCTGTATCAGACCATCTATCTCAGCACGTCGGCCTCATACCGTCTGTCTCAGACCGTCTGTCTCAGACCGTCCGTCTCAGACCGCCCGTCTCAGACCGCCCGTCTCAGACCGTCTGTCTCAGACCGTCTGTCTCAGACCGTCTGTCTCAGACCGTCTGTCTCAGACCGTGTGTCTCAAACCGTCTATGTCCGCCCGTCTGTCTCAGACCGTCTATATCTGCCCGTCTGTCTCAGACCGTCTGTCTCAGACCGCCTGTCTCAGACCGTCTGTCTCAGCCCGTCTGTCTCAGAACGCCTGTCTCAGATCGTCTGTCTCAGAACGTCTGTCTCAGCCCGTCTATCTCAGCCCGTCGGCCGCAGAATGTCTGTCTCAGACCGTCTGTCCCAGACCGTCTGTCTCAGACCGTCTGTCTCAGACCGTCTGTCTCAGACCGTCTGTCTCAGACCGTCTGTCTCAGACCCTCTGTCTGAAACCGTCTGTCTCAGACCGTCTGTCTCAGACCGTCTGTCTGAGACCGTCTGTCTGAGACCGTCTGTCTCAGACCGTCTGTCTCACACCGTCTGTCTCAGACCGTCTGTCTCAGACCGTCTGTCTCAGACCGTCTGTCTGAGACCGTCTGTCTCAGACCGACCGTCTCAGAACGTCTAGCTCAGCCCGTCTGTCTCAGAACGTCTAGCTCAGACCGCCTGTCTCAGACCGTCTGTCTCAGACCGTCTGTCTCAGACCGTCTGCCTCAGATAGTCTGTCTCACACCGTCTGTCTCAGACCGTCTGTCTCAGAACGTCTAGCTCAGCCCGTCTGTCTCAGAACGTCTACCTCAGACCGTCCGTCTCAGACCGTCTAGCTCAGCCCGTCTGTCTCAGACCGTCTGTCTCAGACCGTCTGTCTCAGACCGTCTGTCTCAGACCGTCTGTCTCAGACCGTCTGTCTCAGGTCGTCTGTCTCAGACCGTCTGTCTCAGAACGTCTAGCTCAGCCCGTCTGTCTCAGAACGTCTAGCTCAGCCCGTCTGTCTCAGACCGTCTGTCTCAGACCGTCTGTCTCAGACCGTCAGTCTCAGACCGTCTGCCTCAGATCGGCTGTCTCAGACCGTCTATCTCAGCCCGTCTGTATCAGACCATCTATCTCAGCACGTCGGCCTCATACCGTCTGTCTCAGACCGTCCGTCTCAGACCGTCCGTCTCAGACCGTCTGTCTCACACCGTCTGTCTCAGACCGCCTGTCTCAGACCGTCTGTCTCAGACCGTCTGTCTCAGACCGACCGTCTCAGAACGTCTAGCTCAGCCCGTCTGTCTCAGAACGTCTAGCTCAGACCGCCTGTCTCAGACCGTCTGTCTCAGACCGTCTGTCTCAGACCGTCTGCCTCAGATAGTCTGTCTCACACCGTCTGTCTCAGACCGTCTGTCTCAGAACGTCTAGCTCAGCCCGTCTGTCTCAGAACGTCTAGCTCAGACCGCCTGTCTCAGATCGTCTGTCTCAGAACGTCTGTCTCAGCCCGTCTATCTCTGCCCGTCGGCCGCAGAACGTCTGTCTCAGACCGTCTGCCACAGATCGTCTGTCTCAGACCGTCTGCCTCAGATCGTCTGTCTCAGACCGTCTGTCTCAGACCGTCTGCCGCAGAACGTCTGTCTCAGACCGTCTGCCACAGATCGTCTGTCTCAGACCGTCTGCCTCAGATCGTCTGTCTCAGACCGTCTGTCTCAGACCGTCTGCCTCACATCATCTGTCTCAGCCCGTCTATCTCGGCCCGTCGGTCTCAGACGGTCTGCCTCAGACCAGCTGTCTCAGTCGGTCTGTCTCAGCCCGTCTATCACAGCCCGTCTGTCTCAGACCGTCTGTCTCAGACCGTCTGTCTCCGACCGTCTGTCTCAGACCGTCTGTCTCAGACCGTCTGTCTCAGACCGTCTGTCTCAGACCGTCTGTCTCAGACCGTCTGTCTCAGACCGTCTGTCTCAGACGGTCTGCCTCAGACCAGCTGTCTCAGTCGGTCTGTCTCAGACCGTCTGTCTCAGACCGTCTGTCTCAGACCGTCTGCCTCAGACCGTCTGTCTCAGACCGTCTGTATCAGACCATCTATCTCAGCACGTCGGCCTCATACCGTGTGTCACAGACCGTCTGTCTCAGACCGTCTGTCTCAGACCGTCTGTCGCAGACCGTCTGTCTCAGACCGTCTGTCTCAGACCGTCTGTCTCAGACCGTCTGTCTCAGTCCGTCTATCTCAGCCCGTCTGAATCAGACCATCTATCTCAGCACGTTGGCCTCATACCGTCTGTCTCGGACCGTCTGTCTCAGACTGTCTGTCTCAGACCGTCTGTCTCAGACCGTCTGTCTCATACCGCCTGTCTCAGACCGTCTGTCTCAGACCGTCTGTCTCAGACCGTCTGTCTCAGGCCGTCTGTTCAATACCGTCTATCTCGTCCCGTCGGTCCCAGACCAGCTGTCTCAGACCGCCTGTCTCAGATCGTCTGTCTCAGACCGTCTGTCTCAGACCGTCTGTCTCAGACCGTCTGTCTCAGACCGTCTGTCTCAGACCGTCTGTCGCAGACCGTCTGTCTCAGACCGTCTGTCTCAGACCGTCTGTCTCAGACCGTCTGTCTCAGACCGTCTGTCTCAGACCGTCTGTCTGAGACCGTCTGTCTCAGACCGTCTGTCTCAGACCGTCTGTCTCAGACCGTCTGTCTCAGACCGTGTGTCTCAAACCGTCTATGTCCGCCCGTCTGTCTCAGACCGTCTATATCTGCCCGTCTGTCTCAGACCGTCTGTCTCAGACCGCCTGTCTCAGACCGTCTGTCTCAGCCCGTCTGTCTCAGAACGCCTGTCTCAGATCGTCTGTCTCAGAACGTCTGTCTCAGCCCGTCTATCTCAGCCCGTCGGCCGCAGAATGTCTGTCTCAGACCGTCTGTCCCAGACCGTCTGTCTCAGACCGTCTGTCTCAGACCGTCTGTCTCAGACCGTCTGTCTCAGACCCTCTGTCTGAAACCGTCTGTCTCAGACCGTCTGTCTCAGACCGTCTGTCTGAGACCGTCTGTCTCAGACCGTCTGTCTCACACCGTCTGTCTCAGACCGTCTGTCTCAGACCGTCTGTCTCAGACCGTCTGTCTCAGACCGTCTGTCTCAGACCGACCGTCTCAGAACGTCTAGCTCAGCCCGTCTGTCTCAGAACGTCTAGCTCAGACCGCCTGTCTCAGACCGTCTGTCTCAGACCGTCTGTCTCAGACCGTCTGCCTCAGATAGTCTGTCTCACACCGTCTGTCTCAGACCGTCTGTCTCAGAACGTCTAGCTCAGCCCGTCTGTCTCAGAACGTCTACCTCAGACCGTCTGTCTCAGACCGTCTAGCTCAGCCCGTCTGTCTCAGAACGTCTAGCTCAGACCGCCTGTCTCAGACCGTCTGTCTCAGACCGTCTGCCTCAGATCGTCTGTGTCAGACCGTCTGTCTCGGACCGTCTGTCTCACACCGTCTGTCTCAGACCGTCTGTCTGAGACCGTCTGTCTCAGACCGTCTGTCTCAGACCGTCTGTCTCAGACCGTCTGTCTCAGACCGTCTGTCTCAGACCGTCTGTCTCAGACCGTCTGTCTCAGACCGTCTGTCTCAGACCGTCTGTCTCAGACCGTCTGTCTCAGACCGTCTGTCTCAGGTCGTCTGTCTCAGACCGTCTGTCTCAGAACGTCTAGCTCAGCCCGTCTGTCTCAGAACGTCTAGCTTAGCCCGTCTGTCTCAGACCGTCTGTCTCAGACCGTCTGTCTCAGACCGTCAGTCTCAGACCGTCTGCCTCAGATCGGCTGTCTCAGACCGTCTATCTCAGCCCGTCTGTATCAGACCATCTATCTCAGCACGTCGGCCTCATACCGTCTGTCTCAGACCGTCCGTCTCAGACCGTCCGTCTCAGACCGTCTGTCTCACACCGTCTGTCTCAGACCGTCTGTCTCAGACCGTCTGTCTCAGACCGTCTGTCTCAGACCGACCGTCTCAGAACGTCTAGCTCAGCCCGTCTGTCTCAGAACGTCTAGCTCAGACCGCCTGTCTCAGACCGTCTGTCTCAGACCGTCTGTCTCAGACCGTCTGTCTCAGACCGTCTGCCTCAGATAGTCTGTCTCACACCGTCTGTCTCAGACCGTCTGTCTCAGAACGTCTAGCTCAGCCCGTCTGTCTCAGAACGTCTAGCTCAGACCGTCTGTCTCAGACCGTCTAGCTCAGCCCGTCTGTCTCAGAACGTCTAGCTCAGACCGCCTGTCTCAGATCGTCTGTCTCAGAACGTCTGTCTCAGACCGTCTGCCACAGATCGTCTGTCTCAGACCGTCTGCCTCAGATCGTCTGTCTCAGACCGTCTGTCTCAGACCGTCTGCCTCACATCATCTGTCTCAGCCCGTCTATCTCGGCCCGTCGGTCTCAGACGGTCTGCCTCAGACCAGCTGTCTCAGTCGGTCTGTCTCAGCCCGTCTATCACAGCCCGTCTGTCTCAGACCGTCTGTCTCAGACCGTCTGTCTCCGACCGTCTGTCTCAGACCGTCTGTCTCAGACCGTCTGTCTCAGACCGTCTGTCTCAGACCGTCTGTCTCAGACCGTCTGTCTCAGACCGTCTGTCTCAGACGGTCTGCCTCAGACCAGCTGTCTCAGTCGGTCTGTCTCAGACCGTCTGTCTCAGACCGTCTGTCTCAGACTGTCTGCCTCAGACCGTCTGTCTCAGACCGTCTGTATCAGACCATCTATCTCAGCACGTCGGCCTCATACCGTCTGTCTCAGACCGTCTGTCTCAGACCGTCCGTCTCAGACCGTCCGTCTCAGACCGTCTGTCTCAGACCGTCTGTCTCAGACCGTCTGCCTCAGACCGTCTGTCTCAGACCGTCTGTCTCAGACCGTCTGTCTCAGACCGTCTGTCTCAGACCGTCTGTCTCAGGCCGTCTGTTTAATACCGTCTATCTCGTCCCGTCGGTCTCAGACCAGCTGTCTCAGACCGCCTGTCTCAGACCGCCTGTTTCAGACCGTCTGTCTCAGACCGTATGTCTCAGACCGTCTGTCTCAGACCGTCTGCCTCAGATCGTCTGTCTCAGACCGTCTATCTCAGCCCGTCTGTATCAGACCATCTATCTCAGCACGTCGGCCTCATACCGTCTGTCTCAGACCGTCCGTCTCAGACCGTCCGTCTCAGACCGTCTGTCTCAGACTGTCTGTCTCAGATCGTCTGTCACAGACCGTCTGCCTCAGATCATCTGTCTCAGTCCGTCTATCTCGGCCCGCCGGTCTCAGACCAGCTGTCTCAGTCGGTCTGTCTCAGCCCGTCTATCACAGCCCGTCTGTCTCAGACCGTCTATCTCAGCACGTCGGCCTCATACCGTCTGTCTCAGACCGTCTGTCTCAGACCGTCTGTCTCAGACCGTCTGTCTCAGACCGTCTGTCTCAGACCGTCTGTCTGAGACCGTCTGTCTCAGACCGTCTGCCTCAGATTGTCTGACTCAGACCGTCTATCTCAGCCCGTCTGTATCAGACCATCTATCTCAGCACGTCGGCCTCATACCGTCTGTCTCAGACCGTCTGTCTCAGACCGTCCGTCTCAGACCGTCCGTCTCAGACCGTCTGTCTCAGACCGTCTGCCTCAGACCGCATATCTCAGACCGTCTGTCTCAGACAGTCTGTCTCAGACCGTCTGTCTCAGACCGTCTGCCTCAGACCGTCTGTCTCAGACCGTCTGTATCAGACCATCTATCTCAGCACGTCGGCCTCATACCGTCTGTCTCAGACCGTCTGTCTCAGACCGTCCGTCTCAGACCGTCCGTCTCAGACCGTCTGTCTCAGACCGTCTGTCTCAGACCGTCTGCCTCAGACCGTCTGTCTCAGACCGTCTGTCTCAGACCGCCTGTCTCAGACCGTCTGTCTCAGACCGCCTGTCTCAGACCGTCTGTCTCAGACCGTCTGCCTCAGATCGTCATTCTCAGACCGTCGGTCTCAGTACGTATATCTCAGATAGTCTGTCTCAGAACGTCTGTCTCAGCCCGTCGGTCTCAGACCGTCTGTCTCAGAACATCTGTCTCAGACCGCCTGTCTCAGACCGTCTGTCTCAGATCGTCTGTCTCAGAACGTCTGTCTCAGCCCGTCTATCTCTGCCCGTCGGCCGCAGAACGTCTGTCTCAGACCGTCTGCCACAGATCGTCTGTCTCAGACCGTCTGCCTCAGATCGTCTGTCTCAGACCGCCTGTCTCAGACCGCCTGTTTCAGACCGTCTGTCTCAGACCGTATGTCTCAGACCGTCTGTCTCAGACCGTCTGCCTCAGATCGTCTGTCTCAGACCGTCTATCTCAGCCCGTCTGTATCAGACCATCTATCTCAGCACGTCGGCCTCATACCGTCTGTCTCAGACCGTCCGTCTCAGACCGTCCGTCTCAGACCGTCTGTCTCACACCGTCTGTCTCAGACCGTCTGTCTCAGACCGTCTGTCTCAGACCGTCTGTCTCAGACCGACCGTCTCAGAACGTCTAGCTCAGCCCGTCTGTCTCAGAACGTCTAGCTCAGACCGCCTGTCTCAGACCGTCTGTCTCAGACCGTCTGTCTCAGACCGTCTGCCTCAGATAGTCTGTCTCACACCGTCTGTCTCAGACCGTCTGTCTCAGAACGTCTAGCTCAGCCCGTCTGTCTCAGAACGTCTAGCTCAGACCGTCTGTCTCAGACCGTCTAGCTCAGCCCGTCTGTCTCAGAACGTCTAGCTCAGACCGCCTGTCTCAGATCGTCTGTCTCAGAACGTCTGTCTCAGCCCGTCTATCTCTGCCCGTCGGCCGCAGAACGTCTGTCTCAGACCGTCTGCCACAGATCGTCTGTCTCAGACCGTCTGCCTCAGATCGTCTGTCTCAGACCGTCTGTCTCAGACCGTCTGCCTCACATCATCTGTCTCAGCCCGTCTATCTCGGCCCGTCGGTCTCAGACGGTCTGTCTCATACCAGCTGTCTCAGTCGGTCTGTCTCAGACCAGCTGTCTCAGTCGGTCTGTCTCAGCCCGTCTATCACAGCCCGTCTGTCTCAGACCGTCTGTCTCAGACCGTCTGTCTCCGACCGTCTGTCTCAGACCGTCTGTCTCAGACCGTCTGTCTCAGGCCGTCTGTCTCAGACCGTCTGTCTCAGACCGTCTGTCTCAGACCGTCTGTCTCAGACCGTCTGTCTCAGACCGTCTGTCTCAGACCGTCTGTCTCAGACCGTCTGTCTCAGACCGTCTGTCTCAGGTCGTCTGTCTCAGACCGTCTGTCTCAGAACGTCTAGCTCAGCCCGTCTGTCTCAGAACGTCTAGCTCAGCCCGTCTGTCTCAGACCGTCTGTCTCAGACCGTCTGTCTCAGACCGTCTGTCTCAGATCGTCTGTCACAGACCGTCTGCCTCAGATCATCTGTCTCAGTCCGTCTATCTCGGCCCGCCGGTCTCAGACCAGCTGTCTCAGTCGGTCTGTCTCAGACCGTCTAGCTCAGCCCGTCTGTCTCAGAACGTCTAGCTCAGACCGCCTGTCTCAGACCGTCTGTCTCAGACCGTCTGCCTCAGATCGTCTGTGTCAGACCGTCTGTCTCGGACCGTCTGTCTCACACCGTCTGTCTCAGACCGTCTGTCTGAGACCGTCTGTCTGAGACCGTCTGTCTCAGACCGTCTGTCTCAGACCGTCTGTCTCAGACCGTCTGTCTCAGACCGTCTGTCTCAGACCGTCTGTCTCAGACCGTCTGTCTCAGACCGTCTGTCTCAGACCGTCTGTCTCAGACCGTCTGTCTCAGGTCGTCTGTCTCAGACCGTCTGTCTCAGAACGTCTAGCTCAGCCCGTCTGTCTCAGAACGTCTAGCTCAGCCCGTCTGTCTCAGACCGTCTGTCTCAGACCGTCTGTCTCAGACCGTCAGTCTCAGACCGTCTGCCTCAGATCGGCTGTCTCAGACCGTCTATCTCAGCCCGTCTGTATCAGACCATCTATCTCAGCACGTCGGCCTCATACCGTCTGTCTCAGACCGTCCGTCTCAGACCGTCCGTCTCAGACCGTCTGTCTCACACCGTCTGTCTCAGACCGTCTGTCTCAGACCGTCTGTCTCAGACCGTCTGTCTCAGACCGACCGTCTCAGAACGTCTAGCTCAGCCCGTCTGTCTCAGAACGTCTAGCTCAGACCGCCTGTCTCAGACCGTCTGTCTCAGACCGTCTGTCTCAGACCGTCTGTCTCAGACCGTCTGCCTCAGACCGTCTGTCTCAGACCGTCTGTCTCAGACCGTCTGTCTCAGACCGTCTGTCTCAGACCGACCGTCTCAGAACGTCTAGCTCAGCCCGTCTGTCTCAGAACGTCTAGCTCAGACCGTCTGTCTCAGACCGTCTGTCTCAGGCCGTCTGTTTAATACCGTCTATCTCGTCCCGTCGGTCTCAGACCAGCTGTCTCAGACCGCCTGTCTCAGACCGCCTGTTTCAGACCGTCTGTCTCAGACCGTATGTCTCAGACCGTCTGTCTCAGACCGTCTGCCTCAGATCGTCTGTCTCAGACCGTCTATCTCAGCCCGTCTGTATCAGACCATCTATCTCAGCACGTCGGCCTCATACCGTCTGTCTCAGACCGTCCGTCTCAGACCGTCCGTCTCAGACCGTCTGTCTCAGACCGTCTGTCTCAGATCGTCTGTCACAGACCGTCTGCCTCAGATCATCTGTCTCAGTCCGTCTATCTCGGCCCGCCGGTCTCAGACCAGCTGTCTCAGTCGGTCTGTCTCAGCCCGTCTATCACAGCCCGTCTGTCTCAGACCGTCTATCTCAGCACGTCGGCCTCATACCGTCTGTCTCAGACCGTCTGTCTCCGACCGTCTGTCTCAGACCGTCTGTCTCAGACCGTCTGTCTCAGACCGTCTGTCTCAGACCGTCTGTCTCAGACCGTCTGTCTCAGACCGTCTGTCTCAGACCGTCTGTCTCAGGTCGTCTGTCTCAGACCGTCTGTCTCAGAACGTCTAGCTCAGCCCGTCTGTCTCAGAACGTCTAGCTCAGCCCGTCTGTCTCAGACCGTCTGTCTCAGACCGTCAGTCTCAGACCGTCAGTCTCAGACCGTCTGCCTCAGATCGGCTGTCTCAGACCGTCTATCTCAGCCCGTCTGTATCAGACCATCTATCTCAGCACGTCGGCCTCATACCGTCTGTCTCAGACCGTCCGTCTCAGACCGTCCGTCTCAGACCGTCCGTCTCAGACCGTCTGTCTCACACCGTCTGTCTCAGACCGTCTGCCTCAGATAGTCTGTCTCACACCGTCTGTCTCAGACCGTCTGTCTCAGAACGTCTAGCTCAGCCCGTCTGTCTCAGAACGTCTAGCTCAGACCGTCTGTCTCAGACCGTCTAGCTCAGCCCGTCTGTCTCAGAACGTCTAGCTCAGACCGCCTGTCTCAGATCGTCTGTCTCAGAACGTCTGTCTCAGCCCGTCTATCTCTGCCCGTCGGCCGCAGAACGTCTGTCTCAGACCGTCTGCCACAGATCGTCTGTCTCAGACCGTCTGCCTCAGATCGTCTGTCTCAGACCGTCTGTCTCAGACCGTCTGTCTCAGACCGTCTGTCTCAGAACGTCTAGCTCAGCCCGTCTGTCTCAGAACGTCTAGCTCAGCCCGTCTGTCTCAGACCGTCTGTCTCAGACCGTCTGTCTCAGATCGTCTGTCACAGACCGTCTGCCTCAGATCATCTGTCTCAGTCCGTCTATCTCGGCCCGCCGGTCTCAGACCAGCTGTCTCAGTCGGTCTGTCTCAGACCGTCTAGCTCAGCCCGTCTGTCTCAGAACGTCTAGCTCAGACCGCCTGTCTCAGACCGTCTGTCTCAGACCGTCTGCCTCAGATCGTCTGTGTCAGACCGTCTGTCTCGGACCGTCTGTCTCACACCGTCTGTCTCAGACCGTCTGTCTGAGACCGTCTGTCTCAGACCGTCTGTCTCAGACCGTCTGTCTCAGACCGTCTGTCTCAGACCGTCTGTCTCAGACCGTCTGTCTCAGACCGTCTGTCTCAGACCGTCTGTCTCAGGTCGTCTGTCTCAGACCGTCTGTCTCAGAACGTCTAGCTCAGCCCGTCTGTCTCAGAACGTCTAGCTCAGCCCGTCTGTCTCAGACCGTCTGTCTCAGACCGTCTGTCTCAGACCGCCAGTCTCAGACCGTCTGCCTCAGATCGGCTGTCTCAGACCGTCTATCTCAGCCCGTCTGTATCAGACCATCTATCTCAGCACGTCGGCCTCATACCGTCTGTCTCAGACCGTCCGTCTCAGACCGTCCGTCTCAGACCGTCTGTCTCACACCGTCTGTCTCAGACCGTCTGTCTCAGACCGTCTGTCTCAGACCGTCTGTCTCAGACCGACCGTCTCAGAACGTCTAGCTCAGCCCGTCTGTCTCAGAACGTCTAGCTCAGACCGCCTGTCTCAGACCGTCTGTCTCAGACCGTCTGTCTCAGACCGTCTGTCTCAGACCGTCTGCCTCAGACCGTCTGTCTCAGACCGTCTGTCTCAGACCGTCTGTCTCAGACCGTCTGTCTCAGACCGTCTGTCTCAGGCCGTCTGTTTAATACCGTCTATCTCGTCCCGTCGGTCTCAGACCAGCTGTCTCAGACCGCCTGTCTCAGACCGCCTGTTTCAGACCGTCTGTCTCAGACCGTATGTCTCAGACCGTCTGTCTCAGACCGTCTGCCTCAGATCGTCTGTCTCAGACCGTCTATCTCAGCCCGTCTGTATCAGACCATCTATCTCAGCACGTCGGCCTCATACCGTCTGTCTCAGACCGTCCGTCTCAGACCGTCCGTCTCAGACCGTCTGTCTCAGACCGTCTGTCTCAGATCGTCTGTCACAGACCGTCTGCCTCAGATCATCTGTCTCAGTCCGTCTATCTCGGCCCGCCGGTCTCAGACCAGCTGTCTCAGTCGGTCTGTCTCAGCCCGTCTATCACAGCCCGTCTGTCTCAGACCGTCTATCTCAGCACGTCGGCCTCATACCGTCTGTCTCAGACCGTCTGTCTCCGACCGTCTGTCTCAGACCGTCTGTCTCAGACCGTCTGTCTCAGACCGTCTGTCTCAGACCGTCTGTCTCAGACCGTCTGTCTCAGACCGTCTGTCTCAGACCGTCTGTCTCAGGTCGTCTGTCTCAGACCGTCTGTCTCAGAACGTCTAGCTCAGCCCGTCTGTCTCAGAACGTCTAGCTCAGCCCGTCTGTCTCAGACCGTCTGTCTCAGACCGTCTGTCTCAGACCGTCAGTCTCAGACCGTCTGCCTCAGATCGGCTGTCTCAGACCGTCTATCTCAGCCCGTCTGTATCAGACCATCTATCTCAGCACGTCGGCCTCATACCGTCTGTCTCAGACCGTCCGTCTCAGACCGTCCGTCTCAGACCGTCTGTCTCACACCGTCTGTCTCAGACCGTCTGCCTCAGATAGTCTGTCTCACACCGTCTGTCTCAGACCGTCTGTCTCAGAACGTCTAGCTCAGCCCGTCTGTCTCAGAACGTCTAGCTCAGACCGTCTGTCTCAGACCGTCTAGCTCAGCCCGTCTGTCTCAGAACGTCTAGCTCAGACCGCCTGTCTCAGATCGTCTGTCTCAGAACGTCTGTCTCAGCCCGTCTATCTCTGCCCGTCGGCCGCAGAACGTCTGTCTCAGACCGTCTGCCACAGATCGTCTGTCTCAGACCGTCTGCCTCAGATCGTCTGTCTCAGACCGTCTGTCTCAGACCGTCTGCCTCACATCATCTGTCTCAGCCCGTCTATCTCGGCCCGTCGGTCTCAGACGGTCTGTCTCATACCAGCTGTCTCAGTCGGTCTGTCTCAGACCAGCTGTCTCAGTCGGTCTGTCTCAGCCCGTCTATCACAGCCCGTCTGTCTCAGACCGTCTGTCTCAGACCGTCTGTCTCCGACCGTCTGTCTCAGACCGTCTGTCTCAGACCGTCTGTCTCAGACCGTCTGTCTCAGACCGTCTGTCTCAGACCGTCTGTCTCAGACCGTCTGTCTCAGACCGTCTGTCTCAGACCGTCTGTCTCAGACCGTCTGTCTCAGACCGTCTGTCTCAGGTCGTCTGTCTCAGACCGTCTGTCTCAGAACGTCTAGCTCAGCCCGTCTGTCTCAGAACGTCTAGCTCAGCCCGTCTGTCTCAGAACGTCTAGCTCAGCCCGTCTGTCTCAGACCGTCTGTCTCAGATCGTCTGTCACAGACCGTCTGCCTCAGATCATCTGTCTCAGTCCGTCTATCTCGGCCCGCCGGTCTCAGACCAGCTGTCTCAGTCGGTCTGTCTCAGACCGTCTAGCTCAGCCCGTCTGTCTCAGAACGTCTAGCTCAGACCGCCTGTCTCAGACGGTCTGTCTCAGACCGTCTGCCTCAGATCGTCTGTGTCAGACCGTCTGTCTCGGACCGTCTGTCTCACACCGTCTGTCTCAGACCGTCTGTCTGAGACCGTCTGTCTCAGACCGTCTGTCTCAGACCGTCTGTCTCAGACCGTCTGTCTCAGACCGTCTGTCTCAGACCGTCTGTCTCAGACCGTCTGTCTCAGACCGTCTGTCTCAGACCGTCTGTCTCAGACCGTCTGTCTCAGGTCGTCTGTCTCAGACCGTCTGTCTCAGAACGTCTAGCTCAGCCCGTCTGTCTCAGAACGTCTAGCTCAGCCCGTCTGTCTCAGACCGTCTGTCTCAGACCGTCTGTCTCAGACCGTCAGTCTCAGACCGTCTGCCTCAGATCGGCTGTCTCAGACCGTCTATCTCAGCCCGTCTGTATCAGACCATCTATCTCAGCACGTCGGCCTCATACCGTCTGTCTCAGACCGTCCGTCTCAGACCGTCCGTCTCAGACCGTCTGTCTCACACCGTCTGTCTCAGACCGTCTGTCTCAGACCGTCTGTCTCAGACCGTCTGTCTCAGACCGACCGTCTCAGAACGTCTAGCTCAGCCCGTCTGTCACAGAACGTCTAGCTCAGACCGCCTGTCTCAGACCGTCTGTCTCAGACCGTCTGTCTCAGACCGTCTGTCTCAGACCGTCTGCCTCAGACCGTCTGTCTCAGACCGTCTGTCTCAGACCGTCTGTCTCAGACCGTCTGTCTCAGACCGTCTGTCTCAGGCCGTCTGTTTAATACCGTCTATCTCGTCCCGTCGGTCTCAGACCAGCTGTCTCAGACCGCCTGTCTCAGACCGCCTGTTTCAGACCGTCTGTCTCAGACCGTATGTCTCAGACCGTCTGTCTCAGACCGTCTGCCTCAGATCGTCTGTCTCAGACCGTCTATCTCAGCCCGTCTGTATCAGACCATCTATCTCAGCACGTCGGCCTCATACCGTCTGTCTCAGACCGTCCGTCTCAGACCGTCCGTCTCAGACCGTCTGTCTCAGACCGTCTGTCTCAGATCGTCTGTCACAGACCGTCTGCCTCAGATCATCTGTCTCAGTCCGTCTATCTCGGCCCGCCGGTCTCAGACCAGCTGTCTCAGTCGGTCTGTCTCAGCCCGTCTATCACAGCCCGTCTGTCTCAGACCGTCTATCTCAGCACGTCGGCCTCATACCGTCTGTCTCAGACCGTCTGTCTCAGACCGTCTGTCTCAGACCGTCTGCCTCAGATCGTCTGTGTCAGACCGTCTGTCTCGGACCGTCTGTCTCACACCGTCTGTCTCAGACCGTCTGTCTGAGACCGTCTGTCTCAGACCGTCTGTCTCAGACCGTCTGTCTCAGACCGTCTGTCTCAGACCGTCTGTCTCAGACCGTCTGTCTCAGACCGTCTGTCTCAGACCGTCTGTCTCAGACCGTCTGTCTCAGGTCGTCTGTCTCAGACCGTCTGTCTCAGAACGTCTAGCTCAGCCCGTCTGTCTCAGAACGTCTAGCTCAGCCCGTCTGTCTCAGACCGTCTGTCTCAGACCGTCTGTCTCAGACCGTCAGTCTCAGACCGTCTGCCTCAGATCGGCTGTCTCAGACCGTCTATCTCAGCCCGTCTGTATCAGACCATCTATCTCAGCACGTCGGCCTCATACCGTCTGTCTCAGACCGTCCGTCTCAGACCGTCCGTCTCAGACCGTCTGTCTCACACCGTCTGTCTCAGACCGTCTGTCTCAGACCGTCTGTCTCAGACCGTCTGTCTCAGACCGACCGTCTCAGAACGTCTAGCTCAGCCCGTCTGTCTCAGAACGTCTAGCTCAGACCGCCTGTCTCAGACCGTCTGTCTCAGACCGTCTGTCTCAGACCGTCTGTCTCAGACCGTCTGTCTCAGACCGTCTGCCTCAGACCGTCTGTCTCAGACCGTCTGTCTCAGACCGTCTGTCTCAGACCGTCTGTCTCAGACCGTCTGTCTCAGGCCGTCTGTTTAATACCGTCTATCTCGTCCCGTCGGTCTCAGACCAGCTGTCTCAGACCGCCTGTCTCAGACCGCCTGTTTCAGACCGTCTGTCTCAGACCGTATGTCTCAGACCGTCTGTCTCAGACCGTCTGCCTCAGATCGTCTGTCTCAGACCGTCTATCTCAGCCCGTCTGTATCAGACCATCTATCTCAGCACGTCGGCCTCATACCGTCTGTCTCAGACCGTCCGTCTCAGACCGTCCGTCTCAGACCGTCTGTCTCAGACCGTCTGTCTCAGATCGTCTGTCACAGACCGTCTGCCTCAGATCATCTGTCTCAGTCCGTCTATCTCGGCCCGCCGGTCTCAGACCAGCTGTCTCAGTCGGTCTGTCTCAGCCCGTCTATCACAGCCCGTCTGTCTCAGACCGTCTATCTCAGCACGTCGGCCTCATACCGTCTGTCTCAGACCGTCTGTCTCCGACCGTCTGTCTCAGACCGTCTGTCTCAGACCGTCTGTCTCAGACCGTCTGTCTCAGACCGTCTGTCTCAGACCGTCTGTCTCAGACCGTCTGTCTCAGACCGTCTGTCTCAGGTCGTCTGTCTCAGACCGTCTGTCTCAGAACGTCTAGCTCAGCCCGTCTGTCTCAGAACGTCTAGCTCAGCCCGTCTGTCTCAGACCGTCTGTCTCAGACCGTCTGTCTCAGACCGTCAGTCTCAGACCGTCTGCCTCAGATCGGCTGTCTCAGACCGTCTATCTCAGCCCGTCTGTATCAGACCATCTATCTCAGCACGTCGGCCTCATACCGTCTGTCTCAGACCGTCCGTCTCAGACCGTCCGTCTCAGACCGTCTGTCTCACACCGTCTGTCTCAGACCGTCTGCCTCAGATAGTCTGTCTCACACCGTCTGTCTCAGACCGTCTGTCTCAGAACGTCTAGCTCAGCCCGTCTGTCTCAGAACGTCTAGCTCAGACCGTCTGTCTCAGACCGTCTAGCTCAGCCCGTCTGTCTCAGAACGTCTAGCTCAGACCGCCTGTCTCAGATCGTCTGTCTCAGAACGTCTGTCTCAGCCCGTCTATCTCTGCCCGTCGGCCGCAGAACGTCTGTCTCAGACCGTCTGCCTCAGATCGTCTGTCTCAGACCGTCTGTCTCAGACCGTCTGCCTCACATCATCTGTCTCAGCCCGTCTATCTCGGCCCGTCGGTCTCAGACGGTCTGTCTCATACCAGCTGTCTCAGTCGGTCTGTCTCAGACCAGCTGTCTCAGTCGGTCTGTCTCAGCCCGTCTATCACAGCCCGTCTGTCTCAGACCGTCTGTCTCAGACCGTCTGTCTCCGACCGTCTGTCTCAGACCGTCTGTCTCAGACCGTCTGTCTCAGACCGTCTGTCTCAGACCGTCTGTCTCAGACCGTCTGTCTCAGACCGTCTGTCTCAGACCGTCTGTCTCAGACCGTCTGTCTCAGACCGTCTGTCTCAGACCGTCTATCTCAGACCGTCTGTCTCAGGTCGTCTGTCTCAGACCGTCTGTCTCAGAACGTCTAGCTCAGCCCGTCTGTCTCAGAACGTCTAGCTCAGCCCGTCTGTCTCAGACCGTCTGTCTCAGACCGTCTGTCTCAGATCGTCTGTCACAGACCGTCTGCCTCAGATCATCTGTCTCAGTCCGTCTATCTCGGCCCGCCGGTCTCAGACCAGCTGTCTCAGTCGGTCTGTCTCAGACCGTCTAGCTCAGCCCGTCTGTCTCAGAACGTCTAGCTCAGACCGCCTGTCTCAGACCGTCTGTCTCAGACCGTCTGCCTCAGATCGTCTGTGTCAGACCGTCTGTCTCGGACCGTCTGTCTCACACCGTCTGTCTCAGACCGTCTGTCTGAGACCGTCTGTCTCAGACCGTCTGTCTCAGACCGTCTGTCTCAGACCGTCTGTCTCAGACCGTCTGTCTCAGACCGTCTGTCTCAGACCGTCTGTCTCAGACCGTCTGTCTCAGACCGTCTGTCTCAGACCGTCTGTCTCAGGTCGTCTGTCTCAGACCGTCTGTCTCAGAACGTCTAGCTCAGCCCGTCTGTCTCAGAACGTCTAGCTCAGCCCGTCTGTCTCAGACCGTCTGTCTCAGACCGTCTGTCTCAGACCGTCTGTCTCAGACCGTCTGTCTCAGACCGTCTGTCTCAGACCGTCAGTCTCAGACCGTCTGCCTCAGATCGGCTGTCTCAGACCGTCTATCTCAGCCCGTCTGTATCAGACCATCTATCTCAGCACGTCGGCCTCATACCGTCTGTCTCAGACCGTCCGTCTCAGACCGTCCGTCTCAGACCGTCTGTCTCACACCGTCTGTCTCAGACCGTCTGTCTCAGACCGTCTGTCTCAGACCGTCTGTCTCAGACCGACCGTCTCAGAACGTCTAGCTCAGCCCGTCTGTCTCAGAACGTCTAGCTCAGACCGCCTGTCTCAGACCGTCTGTCTCAGACCGTCTGTCTCAGACCGTCTGTCTCAGACCGTCTGCCTCAGACCGTCTGTCTCAGACCGTCTGTCTCAGACCGTCTGTCTCAGACCGTCTGTCTCAGGCCGTCTGTTTAATACCGTCTATCTCGTCCCGTCGGTCTCAGACCAGCTGTCTCAGACCGCCTGTCTCAGACCGCCTGTTTCAGACCGTCTGTCTCAGACCGTATGTCTCAGACCGTCTGTCTCAGACCGTCTGCCTCAGATCGTCTGTCTCAGACCGTCTATCTCAGCCCGTCTGTATCAGACCATCTATCTCAGCACGTCGGCCTCATACCGTCTGTCTCAGACCGTCCGTCTCAGACCGTCCGTCTCAGACCGTCTGTCTCAGACCGTCTGTCTCAGATCGTCTGTCACAGACCGTCTGCCTCAGATCATCTGTCTCAGTCCGTCTATCTCGGCCCGCCGGTCTCAGACCAGCTGTCTCAGTCGGTCTGTCTCAGCCCGTCTATCACAGCCCGTCTGTCTCAGACCGTCTATCTCAGCACGTCGGCCTCATACCGTCTGTCTCAGACCGTCTGTCTCAGACCGTCTGTCTCAGACCGTCTGTCTCAGACCGTCTGTCTCAGACCGTCTGTCTGAGACCGTCTGTCTCAGACCGTCTGCCTCAGATTGTCTGACTCAGACCGTCTATCTCAGCCCGTCTGTATCAGACCATCTATCTCAGCACGTCGGCCTCATACCGTCTGTCTCAGACCGTCTGTCTCAGACCGTCCGTCTCAGACCGTCCGTCTCAGACCGTCTGTCTCAGACCGTCTGCCTCAGACCGCATATCTCAGACCGTCTGTCTCAGACAGTCTGTCTCAGACCGTCTGTCTCAGACCGTCTGCCTCAGACCGTCTGTCTCAGACCGTCTGTATCAGACCATCTATCTCAGCACGTCGGCCTCATACCGTCTGTCTCAGACCGTCTGTCTCAGACCGTCCGTCTCAGACCGTCCGTCTCAGACCGTCTGTCTCAGACCGTCTGTCTCAGACCGTCTGCCTCAGACCGTCTGTCTCAGACCGTCTGTCTCAGACCGCCTGTCTCAGACCGTCTGTCTCAGACCGCCTGTCTCAGACCGTCTGTCTCAGACCGTCTGCCTCAGATCGTCATTCTCAGAACGTCGGTCTCAGTACGTATATCTCAGATAGTCTGTCTCAGAACGTCTGTCTCAGCCCGTCGGTCTCAGACCGTCTGTCTCAGAACATCTGTCTCAGACCGCCTGTCTCAGACCGTCTGTCTCAGATCGTCTGTCTCAGAACGTCTGTCTCAGCCCGTCTATCTCTGCCCGTCGGCCGCAGAACGTCTGTCTCAGACCGTCTGCCACAGATCGTCTGTCTCAGACCGTCTGCCTCAGATCGTCTGTCTCAGACCGCCTGTCTCAGACCGCCTGTTTCAGACCGTCTGTCTCAGACCGTATGTCTCAGACCGTCTGTCTCAGACCGTCTGCCTCAGATCGTCTGTCTCAGACCGTCTATCTCAGCCCGTCTGTATCAGACCATCTATCTCAGCACGTCGGCCTCATACCGTCTGTCTCAGACCGTCCGTCTCAGACCGTCCGTCTCAGACCGTCTGTCTCACACCGTCTGTCTCAGACCGTCTGTCTCAGACCGTCTGTCTCAGACCGTCTGTCTCAGACCGACCGTCTCAGAACGTCTAGCTCAGCCCGTCTGTCTCAGAACGTCTAGCTCAGACCGCCTGTCTCAGACCGTCTGTCTCAGACCGTCTGTCTCAGACCGTCTGCCTCAGATAGTCTGTCTCACACCGTCTGTCTCAGACCGTCTGTCTCAGAACGTCTAGCTCAGCCCGTCTGTCTCAGAACGTCTAGCTCAGACCGTCTGTCTCAGACCGTCTAGCTCAGCCCGTCTGTCTCAGAACGTCTAGCTCAGACCGCCTGTCTCAGATCGTCTGTCTCAGAACGTCTGTCTCAGCCCGTCTATCTCTGCCCGTCGGCCGCAGAACGTCTGTCTCAGACCGTCTGCCACAGATCGTCTGTCTCAGACCGTCTGCCTCAGATCGTCTGTCTCAGACCGTCTGTCTCAGACCGTCTGCCTCACATCATCTGTCTCAGCCCGTCTATCTCGGCCCGTCGGTCTCAGACGGTCTGTCTCATACCAGCTGTCTCAGTCGGTCTGTCTCAGACCAGCTGTCTCAGTCGGTCTGTCTCAGCCCGTCTATCACAGCCCGTCTGTCTCAGACCGTCTGTCTCAGACCGTCTGTCTCCGACCGTCTGTCTCAGACCGTCTGTCTCAGACCGTCTGTCTCAGACCGTCTGTCTCAGACCGTCTGTCTCAGACCGTCTGTCTCAGACCGTCTGCCTCAGATCGTCATTCTCAGAACGTCGGTCTCAGTACGTATATCTCAGATAGTCTGTCTCAGCCCGTCTATCTCTGCCCGTCGGCCGCAGAACGTCTGTCTCAGACCGTCTGCCACAGATCGTCTGTCTCAGACCGTCTGCCTCAGATCGTCTGTCTCAGACCGCCTGTCTCAGACCGCCTGTTTCAGACCGTCTGTCTCAGACCGTATGTCTCAGACCGTCTGTCTCAGACCGTCTGCCTCAGATCGTCTGTCTCAGACCGTCTATCTCAGCCCGTCTGTATCAGACCATCTATCTCAGCACGTCGGCCTCATACCGTCTGTCTCAGACCGTCCGTCTCAGACCGTCCGTCTCAGACCGTCTGTCTCACACCGTCTGTCTCAGACCGTCTGTCTCAGACCGTCTGTCTCAGACCGTCTGTCTCAGACCGACCGTCTCAGAACGTCTAGCTCAGCCCGTCTGTCTCAGAACGTCTAGCTCAGACCGCCTGTCTCAGACCGTCTGTCTCAGACCGTCTGTCTCAGACCGTCTGCCTCAGATAGTCTGTCTCACACCGTCTGTCTCAGACCGTCTGTCTCAGAACGTCTAGCTCAGCCCGTCTGTCTCAGAACGTCTAGCTCAGACCGTCTGTCTCAGACCGTCTAGCTCAGCCCGTCTGTCTCAGAACGTCTAGCTCAGACCGCCTGTCTCAGATCGTCTGTCTCAGAACGTCTGTCTCAGCCCGTCTATCTCTGCCCGTCGGCCGCAGAACGTCTGTCTCAGACCGTCTGCCACAGATCGTCTGTCTCAGACCGTCTGCCTCAGATCGTCTGTCTCAGACCGTCTGTCTCAGACCGTCTGCCTCACATCATCTGTCTCAGCCCGTCTATCTCGGCCCGTCGGTCTCAGACGGTCTGTCTCATACCAGCTGTCTCAGTCGGTCTGTCTCAGACCAGCTGTCTCAGTCGGTCTGTCTCAGCCCGTCTATCACAGCCCGTCTGTCTCAGACCGTCTGTCTCAGACCGTCTGTCTCCGACCGTCTGTCTCAGACCGTCTGTCTCAGACCGTCTGTCTCAGACCGTCTGTCTCAGACCGTCTGTCTCAGACCGTCTGTCTCAGACCGTCTGCCTCAGATCGTCATTCTCAGAACGTCGGTCTCAGTACGTATATCTCAGATAGTCTGTCTCAGAACGTCTGTCTCAGCCCGTCGGTCTCAGACCGTCTGTCTCAGAACATCTGTCTCAGACCGTCTGTCTCAGACCGTCTGCCTCAGACCGTCTGTCTCAGACCGTCTGTCTCAGACCGCCTGTCTCAGACCGTCTGTCTCAGACCGCCTGTCTCAGACCGTCTGTCTCAGACCGTCTGCCTCAGATCGTCATTCTCAGAACGTCGGTCTCAGTACGTATATCTCAGATAGTCTGTCTCAGAACGTCTGTCTCAGCCCGTCGGTCTCAGACCGTCTGTCTCAGAACATCTGTCTCAGACCGCCTGTCTCAGACCGTCTGTCTCAGATCGTCTGTCTCAGAACGTCTGTCTCAGCCCGTCTATCTCTGCCCGTCGGCCGCAGAACGTCTGTCTCAGACCGTCTGCCACAGATCGTCTGTCTCAGACCGTCTGCCTCAGATCGTCTGTCTCAGACCGCCTGTCTCAGACCGCCTGTTTCAGACCGTCTGTCTCAGACCGTATGTCTCAGACCGTCTGTCTCAGACCGTCTGCCTCAGATCGTCTGTCTCAGACCGTCTATCTCAGCCCGTCTGTATCAGACCATCTATCTCAGCACGTCGGCCTCATACCGTCTGTCTCAGACCGTCCGTCTCAGACCGTCCGTCTCAGACCGTCTGTCTCACACCGTCTGTCTCAGACCGTCTGTCTCAGACCGTCTGTCTCAGACCGTCTGTCTCAGACCGACCGTCTCAGAACGTCTAGCTCAGCCCGTCTGTCTCAGAACGTCTAGCTCAGACCGCCTGTCTCAGACCGTCTGTCTCAGACCGTCTGTCTCAGACCGTCTGCCTCAGATAGTCTGTCTCACACCGTCTGTCTCAGACCGTCTGTCTCAGAACGTCTAGCTCAGCCCGTCTGTCTCAGAACGTCTAGCTCAGACCGTCTGTCTCAGACCGTCTAGCTCAGCCCGTCTGTCTCAGAACGTCTAGCTCAGACCGCCTGTCTCAGATCGTCTGTCTCAGAACGTCTGTCTCAGCCCGTCTATCTCTGCCCGTCGGCCGCAGAACGTCTGTCTCAGACCGTCTGCCACAGATCGTCTGTCTCAGACCGTCTGCCTCAGATCGTCTGTCTCAGACCGTCTGTCTCAGACCGTCTGCCTCACATCATCTGTCTCAGCCCGTCTATCTCGGCCCGTCGGTCTCAGACGGTCTGTCTCATACCAGCTGTCTCAGTCGGTCTGTCTCAGACCAGCTGTCTCAGTCGGTCTGTCTCAGCCCGTCTATCACAGCCCGTCTGTCTCAGACCGTCTGTCTCAGACCGTCTGTCTCCGACCGTCTGTCTCAGACCGTCTGTCTCAGACCGTCTGTCTCAGACCGTCTGTCTCAGACCGTCTGTCTCAGACCGTCTGTCTCAGACCGTCTGTCTCAGACCGTCTGTCTCAGACCGTCTGTCTCAGACCGTCTGCCTCAGATTGTCTGACTCAGACCGTCTATCTCAGCCCGTCTGTATCAGACCATCTATCTCAGCACGTCGGCCTCATACCGTCTGTCTCAGACCGTCTGTCTCAGACCGTCCGTCTCAGACCGTCCGTCTCAGACCGTCTGTCTCAGACCGTCTGCCTCAGACCGCATATCTCAGACCGTCCGTCTCAGACCGTCCGTCTCAGACCGTCTGTCTCAGACCGTCTGTCTCAGACCGTCTGCCTCAGACCGTCTGCCTCAGACCGTCTGTCTCAGACCGTCTGTCTCAGACCGTCTGTCTCAGACCGTCTGTCTCAGGCCGTCTATCTCGTCCCGTCGGTCTCAGACCAGCTGTCTCAGACCGCCTGTCTCAGACCGCCTGTTTCAGACCGTCTGTCTCAGACCGTATGTCTCAGACCGTCTGTCTCAGACCGTCTGCCTCAGATCGTCTGTCTCAGACCGTCTATCTCAGCCCGTCTGTATCAGACCATCTATCTCAGCACGTCGGCCTCATACCGTCTGTCTCAGACCGTCCGTCTCAGACCGTCCGTCTCAGACCGTCTGTCTCAGACCGTCTGTCTCAGACCGTCTGCCTCAGATCGTCTGTCTCAGACCGTCTATCTCAGCCCGTCTGTATCAGACCATCTATCTCAGCACGTCGGCCTCATACCGTCTGTCTCAGACCGTCTGTCTCAGACCGTCTGTCTCAGACCGTCTGCCTCAGACCGTCTGCCTCAGACCGTCTGTCTCAGACCGTCTGTCTCAGACCGTCTGTCTCAGACCGTCTGTCTCAGGCCGTCTATCTCGTCCCGTCGGTCTCAGACCAGCTGTCTCAGACCGCCTGTCTCAGACCGCCTGTTTCAGACCGTCTGTCTCAGACCGTATGTCTCAGACCGTCTGTCTCAGACCGTCTGCCTCAGATCGTCTGTCTCAGACCGTCTATCTCAGCCCGTCTGTATCAGACCATCTATCTCAGCACGTCGGCCTCATACCGTCTGTCTCAGACCGTCCGTCTCAGACCGTCCGTCTCAGACCGTCTGTCTCAGATCGTCTGTCACAGACCGTCTGCCTCAGATCATCTGTCTCAGTCCGTCTATCTCGGCCCGCCGGTCTCAGACCAGCTGTCTCAGTCGGTCTGTCTCAGCCCGTCTATCACAGCCCGTCTGTCTCAGACCGTCTATCTCAGCACGTCGGCCTCATACAGTCTGTCTCAGACCGTCTGTCTCAGACCGTCTGCCTCAGATCGTCTGTCTCAGACCGTCTATCTCAGCCCGTCTGTATCAGACCATCTATCTCAGCACGTCGGCCTCATACCGTCTGTCTCAGACCGTCCGTCTCAGACCGTCCGTCTCAGACCGTCTGTCTCAGACCGTCTGTCTCAGATCGTCTGTCACAGACCGTCTGCCTCAGATCATCTGTCTCAGTCCGTCTATCTCGGCCCGCCGGTCTCAGACCAGCTGTCTCAGTCGGTCTGTCTCAGCCCGTCTATCACAGCCCGTCTGTCTCAGACCGTCTATCTCAGACCGTCTGTCTCAGACCGTCTGCCTCAGATTGTCTGACTCAGACCGTCTATCTCAGCCCGTCTGTATCAGACCATCTATCTCAGCACGTCGGCCTCATACCGTCTGTCTCAGACCGTCTGTCTCAGACCGTCCGTCTCAGACCGTCTGTCCCAGACCGTCTGTCTCAGAACGTCTGTCTCAGTCCGTCTATCTCAGCCCGTCTGAATCAGACCATCTATCTCAGCACGTTGGCCTCATACCGTCTGTCTCGGACCGTCTGTCTCAGACTGTCTGTCTCAGACCGTCTGTCTCAGACCGTCTGTCTCATACCGCCTGTCTCAGACCGTCTGTCTCAGGCCGTCTATCTCGTCCCGTCGGTCTCAGACCAGCTGTCTCAGACCGCCTGTCTCAGACCGCCTGTTTCAGACCGTCTGTCTCAGACCGTATGTCTCAGACCGTCTGTCTCAGACCGTCTGCCTCAGATCGTCTGTCTCAGACCGTCTATCTCAGCCCGTCTGTATCAGACCATCTATCTCAGCACGTCGGCCTCATACCGTCTGTCTCAGACCGTCCGTCTCAGACCGTCCGTCTCAGACCGTCTGTCTCAGACCGTCTGTCTCAGACCGTCTGCCTCAGATCGTCTGTCTCAGACCGTCTATCTCAGCCCGTCTGTATCAGACCATCTATCTCAGCACGTCGGCCTCATACCGTCTGTCTCAGACCGTCTGTCTCAGACCGTCTGTCTCAGACCGTCTGCCTCAGACCGTCTGCCTCAGACCGTCTGTCTCAGACCGTCTGTCTCAGACCGTCTGTCTCAGACCGTCTGTCTCAGGCCGTCTATCTCGTCCCGTCGGTCTCAGACCAGCTGTCTCAGACCGCCTGTCTCAGACCGCCTGTTTCAGACCGTCTGTCTCAGACCGTATGTCTCAGACCGTCTGTCTCAGACCGTCTGCCTCAGATCGTCTGTCTCAGACCGTCTATCTCAGCCCGTCTGTATCAGACCATCTATCTCAGCACGTCGGCCTCATACCGTCTGTCTCAGACCGTCCGTCTCAGACCGTCCGTCTCAGACCGTCTGTCTCAGATCGTCTGTCACAGACCGTCTGCCTCAGATCATCTGTCTCAGTCCGTCTATCTCGGCCCGCCGGTCTCAGACCAGCTGTCTCAGTCGGTCTGTCTCAGCCCGTCTATCACAGCCCGTCTGTCTCAGACCGTCTATCTCAGCACGTCGGCCTCATACAGTCTGTCTCAGACCGTCTGTCTCAGACCGTCTGCCTCAGATCGTCTGTCTCAGACCGTCTATCTCAGCCCGTCTGTATCAGACCATCTATCTCAGCACGTCGGCCTCATACCGTCTGTCTCAGACCGTCCGTCTCAGACCGTCCGTCTCAGACCGTCTGTCTCAGACCGTCTGTCTCAGATCGTCTGTCACAGACCGTCTGCCTCAGATCATCTGTCTCAGTCCGTCTATCTCGGCCCGCCGGTCTCAGACCAGCTGTCTCAGTCGGTCTGTCTCAGCCCGTCTATCACAGCCCGTCTGTCTCAGACCGTCTATCTCAGACCGTCTGTCTCAGACCGTCTGCCTCAGATTGTCTGACTCAGACCGTCTATCTCAGCCCGTCTGTATCAGACCATCTATCTCAGCACGTCGGCCTCATACCGTCTGTCTCAGACCGTCTGTCTCAGACCGTCCGTCTCAGACCGTCTGTCCCAGACCGTCTGTCTCAGAACGTCTGTCTCAGTCCGTCTATCTCAGCCCGTCTGAATCAGACCATCTATCTCAGCACGTTGGCCTCATACCGTCTGTCTCGGACCGTCTGTCTCAGACTGTCTGTCTCAGACCGTCTGTCTCAGACCGTCTGTCTCATACCGCCTGTCTCAGACCGTCTGTCTCAGACCGTCTGTCTCAGGCCGTCTGTTCAATACCGTCTATCTCGTCCCGTCGGTCCCAGACCAGCTGTCTCAGACCGTCTGTCTCAGATCGTCTGTCTCAGACCGTCTGTCTCAGACCGTCTGTCTCAGACCGTGTGTCACAGACCGTCTGTCTCAGACCGTCTGTCTCAGACCGTCTGTCTCAGACCGTCTGTCTCAGACCGTCTGTCTCAGACCGTGTGTCTCAAACCGTCTATGTCCGCCCGTCTGTCTCAGACCGTCTATATCTGCCCGTCTGTCTCAGACCGTCTGTCTCAGACCGCCTGTCTCAGACCGTCTGTCTCAGACCGCCTGTCTCAGTCCGTCTATCTCAGCTCGTCCATATCAGCCCGTCAGCATCAGTCCGTATGTCTCAGATCCTCTGTCTCAGACCGTCTGTCACAGCCCGTCTGTCTCAGAACGTCTGTCTCAGATCGTCTGTCTCAGAACGTCTGTCTCAGCCCGTCTATCTCAGCCCGTCGGCCACAGAACGTCTGTCTCAGACCGTCTGTCTCAGACCGTCTGTCTCAGACCGTCTGTCTCAGACCCTCTGTCTGAAACCGTCTGTCTCAGACCGTCTGTCTCAGACCGTCTGTCTGAGACCGTCTGTCTCAGACCGTCTCTCTCACACCGTCTGTCTCAGACCGTCTGTCTCAGACCGTCTGTCTCAGACCGACCGTCTCAGAACGTCTAGCTCAGCCCGTCTGTCTCAGAACGTCTAGCTCAGACCGCCTGTCTCAGACCGTCTGTCTCAGACCGTCTGCCTCCGATAGTCTGTCTCACACCGTCTGTCTCAGACCGTCTGTCTCAGGACGTCTAGCTCAGCCCGTCTGTCTCACACCGTCTGTCTCAGACCGTCTGTCTCAGACCGTCTAGCTCAGCCCGTCTGTCTCAGAACGTCTAGCTCAGACCGCCTGTCTCAGACCGTCTGTCTCAGACCGTCTGCCTCAGATCGTCTGTGTCAGACCGTCTGTCTCGGACCGTCTGTCTCACACCGTCTGTCTCAGACCGTCTGTCTGAGACCGTCTGTCTCAGACCGTCTGTCTCAGACCGTCTGTCTCAGACCGTCTGTCTCAGACCGTCTGTCTCAGACCGTCTGTCTCAGACCGTCTGTCTCAGACCGTCTGTCTCAGACCGTCTGTCTCAGACCGTCTGTCTCAGACCGTCTGTCTCAGACCGTCTATCGCAGACCGTCTGTCTCAGACCGTCTGTCTCAGACCGTCTGTCTCAGGCCGTCTGCTTAATACCGTCTGTCTCAGACCGTCTATCTCGTCCCGTCGGTCTCAGACCGTCGGTCTTAGACCAGCTGTCTCAGACCGTCTGTCTCAGCCCGTCTGTCTCAGAACGTCTAGCTCAGACCGCCTGTCTCAGACCGTCTGTCTCAGACCGTCTGCCTCAGATCGTCTGTCTCAGACCGTCGGTCTCAGACCAGCTGTCTCAGACCGTCTGTCTCAGACCAGCTGTCTCAGACCGTCTGTCTCAGACCGTCTGTCTCAGTCCGTCTGCCTCAGATCATCTGTCTCAGACCGTCGGTCTCAGTACGTATATCTCAGATAGTCTGTCTCAGAACGTCTGTCTCAGCCCGTCGGTCTCAGACCGTCTGTCTCAGAACATCTGTCTCAGACCGCCTGTCTCAGACCGTCTGTCTCAGATCGTCTGTCTCAGAACGTCTGTCTCAGCCCGTCTATCTCTGCCCGTCGGGCGCAGAACGTCTGTCTCAGACCGTCTGCCACAGATCGTCTGTCTCAGACCGTCTGCCTCAGATCGTCTGTCTCAGACCGTCTGTCTCAGACCGTCTGCCTCACATCATCTGTCTCAGCCCGTCTATCTCGGCCCGTCGGTCTCAGACCGCCTGTCTCAGACCAGCTGTCTCAGTCGGTCTGTCTCAGACCAGCTGTCTCAGTCGGTCTGTCTCAGCCCGTCTATCACAGCCCGTCTGTCTCAGACCGTCTGTCTCAGACCGTCTGTCTCAGACCGTCTGTCTCAGACCGTCTGTCTCCGACCGTCTGTCTCAGACCGTCTGTCTCAGACCGTCTGTCTCAGACCGTCTATCTCAGACCGTCTGTCTCAGACCGTCTGCCTCAGATTGTCTGACTCAGACCGTCTATCTCAGCCCGTCTGTATCAGACCATCTATCTCAGCACGTCGGCCTCATACCGTCTGTCTCAGACCGTCTGTCTCAGACCGTCCGTCTCAGACCGTCTGTCCCAGACCGTCTGTCTCAGAACGTCTGTCTCAGTCCGTCTATCTCAGCCCGTCTGAATCAGACCATCTATCTCAGCACGTTGGCCTCATACCGTCTGTCTCGGACCGTCTGTCTCAGACTGTCTGTCTCAGACCGTCTGTCTCAGACCGTCTGTCTCATACCGCCTGTCTCAGACCGTCTGTCTCAGACCGTCTGTCTCAGACCGTCTGTCTCAGGCCGTCTGTTCAATACCGTCTATCTCGTCCCGTCGGTCCCAGACCAGCTGTCTCAGACCGTCTGTCTCAGATCGTCTGTCTCAGACCGTCTGTCTCAGACCGTCTGTCTCAGACCGTGTGTCACAGACCGTCTGTCTCAGACCGTCTGTCTCAGACCGTCTGTCTCAGACCGTCTGTCTCAGACCGTCTGTCTCAGACCGTGTGTCTCAAACCGTCTATGTCCGCCCGTCTGTCTCAGACCGTCTATATCTGCCCGTCTGTCTCAGACCGTCTGTCTCAGACCGCCTGTCTCAGACCGTCTGTCTCAGACCGCCTGTCTCAGTCCGTCTATCTCAGCTCGTCCATATCAGCCCGTCAGCATCAGTCCGTATGTCTCAGATCCTCTGTCTCAGACCGTCTGTCACAGCCCGTCTGTCTCAGAACGTCTGTCTCAGATCGTCTGTCTCAGAACGTCTGTCTCAGCCCGTCTATCTCAGCCCGTCGGCCACAGAACGTCTGTCTCAGACCGTCTGTCTCAGACCGTCTGTCTCAGACCGTCTGTCTCAGACCCTCTGTCTGAAACCGTCTGTCTCAGACCGTCTGTCTCAGACCGTCTGTCTGAGACCGTCTGTCTCAGACCGTCTCTCTCACACCGTCTGTCTCAGACCGTCTGTCTCAGACCGTCTGTCTCAGACCGACCGTCTCAGAACGTCTAGCTCAGCCCGTCTGTCTCAGAACGTCTAGCTCAGACCGCCTGTCTCAGACCGTCTGTCTCAGACCGTCTGCCTCCGATAGTCTGTCTCACACCGTCTGTCTCAGACCGTCTGTCTCAGGACGTCTAGCTCAGCCCGTCTGTCTCACACCGTCTGTCTCAGACCGTCTGTCTCAGACCGTCTAGCTCAGCCCGTCTGTCTCAGAACGTCTAGCTCAGACCGCCTGTCTCAGACCGTCTGTCTCAGACCGTCTGCCTCAGATCGTCTGTGTCAGACCGTCTGTCTCGGACCGTCTGTCTCACACCGTCTGTCTCAGACCGTCTGTCTGAGACCGTCTGTCTCAGACCGTCTGTCTCAGACCGTCTGTCTCAGACCGTCTGTCTCAGACCGTCTGTCTCAGACCGTCTGTCTCAGACCGTCTGTCTCAGACCGTCTGTCTCAGACCGTCTGTCTCAGACCGTCTGTCTCAGACCGTCTGTCTCAGACCGTCTGTCTCAGACCGTCTATCGCAGACCGTCTGTCTCAGACCGTCTGTCTCAGACCGTCTGTCTCAGGCCGTCTGCTTAATACCGTCTGTCTCAGACCGTCTATCTCGTCCCGTCGGTCTCAGACCGTCGGTCTTAGACCAGCTGTCTCAGACCGTCTGTCTCAGCCCGTCTGTCTCAGAACGTCTAGCTCAGACCGCCTGTCTCAGACCGTCTGTCTCAGACCGTCTGCCTCAGATCGTCTGTCTCAGACCGTCGGTCTCAGACCAGCTGTCTCAGACCGTCTGTCTCAGACCAGCTGTCTCAGACCGTCTGTCTCAGACCGTCTGTCTCAGTCCGTCTGCCTCAGATCATCTGTCTCAGACCGTCGGTCTCAGTACGTATATCTCAGATAGTCTGTCTCAGAACGTCTGTCTCAGCCCGTCGGTCTCAGACCGTCTGTCTCAGAACATCTGTCTCAGACCGCCTGTCTCAGACCGTCTGTCTCAGATCGTCTGTCTCAGAACGTCTGTCTCAGCCCGTCTATCTCTGCCCGTCGGGCGCAGAACGTCTGTCTCAGACCGTCTGCCACAGATCGTCTGTCTCAGACCGTCTGCCTCAGATCGTCTGTCTCAGACCGTCTGTCTCAGACCGTCTGCCTCACATCATCTGTCTCAGCCCGTCTATCTCGGCCCGTCGGTCTCAGACCGCCTGTCTCAGACCAGCTGTCTCAGTCGGTCTGTCTCAGACCAGCTGTCTCAGTCGGTCTGTCTCAGCCCGTCTATCACAGCCCGTCTGTCTCAGACCGTCTGTCTCAGACCGTCTGTCTCAGACCGTCTGTCTCAGACCGTCTGTCTCCGACCGTCTGTCTCAGACCGTCTGTCTCAGACCGTCTGTCTCAGACCGTCTGTCTCAGACCGTCTGTCTCAGACCATCTGTCTCAGACCGTCTGTCTCAGGCCGTCTGTCTCAGACCGTCTGTCTCAGAACGTCTAGCTCAGCCCGTCTGTCTCAGAACGTCTAGCTCAGCCCGTCTGTCTCAGACCGTCAGTCTCAGACCGTCTGCCTCAGATCGGCTGTCTCAGACCGTCTATCTCAGCCCGTCTGTATCAGACCATCTATCTCAGCACGTCGGCCTCATACCGTCTGTCTCAGACCGTCCGTCTCAGACCGCCCGTCTCAGACCGTCTGTCTCAGACCGTCTGTCTCAGACCGTCTGTCTCAGACCGTCTGTCTCATCCCGTCTGTCTCAGGCCGTCTGTTTAATACCGTCTATCTCGTCCCGTCTGTCTCAGACCGTCTGTCTCAGACCGTCCGTCTCAGACCGCCCGTCTCAGACCGTCTGTCTCAGACCGTCTGTCTCAGACCGTCTGTCTCAGACCGTCTGTCTCCGACCGTCTGTCTCAGACCGTCTGTCTCAGACCGTCTATCTCAGACCGTCTGTCTCAGACCGTCTGTCTCAGACCGCCTGTTTCAGACCGTCTGTCTCAGACCGTATGTCTCAGACCGTCTGTCTCAGACCGTCTGCCTCAGATCGTCTGTCTCAGACCGTCTATCTCAGCCCGTCTGTATCAGACCATCTATCTCAGCACGTCGGCCTCATACCGTCTGTCTCAGACCGTCTGTCTCAGACCGTCCGTCTCAGACCGCCCGTCTCAGACCGTCTGTCTCAGACCGTATGTCTCAGACCGTCTGCCTCAGATCATCTGTCTCAGTCCGTCTATCTCGGCCCGCCGGTCTCAGACCAGCTGTCTCAGTCGGTCTGTCTCAGCCCGTCTATCACAGCCCGTCTGTCTCAGACCGTCTATCTCAGCACGTCGGCCTCATACCGTCTGTCTCAGACCGTCTGTCTCAGACCGTCTGTCTCAGACCGTCTGTCTCAGACCGTCTGTCTCAGACCGTCTGCCTCAGATCGTCTGACTCAGACCGTCTATCTCAGCCCGTCTGTATCAGACCATCTATCTCAGCACGTCGGCCTCATACCGTCTGTCTCAGACCGTCTGTCTCAGACCGTCCGTCTCAGACCGTCCGTCTCAGACCGTCTGTCTCAGACCGTCTGCCTCAGACCGCATATCTCAGACCGTCTGTCTCCGACCGTCTGTCTCAGACCGTCTGTCTCAGACCGTCTGTCTCAGACCGTCCGTCTCAGACCGCCCGTCTCAGACCGTCTGTCTCAGACCGTCTGTCTCAGACCGTCTGTCTCAGACCGTCTGTCTCAGACCGTCTGTCTCAGACCGTCTGTCTCCGACCGTCTGTCTCAGACCGTCTGTCTCAGACCGTCTGTCTCAGACCGCCTGTTTCAGACCGTCTGTCTCAGACCGTATGTCTCAGACCGCCTGTCTCAGACCGTCTGCCTCAGATCGTCTGTCTCAGACCGTCTATCTCAGCCCGTCTGTATCAGACCATCTATCTCAGCACGTCGGCCTCATACCGTCTGTCTCAGACCGTCTGTCTCAGACCGTCCGTCTCAGACCGCCCGTCTCAGACCGTCTGTCTCAGACCGTATGTCTCAGACCGTCTGCCTCAGATCATCTGTCTCAGTCCGTCTATCTCGGCCCGCCGGTCTCAGACCAGCTGTCTCAGTCGGTCTGTCTCAGCCCGTCTATCACAGCCCGTCTGTCTCAGACCGTCTATCTCAGCACGTCGGCCTCATACCGTCCGTCTCAGACCGTCCGTCTCAGACCGTCTGTCTCAGACCGTCTGCCTCAGACCGCATATCTCAGACCGTCTGTCTCAGACAGTCTGTCTCAGACCGTCTGTCTCCGACCGTCTGTCTCAGACCGTCTGTCTCAGACCGTCTGTCTCAGACCGTCAGTCTCAGACCGTCTGTCTCAGACCATCTGTCTCAGACCGTCTGTCTCAGGCCGTCTGTCTCAGACCGTCTGTCTCAGAACGTCTAGCTCAGCCCGTCTGTCTCAGAACGTCTAGCTCAGCCCGTCTGTCTCAGACCGTCAGTCTCAGACCGTCTGCCTCAGATCGGCTGTCTCAGACCGTCTATCTCAGCCCGTCTGTATCAGACTATCTATCTCAGCACGTCGGCCTCATACCGTCTGTCTCAGACCGTCTGTCTCAGACCGTCCGTCTCAGACCGCCCGTCTCAGACCGTCTGTCTCAGACCGTCTGTCTCAGACCGTCTGTCTCAGACCGTCTGTCTCAGACCGTCTGTCTCATACCGTCTGTCTCAGGCCGTCTGTTTAATACCGTCTATCTCGTCCCGTCTGTCTCAGACCGTCTGTCTCAGACCGTCCGTCTCAGACCGCCCGTCTCAGACCGTCTGTCTCAGACCGTCTGTCTCAGACCGTCTGTCCAAGACCGTCTGTCTCAGACCGTCTGTCTCCGACCGTCTGTCTCAGACCGTCTGTCTCAGACCGTCTGTCTCAGACCGTCTGTCTCAGACCGCCTGTTTCAGACCGTCTGTCTCAGACCGTATGTCTCAGACCGTCTGTCTCAGACCGTCTGCCTCAGATCGTCTGTCTCAGACCGTCTATCTCAGCCCGTCTGTATCAGACCATCTATCTCAGCACGTCGGCCTCATACCGTCTGTCTCAGACCGTCTGTCTCAGACCGTCCGTCTCAGACCGCCCGTCTCAGACCGTCTGTCTCAGACCGTATGTCTCAGACCGTCTGCCTCAGATCATCTGTCTCAGTCCGTCTATCTCGGCCCGCCGGTCTCAGACCAGCTGTCTCAGTCGGTCTGTCTCAGCCCGTCTATCACAGCCCGTCTGTCTCAGACCGTCTATCTCAGCACGTCGGCCTCATACCGTCTGTCTCAGACCGTCTGTCTCAGACCGTCTGTCTCAGACCGTCTGTCTCAGACCGTCTGCCTCAGATCGTCTGACTCAGACCGTCTATCTCAGCCCGTCTGTATCAGACCATCTATCTCAGCACGTCGGCCTCATACCGTCTGTCTCAGACCGTCTGTCTCAGACCGTCCGTCTCAGACCGTCCGTCTCAGACCGTCTGTCTCAGACCGTCTGCCTCAGACCGCATATCTCAGACCGTCTGTCTCCGACCGTCTGTCTCAGACCGTCTGTCTCAGACCGTCTGTCTCAGACCGTCCGTCTCAGACCGCCCGTCTCAGACCGTCTGTCTCAGACCGTCTGTCTCAGACCGTCTGTCTCAGACCGTCTGTCTCAGACCGTCTGTCTCAGACCGTCTGTCTCCGACCGTCTGTCTCAGACCGTCTGTCTCAGACCGTCTGTCTCAGACCGCCTGTTTCAGACCGTCTGTCTCAGACCGTATGTCTCAGACCGCCTGTCTCAGACCGTCTGCCTCAGATCGTCTGTCTCAGACCGTCTATCTCAGCCCGTCTGTATCAGACCATCTATCTCAGCACGTCGGCCTCATACCGTCTGTCTCAGACCGTCTGTCTCAGACCGTCCGTCTCAGACCGCCCGTCTCAGACCGTCTGTCTCAGACCGTATGTCTCAGACCGTCTGCCTCAGATCATCTGTCTCAGTCCGTCTATCTCGGCCCGCCGGTCTCAGACCAGCTGTCTCAGTCGGTCTGTCTCAGCCCGTCTATCACAGCCCGTCTGTCTCAGACCGTCTATCTCAGCACGTCGGCCTCATACCGTCCGTCTCAGACCGTCCGTCTCAGACCGTCTGTCTCAGACCGTCTGCCTCAGACCGCATATCTCAGACCGTCTGTCTCAGACAGTCTGTCTCAGACCGTCTGTCTCCGACCGTCTGTCTCAGACCGTCTGTCTCAGACCGTCTGTCTCAGACCGTCAGTCTCAGACCGTCTGTCTCAGACCATCTGTCTCAGACCGTCTGTCTCAGGCCGTCTGTCTCAGACCGTCTGTCTCAGAACGTCTAGCTCAGCCCGTCTGTCTCAGAACGTCTAGCTCAGCCCGTCTGTCTCAGACCGTCAGTCTCAGACCGTCTGCCTCAGATCGGCTGTCTCAGACCGTCTATCTCAGCCCGTCTGTATCAGACTATCTATCTCAGCACGTCGGCCTCATACCGTCTGTCTCAGACCGTCTGTCTCAGACCGTCCGTCTCAGACCGCCCGTCTCAGACCGTCTGTCTCAGACCGTCTGTCTCAGACCGTCTGTCTCAGACCGTCTGTCTCAGACCGTCTGTCTCATACCGTCTGTCTCAGGCCGTCTGTTTAATACCGTCTATCTCGTCCCGTCTGTCTCAGACCGTCTGTCTCAGACCGTCCGTCTCAGACCGCCCGTCTCAGACCGTCTGTCTCAGACCGTCTGTCTCAGACCGTCTGTCCAAGACCGTCTGTCTCAGACCGTCTGTCTCCGACCGTCTGTCTCAGACCGTCTGTCTCAGACCGTCTGTCTCAGACCGTCTGTCTCAGACCGCCTGTTTCAGACCGTCTGTCTCAGACCGTATGTCTCAGACCGTCTGTCTCAGACCGTCTGCCTCAGATCGTCTGTCTCAGACCGTCTATCTCAGCCCGTCTGTATCAGACCATCTATCTCAGCACGTCGGCCTCATACCGTCTGTCTCAGACCGTCTGTCTCAGACCGTCCGTCTCAGACCGCCCGTCTCAGACCGTCTGTCTCAGACCGTATGTCTCAGACCGTCTGCCTCAGATCATCTGTCTCAGTCCGTCTATCTCGGCCCGCCGGTCTCAGACCAGCTGTCTCAGTCGGTCTGTCTCAGCCCGTCTATCACAGCCCGTCTGTCTCAGACCGTCTATCTCAGCACGTCGGCCTCATACCGTCTGTCTCAGACCGTCTGTCTCAGACCGTCTGTCTCAGACCGTCTGTCTCAGACCGTCTGCCTCAGATCGTCTGACTCAGACCGTCTATCTCAGCCCGTCTGTATCAGACCATCTATCTCAGCACGTCGGCCTCATACCGTCTGTCTCAGACCGTCTGTCTCAGACCGTCCGTCTCAGACCGTCCGTCTCAGACCGTCTGTCTCAGACCGTCTGCCTCAGACCGCATATCTCAGACCGTCTGTCTCAGACAGTCTGTCTCAGACCGTCTGTCTCAGACCGTCTGTCTCAGACCGTCTGCCTCAGACCGTCTGTCTCAGACCGTCTGTATCAGACCATCTATCTCAGCACGTCGGCCTCATACCGTCTGTCTCAGACCGTCTGTCTCAGACCGTCCGTCTCAGACCATCCGTCTCAGACCGTCTGTCTCAGACCGTCTGCCGCAGACCGTCTGTCTCAGACCGTCTGTCTCAGACCGCCTGTGTCAGACCGTCAGTCTCAGACCGCCTGTCTCAGTCCGTCTGTCTCAGTTCGTCCATATCAGCCCGTCAGCATCAGTCCGTATGTCTCAGATCCTCCGTCTCAGACCGTCTGTCTCAGCCCGTCTGTCTCAGAACGTCTGTCTCAGATCGTCTGTCTCAGAACGTCTGTCTCAGCCCGTCTATCTCAGCCCGTCGGGCGCAGAACGTCTGTCTCAGACCGTCCGTCTCAGACCGTCTGTGTCAGACCGTCTGCCGCAGACCGTCTGTCTCAGACCGTCTGTCTCAGACCGTCTGTCTCAGACCGTCTGTCTCAGACCGCCTGTCTCAGACCGTCTGTCTCAGACCGTCTGTCTCAGACCGTCTGTCTCAGGCCGTCTGTTCAATACCGTCTATCTCGTCCCGTCGGTCCCAGACCAGCTGTCTCAGACCGCCTGTCTCAGATCGTCTGTCTCAGACCGTCTGTCTCAGACCGTGTGTCACAGACCGTCTGTCTCAGACCGTCTGTCTCAGACCGTCTGTCTCAGACCGTCTGTCTCAGACCGTCTGTCTCAGACCGTCTGTCTCAGACCGTCTGTCTCAGACCGTCTGTCTCAGACCGCCTGTTTCAGACCGTCTGTCTCAGACCGTATGTCTCAGACCGTCTGTCTCAGACCGTCTGCCTCAGATCGTCTGTCTCAGACCGTCTATCTCAGCCCGTCTGTATCAGACCATCTATCTCAGCACGTCGGCCTCATACCGTCTGTCTCAGACCGTCTGTCTCAGACCGTCCGTCTCAGACCGTCTGTCTCAGACCGTCTGCCTCAGATCGTCTGTCTCAGACCGTCTATCTCAGCCCGTCTGTATCAGACCATCTATCTCAGCACGTCGGCCTCATACCGTCTGTCTCAGACCGTCTGTCTCAGACCGTCCGTCTCAGACCGCCCGTCTCAGACCGTCTGTCTCAGACCGTATGTCTCAGACCGTCTGCCTCAGATCATCTGTCTCAGTCCGTCTATCTCGGCCCGCCGGTCTCAGACCAGCTGTCTCAGTCGGTCTGTCTCAGCCCGTCTATCACAGGCCGTCTGTCTCAGACCGTCTATCTCAGCACGTCGGCCTCATACCGTCTGTCTCAGACCGTCTGTCTCAGACCGTCTGTCTCAGACCGTCTGTCTCAGACCGTCTGTCTCAGACCGTCTGTCTCAGACCGTCTGTCTCAGACCGTCTGTCTCAGATCGTCTGTCTCAGAACGTCTGTCTCAGCCCGTCTATCTCAGCCCGTCGGCCGCAGAACGTCTGTCTCAGACCGTCTGTCTCAGACCGTCTGTCTCAGACCGTCTGTCTCAGACCCTCTGTCTGAAACCGTCTGTCTCAGACCGTCTGTCTCAAACCGTCTGTCTGAGACCGTCTGTCTCAGACCGTCTGTCTCACACCGTCTGTCTCAGACCGTCTGTCTCAGACCGTCTGCCTCAGATAGTCTGTCTCACACCGTCTGTCTCAGACCGTCTGTCTCAGAACGTCTAGCTCAGCCCGTCTGTCTCAGAACGTCTAGCTCAGACCGTCTGTCTCAGACCGTCTAGCTCAGCCCGTCTGTCTCAGAACGTCTAGCTCAGACCGCCTGTCTCAGACCGTCAGTCTCAGACCGTCTGTCTCAGTCCGTCTGTCTCAGTTCGTCCATATCAGCCCGTCAGCATCAGTCCGTATGTCTCAGATCCTCTGTCTCAGACCGTCTGTCTCAGCCCGTCTGTCTCAGAACGTCTGTCTCAGATCGTCTGTCTCAGAACGTCTGTCTCAGCCCGTCTATCTCAGCCCGTCGGGCGCAGAACGTCTGTCTCAGACCGTCCGTCTCAGACCGTCTGTCTCAGACCGTCTGCCGCAGACCGTCTGTCTCAGACCGTCTGTCTCAGACCGTCTGTCTCAGACCGTCTGTCTCAGACCGTCTGTCTCAGACCGCCTGTCTCAGACCGTCTGTCTCAGACCGTCTGTCTCAGACCGTCTGTCTCAGGCCGTCTGTTCAATACCGTCTATCTCGTCCCGTCGGTCCCAGACCAGCTGTCTCAGACCGCCTGTCTCAGATCGTCTGTCTCAGACCGTCTGTCTCAGACCGTGTGTCACAGACCGTCTGTCTCAGACCGTCTGTCTCAGACCGCCTGTTTCAGACCGTCTGTCTCAGACCGTATGTCTCAGACCGTCTGTCTCAGACCGTCTGCCTCAGATCGTCTGTCTCAGACCGTCTATCTCAGCCCGTCTGTATCAGACCATCTATCTCAGCACGTCGGCCTCATACCGTCTGTCTCAGACCGTCTGTCTCAGACCGTCCGTCTCAGACCGCCCGTCTCAGACCGTATGTCTCAGACCGTCTGCCTCAGATCATCTGTCTCAGTCCGTCTATCTCGGCCCGCCGGTCTCAGACCAGCTGTCTCAGTCGGTCTGTCTCAGCCCGTCTATCACAGCCCGTCTGTCTCAGACCGTCTATCTCAGCACGTCGGCCTCATACCGTCCGTCTCAGACCGTCCGTCTCAGACCGTCTGTCTCAGACCGTCTGCCTCAGACCGCATATCTCAGACCGTCTGTCTCAGACAGTCTGTCTCAGACCGTCTGTCTCCGACCGTCTGTCTCAGACCGTCTGTCTCAGACCGTCTGTCTCAGACCGTCAGTCTCAGACCGTCTGTCTCAGACCATCTGTCTCAGACCGTCTGTCTCAGGCCGTCTGTCTCAGACCGTCTGTCTCAGAACGTCTAGCTCAGCCCGTCTGTCTCAGAACGTCTAGCTCAGCCCGTCTGTCTCAGACCGTCAGTCTCAGACCGTCTGCCTCAGATCGGCTGTCTCAGACCGTCTATCTCAGCCCGTCTGTATCAGACTATCTATCTCAGCACGTCGGCCTCATACCGTCTGTCTCAGACCGTCTGTCTCAGACCGTCCGTCTCAGACCGCCCGTCTCAGACCGCCCGTCTCAGACCGTCTGTCTCAGACCGTCTGTCTCAGACCGTCTGTCTCAGACCGTCTGTCTCAGACCGTCTGTCTCATACCGTCTGTCTCAGGCCGTCTGTTTAATACCGTCTATCTCGTCCCGTCTGTCTCAGACCGTCTGTCTCAGACCGTCCGTCTCAGACCGCCCGTCTCAGACCGTCTGTCTCAGACCGTCTGTCTCAGACCGTCTGTCTCAGACCGTCTGTCTCAGACCGTCTGTCTCCGACCGTCTGTCTCAGACCGTCTGTCTCAGACCGTCTGTCTCAGACCGTCTGTCTCAGACCGCCTGTTTCAGACCGTCTGTCTCAGACCGTATGTCTCAGACCGTCTGTCTCAGACCGTCTGCCTCAGATCGTCTGTCTCAGACCGTCTATCTCAGCCCGTCTGTATCAGACCATCTATCTCAGCACGTCGGCCTCATACCGTCTGTCTCAGACCGTCTGTCTCAGACCGTCTGTCTCAGACCGTCCGTCTCAGACCGCCCGTCTCAGACCGTCTGTCTCAGACCGTATGTCTCAGACCGTCTGCCTCAGATCATCTGTCTCAGTCCGTCTATCTCGGCCCGCCGGTCTCAGACCAGCTGTCTCAGTCGGTCTGTCTCAGCCCGTCTATCACAGCCCGTCTGTCTCAGACCGTCTATCTCAGCACGTCGGCCTCATACCGTCTGTCTCAGACCGTCTGTCTCAGACCGTCTGTCTCAGACCGTCTGTCTCAGACCGTCTGCCTCAGATCGTCTGACTCAGACCGTCTATCTCAGCCCGTCTGTATCAGACCATCTATCTCAGCACGTCGGCCTCATACCGTCTGTCTCAGACCGTCTGTCTCAGACCGTCCGTCTCAGACCGTCCGTCTCAGACCGTCTGTCTCAGACCGTCTGCCTCAGACCGCATATCTCAGACCGTCTGTCTCAGACAGTCTGTCTCAGACCGTCTGTCTCAGACCGTCTGTCTCAGACCGTCTGCCTCAGACCGTCTGTCTCAGACCGTCTGTATCAGACCATCTATCTCAGCACGTCGGCCTCATACCGTCTGTCTCAGACCGTCTGTCTCAGACCGTCCGTCTCAGACCATCCGTCTCAGACCGTCTGTCTCAGACCGTCTGCCGCAGACCGTCTGTCTCAGACCGTCTGTCTCAGACCGCCTGTGTCAGACCGTCAGTCTCAGACCGCCTGTCTCAGTCCGTCTGTCTCAGTTCGTCCATATCAGCCCGTCAGCATCAGTCCGTATGTCTCAGATCCTCCGTCTCAGACCGTCTGTCTCAGCCCGTCTGTCTCAGAACGTCTGTCTCAGATCGTCTGTCTCAGAACGTCTGTCTCAGCCCGTCTATCTCAGCCCGTCGGGCGCAGAACGTCTGTCTCAGACCGTCCGTCTCAGACCGTCTGTGTCAGACCGTCTGCCGCAGACCGTCTGTCTCAGACCGTCTGTCTCAGACCGTCTGTCTCAGACCGTCTGTCTCAGACCGCCTGTCTCAGACCGTCTGTCTCAGACCGTCTGTCTCAGACCGTCTGTCTCAGGCCGTCTGTTCAATACCGTCTATCTCGTCCCGTCGGTCCCAGACCAGCTGTCTCAGACCGCCTGTCTCAGATCGTCTGTCTCAGACCGTCTGTCTCAGACCGTGTGTCACAGACCGTCTGTCTCAGACCGTCTGTCTCAGACCGTCTGTCTCAGACCGTCTGTCTCAGACCGTCTGTCTCAGACCGTCTGTCTCAGACCGTCTGTCTCAGACCGTCTGTCTCAGACCGTCTGTCTCAGACCGTCTGTCTCAGACCGTCTGTCTCAGACCGCCTGTTTCAGACCGTCTGTCTCAGACCGTATGTCTCAGACCGTCTGTCTCAGACCGTCTGCCTCAGATCGTCTGTCTCAGACCGTCTATCTCAGCCCGTCTGTATCAGACCATCTATCTCAGCACGTCGGCCTCATACCGTCTGTCTCAGACCGTCTGTCTCAGACCGTCCGTCTCAGACCGTCTGTCTCAGACCGTCTGCCTCAGATCGTCTGTCTCAGACCGTCTATCTCAGCCCGTCTGTATCAGACCATCTATCTCAGCACGTCGGCCTCATACCGTCTGTCTCAGACCGTCTGTCTCAGACCGTCCGTCTCAGACCGCCCGTCTCAGACCGTCTGTCTCAGACCGTATGTCTCAGACCGTCTGCCTCAGATCATCTGTCTCAGTCCGTCTATCTCGGCCCGCCGGTCTCAGACCAGCTGTCTCAGTCGGTCTGTCTCAGCCCGTCTATCACAGGCCGTCTGTCTCAGACCGTCTATCTCAGCACGTCGGCCTCATACCGTCTGTCTCAGACCGTCTGTCTCAGACCGTCTGTCTCAGACCGTCTGTCTCAGACCGTCTGTCTCAGACCGTCTGTCTCAGACCGTCTGTCTCAGACCGTCTGTCTCAGACCGTCTGTCTCAGATCGTCTGTCTCAGAACGTCTGTCTCAGCCCGTCTATCTCAGCCCGTCGGCCGCAGAACGTCTGTCTCAGACCGTCTGTCTCAGACCGTCTGTCTCAGACCGTCTGTCTCAGACCCTCTGTCTGAAACCGTCTGTCTCAGACCGTCTGTCTCAAACCGTCTGTCTGAGACCGTCTGTCTCAGACCGTCTGTCTCACACCGTCTGTCTCAGACCGTCTGTCTCAGACCGTCTGCCTCAGATAGTCTGTCTCACACCGTCTGTCTCAGACCGTCTGTCTCAGAACGTCTAGCTCAGCCCGTCTGTCTCAGAACGTCTAGCTCAGACCGTCTGTCTCAGACCGTCTAGCTCAGCCCGTCTGTCTCAGAACGTCTAGCTCAGACCGCCTGTCTCAGACCGTCAGTCTCAGACCGTCTGTCTCAGTCCGTCTGTCTCAGTTCGTCCATATCAGCCCGTCAGCATCAGTCCGTATGTCTCAGATCCTCTGTCTCAGACCGTCTGTCTCAGCCCGTCTGTCTCAGAACGTCTGTCTCAGATCGTCTGTCTCAGAACGTCTGTCTCAGCCCGTCTATCTCAGCCCGTCGGGCGCAGAACGTCTGTCTCAGACCGTCCGTCTCAGACCGTCTGTCTCAGACCGTCTGCCGCAGACCGTCTGTCTCAGACCGTCTGTCTCAGACCGTCTGTCTCAGACCGTCTGTCTCAGACCGTCTGTCTCAGACCGCCTGTCTCAGACCGTCTGTCTCAGACCGTCTGTCTCAGACCGTCTGTCTCAGGCCGTCTGTTCAATACCGTCTATCTCGTCCCGTCGGTCCCAGACCAGCTGTCTCAGACCGCCTGTCTCAGATCGTCTGTCTCAGACCGTCTGTCTCAGACCGTGTGTCACAGACCGTCTGTCTCAGACCGTCTGTCTCAGACCGCCTGTTTCAGACCGTCTGTCTCAGACCGTATGTCTCAGACCGTCTGTCTCAGACCGTCTGCCTCAGATCGTCTGTCTCAGACCGTCTATCTCAGCCCGTCTGTATCAGACCATCTATCTCAGCACGTCGGCCTCATACCGTCTGTCTCAGACCGTCTGTCTCAGACCGTCCGTCTCAGACCGCCCGTCTCAGACCGTCTGTCTCAGACCGTATGTCTCAGACCGTCTGCCTCAGATCATCTGTCTCAGTCCGTCTATCTCGGCCCGCCGGTCTCAGACCAGCTGTCTCAGTCGGTCTGTCTCAGCCCGTCTATCACAGCCCGTCTGTCTCAGACCGTCTATCTCAGCACGTCGGCCTCATACCGTCTGTCTCAGACCGTCTGTCTCAGACCGTCTGCCGCAGACCGTCTGTCTCAGACCGTCTGTCTCAGACCGCCTGTCTCAGACCGTCAGTCTCAGACCGCCTGTCTCAGTCCGTCTGTCTCAGTTCGTCCATATCAGCCCGTCAGCATCAGTCCGTATGTCTCAGATCCTCTGTCTCAGACCGTCTGTCTCAGCCCGTCTGTCTCAGAACGTCTGTCTCAGATCGTCTGTCTCAGAACGTCTGTCTCAGCCCGTCTATCTCAGCCCGTCGGGCGCAGAACGTCTGTCTCAGACCGTCTGTCTCGGACCGTCTGTCTCAGACTGTCTGTCTCAGACCGTCTGTCTCAGACCGTCTGTCTCAGACCGCCTGTCTCAGACCGTCTGTCTCAGACCGTCTGTCTCAGACCGTCTGTCTCAGGCCGTCTGTTCAATACCGTCTATCTCGTCCCGTCGGTCCCAGACCAGCTGTCTCAGACCGCCTGTCTCAGATCGTCTGTCTCAGACCGTCTGTCTCAGACCGTGTGTCACAGACCGTCTGTCTCAGACCGTCTGTCTCAGACCGTCTGTCGCAGACCGTCTGTCTCAGACCGTCTGTCTCAGACCGTCTGTCTCAGACCGTCTGTCTCAGACCGTCTGTCTCAGACCGTCTGTCTCAGACCGTCTGTCTCAGACCGTCTGTCTCAGACCGTCTGTCTCAGACCGTCTGTCTCAGACCGTCTGTCTCAGACCGTCTGTCTCAGACCGTCTGTCTCAGACCGTCTGTCTCAGACCGTCTGTCTCAGACCGTCTGTCTCAGACCGTCTGTCTCAGACCGCCTGTCTCAGACCGTCTGTCTCAGACCGTGTGTCTCAAACCGTCTATGTCCGCCCGCTGTCTCAGACCGTCTATATCTGCCCGTCTGTCTCAGACCGTCTGTCTCAGACCGCCTGTCTCAGACCGTCTGTCTCAGACCGCCTGTCTCAGTCCGTCTATCTCAGTTCGTCCATATCAGCCCGTCAGCATCAGTCCGTATGTCTCAGATCCTCTGTCTCAGACCGTCTGTCTCAGCCCGTCTGTCTCAGAACGTCTGTCTCAGATCGTCTGTCTCAGAACGTCTGTCTCAGCCCGTCTATCTCAGCCCGTCGGCCGCAGAACGTCTGTCTCAGACCGTCTGTCTCAGACCGTCTGTCTCAGACCGTCTGTCTCAGACCGTCTGTCTCAGACCCTCTGTCTGAAACCGTCTGTCTCAGACCGTCTGTCGCAGACCGTCTGTCGCAGACCGTCTGTCTCAGACCGTCTGTCTCAGACCGTCTGTCTCAGATCGTCTGTCTCAGAACGTCTGTCTCAGCCCGTCTATCTCAGCCCGTCGGCCGCAGAACGTCTGTCTCAGACCGTCTGTCTCAGACCGTCTGTCTCAGACCGCCTGTCTCAGACCCTCTGTCTGAAACCGTCTGTCTCAGACCGTCTGTCTCAAACCGTCTGTCTGAGACCGTCTGTCTCAGACCGTCTGTCTCACACCGTCTGTCTCAGACCGTCTGTCTCAGACCGTCTGCCTCAGATAGTCTGTCTCACACCGTCTGTCTCAGACCGTCTGTCTCAGAACGTCTAGCTCAGCCCGTCTGTCTCAGAACGTCTAGCTCAGACCGTCTGTCTCAGACCGTCTAGCTCAGCCCATCTGTCTCAGAACGTCTAGCTCAGACCGCCTGTCTCAGACCGTCTGTCTCAGACCGTCTGTCTCAGACCGCCTGTCTCAGACCGTCTGTCTCAGACCGTCTGTCTCAGACCGTCTGTCTCAGGCCGTCTGTTCAATACCGTCTATCTCGTCCCGTCGGTCCCAGACCAGCTGTCTCAGACCGCCTGTCTCAGATCGTCTGTCTCAGACCGTCTGTCTCAGACCGTGTGTCACAGACCGTCTGTCTCAGACCGTCTGTCTCAGACCGTCTGTCGCAGACCGTCTGTCTCAGACCGTCTATATCTGCCCGTCTGTCTCAGACCGTCTGTCTCAGACCGCCTGTCTCAGACCGTCTGTCTCAGACCGCCTGTCTCAGTCCGTCTATCTCAGTTCGTCCATATCAGCCCGTCAGCATCAGTCCGTATGTCTCAGATCCTCTGTCTCAGACCGTCTGTCTCAGCCCGTCTGTCTCAGAACGTCTGTCTCAGATCGTCTGTCTCAGAACGTCTGTCTCAGCCCGTCTATCTCAGCCCGTCGGGCGCAGAACGTCTGTCTCAGACCGTCTGTCTCGGACCGTCTGTCTCAGACTGTCTGTCTCAGACCGTCTGTCTCAGACCGTCTGTCTCAGACCGCCTGTCTCAGACCGTCTGTCTCAGACCGTCTGTCTCAGACCGTCTGTCTCAGGCCGTCTGTTCAATACCGTCTATCCCGTCCCGTCGGTCCCAGACCAGCTGTCTCAGACCGCCTGTCTCAGATCGTCTGTCTCAGACCGTCTGTCTCAGACCGTGTGTCACAGACCGTCTGTCTCAGACCGTCTGTCTCAGACCGTCTGTCTCAGACCGTCTGTCTCAGACCGTCTGTCGCAGACCGTCTGTCTCAGACCGTCTGTCTCAGACCGTCTGTCTCAGACCGTCTGTCTCAGACCGTCTGTCTCAGACCGTCTGTCTCAGACCGTCTGTCTCAGACCGTCTGTCTCAGACCGTCTGTCTCAGACCGTCTGTCTCAGACCGTCTGTCTCAGACCGTCTGTCTCAGACCGTCTGTCTCAGACCGTCTGTCTCAGACCGTCTGTCTCAGACCGTCTGTCTCAGACCGTCTGTCTCAGACCGTGTGTCTCAAACCGTCTATGTCCGCCCGTCTGTCTCAGACCGTCTATATCTGCCCGTCTGTCTCAGACCGTCTGTCTCAGACCGCCTGTCTCAGACCGTCTGTCTCAGACCGCCTGTCTCAGTCCGTCTATCTCAGTTCGTCCATATCAGCCCGTCAGCATCAGTCCGTATGTCCCAGATCCTCTGTCTCAGACCGTCTGTCTCAGCCCGTCTGTCTCAGAACGTCTGTCTCAGATCGTCTGTCTCAGAACGTCTGTCTCAGCCCGTCTATCTCAGCCCGTCGGCCGCAGAACGTCTGTCTCGGACCGTCTGTCTCAGACTGTCTGTCTCAGACCGTCTGTCTCAGACCGTCTGTCTCAGACCGCCTGTCTCAGACCGTCTGTCTCAGACCGTCTGTCTCAGACCGTCTGTCTCAGGCCGTCTGTTCAATACCGTCTATCTCGTCCCGTCGGTCCCAGACCAGCTGTCTCAGACCGCCTGTCTCAGATCGTCTGTCTCAGACCGTCTGTCTCAGACCGTGTGTCACAGACCGTCTGTCTCAGACCGTCTGTCTCAGACCGTCTGTCGCAGACCGTCTGTCTCAGACCGTCTGTCTCAGACCGTCTGTCTCAGACCGTCTGTCTCAGACCGTGTGTCTCAAACCGTCTATGTCCGCCCGTCTGTCTCAGACCGTCTATATCTGCCCGTCTGTCTCAGACCGTCTGTCTCAGACCGCCTGTCTCAGTCCGTCTATCTCAGTTCGTCCATATCAGCCCGTCAGCATCAGTCCGTATGTCTCAGATCCTCTGTCTCAGACCGCCTGTCTCAGATCGTCTGTCTCAGACCGCCTGTCTCAGACCGTCTGTCTCAGACCGCCTGTCTCAGTCCGTCTATCTCAGTTCGTCCATATCAGCCCGTCAGCATCAGTCCGTATGTCTCAGATCCTCTGTCTCAGACCGTCTGTCTCAGACCGTCTGTCTCAGCCCGTCTATCTCAGCCCGTCGGCCGCAGAACGTCTGTCTCGGACCGTCTGTCTCAGACTGTCTGTCTCAGACCGTCTGTCTCAGACCGTCTGTCTCAGACCGTCTGTCGCAGACCGTCTGTCTCAGACCGTCTGTCTCAGACCGTCTGTCTCAGATCGTCTGTCTCAGAACGTCTGTCTCAGCCCGTCTATCTCAGCCCGTCGGCCGCAGAACGTCTGTCTCAGACCGTCTGTCTCAGACCGTCTGTCTCAGACCGTCTGTCTCAGACCCTCTGTCTGAAACCGTCTGTCTCAGACCGTCTGTCTCAAACCGTCTGTCTGAGACCGTCTGTCTCAGACCGTCTGTCTCACACCGTCTGTCTCAGACCGTCTGTCTCAGACCGTCTGCCTCAGATAGTCTGTCTCACACCGTCTGTCTCAGACCGTCTGTCTCAGAACGTCTAGCTCAGCCCGTCTGTCTCAGAACGTCTAGCTTAGACCGTCTGTCTCAGACCGTCTAGCTCAGCCCGTCTGTCTCAGAACGTCTAGATCAGACCGCCTGTCTCAGACCGTCTGTCTCAGACCGTCTGTCTCAGACCGCCTGTCTCAGACCGTCTGTCTCAGACCGTCTGTCTCAGACCGTCTGTCTCAGACCGTCTGTCTCAGACCGTCTGTCTCAGACCGCCTGTCTCAGTCCGTCTATCTCAGTTCGTCCATATCAGCCCGTCAGCATCAGTCCGTATGTCCCAGATCCTCTGTCTCAGACCGTCTGTCTCAGCCCGTCTGTCTCAGAACGTCTGTCTCAGAACGTCTGTCTCAGATCGTCTGTCTCAGAACGTCTGTCTCAGCCCGTCTATCTCAGCCCGTCGGCCGCAGAACGTCTGTCTCAGACCGTCTGTCTCGGACCGTCTGTCTCAGACTGTCTGTCTCAGACCGTCTGTCTCAGACCGTCTGTCTCAGACCGCCTGTCTCAGACCGTCTGTCTCAGACCGTCTGTCTCAGACCGTCTGTCTCAGACCGTCTGTTCAATACCGTCTATCTCGTCCCGTCGGTCCCAGACCAGCTGTCTCAGACCGCCTGTCTCAGATCGTCTGTCTCAGACCGTCTGTCTCAGACCGTGTGTCACAGACCGTCTGTCTCAGACCGTCTGTCTCAGACCGTCTGTCGCAGACCGTCTGTCTCAGACCGTCTGTCTCAGACCGTCTGTCTCAGACCGTGTGTCTCAAACCGTCTATGTCCGCCCGTCTGTCTCAGACCGTCTATATCGGCCCGTCTGTCTCAGACCGTCTGTCTCAGACCGCCTGTCTCAGACCGTCTGTCTCAGACCGCCTGTCTCAGTCCGTCTATCTCAGTTCGTCCATATCAGCCCGTCAGCATCAGTCCGTATGTCTCAGATCCTCTGTCTCAGACCGTCTGTCTCAGCCCGTCTGTCTCAGAACGTCTGTCTCAGATCGTCTGTCTCAGAACGTCTGTCTCAGCCCGTCTATCTCAGCCCGTCGGCCGCAGAACGTCTGTCTCAGACCGTCTGTCTCAGACCGTCTGTCTCAGCCCGTCTGTCTCAGAACGTCTGTCTCAGATCGTCTGTCTCAGAACGTCTGTCTCAGCCCGTCTATCTCAGCCCGTCGGGCGCAGAACGTCTGTCTCAGACCGTCTGTCTCGGACCGTCTGTCTCAGACTGTCTGTCTCAGACCGTCTGTCTCAGACCGTCTGTCTCAGACCGCCTGTCTCAGACCGTCTGTCTCAGACCGTCTGTCTCAGACCGTCTGTCTCAGGCCGTCTGTTCAATACCGTCTATCCCGTCCCGTCGGTCCCAGACCAGCTGTCTCAGACCGCCTGTCTCAGATCGTCTGTCTCAGACCGTCTGTCTCAGACCGTGTGTCACAGACCGTCTGTCTCAGACCGTCTGTCTCAGACCGTCTGTCTCAGACCGTCTGTCTCAGACCGTCTGTCGCAGACCGTCTGTCTCAGACCGTCTGTCTCAGACCGTCTGTCTCAGACCGTCTGTCTCAGACCGTCTGTCTCAGACCGTCTGTCTCAGACCGTCTGTCTCAGACCGTCTGTCTCAGACCGTCTGTCTCAGACCGTCTGTCTCAGACCGTCTGTCTCAGACCGTCTGTCTCAGACCGTCTGTCTCAGACCGTCTGTCTCAGACCGTCTGTCTCAGACCGTGTGTCTCAAACCGTCTATGTCCGCCCGTCTGTCTCAGACCGTCTATATCTGCCCGTCTGTCTGAGACCGTCTGTCTCAGACCGCCTGTCTCAGACCGTCTGTCTCAGACCGCCTGTCTCAGTCCGTCTATCTCAGTTCGTCCATATCGGCCCGTCAGCATCAGTCCGTATGTCCCAGATCCTCTGTCTCAGACCGTCTGTCTCAGCCCGTCTGTCTCAGAACGTCTGTCTCAGATCGTCTGTCTCATAACGTCTGTCTCAGCCCGTCTATCTCAGCCCGTCGGCCGCAGAACGTCTGTCTCGGACCGTCTGTCTCAGACTGTCTGTCTCAGACCGTCTGTCTCAGACCGTCTGTCTCAGACCGCCTGTCTCAGACCGTCTGTCTCAGACCGTCTGTCTCAGACCGTCTGTCTCAGGCCGTCTGTTCAATACCGTCTATCTCGTCCCGTCGGTCCCAGACCAGCTGTCTCAGACCGCCTGTCTCAGATCGTCTGTCTCAGACCGTCTGTCTCAGACCGTGTGTCACAGACCGTCTGTCTCAGACCGTCTGTCTCAGACCGTCTGTCGCAGACCGTCTGTCTCAGACCGTCTGTCTCAGACCGTCTGTCTCAGACCGTCTGTCTCAGACCGTGTGTCTCAAACCGTCTATGTCCGCCCGTCTGTCTCAGACCGTCTATATCTGCCCGTCTGTCTCAGACCGTCTGTCTCAGACCGCCTGTCTCAGACCGTCTGTCTCAGACCGCCTGTCTCAGTCCGTCTATCTCAGTTCGTCCATATCAGCCCGTCAGCATCAGTCCGTATGTCTCAGATCCTCTGTCTCAGACCGTCTGTCTCAGCCCGTCTGTCTCAGAACGTCTGTCTCAGATCGTCTGTCTCAGAACGTCTGTCTCAGCCCGTCTATCTCAGCCCGTCGGCCGCAGAACGTCTGTCTCAGACCGTCTGTCTCAGACCGTCTGTCTCAGACCGTCTGTCTCAGACCGTCTGTCTCAGACCCTCTGTCTGAAACCGTCTGTCTCAGACCGTCTGTCTCAGACCGTCTGTCGCAGACCGTCTGTCTCAGACCGTCTGTCTCAGACCGTCTGTCTCAGATCGTCTGTCTCAGAACGTCTGTCTCAGCCCGTCTATCTCAGCCCGTCGGCCGCAGAACGTCTGTCTCAGACCGTCTGTCTCAGACCGTCTGTCTCAGACCGTCTGTCTCAGACCCTCTGTCTGAAACCGTCTGTCTCAGACCGTCTGTCTCAAACCGTCTGTCTGAGACCGTCTGTCTCAGACCGTCTGTCTCACACCGTCTGTCTCAGACCGTCTGTCTCAGACCGTCTGCCTCAGATAGTCTGTCTCACACCGTCTGTCTCAGACCGTCTGTCTCAGAACGTCTAGCTCAGCCCGTCTGTCTCAGAACGTCTAGCTTAGACCGTCTGTCTCAGACCGTCTAGCTCAGCCCGTCTGTCTCAGAACGTCTAGATCAGACCGCCTGTCTCAGACCGTCTGTCTCAGACCGTCTGTCTCAGACCGCCTGTCTCAGACCGTCTGTCTCAGACCGTCTGTCTCAGACCGTCTGTCTCAGGCCGTCTGTTCAATACCGTCTATCTCGTCCCGTCGGTCCCAGACCAGCTGTCTCAGACCGCCTGTCTCAGATCGTCTGTCTCAGACCGTCTGTCTCAGACCGTGTGTCACAGACCGTCTGTCTCAGACCGTCTGTCTCAGACCGTCTGTCTCAGACCGTCTGTCGCAGACCGTCTGTCTCAGACCGTCTATATCTGCCCGTCTGTCTCAGACCGTCTGTCTCAGACCGCCTGTCTCAGACCGTCTGTCTCAGACCGCCTGTCTCAGTCCGTCTATCTCAGTTCGTCCATATCAGCCCGTCAGCATCAGTCCGTATGTCTCAGATCCTCTGTCTCAGACCGTCTGTCTCAGCCCGTCTGTCTCAGAACGTCTGTCTCAGATCGTCTGTCTCAGAACGTCTGTCTCAGCCCGTCTATCTCAGCCCGTCGGGCGCAGAACGTCTGTCTCAGACCGTCTGTCTCGGACCGTCTGTCTCAGACTGTCTGTCTCAGACCGTCTGTCTCAGACCGTGTGTCACAGACCGTCTGTCTCAGACCGTCTGTCTCAGACCGTCTGTCGCAGACCGTCTGTCTCAGACCGTCTGTCTCAGACCGTCTGTCTCAGACCGTCTGTCTCAGACCGTCTGTCTCAGACCGTCTGTCTCAGACCGTCTGTCTCAGACCGTCTGTCTCAGACCGTCTGTCTCAGACCGTCTGTCTCAGATCGTCTGTCTCAGAACGTCTGTCTCAGCCCGTCTATCTCAGCCCGTCGGGCGCAGAACGTCTGTCTCAGACCGTCTGTCTCGGACCGTCTGTCTCAGACTGTCTGTCTCAGACCGTCTGTCTCAGACCGTCTGTCTCAGACCGCCTGTCTCAGACCGTCTGTCTCAGACCGTCTGTCTCAGACCGTCTGTCTCAGGCCGTCTGTTCAATACCGTCTATCTCGTCCCGTCGGTCCCAGACCAGCTGTCTCAGACCGCCTGTCTCAGATCGTCTGTCTCAGACCGTCTGTCTCAGACCGTGTGTCACAGACCGTCTGTCTCAGACCGTCTGTCTCAGACCGTCTGTCGCAGACCGTCTGTCTCAGACCGTCTGTCTCAGACCGTCTGTCTCAGACCGTCTGTCTCAGACCGTCTGTCTCAGACCGTCTGTCTCAGACCGTCTGTCTCAGACCGTCTGTCTCAGACCGTCTGTCTCAGACCGTCTGTCTCAGACCGTCTGTCTCAGACCGTCTGTCTCAGACCGTCTGTCTCAGACCGTCTGTCTCAGACCGTCTGTCTCAGACCGCCTGTCTCAGTCCGTCTATCTCAGTTCGTCCATATCAGCCCGTCAGCATCAGTCCGTATGTCCCAGATCCTCTGTCTCAGACCGTCTGTCTCAGCCCGTCTGTCTCAGAACGTCTGTCTCAGATCGTCTGTCTCAGAACGTCTGTCTCAGCCCGTCTATCTCAGCCCGTCGGCCGCAGAACGTCTGTCTCAGACCGTCTGTCTCGGACCGTCTGTCTCAGACTGTCTGTCTCAGACCGTCTGTCTCAGACCGTCTGTCTCAGACCGCCTGTCTCAGACCGTCTGTCTCAGACCGTCTGTCTCAGACCGTCTGTCTCAGGCCGTCTGTTCAATACCGTCTATCTCGTCCCGTCGGTCCCAGACCAGCTGTCTCAGACCGCCTGTCTCAGATCGTCTGTCTCAGACCGTCTGTCTCAGACCGTGTGTCACAGACCGTCTGTCTCAGACCGTCTGTCTCAGACCGTCTGTCGCAGACCGTCTGTCTCAGACCGTCTGTCTCAGACCGTCTGTCTCAGACCGTGTGTCTCAAACCGTCTATGTCCGCCCGTCTGTCTCAGACCGTCTATATCGGCCCGTCTGTCTCAGACCGTCTGTCTCAGACCGCCTGTCTCAGACCGTCTGTCTCAGACCGCCTGTCTCAGTCCGTCTATCTCAGTTCGTCCATATCAGCCCGTCAGCATCAGTCCGTATGTCTCAGATCCTCTGTCTCAGACCGTCTGTCTCAGCCCGTCTGTCTCAGAACGTCTGTCTCAGATCGTCTGTCTCAGAACGTCTGTCTCAGCCCGTCTATCTCAGCCCGTCGGCCGCAGAACGTCTGTCTCAGACCGTCTGTCTCAGACCGTCTGTCTCAGACCGTCTGTCTCAGACCCTCTGTCTGAAACCGTCTGTCTCAGACCGTCTGTCTCAGACCGTCTGTCGCAGACCGTCTGTCTCAGACCGTCTGTCTCAGACCGTCTGTCTCAGATCGTCTGTCTCAGAACGTCTGTCTCAGCCCGTCTATCTCAGCCCGTCGGCCGCAGAACGTCTGTCTCAGACCGTCTGTCTCAGACCGTCTGTCTCAGACCGTCTGTCTCAGACCCTCTGTCTGAAACCGTCTGTCTCAGACCGTCTGTCTCAAACCGTCTGTCTGAGACCGTCTGTCTCAGACCGTCTGTCTCACACCGTCTGTCTCAGACCGTCTGTCTCAGACCGTCTGTCTCAGACCGTCTGTCTCAGACCGTCTGTCTCAGACCGTCTGTCTCAGACCGTCTGTCTCAGATCGTCTGTCTCAGAACGTCTGTCTCAGCCCGTCTATCTCAGCCCGTCGGGCGCAGAACGTCTGTCTCAGACCGTCTGTCTCGGACCGTCTGTCTCAGACTGTCTGTCTCAGACCGTCTGTCTCAGACCGTCTGTCTCAGACCGCCTGTCTCAGACCGTCTGTCTCAGACCGTCTGTCTCAGACCGTCTGTCTCAGGCCGTCTGTTCAATACCGTCTATCTCGTCCCGTCGGTCCCAGACCAGCTGTCTCAGACCGCCTGTCTCAGATCGTCTGTCTCAGACCGTCTGTCTCAGACCGTGTGTCACAGACCGTCTGTCTCAGACCGTCTGTCTCAGACCGTCTGTCGCAGACCGTCTGTCTCAGACCGTCTGTCTCAGACCGTCTGTCTCAGACCGTCTGTCTCAGACCGTCTGTCTCAGACCGTCTGTCTCAGACCGTCTGTCTCAGACCGTCTGTCTCAGACCGTCTGTCTCAGACCGTCTGTCTCAGACCGTCTGTCTCAGACCGTCTGTCTCAGACCGTCTGTCTCAGACCGTCTGTCTCAGACCGTGTGTCTCAAACCGTCTATGTCCGCCCGTCTGTCTCAGACCGTCTATATCTGCCCGTCTGTCTCAGACCGTCTGTCTCAGACCGCCTGTCTCAGACCGTCTGTCTCAGACCGCCTGTCTCAGTCCGTCTATCTCAGTTCGTCCATATCAGCCCGTCAGCATCAGTCCGTATGTCTCAGATCCTCTGTCTCAGACCGTCTGTCTCAGCCCGTCTGTCTCAGAACGTCTGTCTCAGATCGTCTGTCTCAGAACGTCTGTCTCAGCCCGTCTATCTCAGCCCGTCGGCCGCAGAACGTCTGTCTCTGCCCGTCTGTCTCAGACCGTCTGTCTCAGACCGCCTGTCTCAGACCGTCTGTCTCAGACCGCCTGTCTCAGTCCGTCTATCTCAGTTCGTCCATATCAGCCCGTCAGCATCAGTCCGTATGTCTCAGATCCTCTGTCTCAGACCGTCTGTCTCAGCCCGCCTGTCTCAGAACGTCTGTCTCAGATCGTCTGTCTCAGAACGTCTGTCTCAGCCCGTCTATCTCAGCCCGTCGGCCGCAGAACGTCTGTCTCAGACCGTCTGTCTCAGACTGTCTGTCTCAGACCGTCTGTCTCAGACCCTCTGTCTGAAACCGTCTGTCTCAGACCGTCTGTCTCAGACCGTCTGTCTCAGACCGTCTGTCGCAGACCGTCTGTCTCAGACCGTCTGTCTCAGACCGTCTGTCTCAGATCGTCTGTCTCAGAACGTCTGTCTCAGCCCGTCTATCTCAGCCCGTCGGCCGCAGAACGTCTGTCTCAGACCGTCTGTCTCAGACCGTCTGTCTCAGACCCTCTGTCTGAAACCGTCTGTCTCAGACCGTCTGTCTCAAACCGTCTGTCTGAGACCGTCTGTCTCAGACCGTCTGTCTCACACCGTCTGTCTCAGACCGTCTGTCTCAGACCGTCTGCCTCAGATAGTCTGTCTCACACCGTCTGTCTCAGACCGTCTGTCTCAGAACGTCTAGCTCAGCCCGTCTGTCTCAGAACGTCTAGCTCAGACCGTCTGTCTCAGACCGTCTAGCTCAGCCCGTCTGTCTCAGAACGTCTAGCTCAGACCGCCTGTCTCAGACCGTCTGTCTCAGACCGTCTGTCTCAGACCGCCTGTCTCAGACCGTCTGTCTCAGACCGTCTGTCTCAGACCGTCTGTCTCAGGCCGTCTGTTCAATACCGTCTATCTCGTCCCGTCGGTCCCAGACCAGCTGTCTCAGACCGCCTGTCTCAGATCGTCTGTCTCAGACCGTCTGTCTCAGACCGTGTGTCACAGACCGTCTGTCTCAGACCGTCTGTCTCAGACCGTCTGTCGCAGACCGTCTGTGTCAGACCGTCTATATCTGCCCGTCTGTCTCAGACCGTCTGTCTCAGACCGCCTGTCTCAGACCGTCTGTCTCAGACCGCCTGTCTCAGTCCGTCTATCTCAGTTCGTCCATATCAGCCCGTCAGCATCAGTCCGTATGTCTCAGATCCTCTGTCTCAGACCGTCTGTCTCAGCCCGTCTGTCTCAGAACGTCTGTCTCAGATCGTCTGTCTCAGAACGTCTGTCTCAGACCGTCTGTCTCAGACCGTCTGTCTCAGACCGCCTGTCTCAGACCGTCTGTCTCAGACCGTCTGTCTCAGACCGTCTGTCTCAGGCCGTCTGTTCAATACCGTCTATCTCGTCCCGTCGGTCCCAGACCAGCTGTCTCAGACCGCCTGTCTCAGATCGTCTGTCTCAGACCGTCTGTCTCAGACCGTGTGTCACAGACCGTCTGTCTCAGACCGTCTGTCTCAGACCGTCTGTCGCAGACCGTCTGTCTCAGACCGTCTGTCTCAGACCGTCTGTCTCAGACCGTCTGTCTCAGACCGTCTGTCTCAGACCGTCTGTCTCAGACCGTCTGTCTCAGACCGTCTGTCTCAGACCGTCTGTCTCAGACCGTCTGTCTCAGACCGTCTGTCTCAGACCGTCTGTCTCAGACCGTCTGTCTCAGACCGTCTGTCTCAGACCGTGTGTCTCAAACCGTCTATGTCCGCCCGTCTGTCTCAGACCGTCTATATCTGCCCGTCTGTCTCAGACCGTCTGTCTCAGACCGCCTGTCTCAGACCGTCTGTCTCAGACCGCCTGTCTCAGTCCGTCTATCTCAGTTCGTCCATATCAGCCCGTCAGCATCAGTCCGTATGTCTCAGATCCTCTGTCTCAGACCGTCTGTCTCAGCCCGTCTGTCTCAGAACGTCTGTCTCAGATCGTCTGTCTCAGAACGTCTGTCTCAGCCCGTCTATCTCAGCCCGTCGGCCGCAGAACGTCTGTCTCTGCCCGTCTGTCTCAGACCGTCTGTCTCAGACCGCCTGTCTCAGACCGTCTGTCTCAGACCGCCTGTCTCAGTCCGTCTATCTCAGTTCGTCCATATCAGCCCGTCAGCATCAGTCCGTATGTCTCAGATCCTCTGTCTCAGACCGTCTGTCTCAGCCCGCCTGTCTCAGAACGTCTGTCTCAGATCGTCTGTCTCAGAACGTCTGTCTCAGCCCGTCTATCTCAGCCCGTCGGCCGCAGAACGTCTGTCTCAGACCGTCTGTCTCAGACTGTCTGTCTCAGACCGTCTGTCTCAGACCCTCTGTCTGAAACCGTCTGTCTCAGACCGTCTGTCTCAGACCGTCTGTCTCAGACCGTCTGTCGCAGACCGTCTGTCTCAGACCGTCTGTCTCAGACCGTCTGTCTCAGATCGTCTGTCTCAGAACGTCTGTCTCAGCCCGTCTATCTCAGCCCGTCGGCCGCAGAACGTCTGTCTCAGACCGTCTGTCTCAGACCGTCTGTCTCAGACCCTCTGTCTGAAACCGTCTGTCTCAGACCGTCTGTCTCAAACCGTCTGTCTGAGACCGTCTGTCTCAGACCGTCTGTCTCACACCGTCTGTCTCAGACCGTCTGTCTCAGACCGTCTGCCTCAGATAGTCTGTCTCACACCGTCTGTCTCAGACCGTCTGTCTCAGAACGTCTAGCTCAGCCCGTCTGTCTCAGAACGTCTAGCTCAGACCGTCTGTCTCAGACCGTCTAGCTCAGCCCGTCTGTCTCAGAACGTCTAGCTCAGACCGCCTGTCTCAGACCGTCTGTCTCAGACCGTCTGTCTCAGACCGCCTGTCTCAGACCGTCTGTCTCAGACCGTCTGTCTCAGACCGTCTGTCTCAGGCCGTCTGTTCAATACCGTCTATCTCGTCCCGTCGGTCCCAGACCAGCTGTCTCAGACCGCCTGTCTCAGATCGTCTGTCTCAGACCGTCTGTCTCAGACCGTGTGTCACAGACCGTCTGTCTCAGACCGTCTGTCTCAGACCGTCTGTCGCAGACCGTCTGTGTCAGACCGTCTATATCTGCCCGTCTGTCTCAGACCGTCTGTCTCAGACCGCCTGTCTCAGACCGTCTGTCTCAGACCGCCTGTCTCAGTCCGTCTATCTCAGTTCGTCCATATCAGCCCGTCAGCATCAGTCCGTATGTCTCAGATCCTCTGTCTCAGACCGTCTGTCTCAGCCCGTCTGTCTCAGAACGTCTGTCTCAGATCGTCTGTCTCAGAACGTCTGTCTCAGCCCGTCTATCTCAGCCCGTCGGGCGCAGAACGTCTGTCTCAGACCGTCTGTCTCGGACCGTCTGTCTCAGACTGTCTGTCTCAGACCGTCTGTCTCAGACCGTCTGTCTCAGACCGCCTGTCTCAGACCGTCTGTCTCAGACCGTCTGTCTCAGACCGTCTGTCTCAGACCGTCTGTCTCAGACCGTCTGTCTCAGACCGTCTGTCTCAGACCGTCTGTCTCAGACCGTCTGTCTCAGAACGTCTAGCTCAGCCCGTCTGTCTCAGAACGTCTAGCTCAGACCGTCTGTCTCAGACCGTCTAGCTCAGCCCGTCTGTCTCAGAACGTCTAGCTCAGACCGCCTGTCTCAGACCGTCTGTCTCAGACCGTCTGTCTCAGACCGCCTGTCTCAGACCGTCTGTCTCAGACCGTCTGTCTCAGACCGTCTGTCTCAGGCCGTCTGTTCAATACCGTCTATCTCGTCCCGTCGGTCCCAGACCAGCTGTCTCAGACCGCCTGTCTCAGATCGTCTGTCTCAGACCGTCTGTCTCAGACCGTGTGTCACAGACCGTCTGTCTCAGACCGTCTGTCTCAGACCGTCTGTCGCAGACCGTCTGTCTCAGACCGTCTGTCTCAGACCGTCTGTCTCAGACCGTCTGTCTCAGACCGTCTGTCTCAGACCGTCTGTCTCAGACCGTCTGTCTCAGACCGTCTGTCTCAGACCGTCTGTCTCAGACCGTCTGTCTCAGACCGTCTGTCTCAGACCGTCTGTCTCAGACCGTCTGTCTCAGACCGTCTGTCTCAGACCGTCTGTCTCAGACCGTCTGTCTCAGACCGTCTGTCTCAGACCGTGTGTCTCAAACCGTCTATGTCCGCCCGTCTGTCTCAGACCGTCTATATCTGCCCGTCTGTCTCAGACCGTCTGTCTCAGACCGCCTGTCTCAGACCGTCTGTCTCAGACCGCCTGTCTCAGTCCGTCTATCTCAGTTCGTCCATATCAGCCCGTCAGCATCAGTCCGTATGTCTCAGATCCTCTGTCTCAGACCGTCTGTCTCAGACCGCCTGTCTCAGTCCGTCTATCTCAGTTCGTCCATATCAGCCCGTCAGCATCAGTCCGTATGTCTCAGATCCTCTGTCTCAGACCGTCTGTCTCAGCCCGTCTGTCTCAGAACGTCTGTCTCAGATCGTCTGTCTCAGAACGTCTGTCTCAGCCCGTCTATCTCAGCCCGTCGGGCGCAGAACGTCTGTCTCAGACCGTCTGTCTCGGACCGTCTGTCTCAGACTGTCTGTCTCAGACCGTCTGTCTCAGACCGTCTGTCTCAGACCGCCTGTCTCAGACCGTCTGTCTCAGACCGTCTGTCTCAGACCGTCTGTCTCAGGCCGTCTGTTCAATACCGTCTATCTCGTCCCGTCGGTCCCAGACCAGCTGTCTCAGACCGCCTGTCTCAGATCGTCTGTCTCAGACCGTCTGTCTCAGACCGTGTGTCACAGACCGTCTGTCTCAGACCGTCTGTCTCAGACCGTCTGTCGCAGACCGTCTGTCTCAGACCGTCTGTCTCAGACCGTCTGTCTCAGACCGTCTGTCTCAGACCGTCTGTCTCAGACCGTCTGTCTCAGACCGTCTGTCTCAGACCGTCTGTCTCAGACCGTCTGTCTCAGACCGTCTGTCTCAGATCGTCTGTCTCAGAACGTCTGTCTCAGCCCGTCTATCTCTGCCCGTCGGGCGCAGAACGTCTGTCTCAGACCGTCTGTCTCGGACCGTCTGTCTCAGACTGTCTGTCTCAGACCGTCTGTCTCAGACCGTCTGTCTCAGACCGCCTGTCTCAGACCGTCTGTCTCAGACCGTCTGTCTCAGACCGTCTGTCTCAGGCCGTCTGTTCAATACCGTCTATCTCGTCCCGTCGGTCCCAGACCAGCTGTCTCAGACCGCCTGTCTCAGATCGTCTGTCTCAGACCGTCTGTCTCAGACCGTGTGTCACAGACCGTCTGTCTCAGACCGTCTGTCTCAGACCGTCTGTCTCAGACCGTCTGTCGCAGACCGTCTGTCTCAGACCGTCTGTCTCAGACCGTCTGTCTCAGACCGTCTGTCTCAGACCGTCTGTCTCAGACCGTCTGTCTCAGACCGTCTGTCTCAGACCGTCTGTCTCAGACCGTCTGTCTCAGACCGTCTGTCTCAGACCGTCTGTCTCAGACCGTGTGTCTCAAACCGTCTATGTCCGCCCGTCTGTCTCAGACCGTCTATATCTGCCCGTCTGTCTCAGACCGTCTGTCTCAGACCGCCTGTCTCAGACCGTCTGTCTCAGACCGCCTGTCTCAGTCCGTCTATCTCAGTTCGTCCATATCAGCCCGTCAGCATCAGTCCGTATGTCTCAGATCCTCTGTCTCAGACCGTCTGTCTCAGCCCGTCTGTCTCAGAACGTCTGTCTCAGATCGTCTGTCTCAGAACGTCTGTCTCAGCCCGTCTATCTCAGCCCGTCGGCCGCAGAACGTCTGTCTCTGCCCGTCTGTCTCAGACCGTCTGTCTCAGACCGCCTGTCTCAGACCGTCTGTCTCAGACCGCCTGTCTCAGTCCGTCTATCTCAGTTCGTCCATATCAGCCCGTCAGCATCAGTCCGTATGTCTCAGATCCTCTGTCTCAGACCGTCTGTCTCAGCCCGCCTGTCTCAGAACGTCTGTCTCAGATCGTCTGTCTCAGAACGTCTGTCTCAGCCCGTCTATCTCAGCCCGTCGGCCGCAGAACGTCTGTCTCAGACCGTCTGTCTCAGACTGTCTGTCTCAGACCGTCTGTCTCAGACCCTCTGTCTGAAACCGTCTGTCTCAGACCGTCTGTCTCAGACCGTCTGTCTCAGACCGTCTGTCTCAGACCGTCTGTCGCAGACCGTCTGTCTCAGACCGTCTGTCTCAGACCGTCTGTCTCAGATCGTCTGTCTCAGAACGTCTGTCTCAGCCCGTCTATCTCAGCCCGTCGGCCGCAGAACGTCTGTCTCAGACCGTCTGTCTCAGACCGTCTGTCTCAGACCGTCTGTCTCAGACCCTCTGTCTGAAACCGTCTGTCTCAGACCGTCTGTCTCAAACCGTCTGTCTGAGACCGTCTGTCTCAGACCGTCTGTCTCACACCGTCTGTCTCAGACCGTCTGTCTCAGACCGTCTGCCTCAGATAGTCTGTCTCACACCGTCTGTCTCAGACCGTCTGTCTCAGAACGTCTAGCTCAGCCCGTCTGTCTCAGAACGTCTAGCTCAGACCGTCTGTCTCAGACCGTCTAGCTCAGCCCGTCTGTCTCAGAACGTCTAGCTCAGACCGTCTGTCTCAGACCGTCTGTCTCAGACCGTCTGTCTCAGACCGCCTGTCTCAGACCGTCTGTCTCAGACCGTCTGTCTCAGACCGTCTGTCTCAGGCCGTCTGTTCAATACCGTCTATCTCGTCCCGTCGGTCCCAGACCAGCTGTCTCAGACCGCCTGTCTCAGATCGTCTGTCTCAGAACGTCTAGCTCAGCCCGTCTGTCTCAGAACGTCTAGCTCAGACCGTCTGTCTCAGACCGTCTGTCTCAGAACGTCTAGCTCAGCCCGTCTGTCTCAGAACGTCTAGCTCAGACCGTCTGTCTCAGACCGTCTAGCTCAGCCCGTCTGTCTCAGAACGTCTAGCTCAGACCGTCTGTCTCAGACCGTCTGTCTCAGACCGTCTGTCTCAGACCGCCTGTCTCAGACCGTCTGTCTCAGACCGTCTGTCGCAGACCGTCTGTCTCAGACCGTCTATATCTGCCCGTCTGTCTCAGACCCTCTGTCTGAAACCGTCTGTCTCAGACCGTCTGTCTCAAACCGTCTGTCTGAGACCGTCTGTCTCAGACCGTCTGTCTCACACCGTCTGTCTCAGACCGTCTGTCTCAGACCGTCTGTCTCAGACCGTCTGTCTCAGACCGTCTGTCTCAGACCGACCGTCTCAGAACGTCTAGCTCAGCCCGTCTGTCTCAGAACGTCTAGCTCAGACCGCCTGTCTCAGACCGTCTGTCTCAGACCGTCTGCCTCAGATAGTCTGTCTCACACCGTCTGTCTCAGACCGTCTGTCTCAGAACGTCTAGCTCAGCCCGTCTGTCTCAGAACGTCTAGCTCAGACCGTCTGTCTCAGACCGTCTAGCTCAGCCCGTCTGTCTCAGAACGTCTAGCTCAGACCGTCTGTCTCAGACCGTCTGTCTCAGACCGTCTGTCTCAGACCGCCTGTCTCAGACCGTCTGTCTCAGACCGTCTGTCTCAGACCGTCTGTCTCAGACCGTCTGTCTCAGACCGTCTGTCTCAGACCGTCTGTCTCAGACCGTCTGTCTCAGACCGTCTGTCTCAGACCGTCTGTCTCAGAACGTCTAGCTCAGCCCGTCTGTCTCAGAACGTCTAGCTCAGACCGTCTGTCTCAGACCGTCTAGCTCAGCCCGTCTGTCTCAGAACGTCTAGCTCAGACCGCCTGTCTCAGACCGTCTGTCTCAGACCGTCTATCTCAGTTCGTCCATATCAGCCCGTCAGCATCAGTCCGTATGTCTCAGATCCTCTGTCTCAGACCGTCTGTCTCAGCCCGTCTGTCTCAGAACGTCTGTCTCAGATCGTCTGTCTCAGAACGTCTGTCTCAGCCCGTCTATCTCAGCCCGTCGGGCGCAGAACGTCTGTCTCAGACCGTCTGTCTCGGACCGTCTGTCTCAGACTGTCTGTCTCAGACCGTCTGTCTCAGACCGTCTGTCTCAGACCGCCTGTCTCAGACCGTCTGTCTCAGACCGTCTGTCTCAGACCGTCTGTCTCAGACCGTCTGTCTCAGACCGTCTGTCTCAGACCGTCTGTCTCAGACCGTCTGTCTCAGACCGTCTGTCTCAGAACGTCTAGCTCAGCCCGTCTGTCTCAGAACGTCTAGCTCAGACCGTCTGTCTCAGACCGTCTAGCTCAGCCCGTCTGTCTCAGAACGTCTAGCTCAGACCGCCTGTCTCAGACCGTCTGTCTCAGACCGTCTGTCTCAGACCGCCTGTCTCAGACCGTCTGTCTCAGACCGTCTGTCTCAGACCGTCTGTCTCAGGCCGTCTGTTCAATACCGTCTATCTCGTCCCGTCGGTCCCAGACCAGCTGTCTCAGACCGCCTGTCTCAGATCGTCTGTCTCAGACCGTCTGTCTCAGACCGTGTGTCACAGACCGTCTGTCTCAGACCGTCTGTCTCAGACCGTCTGTCGCAGACCGTCTGTCTCAGACCGTCTATATCTGCCCGTCTGTCTCAGACCGTCTGTCTCAGACCGCCTGTCTCAGACCGTCTGTCTCAGACCGCCTGTCTCAGTCCGTCTATCTCAGTTCGTCCATATCAGCCCGTCAGCATCAGTCCGTATGTCTCAGATCCTCTGTCTCAGACCGTCTGTCTCAGCCCGTCTGTCTCAGAACGTCTGTCTCAGATCGTCTGTCTCAGAACGTCTGTCTCAGCCCGTCTATCTCAGCCCGTCGGGCGCAGAACGTCTGTCTCAGACCGTCTGTCTCGGACCGTCTGTCTCAGACTGTCTGTCTCAGACCGTCTGTCTCAGACCGTCTGTCTCAGACCGCCTGTCTCAGACCGTCTGTCTCAGACCGTCTGTCTCAGACCGTCTGTCTCAGGCCGTCTGTTCAATACCGTCTATCTCGTCCCGTCGGTCCCAGACCAGCTGTCTCAGACCGCCTGTCTCAGATCGTCTGTCTCAGACCGTCTGTCTCAGACCGTGTGTCACAGACCGTCTGTCTCAGACCGTCTGTCTCAGACCGTCTGTCGCAGACCGTCTGTCTCAGACCGTCTGTCTCAGACCGTCTGTCTCAGACCGTCTGTCTCAGACCGTCTGTCTCAGACCGTCTGTCTCAGACCGTCTGTCTCAGACCGTCTGTCTCAGACCGTCTGTCTCAGACCGTCTGTCTCAGACCGTCTGTCTCAGACCGTCTGTCTCAGACCGTCTGTCTCAGACCGTCTGTCTCAGACCGTCTGTCTCAGACCGTCTGTCTCAGACCGTGTGTCTCAAACCGTCTATGTCCGCCCGTCTGTCTCAGACCGTCTATATCTGCCCGTCTGTCTCAGACCGTCTGTCTCAGACCGCCTGTCTCAGACCGTCTGTCTCAGACCGCCTGTCTCAGTCCGTCTATCTCAGTTCGTCCATATCAGCCCGTCAGCATCAGTCCGTATGTCTCAGATCCTCTGTCTCAGACCGTCTGTCTCAGACCGCCTGTCTCAGTCCGTCTATCTCAGTTCGTCCATATCAGCCCGTCAGCATCAGTCCGTATGTCTCAGATCCTCTGTCTCAGACCGTCTGTCTCAGCCCGTCTGTCTCAGAACGTCTGTCTCAGATCGTCTGTCTCAGAACGTCTGTCTCAGCCCGTCTATCTCAGCCCGTCGGGCGCAGAACGTCTGTCTCAGACCGTCTGTCTCGGACCGTCTGTCTCAGACTGTCTGTCTCAGACCGTCTGTCTCAGACCGTCTGTCTCAGACCGTCTGTCTCAGACCGTCTGTCTCAGACCGTCTGTCTCAGACCGTCTGTCTCAGGCCGTCTGTTCAATACCGTCTATCTCGTCCCGTCGGTCCCAGACCAGCTGTCTCAGACCGCCTGTCTCAGATCGTCTGTCTCAGACCGTCTGTCTCAGACCGTGTGTCACAGACCGTCTGTCTCAGACCGTCTGTCTCAGACCGTCTGTCGCAGACCGTCTGTCTCAGACCGTCTGTCTCAGACCGTCTGTCTCAGACCGTCTGTCTCAGACCGTCTGTCTCAGACCGTCTGTCTCAGACCGTCTGTCTCAGACCGTCTGTCTCAGACCGTCTGTCTCAGACCGTCTGTCTCAGGCCGTCTGTTCAATACCGTCTATCTCGTCCCGTCGGTCCCAGACCAGCTGTCTCAGACCGCCTGTCTCAGATCGTCTGTCTCAGACCGTCTGTCTCAGACCGTGTGTCACAGACCGTCTGTCTCAGACCGTCTGTCTCAGACCGTCTGTCGCAGACCGTCTGTCTCAGACCGTCTGTCTCAGACCGTCTGTCTCAGACCGTCTGTCTCAGACCGTCTGTCTCAGACCGTCTGTCTCAGACCGTCTGTCTCAGACCGTCTGTCTCAGACCGTCTGTCTCAGACCGTCTGTCTCAGACCGTCTGTCTCAGACCGTCTGTCTCAGACCGTCTGTCTCAGACCGTGTGTCTCAAACCGTCTATGTCCGCCCGTCTGTCTCAGACCGTCTATATCTGCCCGTCTGTCTCAGACCGTCTGTCTCAGACCGCCTGTCTCAGACCGTCTGTCTCAGACCGCCTGTCTCAGTCCGTCTATCTCAGTTCGTCCATATCAGCCCGTCAGCATCAGTCCGTATGTCTCAGATCCTCTGTCTCAGACCGTCTGTCTCAGACCGCCTGTCTCAGTCCGTCTATCTCAGTTCGTCCATATCAGCCCGTCAGCATCAGTCCGTATGTCTCAGATCCTCTGTCTCAGACCGTCTGTCTCAGCCCGTCTGTCTCAGAACGTCTGTCTCAGATCGTCTGTCTCAGAACGTCTGTCTCAGCCCGTCTATCTCAGCCCGTCGGGCGCAGAACGTCTGTCTCAGACCGTCTGTCTCGGACCGTCTGTCTCAGACTGTCTGTCTCAGACCGTCTGTCTCAGACCGTCTGTCTCAGACCGCCTGTCTCAGACCGTCTGTCTCAGACCGTCTGTCTCAGACCGTCTGTCTCAGGCCGTCTGTTCAATACCGTCTATCTCGTCCCGTCGGTCCCAGACCAGCTGTCTCAGACCGCCTGTCTCAGATCGTCTGTCTCAGACCGTCTGTCTCAGACCGTGTGTCACAGACCGTCTGTCTCAGACCGTCTGTCTCAGACCGTCTGTCGCAGACCGTCTGTCTCAGACCGTCTGTCTCAGACCGTCTGTCTCAGACCGTCTGTCTCAGACCGTCTGTCTCAGACCGTCTGTCTCAGACCGTCTGTCTCAGACCGTCTGTCTCAGACCGTCTGTCTCAGACCGTCTGTCTCAGATCGTCTGTCTCAGAACGTCTGTCTCAGCCCGTCTATCTCTGCCCGTCGGGCGCAGAACGTCTGTCTCAGACCGTCTGTCTCGGACCGTCTGTCTCAGACTGTCTGTCTCAGACCGTCTGTCTCAGACCGTCTGTCTCAGACCGCCTGTCTCAGACCGTCTGTCTCAGACCGTCTGTCTCAGACCGTCTGTCTCAGGCCGTCTGTTCAATACCGTCTATCTCGTCCCGTCGGTCCCAGACCAGCTGTCTCAGACCGCCTGTCTCAGATCGTCTGTCTCAGACCGTCTGTCTCAGACCGTGTGTCACAGACCGTCTGTCTCAGACCGTCTGTCTCAGACCGTCTGTCGCAGACCGTCTGTCTCAGACCGTCTGTCTCAGACCGTCTGTCTCAGACCGTCTGTCTCAGACCGTCTGTCTCAGACCGTCTGTCTCAGACCGTCTGTCTCAGACCGTCTGTCTCAGACCGTCTGTCTCAGACCGTCTGTCTCAGACCGTCTGTCTCAGACCGTCTGTCTCAGACCGTCTGTCTCAGACCGTCTGTCTCAGACCGTCTGTCTCAGACCGTCTGTCTCAGACCGTCTGTCTCAGACCGTGTGTCTCAAACCGTCTATGTCCGCCCGTCTGTCTCAGACCGTCTATATCTGCCCGTCTGTCTCAGACCGTCTGTCTCAGACCGCCTGTCTCAGACCGTCTGTCTCAGACCGCCTGTCTCAGTCCGTCTATCTCAGTTCGTCCATATCAGCCCGTCAGCATCAGTCCGTATGTCTCAGATCCTCTGTCTCAGACCGTCTGTCTCAGCCCGTCTGTCTCAGAACGTCTGTCTCAGATCGTCTGTCTCAGAACGTCTGTCTCAGCCCGTCTATCTCAGCCCGTCGGCCGCAGAACGTCTGTCTCTGCCCGTCTGTCTCAGACCGTCTGTCTCAGACCGCCTGTCTCAGACCGTCTGTCTCAGACCGCCTGTCTCAGTCCGTCTATCTCAGTTCGTCCATATCAGCCCGTCAGCATCAGTCCGTATGTCTCAGATCCTCTGTCTCAGACCATCTGTCTCAGCCCGCCTGTCTCAGAACGTCTGTCTCAGATCGTCTGTCTCAGAACGTCTGTCTCAGCCCGTCTATCTCAGCCCGTCGGCCGCAGAACGTCTGTCTCAGACCGTCTGTCTCAGACTGTCTGTCTCAGACCGTCTGTCTCAGACCCTCTGTCTGAAACCGTCTGTCTCAGACCGTCTGTCTCAGACCGTCTGTCTCAGACCGTCTGTCGCAGACCGTCTGTCTCAGACCGTCTGTCTCAGACCGTCTGTCTCAGATCGTCTGTCTCAGAACGTCTGTCTCAGCCCGTCTATCTCAGCCCGTCGGCCGCAGAACGTCTGTCTCAGACCGTCTGTCTCAGACCGTCTGTCTCAGACCGTCTGTCTCAGACCCTCTGTCTGAAACCGTCTGTCTCAGACCGTCTGTCTCAAACCGTCTGTCTGAGACCGTCTGTCTCAGACCGTCTGTCTCACACCGTCTGTCTCAGACCGTCTGTCTCAGACCGTCTGCCTCAGATAGTCTGTCTCACACCGTCTGTCTCAGACCGTCTGTCTCAGAACGTCTAGCTCAGCCCGTCTGTCTCAGAACGTCTAGCTCAGACCGTCTGTCTCAGACCGTCTAGCTCAGCCCGTCTGTCTCAGAACGTCTAGCTCAGACCGTCTGTCTCAGACCGTCTGTCTCAGACCGTCTGTCTCAGACCGTCTGTCTCAGACCGTCTGTCTCAGACCCTCTGTCTGAAACCGTCTGTCTCAGACCGTCTGTCTCAAACCGTCTGTCTGAGACCGTCTGTCTCAGACCGTCTGTCTCACACCGTCTGTCTCAGACCGTCTGTCTCAGACCGTCTGCCTCAGATAGTCTGTCTCACACCGTCTGTCTCAGACCGTCTGTCTCAGAACGTCTAGCTCAGCCCGTCTGTCTCAGAACGTCTAGCTCAGACCGTCTGTCTCAGACCGTCTAGCTCAGCCCGTCTGTCTCAGAACGTCTAGCTCAGACCGTCTGTCTCAGACCGTCTGTCTCAGACCGTCTGTCTCAGACCGCCTGTCTCAGACCGTCTGTCTCAGACCGTCTGTCTCAGACCGTCTGTCTCAGACCGTCTGTCTCAGACCGTCTGTCTCAGACCGTCTGTCTCAGACCGTCTGTCTCAGAACGTCTAGCTCAGACCGTCTGTCTCAGACCGTCTAGCTCAGCCCGTCTGTCTCAGAACGTCTAGCTCAGACCGCCTGTCTCAGACCGTCTGTCTCAGACCGTCTATCTCAGTTCGTCCATATCAGCCCGTCAGCATCAGTCCGTATGTCTCAGATCCTCTGTCTCAGACCGTCTGTCTCAGCCCGTCTGTCTCAGAACGTCTGTCTCAGATCGTCTGTCTCAGAACGTCTGTCTCAGCCCGTCTATCTCAGCCCGTCGGGCGCAGAACGTCTGTCTCAGACCGTCTGTCTCGGACCGTCTGTCTCAGACTGTCTGTCTCAGACCGTCTGTCTCAGACCGTCTGTCTCAGACCGCCTGTCTCAGACCGTCTGTCTCAGACCGTCTGTCTCAGACCGTCTGTCTCAGACCGTCTGTCTCAGACCGTCTGTCTCAGACCGTCTGTCTCAGACCGTCTGTCTCAGACCGTCTGTCTCAGAACGTCTAGCTCAGCCAGTCTGTCTCAGAACGTCTAGCTCAGACCGTCTGTCTCAGACCGTCTAGCTCAGCCCGTCTGTCTCAGAACGTCTAGCTCAGACCGCCTGTCTCAGACCGTCTGTCTCAGACCGTCTGTCTCAGACCGCCTGTCTCAGACCGTCTGTCTCAGACCGTCTGTCTCAGACCGTCTGTCTCAGGCCGTCTGTTCAATACCGTCTATCTCGTCCCGTCGGTCCCAGACCAGCTGTCTCAGACCGCCTGTCTCAGATCGTCTGTCTCAGACCGTCTGTCTCAGACCGTGTGTCACAGACCGTCTGTCTCAGACCGTCTGTCTCAGACCGTCTGTCTCAGACCGTCTGTCGCAGACCGTCTGTCTCAGACCGTCTATATCTGCCCGTCTGTCTCAGACCGTCTGTCTCAGACCGCCTGTCTCAGACCGTCTGTCTCAGACCGCCTGTCTCAGTCCGTCTATCTCAGTTCGTCCATATCAGCCCGTCAGCATCAGTCCGTATGTCTCAGATCCTCTGTCTCAGACCGTCTGTCTCAGCCCGTCTGTCTCAGAACGTCTGTCTCAGATCGTCTGTCTCAGAACGTCTGTCTCAGCCCGTCTATCTCAGCCCGTCGGGCGCAGAACGTCTGTCTCAGACCGTCTGTCTCGGACCGTCTGTCTCAGACTGTCTGTCTCAGACCGTCTGTCTCAGACCGTCTGTCTCAGACCGCCTGTCTCAGACCGTCTGTCTCAGACCGTCTGTCTCAGACCGTCTGTCTCAGGCCGTCTGTTCAATACCGTCTATCTCGTCCCGTCGGTCCCAGACCAGCTGTCTCAGACCGCCTGTCTCAGATCGTCTGTCTCAGACCGTCTGTCTCAGACCGTGTGTCACAGACCGTCTGTCTCAGACCGTCTGTCTCAGACCGTCTGTCGCAGACCGTCTGTCTCAGACCGTCTGTCTCAGACCGTCTGTCTCAGACCGTCTGTCTCAGACCGTCTGTCTCAGACCGTCTGTCTCAGACCGTCTGTCTCAGACCGTCTGTCTCAGACCGTCTGTCTCAGACCGTCTGTCTCAGACCGTCTGTCTCAGACCGTCTGTCTCAGACCGTCTGTCTCAGACCGTCTGTCTCAGACCGTGTGTCTCAAACCGTCTATGTCCGCCCGTCTGTCTCAGACCGTCTATATCTGCCCGTCTGTCTCAGACCGTCTGTCTCAGACCGCCTGTCTCAGACCGTCTGTCTCAGACCGCCTGTCTCAGTCCGTCTATCTCAGTTCGTCCATATCAGCCCGTCAGCATCAGTCCGTATGTCTCAGATCCTCTGTCTCAGACCGTCTGTCTCAGACCGCCTGTCTCAGTCCGTCTATCTCAGTTCGTCCATATCAGCCCGTCAGCATCAGTCCGTATGTCTCAGATCCTCTGTCTCAGACCGTCTGTCTCAGCCCGTCTGTCTCAGAACGTCTGTCTCAGATCGTCTGTCTCAGAACGTCTGTCTCAGCCCGTCTATCTCAGCCCGTCGGGCGCAGAACGTCTGTCTCAGACCGTCTGTCTCGGACCGTCTGTCTCAGACTGTCTGTCTCAGACCGTCTGTCTCAGACCGTCTGTCTCAGACCGCCTGTCTCAGACCGTCTGTCTCAGACCGTCTGTCTCAGACCGTCTGTCTCAGGCCGTCTGTTCAATACCGTCTATCTCGTCCCGTCGGTCCCAGACCAGCTGTCTCAGACCGCCTGTCTCAGATCGTCTGTCTCAGACCGTCTGTCTCAGACCGTGTGTCACAGACCGTCTGTCTCAGACCGTCTGTCTCAGACCGTCTGTCGCAGACCGTCTGTCTCAGACCGTCTGTCTCAGACCGTCTGTCTCAGACCGTCTGTCTCAGACCGTCTGTCTCAGACCGTCTGTCTCAGACCGTCTGTCTCAGACCGTCTGTCTCAGACCGTCTGTCTCAGACCGTCTGTCTCAGATCGTCTGTCTCAGAACGTCTGTCTCAGCCCGTCTATCTCTGCCCGTCGGGCGCAGAACGTCTGTCTCAGACCGTCTGTCTCGGACCGTCTGTCTCAGACTGTCTGTCTCAGACCGTCTGTCTCAGACCGTCTGTCTCAGACCGCCTGTCTCAGACCGTCTGTCTCAGACCGTCTGTCTCAGACCGTCTGTCTCAGGCCGTCTGTTCAATACCGTCTATCTCGTCCCGTCGGTCCCAGACCAGCTGTCTCAGACCGCCTGTCTCAGATCGTCTGTCTCAGACCGTCTGTCTCAGACCGTGTGTCACAGACCGTCTGTCTCAGACCGTCTGTCTCAGACCGTCTGTCGCAGACCGTCTGTCTCAGACCGTCTGTCTCAGACCGTCTGTCTCAGACCGTCTGTCTCAGACCGTCTGTCTCAGACCGTCTGTCTCAGACCGTCTGTCTCAGACCGTCTGTCTCAGACCGTCTGTCTCAGACCGTCTGTCTCAGACCGTCTGTCTCAGACCGTCTGTCTCAGACCGTCTGTCTCAGACCGTCTGTCTCAGACCGTCTGTCTCAGACCGTCTGTCTCAGACCGTCTGTCTCAGACCGTCTGTCTCAGACCGTGTGTCTCAAACCGTCTATGTCCGCCCGTCTGTCTCAGACCGTCTATATCTGCCCGTCTGTCTCAGACCGTCTGTCTCAGACCGCCTGTCTCAGACCGTCTGTCTCAGACCGCCTGTCTCAGTCCGTCTATCTCAGTTCGTCCATATCAGCCCGTCAGCATCAGTCCGTATGTCTCAGATCCTCTGTCTCAGACCGTCTGTCTCAGCCCGTCTGTCTCAGAACGTCTGTCTCAGATCGTCTGTCTCAGAACGTCTGTCTCAGCCCGTCTATCTCAGCCCGTCGGCCGCAGAACGTCTGTCTCTGCCCGTCTGTCTCAGACCGTCTGTCTCAGACCGCCTGTCTCAGACCGTCTGTCTCAGACCGCCTGTCTCAGTCCGTCTATCTCAGTTCGTCCATATCAGCCCGTCAGCATCAGTCCGTATGTCTCAGATCCTCTGTCTCAGACCGTCTGTCTCAGCCCGCCTGTCTCAGAACGTCTGTCTCAGATCGTCTGTCTCAGAACGTCTGTCTCAGCCCGTCTATCTCAGCCCGTCGGCCGCAGAACGTCTGTCTCAGACCGTCTGTCTCAGACTGTCTGTCTCAGACCGTCTGTCTCAGACCCTCTGTCTGAAACCGTCTGTCTCAGACCGTCTGTCTCAGACCGTCTGTCTCAGACCGTCTGTCGCAGACCGTCTGTCTCAGACCGTCTGTCTCAGACCGTCTGTCTCAGATCGTCTGTCTCAGAACGTCTGTCTCAGCCCGTCTATCTCAGCCCGTCGGCCGCAGAACGTCTGTCTCAGACCGTCTGTCTCAGACCGTCTGTCTCAGACCGTCTGTCTCAGACCCTCTGTCTGTAACCGTCTGTCTCAGACCGTCTGTCTCAAACCGTCTGTCTGAGACCGTCTGTCTCAGACCGTCTGTCTCACACCGTCTGTCTCAGACCGTCTGTCTCAGACCGTCTGCCTCAGATAGTCTGTCTCACACCGTCTGTCTCAGACCGTCTGTCTCAGAACGTCTAGCTCAGCCCGTCTGTCTCAGAACGTCTAGCTCAGACCGTCTGTCTCAGACCGTCTAGCTCAGCCCGTCTGTCTCAGAACGTCTAGCTCAGACCGTCTGTCTCAGACCGTCTGTCTCAGACCGTCTGTCTCAGACCGCCTGTCTCAGACCGTCTGTCTCAGACCGTCTGTCTCAGACCGTCTGTCTCAGGCCGTCTGTTCAATACCGTCTATCTCGTCCCGTCGGTCCCAGACCAGCTGTCTCAGACCGCCTGTCTCAGATCGTCTGTCTCAGACCGTCTGTCTCAGACCGTGTGTCACAGACCGTCTGTCTCAGACCGTCTGTCTCAGACCGTCTGTCGCAGACCGTCTGTCTCAGACCGTCTATATCTGCCCGTCTGTCTCAGACCCTCTGTCTGAAACCGTCTGTCTCAGACCGTCTGTCTCAAACCGTCTGTCTGAGACCGTCTGTCTCAGACCGTCTGTCTCACACCGTCTGTCTCAGACCGTCTGTCTCAGACCGTCTGTCTCAGACCGTCTGTCTCAGACCGTCTGTCTCAGACCGACCGTCTCAGAACGTCTAGCTCAGCCCGTCTGTCTCAGAACGTCTAGCTCAGACCGCCTGTCTCAGACCGTCTGTCTCAGACCGTCTGCCTCAGATAGTCTGTCTCACACCGTCTGTCTCAGACCGTCTGTCTCAGAACGTCTAGCTCAGCCCGTCTGTCTCAGAACGTCTAGCTCAGACCGTCTGTCTCAGACCGTCTAGCTCAGCCCGTCTGTCTCAGAACGTCTAGCTCAGACCGTCTGTCTCAGACCGTCTGTCTCAGACCGTCTGTCTCAGACCGCCTGTCTCAGACCGTCTGTCTCAGACCGTCTGTCTCAGACCGTCTGTCTCAGGCCGTCTGTTCAATACCGTCTATCTCGTCCCGTCGGTCCCAGACCAGCTGTCTCAGACCGCCTGTCTCAGATCGTCTGTCTCAGACCGTCTGTCTCAGACCGTGTGTCACAGACCGTCTGTCTCAGACCGTCTGTCTCAGACCGTCTGTCGCAGACCGTCTGTCTCAGACCGTCTATATCTGCCCGTCTGTCGCAGACCCTCTGTCTGAAACCGTCTGTCTCAGACCGTCTGTCTCAAACCGTCTGTCTGAGACCGTCTGTCTCAGACCGTCTGTCTCACACCGTCTGTCTCAGACCGTCTGTCTCAGACCGTCTGTCTCAGACCGTCTGTCTCAGACCGTCTGTCTCAGACCGACCGTCTCAGAACGTCTAGCTCAGCCCGTCTGTCTCAGAACGTCTAGCTCAGACCGCCTGTCTCAGACCGTCTGTCTCAGACCGTCTGCCTCAGATAGTCTGTCTCACACCGTCTGTCTCAGACCGTCTGTCTCAGAACGTCTAGCTCAGCCCGTCTGTCTCAGAACGTCTAGCTCAGACCGTCTGTCTCAGACCGTCTAGCGCAGCCCGTCTGTCTCAGAACGTCTAGCTCAGACCGCCTGTCTCAGACCGTCTGTCTCAGACCGTCTGTCTCAGACCGCCTGTCTCAGACCGTCTGTCTCAGACCGTCTGTCTCAGACCGTCTGTCTCAGGCCGTCTGTTCAATACCGTCTATCTCGTCCCGTCGGTCCCAGACCAGCTGTCTCAGACCGCCTGTCTCAGATCGTCTGTCTCAGACCGTCTGTCTCAGACCGTGTGTCACAGACCGTCTGTCTCAGACCGTCTGTCTCAGACCGTCTGTCGCAGACCGTCTGTCTCAGACCGTCTGTCTCAGACCGTCTGTCTCAGACCGTCTGTCTCAGACCGTCTGTCTCAGACCGTCTGTCTCAGACCGTCTGTCTCAGACCGTCTGTCTCAGACCGTGTGTCTCAGACCGTCTGCCTCAGATAGTCTGTCTCACACCGTCTGTCTCAGACCGTCTGTCTCAGGACGTCTAGCTCAGCCCGTCTGTCTCAGAACGTCTAGCTCAGACCGTCTGTCTCAGACCGTCTAGCTCAGCCCGTCTGTCTCAGAACGTCTAGATCAGACCGCCTGTCTCAGACCGTCTGTCTCAGACCGTCTGCCTCAGATCGTCTGTGTCAGACCGTCTGTCTCGGACCGTCTGTCTCACACCGTCTGTCTCAGACCGTCTGTCTGGGACCGTCTGTCTCAGACCGTCTGTCTCAGACCGTCTGTCTCAGACCGTCTGTCTCAGACCGTCTGTCTCAGACCGTCTGTCTCAGACCGTCTGTCTCAGACCGTCTGTCTCAGACCGTCTATCGCAGACCGTCTGTCTCAGACCGTCTGTCTCAGGCGGTCTGTCTCAGACCGTCTGTCTCAGACCGTCTATCTCGTCCCGTCGGTCTCAGACCGTCGGTCTTAGACCAGCTGTCTCAGACCGTCTGTCTCGGACCGTCTGTCTCAGACCGTCTGCCTCAGATCGTCTGTCTCAGACCGTCGGTCTCAGACCAGCTGTCTCAGACCGTCTGTCTCAGACCAGCTGTCTCAGACCGTCTGTCTCAGACCGTCTGTCTCAGTCCGTCTGCCTCAGATCATCTGTCTCAGACCGTCGGTCTCAGTACGTATATCTCAGATAGTCTGTCTCAGAACGTCTGTCTCAGCCCGTCGGTCTCAGACCGTCTGTCTCAGAACATCTGTCTCAGACCGCCTGTCTCAGACCGTCTGTCTCAGATCGTCTGTCTCAGAACGTCTGTCTCAGCCCGTCTATCTCTGCCCGTCGGCCGCAGAACGTCTGTCTCAGACCGTCTGCCACAGATCGTCTGTCTCAGACCGTCTGCCTCAGATCGTCTGTCTCAGACCGTCTGTCTCAGACCGTCTGCCTCACATCATCTGTCTCAGCCCGTCTATCTCGGCCCGTCGGTCTCAGACCGTCTGTCCCAGACCAGCTGTCTCAGTCGGTCTGTCTCAGACCAGCTGTCTCAGTCGGTCTGTCTCAGCCCGTCTATCACAGCCGTCTGTCTCAGACCGTCTGTCTCAGACCGTCTGTCTCCGACCGTCTGTCTCAGACCGTCTGTCTCAGACCGTCTGTCTCAGACCGTCTGTCTCAGAACGTCTAGCTCAGCCCGTCTGTCTCAGAACGTCTAGCTCAGCCCGTCTGTCTCAGAACGTCTAGCTCAGCCCGTCTGTCTCAGACCGTCAGTCTCAGACCGTCTGCCTCAGATCGGCTGTCTCAGACCGTCTGTCTCAGACCGTCCGTCTCAGACCGCCCGTCTCAGACCGTCTGTCTCAGACCGTCTGTCTCAGACCGTCTGTCTCAGACCGTCTGTCTCAGGCCGTCTGTTTAATACCGCCTATCTCGTCCCGTCGGTCTCAGACCAGCTGTCTCAGACCGCCTGTCTCAGACCGCCTGTTTCAGACCGTCTGTCTCAGACCGTATGTCTCAGACCGTCTGTCTCAGACCGTCTGCCTCAGATCGTCTGTCTCAGACCGTCTATCTCAGCCCGTCTGTATCAGACCATCTATATCAGCACGTCGGCCTCATACCGTCTGTCTCAGACCGTCCGTCTCAGACCGTCCGTCTCAGACCGTCCGTCTCAGACCGCCCGTCTCAGACCGTCTGTCTCAGACCGTCTGTCTCAGACCGTCTGTCTCAGACCGTCTGTCTCAGGCCGTCTGTTTAATACCGCCTATCTCGTCCCGTCGGTCTCAGACCAGCTGTCTCAGACCGCCTGTCTCAGACCGCCTGTTTCAGACCGTCTGTCTCAGACCGTATGTCTCAGACCGTCTGTCTCAGACCGTCTGCCTCAGATCATCTGTCTCAGTCCGTCTATCTCGGCCCGCCGGTCTCAGACCAGCTGTCTCAGTCGGTCTGTCTCAGCCCGTCTATCACAGCCCGTCTGTCTCAGACCGTCTATCTCAGCACGTCGGCCTCATACCGTCTGTCTCAGACCGTCTGTCTCAGACCGTCTGTCTCAGACCGTCTGTCTCAGACCGTCTGTCTCAGACCGTCTGTCTCAGACCGTCTGTCTCAGACCGTCTGTCTCAGACCGTCTGTCTCAGACCGTCTGTCTCAGACCGTCTGTCTCAGACCGTCTGTCTCAGACCGTCTGTCTCAGACCGTCTGTCTCAGACCGTCTGTCTCAGACCGTGTGTCTCAAACCGTCTATGTCCGCCCGTCTGTCTCAGACCGTCTATATCTGCCCGTCTGTCTCAGACCGTCTGTCTCAGACCGTCTGTCTCAGACCGCCTGTCTCAGACCGTCTGTCTCAGACCGCCTGTCTCAGTCCGTCTATCTCAGTTCGTCCATATCAGCCCGTCAGCATCAGTCCGTATGTCTCAGATCCTCTGTCTCAGACCGTCTGTCTCAGCCCGTCTGTCTCAGAACGTCTGTCTCAGATCGTCTGTCTCAGAACGTCTGTCTCAGCCCGTCTATCTCAGCCCGTCGGTCGCAGAACGTCTGTCTCAGACCGTCTGTCTCAGACCGTCTGTCTCAGACCGTCTGTCTCAGACCGTCTGTCTCAGACCGTCTGTCTCAGACCGTCTGTCTCAGACCGTCTGTCTCAGACCGTCTGTCTCAGACCCTCTGTCTGAAACCGTCTGTCTCAGACCGTCTGTCTCAGACCGTCTGTCTGAGACCGTCTGTCTCAGACCGTCTGTCTCACACCGTCTGTCTCAGACCGTCTGTCTCAGACCGTCTGTCTCAGACCGTCTGTCTCAGACCGTCTGTCTCAGACCGTCTGTCTCAGACCGTCTGTCTCAGACCGTCTGTCTCAGACCGACCGTCTCAGAACGTCTAGCTCAGCCCGTCTGTCTCAGAACGTCTAGCTCAGACCGCCTGTCTCAGACCGTCTGTCTCAGACCGTCTGTCTCAGACCGTCTGCCTCAGATAGTCTGTCTCACACCGTCTGTCTCAGACCGTCTGTCTCAGAACGTCTAGCTCAGCCCGTCTGTCTCAGAACGTCTAGCTCAGACCGCCTGTCTCAGACCGTCTAGCTCAGCCCGTCTGTCTCAGAACGTCTAGCTCAGACCGCCTGTCTCAGACCGTCTGTCTCAGACCGTCTGTCTCAGACCGTCTGCCTCAGATCGTCTGTCTCAGACCGTCTATCTCAGCCCGTCTGTATCAGACCATCTATCTCAGCACGTCGGCCTCATACCGTCTGTCTCAGACCGTCTGTCTCAGACTGCCTGTCCCAGACCGTCTGTCTCAGACCGCCTGTCTCAGACCGTCTGTCTCAGACCGTCTGTCTGAGACCGTCTGTCTCAGACCCTCTGTCTCAGACCGTCTGTCTCAGACCGTCTGTCTCAGACCGTCTGTCTCAGACCGTCTGTCTCAGACCGTCTATCGCAGACCGTCTGTCTCAGACCGTCTGTCGCAGACCGTCTGTCTCAGGCCGTCTGCTTAATACCGTCTGTCTCAGACCGGCTATCTCGTCCCGTCTGTCTCAGACCGTCTGTCTCAGCCCGTCTATCTCGGCCCGTCGGTCTCAGACCGTCTGTCTCAGTCCGTCTGCCTCAGATCATCTGTCTCAGACCGTCGGTCTCAGTACGTATATCTCAGATAGTCTGTCTCAGAACGTCTGTCTCAGCCCGTCGGTATCAGACCGTCTGTCTCAGAACATCTGTCTCAGACCGCCTGTCTCAGACCGTCTGTCTCAGATCGTCTGTCTCAGAACGTCTGTCTCAGCCCGTCTATCTCTGCCCGTCGGCCGCAGAACGTCTGTCTCAGACCGTCTGCCACAGATCGTCTGTCTCAGACCGTCTGCCTCAGATCGTCTGTCTCAGACCGTCTGTCTCAGACCGTCTGTCTCAGACCGTCTGTCTCAGACCGTCTGTCTCAGACCGTCTGTCTCAGACCGTCTGTCTCAGACCGTCTGTCTCAGACCGTCTGTCTCAGACCGTCTGTCTCAGACCGTCTGTCTCAGACCGTCTGTCTCAGACCGTCTGTCTCAGACCGTGTGTCTCAAACCGTCTATGTCCGCCCGTCTGTCTCAGACCGTCTATATCTGCCCGTCTGTCTCAGACCGTCTGTCTCAGACCGCCTGTCTCAGACCGTCTGTCTCAGACCGCCTGTCTCAGTCCGTCTATCTCAGTTCGTCCATATCAGCCCGTCAGCATCAGTCCGTATGTCTCAGATCCTCTGTCTCAGACCGTCTGTCTCAGCCCGTCTGTCTCAGAACGTCTGTCTCAGATCGTCTGTCTCAGAACGTCTGTCTCAGCACGTCTATCTCAGCCCGTCGGCCGCAGAACGTCTGTCTCAGACCGTCTGTCTCAGACCGTCTGTCTCAGACCGTCTGTCTCAGACTGTCTGTCTCAGACCGTCTGTCTCAGACCGTCTGTCTCAGACCGTCTGTCTCAGACAGCCTGCCTCGGACCGTCTATCTCAGCCCGTCGGCCGCAGAACGTCTGTCTCAGACCGTCTGTCTCAGACCGTCTGTCTCAGACCGTCTGTCTCAGACTGTCTGTCTCAGACCGTCTGTCTCAGACCGTCTGTCTCAGACCGTCTGTCTCAGACCGTCTGTCTCAGACCCTCTGTCTGAAACCGTCTGTCTCAGACCGTCTGTCTCAGACCGTCTGTCTGAGACCGTCTGTCTCAGACCGTCTGTCTCACACCGTCTGTCTCAGACCGTCTGTCTCAGACCGTCTGTCTCAGACCGTCTGTCTCAGACCGTCTGTCTCAGACCGTCTGTCTCAGACCGTCTGTCTCAGACCGTCTGTCTCAGACCGTCTGTCTCAGACCGACCGTCTCAGAACGTCTAGCTCAGCCCGTCTGTCTCAGAACGTCTAGCTCAGACCGCCTGTCTCAGACCGTCTGTCTCAGACCGTCTGTCTCAGACCGTCTGTCTCAGACCGTCTGCCTCAGATAGTCTGTCTCACACCGTCTGTCTCAGACCGTCTGTCTCAGAGCGTCTAGCTCAGCCCGTCTGTCTCAGAACGTCTAGCTCAGACCGTCTGTCTCAGACCGTCTAGCTCAGCCCGTCTGTCTCAGAACGTCTAGCTCAGACCGCCTGTCTCAGACCGTCTGTCTCAGACCGTCTGCCTCAGATCGTCTGTGTCAGACCGTCTGTCCCGGACCGTCTGTCTCACACCGTCTGTCTCAGACCGTCTGTCTGAGACCGTCTGTCTCAGACCGTCTGTCTCAGACCGTCTGTCTCAGACCGTCTGCCTCAGACCGTCTGTCTCAGACCGTCTGTCTCAGACCGTCTGTCTCAGACCGTCTGTCTCAGACCGTCTATCTCGTCCCGTCGGTCTCAGACCGTCGGTCTTAGACCAGCTGTCTCAGACCGTCTGTCTCAGCCCGTCTGTCTCAGAACGTCTAGGTCAGACCGGCTGTCTCAGACCGTCTGTCTCATACCGTCTGTCTCAGACCGTCTGCCTCAGATCGTCTGTCTCAGACCGTCGGTCTCAGACCAGCTGTCTCAGACCGTCTGTCTCAGACCAGCTGTCTCAGACCGTCTGTCTCAGACCGTCTGTCTCAGACCGTCTGTCTCAGACCGTCTGCCTCAGATCGTCTGTCTCAGACCGTCTATCTCAGCCCGTCTGTATCAGACCATCTATCTCAGCACGTCGGCCTCATACCGTCTGTCTCAGACCGTCTGTCTCAGACTGCCTGTCTCAGACCGTCTGTCTCAGACCGCCTGTCTCAGACCGTCTGTCTCAGACCGTCTGTCTGAGACCGTCTGTCTCAGACCCTCTGTCTCAGACCGTCTGTCTCAGACCGTCTGTCTCAGACCGTCTGTCTCAGACCGTCTGTCTCAGACCGTCTATCGCAGACCGTCTGTCTCAGACCGTCTGTCGCAGACTGTCTGTCTCAGGCCGTCTGCTTAATACCGTCTGTCTCAGACCGGCTATCTCGTCCCGTCTGTCTCAGACCGTCTGTCTCAGCCCGTCTATCTCGGCCCGTCGGTCTCAGACCGTCTGTCTCAGTCCGTCTGCCTCAGATCATCTGTCTCAGACCGTCGGTCTCAGTACGTATATCTCAGATAGTCTGTCTCAGTACGTCTGTCTCAGCCCGTCGGTCTCAGACCGTCTGTCTCAGAACATCTGTCTCAGACCGCCTGTCTCAGACCGTCTGTCTCAGATCGTCTGTCTCAGAACGTCTGTCTCAGCCCGTCTATCTCTGCCCGTCGGCCGCAGAACGTCTGTCTCAGACCGTCTGCCACAGATCGTCTGTCTCAGACCGTCTGCCTCAGATCGTCTGTCTCAGACCGCCTGTCTCAGACCGTCTGCCTCACATCATCTGTCTCAGCCCGTCTATCTCGGCCCGTCGGTCTCAGACCGTCTGTCTCAGACCAGCTGTCTCAGTCGGTCTGTCTCAGACCAGCTGTCTCAGTCGGTCTGTCTCAGCCCGTCTATCACAGCCCGTCTGTCTCCGACCGTCTGTCTCAGACCGTCTGTCTCAGAACGTCTAGCTCAGCCCGTCTGTCTCAGAACGTCTAGCTCAGCCCGTCTGTCTCAGACCGTCTGTCTCAGACCGTCAGTCTCAGACCGTCTGCCTCAGATCGGCTGTCTCAGACCGTCTATCTCAGCCCGTCTGTATCAGACCATCTATCTCAGCACGTCGGCCTCATACCGTCTGTCTCAGACCGTCTGTCTCAGACCGTCCGTCTCAGACCGCCCGTCGCAGACCGTCTGTCTCAGACCGTATGTCTCAGACCGTCTGCCTCAGATCATCTGTCTCAGTCCGTCTATCTCGGCCCGCCGGTCTCAGACCAGCTGTCTCAGTCGGTCTGTCTCAGCCCGTCAATCACAGCCCGTCTGTCTCAGACCGTCTATCTCAGCACGTCGGCCTCATACCGTCTGTCTCAGACCGTCTGTCTCAGACCGTCTGTCTCAGACCGTCTGTCTCAGACCGTCTGTCTCAGACCGTCTGCCTCAGATCGTCTGACTCAGACCGTCTATCTCAGCCCGTCTGTATCAGACCATCTATCTCAGCACGTCGGCCTCATACCGTCTGTCTCAGACCGTCTGTCTCAGACCGTCCGTCTCAGACCGTCCGTCTCAGACCGTCTGTCTCAGACCGTCTGCCTCAGACCGCATATCTCAGACCGTCTGTCTCAGACAGTCTGTCTCAGACCGTCTGTCTCAGACCGTCTGTCTCAGACCGTCTACCTCAGACCGTCTGTCTCAGACCGTCTGTATCAGACCATCTATCTCAGCACGTCGGCCTCATACCGTCTGTCTCAGACCGTCTGTCTCAGACCGTCCGTCTCAGACCGTCCGTCTCAGACCGTCTGTCTCAGACCGTCTGTCTCAGAACGTCTGTCTCAGCCCGTCTATCTCTGCCCGTCGGCCGCAGAACGTCTGTCTCAGACCGTCTGCCACAGACCGTCTGTCTCAGACCGTCTGCCTCAGATCGTCTGTCTCAGACCGCCTGTCTCAGACCGTCTGCCTCACATCATCTGTCTCAGCCCGTCTATCTCGGCCCGTCGGTCTCAGACCGTCTGTCTCAGACCGTCTGTCTCAGACCGTCTGTCTCAGACCGTCTGTCTCAGGCCGTCTGTCTCAGACCGTCTGTCTCAGAACGTCTAGCTCAGCCCGTCTGTCTCAGAACGTCTAGCTCAGCCCGTCTGTCTCAGACCGTCTGTCTCAGACCGTCAGTCTCAGACCGTCTGCCTCAGATCGGCTGTCTCAGACCGTCTATCTCAGCCCGTCTGTATCAGACCATCTATCTCAGCACGTCGGCCTCATACCGTCTGTCTCAGACCGTCTGTCTCAGACCGTCCGTCTCAGACCGCCCGTCGCAGACCGTCTGTCTCAGACCGTATGTCTCAGACCGTCTGCCTCAGATCATCTGTCTCAGTCCGTCTATCTCGGCCCGCCGGTCTCAGACCAGCTGTCTCAGTCGGTCTGTCTCAGCCCGTCAATCACAGCCCGTCTGTCTCAGACCGTCTATCTCAGCACGTCGGCCTCATACCGTCTGTCTCAGACCGTCTGTCTCAGACCGTCTGTCTCAGACCGTCTGTCTCAGACCGTCTGTCTCAGACCGTCTGTCTCAGACCGTCTGCCTCAGATCGTCTGACTCAGACCGTCTATCTCAGCCCGTCTGTATCAGACCATCTATCTCAGCACGTCGGCCTCATACCGTCTGTCTCAGACCGTCTGTCTCAGACCGTCCGTCTCAGACCGTCCGTCTCAGACCGTCTGTCTCAGACCGTCTGCCTCAGACCGCATATCTCAGACCGTCTGTCTCAGACAGTCTGTCTCAGACCGTCTGTCTCAGACCGTCTGTCTCAGACCGTCTGCCTCAGACCGTCTGTCTCAGACCGTCTGTATCAGACCATCTATCTCAGCACGTCGGCCTCATACCGTCTGTCTCAGACCGTCTGTCTCAGACCGTCCGTCTCAGACCGTCCGTCTCAGACAGTCTGTCTCAGACCGTCTGCCGCAGACCGTCTGTCTCAGACCGTCTGTCTCAGACCGCCTGTCTCAGACCGTCAGTCTCAGACCGCCTGTCTCAGTCCGTCTGTCTCAGTTCGTCCATATCAGCCCGTCAGCATCAGTCCGTATGTCTCAGATCCTCTGTCTCAGACCGTCTGTCTCAGCCCGTCTGTCTCAGAACGTCTGTCTCAGATCGCCTGTCTCAGAACGTCTGTCTCAGCCCGTCTATCTCAGCCCGTCGGGCGCAGAACGTCTGTCTCAGACCGTCTGTCTCAGACCGTCTGTCTCGGACCGTCTGTCTCATACTGTCTGTCTCAGACCGTCTGTCTCAGACCGTCTGTCTCAGACCGCCTGTCTCAGACCGTCTGTCTCAGACCGTCTGTCTCAGACCGTCTGTCTCAGGCCGTCTGTTCAATACCGTCTATCTCGTCCCGTCGGTCCCAGACCAGCTGTCTCAGACCGCCTGTCTCAGATCGTCTGTCTCAGACCGTCTGTCTCGGACCGTGTGTCACAGACCGTCTGTCTCAGACCGTCTGTCGCAGACCGTCTGTCTCAGACCGTCTGTCTCAGACCGTCTGTCTCAGACCGTCTGTCTCAGACCGTCTGTCTCAGACCGTCTGTCTCAGACCGTCTGTCTCAGACCGTCTGTCTCAGACCGTCTGTCTCAGACCGTCTGTCTCAGACCGTCTGTCTCAGACCGTCTGTCTCAGACCGTCTGTCTCAGACCGTCTGTCTCAGACCGTCTGTCTCAGACCGTCTGTCTCAGACCGTGTGTCTCAAACCGTCTATGTCCGCCCGTCTGTCTCAGACCGTCTATATCTGCCCGTCTGTCTCAGACCGTCTGTCTCAGACCGTCTGTCTCAGACCGCCTGTCTCAGTCCGTCTATCTCAGTTCGTCCATATCAGCCCGTCAGCATCAGTCCGTATGTCTCAGATCCTCTGTCTCAGACCGTCTGTCTCAGCCCGTCTGTCTCAGAACGTCTGTCTCAGATCGTCTGTCTCAGAACGTCTGTCTCAGCCCGTCTATCTCAGCCCGTCGGCCGCAGAACGTCTGTCTCAGACCGTCTGTCTCAGACCGTCTGTCTCAGACCCTCTGTCTGAAACCGTCTGTCTCAGACCGTCTGTCTCAAACCGTCTGTCTGAGACCGTCTGTCTCAGACCGTCTGTCTCAGACCGTCTGTCTCACACCGTCTGTCTCAGACCGTCTGTCTCAGACCGTCTGTCTCAGACCGTCTGTCTCAGACCGTCTGTCTCAGACCGTCTGTCTCAGACCGACCGTCTCAGAACGTCTAGCTCAGCCCGTCTGTCTCAGAACGTCTAGCTCAGACCGCCTGTCTCAGACCGTCTGTCTCAGACCGTCTGTCTCAGACCGTCTGCCTCAGATAGTCTGTCTCACACCGTCTGTCTCAGACCGTCTGTCTCAGGCCGTCTGTTCAATACCGTCTATCTCGTCCCGTCGGTCCCAGACCAGCTGTCTCAGACCGCCTGTCTCAGATCGTCTGTCTCAGACCGTCTGTCTCAGACCGTGTGTCACAGACCGTCTGTCTCAGACCGTCTGTCTCAGACCGTCTGTCTCAGACCCTCTGTCTGAAACCGTCTGTCTCAGACCGTCTGTCTCAATCCGTCTGTCTCAGACCGTCTGTCTCAGACCGTCTGTCTCAGACCGTCTGTCTCAGACCGTCTATCTCGTCCCGTCGGTCTCAGACCGTCGGTCTTAGACCAGCTGTCTCAGACCGTCTGTCTCAGCCCGTCTGTCTCAGAACGTCTAGCTCAGACCGCCTGTCTCAGACCGTCTGTCTCAGACCGTCTGCCTCAGATCGTCTGTCTCAGACCGTCGGTCTCAGACCAGCTGTCTCAGACCGTCTGTCTCAGACCAGCTGTCTCAGACCGTCTGTCTCAGACCGTCTGTCTCAGTCCGTCTACCTCAGATCATCTGTCTCAGACCGTCGGTCTCAGTACGTATATCTCAGATAGTCTGTCTCAGAACGTCTGTCTCAGCCCGTCGGTCTCAGACCGTCTGTCTCAGAACATCTGTCTCAGACCGCCTGTCTCAGACCGTCTGTCTCAGATCGTCTGTCTCAGAACGTCTGTCTCAGCCCGTCTATCTCTGCCCGTCGGCCGCAGAACGTCTGTCTCAGACCGTCTGCCACAGATCGTCTGTCTCAGACCGTCTGCCTCAGATCGTCTGTCTCAGACCGTCTGTCTCAGACCGTCTGCCTCACATCATCTGTCTCAGCCCGTCTATCTCGGCCCGTCGGTCTCAGACCGTCTGTCTCAGACCAGCTGTCTCAGTCGGTCTGTCTCAGACCAGCTGTCTCAGTCGGTCTGTCTCAGCCCGTCTATCACAGCCCGTCTGTCTCAGACCGTCTGTCTCCGACCGTCTGTCTCAGACCGTCTGTCTCAGACCGTCTGTCTCAGACCGTCTGTCTCAGAACGTCTAGCTCAGCCCGTCTGTCTCAGAACGTCTAGCTCAGCCCGTCTGTCTCAGACCGTCAGTCTCAGACCGTCTGCCTCAGATCGGCTGTCTCAGACCGTCTGTCTCAGACCGTCCGTCTCAGACCGCCCGTCTCAGACCGTCTGTCTCAGACCGTCTGTCTCAGACCGTCTGTCTCAGACCGTCTGTCTCAGACCGTCTGTCTCAGGCCGTCTGTTTAATACCGTCTATCTCGTCCCGTCGGTCTCAGACCAGCTGTCTCAGACCGCCTGTCTCAGACCGCCTGTTTCAGACCGTCTGTCTCAGACCGTATGTCTCAGACCGTCTGTCTCAGACCGTCTGCCTCAGATCGTCTGTCTCAGACCGTCTATCTCAGCCCGTCTGTATCAGACCATCTATCTCAGCACGTCGGCCTCATACCGTCTGTCTCAGACCGTCCGTCTCAGACCGTCCGTCTCAGACCGTCTGTCTCAGACCGTCTGTCTCAGATCGTCTGTCACGGACCGTCTGCCTCAGATCATCTGTCTCAGTCCGTCTATCTCGGCCCGCCGGTCTCAGACCAGCTGTCTCAGTCGGTCTGTCTCAGCCCGTCTATCACAGCCCGTCTGTCTCAGACCGTCTGTCTCAGAACGTCTAGCTCAGCCCGTCTGTCTCAGAACGTCTAGCTCAGCCCGTCTGTCTCAGACCGTCAGTCTCAGACCGTCTGCCTCAGATCGGCTGTCTCAGACCGTCTGTCTCAGACCGTCCGTCTCAGACCGCCCGTCTCAGACCGTCTGTCTCAGACCGTCTGTCTCAGACCGTCTGTCTCAGACCGTCTGTCTCAGACCGTCTGTCTCAGGCCGTCTGTTTAATACCGTCTATCTCGTCCCGTCGGTCTCAGACCAGCTGTCTCAGACCGCCTGTCTCAGACCGCCTGTTTCAGACCGTCTGTCTCAGACCGTATGTCTCAGACCGTCTGCCTCAGACCGTCTGCCTCAGACCGTCTGTCTCAGACCGTCTGTCTCAGACCGTCTGTCTCAGACCGTCTGTCTCAGACCGTCTGTCTCAGACCGTCTGTCTCAGACCGTCTGTCTCAGACCGTGTGTCTCAAACCGTCTATGTCCGCCCGTCTGTCTCAGACCGTCTATATCTGCCCGTCTGTCTCAGACCGTCTGTCTCAGACCGTCTGTCTCAGACCGTCTGTCTCAGACCGTCTGTCTCAGACCGTCTGTCTCAGACCGTCTGTCTCAGACCCTCTGTCTGAAACCGTCTGTCTCAGACCGTCTGTCTCAGACCGTCTGTCTCAGACCGTCTGTCTGAGACCGTCTGTCTCAGACCGTCTGTCTCACACCGTCTGTCTCAGACCGTCTGTCTCAGACCGTCTGTCTCAGACCGACCGTCTCAGAACGTCTAGCTCAGCCCGTCTGTCTCAGAACGTCTAGCTCAGACCGCCTGTCTCAGACCGTCTGTCTCAGACCGTCTGTCTCAGACCGTCTGCCTCAGACCGTCTGCCTCAGATAGTCTGTCTCACACCGTCTGTCTCAGACCGTCTGTCTCAGAACGTCTAGCTCAGCCCGTCTGTCTCAGAACGTCTAGCTCAGACCGTCTGTCTCAGACCGCGTAGCTCAGCCCGTCTGTCTCAGAACGTCTAGCTCAGACCGACTGTCTCAGACCGTCTGCCTCAGACCGTCTGCCTCAGATCGTCTGTGTCAGACAGTCTGTCCCGGACCGTCTGTCTCACACCGTCTGTCTCAGACCGTCTGTCTGAGACCGTCTGTCTCAGACCGTCTGTCTCAGACCGTCTGTCTCAGACCGTCTGTCTCAGACCGTCTGTCTCAGACCGTCTGTCTCAGACCGTCTGTCTCAGACCGTCTGTCTCAGGCCGTCTGTTCAATACCGTCTATCTCGTCCCGTCGGTCCCAGTCCAGCTGTCTCAGACCGCCTGTCTCAGATCGTCTGTCTCAGACCGTCTGTCTCGGACCGTGTGTCACAGACCGTCTGTCTCAGACCGTCTGTCTCAGACCGTCTGTCGCAGACCGTCTGTCTCAGACCGTCTGTCTCAGACCGCCTGTGTCAGACCGTCTGTCTCAGACCGTCTGTCTCAGACCGTCTGTCTCAGACCGTCTGTCTCAGGCCGTCTGTCCAATACCGTCTATCTCGTCCCGTCGGTCCCAGACCAGCTGTCTCAGACCGCCTGTCTCAGATCGTCTGTCTCAGACCGTCTGTCTCAGACCGTGTGTCACAGACCGTCTGTCTCAGACCGTCTGTCTCAGACCGTCTGTCTCAGACCCTCTGTCTGAAACCGTCTGTCTCAGACCGTCTGTCTCAATCCGTCTGTCTCAGACCGTCTGTCTCAGACCGTCTGTCTCAGACCGTCTGTCTCAGACCGTCTATCTCGTCCCGTCGGTCTCAGACCGTCGGTCTTAGACCAGCTGTCTCAGACCGTCTGTCTCAGCCCGTCTGTCTCAGAACGTCTAGCTCAGACCGCCTGTCTCAGACCGTCTGTCTCAGACCGTCTGCCTCAGATCGTCTGTCTCAGACCGTCGGTCTCAGACCAGCTGTCTCAGACCGTCTGTCTCAGACCAGCTGTCTCAGACCGTCTGTCTCAGACCGTCTGTCTCAGTCCGTCTACCTCAGATCATCTGTCTCAGACCGTCGGTCTCAGTACGTATATCTCAGATAGTCTGTCTCAGAACGTCTGTCTCAGCCCGTCGGTCTCAGACCGTCTGTCTCAGAACATCTGTCTCAGACCGCCTGTCTCAGACCGTCTGTCTCAGACCAGCTGTCTCAGACCGTCCGTCTCAGACCGTCTGTCTCAGACCGTCTGTCTCAGAACGTCTGTCTCAGCCCGTCTATCTCTGCCCGTCGGCCGCAGAACGTCTGTCTCAGACCGTCTGTCTCAGACCAGCTGTCTCAGACCGTCTGTCTCAGACCGTCTGTCTCAGACCGTCTGCCTCAGACCGTCTGTCTCAGACCGTCTGTATCAGACCATCTATCTCAGCACGTCGGCCTCATACCGTCTGTCTCAGACCGTCTGTCTCAGACCGTCCGTCTCAGACCGTCCGTCTCAGACCGTCTGTCTCAGACCGTCTGTCTCAGAACGTCTGTCTCAGCCCGTCTATCTCTGCCCGTCGGCCGCAGAACGTCTGTCTCAGACCGTCTGCCACAGACCGTCTGTCTCAGACCGTCTGCCTCAGATCGTCTGTCTCAGACCGCCTGTCTCAGACCGTCTGCCTCACATCATCTGTCTCAGCCCGTCTATCTCGGCCCGTCGGTCTCAGACCGTCTGTCTCAGACCAGCTGTCTCAGTCGGTCTGTCTCAGACCAGCTGTCTCAGTCGGTCTGTCTCAGCCCGTCTATCACAGCCCGTCTGTCTCCGACCGTCTGTCTCAGACCGTCTGTCTCAGACCGTCTGTCTCAGACCGTCTGTCTCAGACCGTCTGTCTCAGACCGTCTGTCTCAGGCCGTCTGTCTCAGACCGTCTGTCTCAGAACGTCTAGCTCAGCCCGTCTGTCTCAGAACGTCTAGCTCAGCCCGTCTGTCTCAGACCGTCTGTCTCAGACCGTCAGTCTCAGACCGTCTGCCTCAGATCGGCTGTCTCAGACCGTCTATCTCAGCCCGTCTGTATCAGACCATCTATCTCAGCACGTCGGCCTCATACCGTCTGTCTCAGACCGTCTGTCTCAGACCGTCCGTCTCAGACCGCCCGTCGCAGACCGTCTGTCTCAGACCGTATGTCTCAGACCGTCTGCCTCAGATCATCTGTCTCAGTCCGTCTATCTCGGCCCGCCGGTCTCAGACCAGCTGTCTCAGTCGGTCTGTCTCAGCCCGTCAATCACAGCCCGTCTGTCTCAGACCGTCTATCTCAGCACGTCGGCCTCATACCGTCTGTCTCAGACCGTCTGTCTCAGACCGTCTGTCTCAGACCGTCTGTCTCAGACCGTCTGTCTCAGACCGTCTGCCTCAGATCGTCTGACTCAGACCGTCTATCTCAGCCCGTCTGTATCAGACCATCTATCTCAGCACGTCGGCCTCATACCGTCTGTCTCAGACCGTCTGTCTCAGACCGTCCGTCTCAGACCGTCCGTCTCAGACCGTCTGTCTCAGACCGTCTGCCTCAGACCGCATATCTCAGACCGTCTGTCTCAGACAGTCTGTCTCAGACCGTCTGTCTCAGACCGTCTGTCTCAGACCGTCGGCCTCAGACCGTCTGTCTCAGACCGTCTGTATCAGACCATCTATCTCAGCACGTCGGCCTCATACCGTCTGTCTCAGACCGTCTGTCTCAGACCGTCCGTCTCAGACCGTCCGTCTCAGACAGTCTGTCTCAGACCGTCTGCCGCAGACCGTCTGTCTCAGACCGTCTGTCTCAGACCGCCTGTCTCAGACCGTCAGTCTCAGACCGCCTGTCTCAGTCCGTCTGTCTCAGTTCGTCCATATCAGCCCGTCAGCATCAGTCCGTATGTCTCAGATCCTCTGTCTCAGACCGTCTGTCTCAGCCCGTCTGTCTCAGAACGTCTGTCTCAGATCGCCTGTCTCAGAACGTCTGTCTCAGCCCGTCTATCTCAGCCCGTCGGGCGCAGAACGTCTGTCTCAGACCGTCTGTCTCAGACCGTCTGTCTCGGACCGTCTGTCTCAGACTGTCTGTCTCAGACCGTCTGTCTCAGACCGTCTGTCTCAGACCGCCTGTCTCAGACCGTCTGTCTCAGACCGTCTGTCTCAGACCGTCTGTCTCAGGCCGTCTGTTCAATACCGTCTATCTCGTCCCGTCGGTCCCAGACCAGCTGTCTCAGACCGCCTGTCTCAGATCGTCTGTCTCAGACCGTCTGTCTCGGACCGTGTGTCACAGACCGTCTGTCTCAGACCGTCTGTCTCAGACCGTCTGTCGCAGACCGTCTGTCTCAGACCGTCTGTCTCAGACCGTCTGTCTGAGACCGTCTGTCTCAGACCGTCTGTCTCAGACCGTCTGTCTCAGACCGTCTGTCTCAGACCGTCTGTCTCAGACCGTCTGTCTCAGACCGTCTGTCTCAGACCGTCTGTCTCAGACCGTCTGTCTCAGACCGTGTGTCTCAAACCGTCTATGTCCGCCCGTCTGTCTCAGACCGTCTATATCTGCCCGTCTGTCTCAGACCGTCTGTCTCAGACCGTCTGTCTCAGACCGCCTGCCTCAGTCCGTCTATCTCAGTTCGTCCATATCAGCCCGTCAGCATCAGTCCGTATGTCTCAGATCCTCTGTCTCAGACCGTCTGTCTCAGCCCGTCTGTCTCAGAACGTCTGTCTCAGATCGCCTGTCTCAGAACGTCTGTCTCAGCCCGTCTATCTCAGCCCGTCGGGCGCAGAACGTCTGTCTCAGACCGTCTGTCTCAGACCGTCTGTCTCGGACCGTCTGTCTCAGACTGTCTGTCTCAGACCGTCTGTCTCAGACCGTCTGTCTCAGACCGCCTGTCTCAGACCGTCTGTCTCACACCGTCTGTCTCAGACCGTCTGTCTCAGGCCGTCTGTTCAATACCGTCTATCTCGTCCCGTCGGTCCCAGACCAGCTGTCTCAGACCGCCTGTCTCAGATCGTCTGTCTCAGACCGTCTGTCTCGGACCGTGTGTCACAGACCGTCTGTCTCAGACCGTCTGTCTCAGACCGTCTGTCGCAGACCGTCTGTCTCAGACCGTCTGTCTCAGACCGTCTGTCTGAGACCGTCTGTCTCAGACCGTCTGTCTCAGACCGTCTGTCTCAGACCGTCTGTCTCAGACCGTCTGTCTCAGACCGTCTGTCTCAGACCGTCTGTCTCAGACCGTCTGTCTCAGACCGTCTGTCTCAGACCGTCTGTCTCAGACCGTGTGTCTCAAACCGTCTATGTCCGCCCGTCTGTCTCAGACCGTCTATATCTGCCCGTCTGTCTCAGACCGTCTGTCTCAGACCGTCTGTCTCAGACCGCCTGCCTCAGTCCGTCTATCTCAGTTCGTCCATATCAGCCCGTCAGCATCAGTCCGTATGTCTCAGATCCTCTGTCTCAGACCGTCTGTCTCAGCCCGTCTGTCTCAGAACGTCTGTCTCAGATCGTCTGTCTCAGAACGTCTGTCTCAGCCCGTCTATCTCAGCCCGTCGGCCGCAGAACGTCTGTCTCAGACCGTCTGTCTCAGACCGTCTGTCTCAGACCCTCTGTCTGAAACCGTCTGTCTCAGACCGTCTGTCTCAAACCGTCTGTCTGAGACCGTCTGTCTCAGACCGTCTGTCTCACACCGTCTGTCTCAGACCGTCTGTCTCAGACCGTCTGTCTCAGACCGTCTGTCTCAGACCGTCTGTCTCAGACCGTCTGTCTCAGACCGACCGTCTCAGAACGTCTAGCTCAGCCCGTCTGTCTCAGAACGTCTAGCTCAGACCGCCTGTCTCAGACCGTCTGTCTCAGACCGTCTGTCTCAGACCGTCTGCCTCAGATAGTCTGTCTCACACCGTCTGTCTCAGACCGTCTGTCTCAGGCCGTCTGTTCAATACCGTCTATCTCGTCCCGTCGGTCCCAGACCAGCTGTCTCAGACCGCCTGTCTCAGATCGTCTGTCTCAGACCGTCTGTCTCAGACCGTGTGTCACAGACCGTCTGTCTCAGACCGTCTGTCTCAGACCGTCTGTCTCAGACCCTCTGTCTGAAACCGTCTGTCTCAGACCGTCTGTCTCAATCCGTCTGTCTCAGACCGTCTGTCTCAGACCGTCTGTCTCAGACCGTCTATCTCGTCCCGTCGGTCTCAGACCGTCGGTCTTAGACCAGCTGTCTCAGACCGTCTGTCTCAGCCCGTCTGTCTCAGAACGTCTAGCTCAGACCGCCTGTCTCAGACCGTCTGTCTCAGACCGTCTGCCTCAGATCGTCTGTCTCAGACCGTCGGTCTCAGACCAGCTGTCTCAGACCGTCTGTCTCAGACCAGCTGTCTCAGACCGTCTGTCTCAGACCGTCTGTCTCAGTCCGTCTACCTCAGATCATCTGTCTCAGACCGTCGGTCTCAGTACGTATATCTCAGATAGTCTGTCTCAGAACGTCTGTCTCAGCCCGTCGGTCTCAGACCGTCTGTCTCAGAACATCTGTCTCAGACCGCCTGTCTCAGACCGTCTGTCTCAGATCGTCTGTCTCAGAACGTCTGTCTCAGCCCGTCTATCTCTGCCCGTCGGCCGCAGAACGTCTGTCTCAGACCGTCTGCCACAGATCGTCTGTCTCAGACCGTCTGCCTCAGATCGTCTGTCTCAGACCGTCTGTCTCAGACCGTCTGCCTCACATCATCTGTCTCAGCCCGTCTATCTCGGCCCGTCGGTCTCAGACCGTCTGTCTCAGACCAGCTGTCTCAGTCGGTCTGTCTCAGACCAGCTGTCTCAGTCGGTCTGTCTCAGCCCGTCTATCACAGCCCGTCTGTCTCAGACCGTCTGTCTCCGACCGTCTGTCTCAGACCGTCTGTCTCAGACCGTCTGTCTCAGACCGTCTGTCTCAGAACGTCTAGCTCAGCCCGTCTGTCTCAGAACGTCTAGCTCAGCCCGTCTGTCTCAGACCGTCAGTCTCAGACCGTCTGCCTCAGATCGGCTGTCTCAGACCGTCTGTCTCAGACCGTCCGTCTCAGACCGCCCGTCTCAGACCGTCTGTCTCAGACCGTCTGTCTCAGACCGTCTGTCTCAGACCGTCTGTCTCAGGCCGTCTGTTTAATACCGTCTATCTCGTCCCGTCGGTCTCAGACCAGCTGTCTCAGACCGCCTGTCTCAGACCGCCTGTTTCAGACCGTCTGTCTCAGACCGTATGTCTCAGACCGTCTGTCTCAGACCGTCTGCCTCAGATCGTCTGTCTCAGACCGTCTATCTCAGCCCGTCTGTATCAGACCATCTATCTCAGCACGTCGGCCTCATACCGTCTGTCTCAGACCGTCCGTCTCAGACCGTCCGTCTCAGACCGTCTGTCTCAGACCATCTGTCTCAGATCGTCTGTCACAGACCGTCTGCCTCAGATCATCTGTCTCAGTCCGTCTATCTCGGCCCGCCGGTCTCAGACCAGCTGTCTCAGTCGGTCTGTCTCAGCCCGTCTATCACAGCCCGTCTGTCTCAGACCGTCTGTCTCAGAACGTCTAGCTCAGCCCGTCTGTCTCAGAACGTCTAGCTCAGCCCGTCTGTCTCAGACCGTCAGTCTCAGACCGTCTGCCTCAGATCGGCTGTCTCAGACCGTCTGTCTCAGACCGTCCGTCTCAGACCGCCCGTCTCAGACCGTCTGTCTCAGACCGTCTGTCTCAGACCGTCTGTCTCAGACCGTCTGTCTCAGACCGTCTGTCTCAGGCCGTCTGTTTAATACCGTCTATCTCGTCCCGTCGGTCTCAGACCAGCTGTCTCAGACCGCCTGTCTCAGACCGCCTGTTTCAGACCGTCTGTCTCAGACCGTATGTCTCAGACCGTCTGTCTCAGACCGTCTGCCTCAGACCGTCTGTCTCAGACCGTCTGTCTCAGACCGTCTGTCTCAGACCGTCTGTCTCAGACCGTCTGTCTCAGACCGTCTGTCTCAGACCGTCTGTCTCAGACCGTCTGTCTCAGACCGTGTGTCTCAAACCGTCTGTGTCCGCCCGTCTGTCTCAGACCGTCTATATCTGCCCGTCTGTCTCAGACCGTCTGTCTCAGACCGTCTGTCTCAGACCGTCTGTCTCAGACCGTCTGTCTCAGACCGTCTGTCTCAGACCGTCTGTCTCAGACCCTCTGTCTGAAATCGTCTGTCTCAGACCGTCTGTCTCAGACCGTCTGTCTCAGACCGTCTGTCTGAGACCGTCTGTCTCAGACCGTCTGTCTCACACCGTCTGTCTCAGACCGTCTGTCTCAGACCGTCTGTCTCAGACCGTCTGTCTCAGACCGTCTGTCTCAGACCGTCTGTCTCAGACCGTCTGTCTCAGACCGACCGTCTCAGAACGTCTAGCTCAGCCCGTCTGTCTCAGAACGTCTAGCTCAGACCGCCTGTCTCAGACCGTCTGTCTCAGACCGTCTGTCTCAGACCGTCTGTCTCAGACCGTCTGCCTCAGATAGTCTGTCTCACACCGTCTGTCTCAGACCGTCTGTCTCAGAACGTCTAGCTCAGCCCGTCTGTCTCAGAACGTCTAGCTCAGACCGTCTGTCTCAGACCGCGTAGCTCAGCCCGTCTGTCTCAGAACGTCTAGCTCAGACCGACTGTCTCAGACCGTCTGCCTCAGACCGTCTGCCTCAGATCGTCTGTGTCAGACCGTCTGTCCCGGACCGTCTGTCTCACACCGTCTGTCTCAGACCGTCTGTCTGAGACCGTCTGTCTCAGACCGTCTGTCTCAGACCGTCTGTCTCAGACCGTCTGTCTCAGACCGTCTGTCTCAGACCGTCTGTCTCAGACCGTCTGTCTCAGGCCGTCTGTTCAATACCGTCTATCTCGTCCCGTCGGTCCCAGTCCAGCTGTCTCAGACCGCCTGTCTCAGATCGTCTGTCTCAGACCGTCTGTCTCGGACCGTGTGTCACAGACCGTCTGTCTCAGACCGTCTGTCTCAGACCGTCTGTCGCAGACCGTCTGTCTCAGACCGTCTGTCTCAGACCGTCTGTCTCAGACCGTCTGTCTCAGACCGTCTGTCTCAGACCGTCTGTCTCAGACCGTCTGTCTCAGACCGTCTGTCTCAGACCGTCTGTCTCAGACCGTCTGTCTCAGACCGTCTGTCTCAGACCGTCTGTCTCAGACCGTGTGTCTCAAACCGTCTATGTCCGCCCGTCTGTCTCAGACCGTCTATATCTGCCCGTCTGTCTCAGACCGTCTGTCTCAGACCGCCTGTCTCAGTCCGTCTATCTCAGTTCGTCCATATCAGCCCGTCAGCATCAGTCCGTATGTCTCAGATCCTCTGTCTCAGACCGTCTGTCTCAGCCCGTCTGTCTCAGAACGTCTGTCTCAGATCGTCTGTCTCAGAACGTCTGTCTCAGCCCGTCTGTCTCAGCCCGTCGGCCGCAGAACGTCTGTCTCAGACCGTCTGTCTCAGACCGTCTGTCTCAGACCCTCTGTCTGAAACCGTCTGTCTCAGACCGTCTGTCTCAAACCGTCTGTCTGAGACCGTCTGTCTCAGACCGTCTGTCTCACACCGTCTGTCTCAGACCGTCTGTCTCAGACCGTCTGTCTCAGACCGTCTGCCTCAGATAGTCTGTCTCACACCGTCTGTCTCAGACCGTCTGTCTCAGAACGTCTAGCTCAGCCCGTCTGTCTCAGAACGTCTAGCTCAGACCGTCTGTCTCAGACCGTCTAGCTCAGCCCGTCTGTCTCAGAACGTCTAGCTCAGACCGCCTGTCTCAGACCGTCTGTCTCAGACCGTCTGTCTCAGACCGCCTGTGTCAGACCGTCTGTCTCAGACCGTCTGTCTCAGACCGTCTGTCTCAGACCGTCTGTCTCAGGCCGTCTGTTCAATACCGTCTATCTCGTCCCGTCGGTCCCAGACCAGCTGTCTCAGACCGCCTGTCTCAGATCGTCTGTCTCAGACCGTCTGTCTCAGACCGTGTGTCACAGACCGTCTGTCTCAGACCGTCTGTCTCAGACCGTCTGTCTCAGACCCTCTGTCTGAAACCGTCTGTCTCAGACCGTCTGTCTCAATCCGTCTGTCTCAGACCGTCTGTCTCAGACCGTCTGTCTCAGACCGTCTATCTCGTCCCGTCGGTCTCAGACCGTCGGTCTTAGACCAGCTGTCTCAGACCGTCTGTCTCAGCCCGTCTGTCTCAGAACGTCTAGCTCAGACCGCCTGTCTCAGACCGTCTGTCTCAGACCGTCTGCCTCAGATCGTCTGTCTCAGACCGTCGGTCTCAGACCAGCTGTCTCAGACCGTCTGTCTCAGACCAGCTGTCTCAGACCGTCTGTCTCAGACCGTCTGTCTCAGTCCGTCTACCTCAGATCATCTGTCTCAGACCGTCGGTCTCAGTACGTATATCTCAGATAGTCTGTCTCAGAACGTCTGTCTCAGCCCGTCGGTCTCAGACCGTCTGTCTCAGAACATCTGTCTCAGACCGCCTGTCTCAGACCGTCTGTCTCAGATCGTCTGTCTCAGAACGTCTGTCTCAGCCCGTCTATCTCTGCCCGTCGGCCGCAGAACGTCTGTCTCAGACCGTCTGCCACAGATCGTCTGTCTCAGACCGTCTGCCTCAGATCGTCTGTCTCAGACCGTCTGTCTCAGACCGTCTGCCTCACATCATCTGTCTCAGCCCGTCTATCTCGGCCCGTCGGTCTCAGACCGTCTGTCTCAGACCAGCTGTCTCAGTCGGTCTGTCTCAGACCAGCTGTCTCAGTCGGTCTGTCTCAGCCCGTCTATCACAGCCCGTCTGTCTCAGACCGTCTGTCTCCGACCGTCTGTCTCAGACCGTCTGTCTCAGACCGTCTGTCTCAGACCGTCTGTCTCAGAACGTCTAGCTCAGCCCGTCTGTCTCAGAACGTCTAGCTCAGCCCGTCTGTCTCAGACCGTCAGTCTCAGACCGTCTGCCTCAGATCGGCTGTCTCAGACCGTCTGTCTCAGACCGTCCGTCTCAGACCCTCTGTCTGAAACCGTCTGTCTCAGACCGTCTGTCTCAGACCGTCTGTCTCAGACCGTCTGTCTGAGACCGTCTGTCTCAGACCGTCTGTCTCACACCGTCTGTCTCAGACCGTCTGTCTCAGACCGTCTGTCTCAGACCGTCTGTCTCAGACCGTCTGTCTCAGACCGTCTGTCTCAGACCGTCTGTCTCAGACCGACCGTCTCAGAACGTCTAGCTCAGCCCGTCTGTCTCAGAACGTCTAGCTCAGACCGCCTGTCTCAGACCGTCTGTCTCAGACCGTCTGTCTCAGACCGTCTGCCTCAGATAGTCTGTCTCACACCGTCTGTCTCAGACCGTCTGTCTCAGAACGTCTAGCTCAGCCCGTCTGTCTCAGAACGTCTAGCTCAGACCGTCTGTCTCAGACCGCGTAGCTCAGCCCGTCTGTCTCAGAACGTCTAGCTCAGACCGACTGTCTCAGACCGTCTGCCTCAGACCGTCTGCCTCAGATCGTGTGTCACAGACCGTCTGTCTCAGACCGTCTGTCTCAGACCGTCTGTCTCAGACCGTCTGTCTCAGACCCTCTGTCTGAAACCGTCTGTCTCAGACCGTCTGTCTCAATCCGTCTGTCTCAGACCGTCTGTCTCAGACCGTCTGTCTCAGACCGTCTATCTCGTCCCGTCGGTCTCAGACCGTCGGTCTTAGACCAGCTGTCTCAGACCGCCTGTCTCAGACCGTCTGTCTCAGATCGTCTGTCTCAGAACGTCTGTCTCAGCCCGTCTATCTCTGCCCGTCGGCCGCAGAACGTCTGTCTCAGACCGTCTGCCACAGATCGTCTGTCTCAGACCGTCTGCCTCAGATCGTCTGTCTCAGACCGTCTGTCTCAGACCGTCTGCCTCACATCATCTGTCTCAGCCCGTCTATCTCGGCCCGTCGGTCTCAGACCGTCTGTCTCAGACCAGCTGTCTCAGTCGGTCTGTCTCAGACCAGCTGTCTCAGTCGGTCTGTCTCAGCCCGTCTATCACAGCCCGTCTGTCTCAGACCGTCTGTCTCCGACCGTCTGTCTCAGACCGTCTGTCTCAGACCGTCTGTCTCAGACCGTCTGTCTCAGAACGTCTAGCTCAGCCCGTCTGTCTCAGAACGTCTAGCTCAGCCCGTCTGTCTCAGACCGTCAGTCTCAGACCGTCTGCCTCAGATCGGCTGTCTCAGACCGTCTGTCTCAGACCGTCCGTCTCAGACCGCCCGTCTCAGACCGTCTGTCTCAGACCGTCTGTCTCAGACCGTCTGTCTCAGACCGTCTGTCTCAGACCGTCTGTCTCAGGCCGTCTGTTTAATACCGTCTATCTCGTCCCGTCGGTCTCAGACCAGCTGTCTCAGACCGCCTGTCTCAGACCGCCTGTTTCAGACCGTCTGTCTCAGACCGTATGTCTCAGACCGTCTGTCTCAGACCGTCTGCCTCAGATCGTCTGTCTCAGACCGTCTATCTCAGCCCGTCTGTATCAGACCATCTATCTCAGCACGTCGGCCTCATACCGTCTGTCTCAGACCGTCCGTCTCAGACCGTCCGTCTCAGACCGTCTGTCTCAGACCGTCTGTCTCAGATCGTCTGTCACAGACCGTCTGCCTCAGATCATCTGTCTCAGTCCGTCTATCTCGGCCCGCCGGTCTCAGACCAGCTGTCTCAGTCGGTCTGTCTCAGCCCGTCTATCACAGCCCGTCTGTCTCAGACCGTCTATCTCAGCACGTCGGCCTCATACCGTCTGTCTCAGACCGTCTGTCTCAGACCGTCTGTCTCAGACCGTCTGTCTCAGACCGTCTGTCTCAGACCGTCTGTCTCAGACCGTCTGTCTCAGACCGTCTGTCTCAGACCGTCTGTCTCAGACCGTCTGTCTCAGACCGTCTGTCTCAGACCGTCTGTCTCAGACCGTCTGTCTCAGACCGTCTGTCTCAGACCGTCTGTCTCAGACCGTCTGTCTCAGACCGTCTGTCTCAGACCGTCTGTCTCAGACCGTGTGTCTCAAACCGTCTATGTCCGCCCGTCTGTCTCAGACCGTCTATATCTGCCCGTCTGTCTCAGACCGTCTGTCTCAGACCGTCTGTCTCAGACCGTCTGTCTCAGACCGTCTGTCTCAGACCGTCTGTCTCAGACCGTCTGTCTCAGACCCTCTGTCTGAAACCGTCTGTCTCAGACCGTCTGTCTCAGACCGTCTGTCTCAGACCGTCTGTCTGAGACCGGCTGTCTCAGACCGTCTGTCTCACACCGTCTGTCTCAGACCGTCTGTCTCAGACCGTCTGTCTCAGACCGTCTGTCTCAGACCGTCTGTCTCAGACCGTCTGTCTCAGACCGTCTGTCTCAGACCGACCGTCTCAGAACGTCTAGCTCAGCCCGTCTGTCTCAGAACGTCTAGCTCAGACCGCCTGTCTCAGACCGTCTGTCTCAGACCGTCTGTCTCAGACCGTCTGCCTCAGATAGTCTGTCTCACACCGTCTGTCTCAGACCGTCTGTCTCAGAACGTCTAGCTCAGCCCGTCTGTCTCAGAACGTCTAGCTCAGACCGTCTGTCTCAGACCGTCTAGCTCAGCCCGTCTGTCTCAGAACGTCTAGCTCAGACCGACTGTCTCAGACCGTCTGCCTCAGACCGTCTGCCTCAGATCGTCTGTGTCAGACCGTCTGTCCCGGACCGTCTGTCTCACACCGTCTGTCTCAGACCGTCTGTCTGAGACCGTCTGTCTCAGACCGTCTGTCTCAGACCGTCTGTCTCAGACCGTCTGTCTCAGACCGTCTGTCTCAGACCGTCTGTCTCAGACCGTCTGTCTCAGACCGTCTGTCTCAGACCGTCTGTCTCAGACCGTCTGTCTCAGACCCTCTGTCTGAAACCGTCTGTCTCAGACCGTCTGTCTCAGGCCGTCTGTCTGAGACCGTCTGTCTCAGACCGTCTGTCTGAGACCGTCTGTCTCAGACCGTCTGTCTCACACCGTCTGTCTCAGACCGTCTGTCTCAGACCGTCTGTCTCAGACCGTCTGTCTCAGACCGTCTGTCTCAGACCGTCTGTCTCAGACCGTCTGTCTCAGACCGTCTGTCTCAGACCGTCTGTCTCAGACCGTCTGTCTCAGACCGACCGTCTCAGAACGTCTAGCTCAGCCCGTCTGTCTCAGAACGTCTAGCTCAGACCGCCTGTCTCAGACCGTCTAGCTCAGCCCGTCTGTCTCAGAACGTCTAGCTCAGACCGCCTGTCTCAGACCGTCTGTCTCAGACCGTCTGTCTCAGACCGTCTGCCTCAGATCGTCTGTCTCAGACCGTCTATCTCAGCCCGTCTGTATCAGACCATCTATCTCAGCACGTCGGCCTCATACCGTCTGTCTCAGACCGTCTGTCTCAGACTGCCTGTCTCAGACCGTCTGTCTCAGACCGCCTGTCTCAGACCGTCTGTCTCAGCCCGTCTATCTCGGCCCGTCGATCTCAGACCGTCTGTCTCAGTCCGTCTGCCTCAGATCATCTGTCTCAGACCGTCGGTCTCAGTACGTATATCTCAGATAGTCTGTCTCAGAACGTCTGTCTCAGCCCGTCGGTCTCAGACCGTCTGTCTCAGAACATCTGTCTCAGACCGCCTGTCTCAGACCGTCTGTCTCGGATCGTCTGTCTCAGAACGTCTGTCTCAGCCCGTCTATCTCTGCCCGTCGGCCGCAGAACGTCTGTCTCAGACCGTCTGCCACAGATCGTCTGTCTCAGACCGTCTGCCTCAGATCGTCTGTCTCAGACCGTCTGTCTCAGACCGTCTGTCTCAGACCGTCTGTCTCAGACCGTCTGTCTCAGACCGTCTGTCTCAGACCGTCTGTCTCAGACCGTCTGTCTCAGACCGTCTGTCTCAGACCGTCTGTCTCAGACCGTCTGTCTCAGACCGTCTGTCTCAGACCGTCTGTCTCAGACCGTCTGTCTCAGACCGTGTGTCTCAAACCGTCTATGTCCGCCCGTCTGTCTCAGACCGTCTATATCTGCCCGTCTGTCTCAGACCGTCTGTCTCAGACCGCCTGTCTCAGACCGTCTGTCTCAGACCGCCTGTCTCAGTCCGTCTATCTCAGTTCGTCCATATCAGCCCGTCAGCATCAGTCCGTATGTCTCAGATCCTCTGTCTCAGACCGTCTGTCTCAGCCCGTCTGTCTCAGAACGTCTGTCTCAGATCGTCTGTCTCAGAACGTCTGTCTCAGCCCGTCTATCTGAGCCCGTCGGCCGCAGAACGTCTGTCTCAGACCGTCTGTCTCAGACCGTCTGTCTCAGACCGTCTGTCTCAGACTGTCTGTCTCAGACCGTCTGTCTCAGACCGTCTGTCTCAGACCGTCTGTCTCAGACCGTCTGTCTCAGACCCTCTGTCTGAAACCGTCTGTCTCAGACCGTCTGTCTCAGACCGTCTGTCTGAGACCGTCTGTCTCAGACCGTCTGTCTCACACCGTCTGTCTCAGACCGTCTGTCTCAGACCGTCTGTCTCAGACCGTCTATCTCAGCCCGTCTGTATCAGACCATCTATCTCAGCACGTCGGCCTCATACCGTCTGTCTCAGACCGTCTGTCTCAGACTGCCTGTCTCAGACCGTCTGTCTCAGACCGCCTGTCTCAGACCGTCTGTCTCAGCCCGTCTATCTCGGCCCGTCGGTCTCAGACCGTCTGTCTCAGTCCGTCTGCCTCAGATCATCTGTCTCAGACCGTCGGTCTCAGTACGTATATCTCAGATAGTCTGTCTCAGAACGTCTGTCTCAGCCCGTCGGTCTCAGACCGTCTGTCTCAGAACATCTGTCTCAGACCGCCTGTCTCAGACCGTCTGTCTCGGATCGTCTGTCTCAGAACGTCTGTCTCAGCCCGTCTATCTCTGCCCGTCGGCCGCAGAACGTCTGTCTCAGACCGTCTGCCACAGATCGTCTGTCTCAGACCGTCTGCCTCAGACCGTCTGTCTCAGACCGTCTGTCTCAGACCGTCTGTCTCAGACCGTCTGTCTCAGACCGTCTGTCTCAGACCGTCTGTCTCAGACCGTCTGTCTCAGACCGTCTGTCTCAGACCGTCTGTCTCAGACCGTCTGTCTCAGACCGTCTGTCTCAGACCGTCTGTCTCAGACCGTCTGTCTCAGACCGTGTGTCTCAAACCGTCTATGTCCGCCCGTCTGTCTCAGACCGTCTATATCTGCCCGTCTGTCTCAGACCGTCTGTCTCAGACCGCCTGTCTCAGACCGTCTGTCTCAGACCGCCTGTCTCAGTCCGTCTATCTCAGTTCGTCCATATCAGCCCGTCAGCATCAGTCCGTATGTCTCAGATCCTCTGTCTCAGACCGTCTGTCTCAGCCCGTCTGTCTCAGAACGTCTGTCTCAGATCGTCTGTCTCAGAACGTCTGTCTCAGCCCGTCTATCTCAGCCCGTCGGCCGCAGAACGTCTGTCTCAGACCGTCTGTCTCAGACCGTCTGTCTCAGACCGTCTGTCTCAGACTGTCTGTCTCAGACCGTCTCTCTCAGACCGTCTGTCTCAGACCGTCTGTCTCAGACCGTCTGTCTCAGACCCTCTGTCTGAAACCGTCTGTCTCAGACCGTCTGTCTCAGACCGTCTGTCTGAGACCGTCTGTCTCAGACCGTCTGTCTCACACCGTCTGTCTCAGACCGTCTGTCTCAGATCGTCTGTCTCAGACCGTCTGTCTCAGACCGTCTGTCTCAGACCGTCTGTCTCAGACCGTCTGTCTCAGACCGACCGTCTCAGAACGTCTAGCTCAGCCCGTCTGTCTCAGAACGTCTAGCTCAGACCGCCTGTCTCAGACCGTCTGTCTCAGGCCGTCTGTTCAATACCGTCTATCTCGTCCCGTCGGTCCCAGACCAGCTGTCTCAGACCGCCTGTCTCAGATCGTCTGTCTCAGACCGTCTGTCTCAGACCGTGTGTCACAGACCGTCTGTCTCAGACCGTCTGTCTCAGACCGTCTGTCTCAGACCCTCTGTCTGAAACCGTCTGTCTCAGACCGTCTGTCTCAATCCGTCTGTCTCAGACCGTCTGTCTCAGACCGTCTGTCTCAGACCGTCTGTCTCAGACCGTCTATCTCGTCCCGTCGGTCTCAGACCGTCGGTCTTAGACCAGCTGTCTCAGACCGTCTGTCTCAGCCCGTCTGTCTCAGAACGTCTAGCTCAGACCGCCTGTCTCAGACCGTCTGTCTCAGACCGTCTGCCTCAGATCGTCTGTCTCAGACCGTCGGTCTCAGACCAGCTGTCTCAGACCGTCTGTCTCAGACCAGCTGTCTCAGACCGTCTGTCTCTGACCGTCTGTCTCAGTCCGTCTACCTCAGATCATCTGTCTCAGACCGTCGGTCTCAGTACGTATATCTCAGATAGTCTGTCTCAGAACGTCTGTCTCAGCCCGTCGGTCTCAGACCGTCTGTCTCAGAACATCTGTCTCAGACCGCCTGTCTCAGACCGTCTGTCTCAGATCGTCTGTCTCAGAACGTCTGTCTCAGCCCGTCTATCTCTGCCCGTCGGCCGCAGAACGTCTGTCTCAGACCGTCTGCCACAGATCGTCTGTCTCAGACCGTCTGCCTCAGATCGTCTGTCTCAGACCGTCTGTCTCAGACCGTCTGCCTCACATCATCTGTCTCAGCCCGTCTATCTCGGCCCGTCGGTCTCAGACCGTCTGTCTCAGACCAGCTGTCTCAGTCGGTCTGTCTCAGACCAGCTGTCTCAGTCGGTCTGTCTCAGCCCGTCTATCACAGCCCGTCTGTCTCAGACCGTCTGTCTCCGACCGTCTGTCTCAGACCGTCTGTCTCAGACCGTCTGTCTCAGACCGTCTGTCTCAGACCGTCTGTCTCAGAACGTCTAGCTCAGCCCGTCTGTCTCAGAACGTCTAGCTCAGCCCGTCTGTCTCAGACCGTCAGTCTCAGACCGTCTGCCTCAGATCGGCCGTCTCAGACCGTCTGTCTCAGACCGTCCGTCTCAGACCGCCCGTCTCAGACCGTCTGTCTCAGACCGTCTGTCTCAGACCGTCTGTCTCAGACCGTCTGTCTCAGACCGTCTGTCTCAGGCCGTCTGTTTAATACCGTCTATCTCGTCCCGTCGGTCTCAGACCAGCTGTCTCAGACCGCCTGTCTCAGACCGCCTGTTTCAGACCGTCTGTCTCAGACCGTATGTCTCAGACCGTCTGTCTCAGACCGTCTGCCTCAGATCGTCTGTCTCAGACCGTCTATCTCAGCCCGTCTGTATCAGACCATCTATCTCAGCACGTCGGCCTCATACCGTCTGTCTCAGACCGTCCGTCTCAGACCGTCCGTCTCAGACCGTCTGTCTCAGACCGTCTGTCTCAGATCGTCTGTCACAGACCGTCTGCCTCAGATCATCTGTCTCAGTCCGTCTATCTCGGCCCGCCGGTCTCAGACCAGCTGTCTCAGTCGGTCTGTCTCAGCCCGTCTATCACAGCCCGTCTGTCTCAGACCGTCTATCTCAGCACGTCGGCCTCATACCGTCTGTCTCAGACCGTCTGTCTCAGACCGTCTGTCTCAGACCGTCTGTCTCAGACCGTCTGTCTCAGACCGTCTGTCTCAGACCGTCTGTCTCAGACCGTCTGTCTCAGACCGTCTGTCTCAGACCGTCTGTCTCAGACCGTCTGTCTCAGACCGTCTGTCTCAGACCGTCTGTCTCAGACCGTCTGTCTCAGACCGTCTGTCTCAGACCGTCTGTCTCAGACCGTCTGTCTCAGACCGTCTGTCTCAGACCGTGTGTCTCAAACCGTCTATGTCCGCCCCTCTGTCTCAGACCGTCTATATCTGCCCGTCTGTCTCAGACCGTCTGTCTCAGACCGTCTGTCTCAGACCGTCTGTCTCAGACCGTCTGTCTCAGACCGTCTGTCTCAGACCGTCTGTCTCAGACCCTCTGTCTGAAACCGTCTGTCTCAGACCGTCTGTCTCAGACCGTCTGTCTCAGACCGTCTGTCTGAGACCGTCTGTCTCAGACCGTCTGTCTCACACCGTCTGTCTCAGACCGTCTGTCTCAGACCGTCTGTCTCAGACCGTCTGTCTCAGACCGTCTGTCTCAGACCGTCTGTCTCAGACCGACCGTCTCAGAACGTCTAGCTCAGCCCGTCTGTCTCAGAACGTCTAGCTCAGACCGCCTGTCTCAGACCGTCTGTCTCAGACCGTCTGTCTCAGACCGTCTGTCTCAGACCGTCTGTCTCAGACCGTGTGTCTCAAACCGTCTATGTCCGCCCGTCTGTCTCAGACCGTCTATATCTGCCCGTCTGTCTCAGACCGTCTGTCTCAGACCGTCTGTCTCAGACCGTCTGTCTCAGACCGCCTGTCTCAGACCGTCTGTCTCAGACCGCCTGTCTCAGTCCGTCTATCTCAGTTCGTCCATATCAGCCCGTCAGCATCAGTCCGTATGTCTCAGATCCTCTGTCTCAGACCGTCTGTCTCAGCCCGTCTGTCTCAGAACGTCTGTCTCAGATCGTCTGTCTCAGAACGTCTGTCTCAGCCCGTCTATCTCAGCCCGTCGGCCGCAGAACGTCTGTCTCAGACCGTCTGTCTCAGACCGTCTGTCTCAGACCGTCTGTCTCAGACTGTCTGTCTCAGACCGTCTGTCTCAGACCGTCTGTCTCAGACCGTCTGTCTCAGACCGTCTGTCTCAGACCCTCTGTCTGAAACCGTCTGTCTCAGACCGTCTGTCTCAGACCGTCTGTCTGAGACCGTCTGCCACAGATCGTCTGTCTCAGACCGTCTGCCTCAGATCGTCTGTCTCAGACCGTCTGTCTCAGACCGTCTGCCTCACATCATCTGTCTCAGCCCGTCTATCTCGGCCCGTCGGTCTCAGACCGTCTGTCTCAGACCAGCTGTCTCAGTCGGTCTGTCTCAGACCAGCTGTCTCAGTCGGTCTGTCTCAGCCCGTCTATCACAGCCCGTCTGTCTCAGACCGTCTGTCTCCGACCGTCTGTCTCAGACCGTCTGTCTCAGACCGTCTGTCTCAGACCGTCTGTCTCAGACCGTCTGTCTCAGAACGTCTAGCTCAGCCCGTCTGTCTCAGAACGTCTAGCTCAGCCCGTCTGTCTCAGACCGTCAGTCTCAGACCGTCTGCCTCAGATCGGCCGTCTCAGACCGTCTGTCTCAGACCGTCCGTCTCAGACCGCCCGTCTCAGACCGTCTGTCTCAGACCGTCTGTCTCAGACCGTCTGTCTCAGACCGTCTGTCTCAGACCGTCTGTCTCAGGCCGTCTGTTTAATACCGTCTATCTCGTCCCGTCGGTCTCAGACCAGCTGTCTCAGACCGCCTGTCTCAGACCGCCTGTTTCAGACCGTCTGTCTCAGACCGTATGTCTCAGACCGTCTGTCTCAGACCGTCTGCCTCAGATCGTCTGTCTCAGACCGTCTATCTCAGCCCGTCTGTATCAGACCATCTATCTCAGCACGTCGGCCTCATACCGTCTGTCTCAGACCGTCCGTCTCAGACCGTCCGTCTCAGACCGTCTGTCTCAGACCGTCTGTCTCAGATCGTCTGTCACAGACCGTCTGCCTCAGATCATCTGTCTCAGTCCGTCTATCTCGGCCCGCCGGTCTCAGACCAGCTGTCTCAGTCGGTCTGTCTCAGCCCGTCTATCACAGCCCGTCTGTCTCAGACCGTCTATCTCAGCACGTCGGCCTCATACCGTCTGTCTCAGACCGTCTGTCTCAGACCGTCTGTCTCAGACCGTCTGTCTCAGACCGTCTGTCTCAGACCGTCTGTCTCAGACCGTCTGTCTCAGACCGTCTGTCTCAGACCGTCTGTCTCAGACCGTCTGTCTCAGACCGTCTGTCTCAGACCGTCTGTCTCAGACCGTCTGTCTCAGACCGTCTGTCTCAGACCGTCTGTCTCAGACCGTCTGTCTCAGACCGTCTGTCTCAGACCGTCTGTCTCAGACCGTCTGTCTCAGACCGTCTGTCTCAGACCGTCTGTCTCAGACCGTGTGTCTCAAACCGTCTATGTCCGCCCCTCTGTCTCAGACCGTCTATATCTGCCCGTCTGTCTCAGACCGTCTGTCTCAGACCGTCTGTCTCAGACCGTCTGTCTCAGACCGTCTGTCTCAGACCGTCTGTCTCAGACCGTCTGTCTCAGACCCTCTGTCTGAAACCGTCTGTCTCAGACCGTCTGTCTCAGACCGTCTGTCTCAGACCGTCTGTCTGAGACCGTCTGTCTCAGACCGTCTGTCTCACACCGTCTGTCTCAGACCGTCTGTCTCAGACCGTCTGTCTCAGACCGTCTGTCTCAGACCGTCTGTCTCAGACCGTCTGTCTCAGACCGACCGTCTCAGAACGTCTAGCTCAGCCCGTCTGTCTCAGAACGTCTAGCTCAGACCGCCTGTCTCAGACCGTCTGTCTCAGACCGTCTGTCTCAGACCGTCTGTCTCAGACCGTCTGTCTCAGACCGTGTGTCTCAAACCGTCTATGTCCGCCCGTCTGTCTCAGACCGTCTATATCTGCCCGTCTGTCTCAGACCGTCTGTCTCAGACCGTCTGTCTCAGACCGCCTGTCTCAGACCGTCTGTCTCAGACCGCCTGTCTCAGTCCGTCTATCTCAGTTCGTCCATATCAGCCCGTCAGCATCAGTCCGTATGTCTCAGATCCTCTGTCTCAGACCGTCTGTCTCAGCCCGTCTGTCTCAGAACGTCTGTCTCAGATCGTCTGTCTCAGAACGTCTGTCTCAGCCCGTCTATCTCAGCCCGTCGGCCGCAGAACGTCTGTCTCAGACCGTCTGTCTCAGACCGTCTGTCTCAGACCGTCTGTCTCAGACTGTCTGTCTCAGACCGTCTGTCTCAGACCGTCTGTCTCAGACCGTCTGTCTCAGACCGTCTGTCTCAGACCCTCTGTCTGAAACCGTCTGTCTCAGACCGTCTGTCTCAGACCGTCTGTCTGAGACCGTCTGTCTCAGACCGTCTGTCTCACACCGTCTGTCTCAGACCGTCTGTCTCAGACCGTCTGTCTCAGACCGTCTATCTCAGCCCGTCTGTATCAGACCATCTATCTCAGCACGTCGGCCTCATACCGTCTGTCTCAGACCGTCTGTCTCAGACTGCCTGTCTCAGACCGTCTGTCTCAGACCGCCTGTCTCAGACCGTCTGTCTCAGCCCGTCTATCTCGGCCCGTCGGTCTCAGACCGTCTGTCTCAGTCCGTCTGCCTCAGATCATCTGTCTCAGACCGTCGGTCTCAGTACGTATATCTCAGATAGTCTGTCTCAGAACGTCTGTCTCAGCCCGTCGGTCTCAGACCGTCTGTCTCAGAACATCTGTCTCAGACCGCCTGTCTCAGACCGTCTTTCTCGGATCGTCTGTCTCAGAACGTCTGTCTCAGCCCGTCTATCTCTGCCCGTCGGCCGCAGAACGTCTGTCTCAGACCGTCTGCCACAGATCGTCTGTATCAGACCGTCTGCCTCAGACCGTCTGTCTCAGACCGTCTGTCTCAGACCGTCTGTCTCAGACCGTCTGTCTCAGACCGTCTGTCTCAGACCGTCTGTCTCAGACCGTCTGTCTCAGACCGTCTGTCTCAGACCGTCTGTCTCAGACCGTCTGTCTCAGACCGTCTGTCTCAGACCGTCTGTCTCAGACCGTCTGTCTCAGACCGTGTGTCTCAAACCGTCTATGTCCGCCCGTCTGTCTCAGACCGTCTATATCTGCCCGTCTGTCTCAGACCGTCTGTCTCAGACCGCCTGTCTCAGACCGTCTGTCTCAGACCGCCTGTCTCAGTCCGTCTATCTCAGTTCGTCCATATCAGCCCGTCAGCATCAGTCCGTATGTCTCAGATCCTCTGTCTCAGACCGTCTGTCTCAGCCCGTCTGTCTCAGAACGTCTGTCTCAGATCGTCTGTCTCAGAACGTCTGTCTCAGCCCGTCTATCTCAGCCCGTCGGCCGCAGAACGTCTGTCTCAGACCGTCTGTCTCAGACCGTCTGTCTCAGACCGTCTGTCTCAGACTGTCTGTCTCAGACCGTCTGTCTCAGACCGTCTGTCTCAGACCGTCTGTCTCAGACCGTCTGTCTCAGACCCTCTGTCTGAAACCGTCTGTCTCAGACCGTCTGTCTCAGACCGTCTGTCTGAGACCGTCTGTCTCAGACCGTCTGTCTCACACCGTCTGTCTCAGACCGTCTGTCTCAGATCGTCTGTCTCAGACCGTCTGTCTCAGACCGTCTGTCTCAGACCGTCTGTCTCAGACCGTCTGTCTCAGACCGGCCGTCTCAGAACGTCTAGCTCAGCCCGTCTGTCTCAGAACGTCTAGCTCAGACCGCCTGTCTCAGACCGTCTGTCTCAGACCGTCTGTCTCAGACCGTCGGTCTCAGTACGTATATCTCAGATAGTCTGTCTCAGAACGTCTGTCTCAGCCCGTCGGTCTCAGACCGTCTGTCTCAGAACATCTGTCTCAGACCGCCTGTCTCAGACCGTCTGTCTCGGATCGTCTGTCTCAGAACGTCTGTCTCAGCCCGTCTATCTCTGCCCGTCGGCCGCAGAACGTCTGTCTCAGACCGTCTGCCACAGATCGTCTGTCTCAGACCGTCTGCCTCAGATCGTCTGTCTCAGACCGTCTGTCTCAGACCGTCTGTCTCAGACCGTCTGTCTCAGACCGTCTGTCTCAGACCGTCTGTCTCAGACCGTCTGTCTCAGACCGTCTGTCTCAGACCGTCTGTCTCAGACCGTCTGTCTCAGACCGTCTGTCTCAGACCGTCTGTCTCAGACCGTCTGTCTCAGACCGTCTGTCTCAGACCGTGTGTCTCAAACCGTCTATGTCCGCCCGTCTGTCTCAGACCGTCTATATCTGCCCGTCTGTCTCAGACCGTCTGTCTCAGACCGCCTGTCTCAGACCGTCTGTCTCAGACCGCCTGTCTCAGTCCGTCTATCTCAGTTCGTCCATATCAGCCCGTCAGCATCAGTCCGTATGTCTCAGATCCTCTGTCTCAGACCGTCTGTCTCAGCCCGTCTGTCTCAGAACGTCTGTCTCAGATCGTCTGTCTCAGAACGTCTGTCTCAGCCCGTCTATCTCAGCCCGTCGGCCGCAGAACGTCTGTCTCAGACCGTCTGTCTCAGACCGTCTGTCTCAGACTGTCTGTCTCAGACCGTCTGTCTCAGACCGTCTGTCTCAGACCGTCTGTCTCAGACCGTCTGTCTCAGACCGTCTGTCTCAGACCCTCTGTCTGAAACCGTCTGTCTCAGACCGTCTGTCTCAGACCGTCTGTCTCAGACCGTCTGTCTCAGACCGTCTGTCTCAGACCGGCCGTCTCAGAACGTCTAGCTCAGCCCGTCTGTCTCAGAACGTCTAGCTCAGACCGCCTGTCTCAGACCGTCTGTCTCAGACCGTGTGTCTCAAACCGTCTATGTCCGCCCGTCTGTCTCAGACCGTCTATATCTGCCCGTCTGTCTCAGACCGTCTGTCTCAGACCGCCTGTCTCAGACCGTCTGTCTCAGACCGCCTGTCTCAGTCCGTCTATCTCAGTTCGTCCATATCAGCCCGTCAGCATCAGTCCGTATGTCTCAGATCCTCTGTCTCAGACCGTCTGTCTCAGCCCGTCTGTCTCAGAACGTCTGTCTCAGATCGTCTGTCTCAGAACGTCTGTCTCAGCCCGTCCATCTCAGCCCGTCGGCCGCAGAACGTCTGTCTCAGACCGTCTGTCTCAGACCGTCTGTCTCAGACCGTCTGTCTCAGACTGTCTGTCTCAGACCGTCTGTCTCAGACCGTCTGTCTCAGACCGTCTGTCTCAGACCGTCTGTCTCAGACCCTCTGTCTGAAACCGTCTGTCTCAGACCGTCTGTCTCAGACCGTCTGTCTGAGACCGTCTGTCTCAGACCGTCTGTCTCAGACCGACCGTCTCAGAACGTCTAGCTCAGCCCGTCTGTCTCAGAACGTCTAGCTCAGACCGCCTGTCTCAGACCGTCTGTCTCAGACCGTGTGTCTCAAACCGTCTATGTCCGCCCGTCTGTCTCAGACCGTCTATATCTGCCCGTCTGTCTCAGACCGTCTGTCTCAGACCGCCTGTCTCAGACCGTCTGTCTCAGACCGCCTGTCTCAGTCCGTCTATCTCAGTTCGTCCATATCAGCCCGTCAGCATCAGTCCGTATGTCTCAGATCCTCTGTCTCAGACCGTCTGTCTCAGCCCGTCTGTCTCAGAACGTCTGTCTCAGATCGTCTGTCTCAGAACGTCTGTCTCAGCCCGTCTATCTCAGCCCGTCGGCCGCAGAACGTCTGTCTCAGACCGTCTGTCTCAGACCGTCTGTCTCAGACCGTCTGTCTCAGACTGTCTGTCTCAGACCGTCTGTCTCAGACCGTCTGTCTCAGACCGTCTGTCTCAGACCGTCTGTCTCAGACCCTCTGTCTGAAACCGTCTGTCTCAGACCGTCTGTCTCAGACCGTCTGTCTCAGACCGTCTGTCTCAGACCGTCTGTCTCAGACCGTCTGTCTCAGACCGTCTGTCTCAGACCGTCTGTCTCAGACCGTCTGTCTCAGACCGTCTGTCTCAGACCGTCTGTCTCAGACCGTGTGTCTCAAACCGTCTATGTCCGCCCGTCTGTCTCAGACCGTCTATATCTGCCCGTCTGTCTCAGACCGTCTGTCTCAGACCGCCTGTCTCAGACCGTCTGTCTCAGACCGCCTGTCTCAGTCCGTCTATCTCAGTTCGTCCATATCAGCCCGTCAGCATCAGTCCGTATGTCTCAGATCCTCTGTCTCAGACCGTCTGTCTCAGCCCGTCTGTCTCAGAACGTCTGTCTCAGATCGTCTGTCTCAGAACGTCTGTCTCAGCCCGTCCATCTCAGCCCGTCGGCCGCAGAACGTCTGTCTCAGACCGTCTGTCTCAGACCGTCTGTCTCAGACCGTCTGTCTCAGACCGTCTGTCTCAGACCGTCTGTCTCAGACTGTCTGTCTCAGACCGTCTGTCTCAGACCGTCTGTCTCAGACCGTCTGTCTCAGACCGTCTGTCTCAGACCCTCTGTCTGAAACCGTCTGTCTCAGAACGTCTGTCTCAGCCCGTCCATCTCAGCCCGTCGGCCGCAGAACGTCTGTCTCAGACCGTCTGTCTCAGACCGTCTGTCTCAGACCGTCTGTCTCACACCGTCTGTCTCAGACCGTCTGTCTCAGACCGTCTGTCTCAGACCGTCTAGCTCAGACCGCCTGTCTCAGACCGTCTGTCTCAGACCGTCTGTCTCAGACCGTCTGTCTCAGACCGTCTGCCTCAGATAGTCTGTCTCACACCGTCTGTCTCAGACCGTCTGTCTCAGAACGTCTAGCTCAGCCCGTCTGTCTCAGAACGTCTAGCTCAGACCGTCTGTCTCAGACCGTCTAGCTCAGCCCGTCTGTCTCAGAACGTCTAGCTCAGACCGCCTGTCTCAGACCGTCTGTCTCAGACCGTCTGCCTCAGATCGTCTGTGTCAGACCGTCTGTCCCGGACCGTCTGTCTCACACCGTCTGTCTCAGACCGTCTGTCTGAGACCGTCTGTCTCAGACCGTCTGTCTCAGACCGTCTGTCTCCGACCGTCTGCCTCAGACCGTCTGTCTCAGACCGTCTGTCTCAGACCGTCTGTCTCAGACCGTCTGTCTCAGACCGTCTATCGCAGACCGTCTGTCTCAGACCGTCTGCCTCAGACCGTCTGTCTCAGACCGTCTGTCTCAGGCCGTCTGCTTAATACCGTCTGTCTCAGACCGTCTATCTCGTCCCGTCGGTCTCAGACCGTCGGTCTTAGACCAGCTGTCTCAGACCGTCTGTCTCAGCCCGTCTGTCTCAGAACGTCTAGCTCAGACCGCCTGTCTCAGACCGTCTGTCTCAGACCGTCTGTCTCAGACCGTCTGCCTCAGATCGTCTGTCTCAGACCGTCGGTCTCAGACCAGCTGTCTCAGACCGTCTGTCTCAGACCAGCTGTCTCAGACCGTCTGTCTCAGACCGTCTGTCTCAGACCGTCTGTCTCAGACCGTCTGCCTCAGATCGTCTGTCTCAGACCGTCTATCTCAGCCCGTCTGTATCAGACCATCTATCTCAGCACGTCGGCCTCATACCGTCTGTCTCAGACCGTCTGTCTCAGACTGCCTGTCTCAGACCGTCTGTCTCAGACCGCCTGTCTCAGACCGTCTGTCTCAGACCGTCTGTCTGAGACCGTCTGTCTCAGACCCTCTGTCTCAGACCGTCTGTCTCAGACCGTCTGTCTCAGACCGTCTGTCTCAGACCGTCTGTCTCAGACCGTCTATCGCAGACCGTCTGTCTCAGACCGTCTGTCGCAGACTGTCTGTCTCAGGCCGTCTGCTTAATACCGTCTGTCTCAGACCGGCTATCTCGTCCCGTCTGTCTCAGACCGTCTGTCTCAGCCCGTCTATCTCGGCCCGTCGGTCTCAGACCGTCTGTCTCAGTCCGTCTGCCTCAGATCATCTGTCTCAGACCGTCGGTCTCAGTACGTATATCTCAGATAGTCTGTCTCAGAACGTCTGTCTCAGCCCGTCGGTCTCAGACCGTCTGTCTCAGAACATCTGTCTCAGACCGCCTGTCTCAGACCGTCTGTCTCAGATCGTCTGTCTCAGAACGTCTGTCTCAGCCCGTCTATCTCTGCCCGTCGGCCGCAGAACGTCTGTCTCAGACCGTCTGCCACAGATCGTCTGTCTCAGACCGTCTGCCTCAGATCGTCTGTCTCAGACCGCCTGTCTCAGACCGTCTGCCTCACATCATCTGTCTCAGCCCGTCTATCTCGGCCCGTCGGTCTCAGACCGTCTGTCTCAGACCAGCTGCCTCAGTCGGTCTGTCTCAGACCAGCTGTCTCAGTCGGTCTGTCTCAGCCCGTCTATCACAGCCCGTCTGTCTCCGACCGTCTGTCTCAGACCGTCTGTCTCAGACCGTCTGTCTCAGACCGTCTGTCTCAGACCGTCTGTCTCAGGCCGTCTGTCTCAGACCGTCTGTCTCAGAACGTCTAGCTCAGCCCGTCTGTCTCAGAACGTCTAGCTCAGCCCGTCTGTCTCAGACCGTCTGTCTCAGACCGTCAGTCTCAGACCGTCTGCCTCAGATCGGCTGTCTCAGACCGTCTATCTCAGCCCGTCTGTATCAGACCATCTATCTCAGCACGTCGGCCTCATACCGTCTGTCTCAGACCGTCTGTCTCAGACCGTCCGTCTCGGACCGCCCGTCTCAGACCGTCTGTCTCAGACCGTCTGTCTCAGACCGTCTGTCTCAGTCCGTCTGTCTCAGACCGTCTGTCTCAGGCCGTCTGTTTAATACCGTCTATCTCGTCCCGTCGGTCTCAGACCAGCTGTCTCAGACCGCCTGTCTCAGACCGCCTGTTTCAGACCGTCTGTCTCAGACCGTATGTCTCAGACCGTCTGTCTCAGACCGTCTGCCTCAGATCGTCTGTCTCAGACCGTCTATCTCAGCCCGTCTGTATCAGACCATCTATCTCAGCACGTCGGCCTCATACCGTCTGTCTCAGACCGTCCGTCTCAGACCGTCCGTCTCAGACCGTCTGTCTCAGACCGTCTGTCTCAGATCGTCTGTCACAGACCGTCTGCCTCAGATCATCTGTCTCAGTCCGTCTATCTCGGCCCGCCGGTCTCAGACCAGCTGTCTCAGTCGGTCTGTCTCAGCCCGTCTATCACAGCCCGTCTGTCTCAGACCGTCTATCTCAGCACGTCGGCCTCATACCGTCTGTCTCAGACCGTCTGTCTCAGACCGTCTGTCTCAGACCGTCTGTCTCAGACCGTCTGCCTCAGATCGTCTGACTCAGACCGTCTATCTCAGCCCGTCTGTATCCGACCATCTATCTCAGCACGTCGGCCTCATACCGTCTGTCTCAGACCGTCTGTCTCAGACCGTCCGTCTCAGACCGTCCGTCTCAGACCGTCTGTCTCAGACCGTCTGCCTCAGACCGCATATCTCAGACCGTCTGTCTCAGACCGTCTGTCTCAGACCGTCTGTCTCAGACCGTCTGCCTCAGATCGGCTGTCTCAGACCGTCTATCTCAGCCCGTCTGTATCAGACCATCTATCTCAGCACGTCGGCCTCATACCGTCTGTCTCAGACCGTCTGTCTCAGACCGTCCGTCTCAGACCGCCCGTCTCAGACCGTCTGTCTCAGACCGTCTGTCTCAGACCGACCGTCTCAGAACGTCTAGCTCAGCCCGTCTGTCTCAGAACGTCTAGCTCAGACCGCCTGTCTCAGACCGTCTGTCTCAGACCGTCTGTCTCAGACCGTCTGTCTCAGACCGTCTGCCTCAGATAGTCTGTCTCACACCGTCTGTCTCAGACCGTCTGTCTCAGAACGTCTAGCTCAGCCCGTCTGTCTCAGAACGTCTAGCTCAGACCGTCTGTCTCAGACCGTCTAGCTCAGCCCGTCTGTCTCAGAACGTCTAGCTCAGACCGCCTGTCTCAGACCGTCTGTCTCAGACCGTCTGCCTCAGATCGTCTGTGTCAGACCGTCTGTCCCGGACCGTCTGTCTCACACCGTCTGTCTCAGACCGTCTGTCTGAGACCGTCTGTCTCAGACCGTCTGTCTCAGACCGTCTGCCTCCGACCGTCTGCCTCAGACCGTCTGTCTCAGACCGTCTGTCTCAGACCGTCTGTCTCAGACCGTCTGTCTCAGACCGTCTATCGCAGACCGTCTGTCTCAGACCGTCTGTCACAGACCGTCTGCCTCAGATCATCTGTCTCAGTCCGTCTATCTCGGCCCGCCGGTCTCAGACCAGCTGTCTCAGTCGGTCTGTCTCAGCCCGTCTATCACAGCCCGTCTGTCTCAGACCGTCTATCTCAGCACGTCGGCCTCATACCGTCTGTCTCAGACCGTCTGTCTCAGACCGTCTGTCTCAGACCGTCTGTCTCAGACCGTCTGCCTCAGATCGTCTGACTCAGACCGTCTATCTCAGCCCGTCTGTATCCGACCATCTATCTCAGCACGTCTGCCTCAGATCGGCTGTCTCAGACCGTCTATCTCAGCCCGTCTGTATCAGACCATCTATCTCAGCACGTCGGCCTCATACCGTCTGTCTCAGACCGTCTGTCTCAGACCGTCCGTCTCAGACCGCCCGTCTCAGACCGTCTGTCTCAGACCGTCTGTCTCAGACCGACCGTCTCAGAACGTCTAGCTCAGCCCGTCTGTCTCAGAACGTCTAGCTCAGACCGCCTGTCTCAGACCGTCTGTCTCAGACCGTCTGTCTCAGACCGTCTGTCTCAGACCGTCTGCCTCAGATAGTCTGTCTCACACCGTCTGTCTCAGACCGTCTGTCTCAGAACGTCTAGCTCAGCCCGTCTGTCTCAGAACGTCTAGCTCAGACCGTCTGTCTCAGACCGTCTAGCTCAGCCCGTCTGTCTCAGAACGTCTAGCTCAGACCGCCTGTCTCAGACCGTCTGTCTCAGACCGTCTGCCTCAGATCGTCTGTGTCAGACCGTCTGTCCCGGACCGTCTGTCTCACACCGTCTGTCTCAGACCGTCTGTCTGAGACCGTCTGTCTCAGACCGTCTGTCTCAGACCGTCTGCCTCCGACCGTCTGCCTCAGACCGTCTGTCTCAGACCGTCTGTCTCAGACCGTCTGTCTCAGACCGTCTGTCTCAGACCGTCTGTCTCAGACCGTCTATCGCAGACCGTCTGTCTCAGACCGTCTGTCTCAGACCGTCTGTCTCAGACCGTCTGTCTCAGGCCGTCTGCTTAATACCGTCTGTCTCAGACCGTCTATCTCAGCCCGTCTGTATCAGACCATCTATCTCAGCACGTCGGCCTCATACCGTCTGTCTCAGACCGTCTGTCTCAGACTGCCTGTCTCAGACCGTCTGTCTCAGACCGCCTGTCTCAGACCGTCTGTCTCAGACCGTCTGTCTGAGACCGTCTGTCTCAGACCCTCTGTCTCAGACCGTCTGTCTCAGACCGTCTGTCTCAGACCGTCTGTCTCAGACCGTCTGTCTCAGACCGTCTATCGCAGACCGTCTGTCTCAGACCGTCTGTCGCAGACTGTCTGTCTCAGGCCGTCTGCTTAATACCGTCTGTCTCAGACCGGCTATCTCGTCCCGTCTGTCTCAGACCGTCTGTCTCAGCCCGTCTATCTCGGCCCGTCGGTCTCAGACCGTCTGTCTCAGTCCGTCTGCCTCAGATCATCTGTCTCAGACCGTCGGTCTCAGTACGTATATCTCAGATAGTCTGTCTCAGAACGTCTGTCTCAGCCCGTCGGTCTCAGACCGTCTGTCTCAGAACATCTGTCTCAGACCGCCTGTCTCAGACCGTCTGTCTCAGATCGTCTGTCTCAGAACGTCTGTCTCAGCCCGTCTATCTCTGCCCGTCGGCCGCAGAACGTCTGTCTCAGACCGTCTGTCTCAGACCGCCTGTCTCAGACCGTCTGTCTCAGACCGTCTGCCTCACATCATCTGTCTCAGCCCGTCTATCTCGGCCCGTCGGTCTCAGACCGTCTGTCTCAGACCAGCTGTCTCAGTCGGTCTGTCTCAGACCAGCTGTCTCAGTCGGTCTGTCTCAGCCCGTCTATCACAGCCCGTCTGTCTCCGACCGTCTGTCTCAGACCGTCTGTCTCAGACCGTCTGTCTCAGACCGTCTGTCTCAGACCGTCTGTCTCAGACCGTCTGTCTCAGACCGTCTGTCTCAGACCGTCTGTCTCAGACCGTCTGTCTCAGGCCGTCTGTCTCAGACCGTCTGTCTCAGAACGTCTAGCTCAGCCCGTCTGTCTCAGAACGTCTAGCTCAGCCCGTCTGTCTCAGACCGTCTGTCTCAGACCGTCAGTCTCAGACCGTCTGCCTCAGATCGGCTGTCTCAGACCGTCTATCTCAGCCCGTCTGTATCAGACCATCTATCTCAGCACGTCGGCCTCATACCGTCTGTCTCAGACCGTCTGTCTCAGACCGTCCGTCTCAGACCGCCCGTCTCAGACCGTCTGTCTCAGCCCGTCGGTCTCAGACCGTCTGTCTCAGAACATCTGTCTCAGACCGCCTGTCTCAGACCGTCTGTCTCAGATCGTCTGTCTCAGAACGTCTGTCTCAGCCCGTCTATCTCTGCCCGTCGGCCGCAGAACGTCTGTCTCAGACCGTCTGCCACAGATCGTCTGTCTCAGACCGTCTGCCTCAGATCGTCTGTCTCAGACCGCCTGTCTCAGACCGTCTGCCTCACATCATCTGTCTCAGCCCGTCTATCTCGGCCCGTCGGTCTCAGACCGTCTGTCTCAGACCAGCTGTCTCAGTCGGTCTGTCTCAGACCAGCTGTCTCAGTCGGTCTGTCTCAGCCCGTCTATCACAGCCCGTCTGTCTCCGACCGTCTGTCTCAGACCGTCTGTCTCAGACCGTCTGTCTCAGACCGTCTGTCTCAGACCGTCTGTCTCAGACCGTCTGTCTCAGACCGTCTGTCTCAGACCGTCTGTCTCAGACCGTCTGTCTCAGGCCGTCTGTCTCAGACCGTCTGTCTCAGAACGTCTAGCTCAGCCCGTCTGTCTCAGAACGTCTAGCTCAGCCCGTCTGTCTCAGACCGTCTGTCTCAGACCGTCAGTCTCAGACCGTCTGCCTCAGATCGGCTGTCTCAGACCGTCTATCTCAGCCCGTCTGTATCAGACCATCTATCTCAGCACGTCGGCCTCATACCGTCTGTCTCAGACCGTCTGTCTCAGACCGTCCGTCTCAGACCGCCCGTCTCAGACCGTCTGTCTCAGACCGTCTGTCTCAGACCGTCTGTCTCAGACCGTCTGTCTCAGGCCGTCTGTTTAATACCGTCTATCTCGTCCCGTCGGTCTCAGACCAGCTGTCTCAGACCGCCTGTCTCAGACCGCCTGTTTCAGACCGTCTGTCTCAGACCGTATGTCTCAGACCGTCTGTCTCAGACCGTCTGCCTCAGATCGTCTGTCTCAGACCGTCTATCTCAGCCCGTCTGTATCAGACCATCTATCTCAGCACGTCGGCCTCATACCGTCTGTCTCAGACCGTCCGTCTCAGACCATCCGTCTCAGACCGTCTGTCTCAGACCGTCTGTCTCAGATCGTCTGTCACAGACCGTCTGCCTCAGATCATCTGTCTCAGTCCGTCTATCTCGGCCCGCCGGTCTCAGACCAGCTGTCTCAGTCGGTCTGTCTCAGCCCGTCTATCACAGCCCGTCTGTCTCAGACCGTGTGTCTCAAACCGTCTATATCCGCCCGTCTGTCTCAGACCGTCCTTCTCAGACCGTCTGCCTCAGACCGCATATCTCAGACCGTCTGTCTCAGACCGTCGGTCTCATACCGTCTGTCTCAGACCGTCTATCTCGTCCCGTCTGTCTCAGACCGTCTGTCTCAGACCGTCTGTCTCAGACCGTCCTTCTCAGACCGTCTGCCTCAGACCGCATATCTCAGACCGTCTGTCTCAGACCGTCTGTCTCAGACCATCTGTCTCAGACCGTCTGTCTCAGGCCGTCTGTCTCAGACCGTCCTTCTCAGACCGTCTGCCTCAGACCGCATATCTCAGACCGTCTGTCTCAGACCGTCGGTCTCATACCGTCTGTCTCAGACCGTCTATGTCGTCCCGTCTGTCTCAGACCGTCTGTCTCAGATCGTCTATCTCAGACCGTCTGTCTCAGACCGTCTGCCTCAGATCGTCTGTCTCATACCGTCTGTCTCAGACCCTCTGTCTCAAAACCGTCTGTCTCAGACCGTCTGTCTCAGACCGCCTGTCTCAGACCGTCTGCCTCAAATCATCTGTCCCAGTCCGTCTATCTCGGCCCGCCGGTCTCAGACCGTCTGTCTCAGACCGTCTGTCTCAGACCGTCTGTCTCAGACCGTCTGTCTCAGACCGTCTGTCTCAGACCGTCTGTCTCAGACCGTCTGTCTCAGACCGTCTGTCTCAGGCCGTCTGTCTCAGACCGTCTGTCTCAGAACGTCTAGCTCAGCCCGTCTGTCTCAGAACGTCTAGCTCAGCCCGTCTGTCTCAGACCGTCTGTCTCAGACCGTCAGTCTCAGACCGTCTGCCTCAGATCGGCTGTCTCAGACCGTCTATCTCAGCCCGTCTGTATCAGACCATCTATCTCAGCACGTCGGCCTCATACCGTCTGTCTCAGACCGTCTGTCTCAGACCGTCCGTCTCAGACCGCCCGTCTCAGACCGTCTGTCTCAGCCCGTCGGTCTCAGACCGTCTGTCTCAGCCCGTCTGTATCCGACCATCTATCTCAGCACGTCGGCCTCATACCGTCTGTCTCAGACCGTCTGTCTCAGACCGTCTGTCTCAGACCGTCTGTCTCAGACCGTCTGCCTCAGATCATCTGTCTCAGTCCGTCTATCTCGGCCCGCCGGTCTCAGACCAGCTGTCTCAGTCGGTCTGTCTCAGCCCGTCTATCACAGCCCGTCTGTCTCAGACCGTCTATCTCAGCACGTCGGCCTCATACCGTCTGTCTCAGACCGTCTGTCTCAGACCGTCTGTCTCAGACCGTCTGTCTCAGACCGTCTGCCTCAGATCGTCTGACTCAGACCGTCTATCTCAGCCCGTCTGTATCCGACCATCTATCTCAGCACGTCTGCCTCAGATCGGCTGTCTCAGACCGTCTATCTCAGCCCGTCTGTATCAGACCATCTATCTCAGCACGTCGGCCTCATACCGTCTGTCTCAGACCGTCTGTCTCAGACCGTCCGTCTCAGACCGCCCGTCTCAGACCGTCTGTCTCAGACCGTCTGTCTCAGACCGACCGTCTCAGAACGTCTAGCTCAGCCCGTCTGTCTCAGAACGTCTAGCTCAGACCGCCTGTCTCAGACCGTCTGTCTCAGACCGTCTGTCTCAGACCGTCTGTCTCAGACCGTCTGCCTCAGATAGTCTGTCTCACACCGTCTGTCTCAGACCGTCTGTCTCAGAACGTCTAGCTCAGCCCGTCTGTCTCAGAACGTCTAGCTCAGACCGTCTGTCTCAGACCGTCTAGCTCAGCCCGTCTGTCTCAGAACGTCTAGCTCAGACCGCCTGTCTCAGACCGTCTGTCTCAGACCGTCTGCCTCAGATCGTCTGTGTCAGACCGTCTGTCCCGGACCGTCTGTCTCACACCGTCTGTCTCAGACCGTCTGTCTGAGACCGTCTGTCTCAGACCGTCTGTCTCAGACCGTCTGCCTCCGACCGTCTGCCTCAGACCGTCTGTCTCAGACCGTCTGTCTCAGACCGTCTGTCTCAGACCGTCTGTCTCAGACCGTCTGTCTCAGACCGTCTATCGCAGACCGTCTGTCTCAGACCGTCTGTCTCAGACCGTCTGTCTCAGACCGTCTGTCTCAGGCCGTCTGCTTAATACCGTCTGTCTCAGACCGTCTATCTCAGCCCGTCTGTATCAGACCATCTATCTCAGCACGTCGGCCTCATACCGTCTGTCTCAGACCGTCTGTCTCAGACTGCCTGTCTCAGACCGTCTGTCTCAGACCGCCTGTCTCAGACCGTCTGTCTCAGACCGTCTGTCTGAGACCGTCTGTCTCAGACCCTCTGTCTCAGACCGTCTGTCTCAGACCGTCTGTCTCAGACCGTCTGTCTCAGACCGTCTGTCTCAGACCGTCTATCGCAGACCGTCTGTCTCAGACCGTCTGTCGCAGACTGTCTGTCTCAGGCCGTCTGCTTAATACCGTCTGTCTCAGACCGGCTATCTCGTCCCGTCTGTCTCAGACCGTCTGTCTCAGCCCGTCTATCTCGGCCCGTCGGTCTCAGACCGTCTGTCTCAGTCCGTCTGCCTCAGATCATCTGTCTCAGACCGTCGGTCTCAGTACGTATATCTCAGATAGTCTGTCTCAGAACGTCTGTCTCAGCCCGTCGGTCTCAGACCGTCTGTCTCAGAACATCTGTCTCAGACCGCCTGTCTCAGACCGTCTGTCTCAGATCGTCTGTCTCAGAACGTCTGTCTCAGCCCGTCTATCTCTGCCCGTCGGCCGCAGAACGTCTGTCTCAGACCGTCTGTCTCAGACCGCCTGTCTCAGACCGTCTGTCTCAGACCGTCTGCCTCACATCATCTGTCTCAGCCCGTCTATCTCGGCCCGTCGGTCTCAGACCGTCTGTCTCAGACCAGCTGTCTCAGTCGGTCTGTCTCAGACCAGCTGTCTCAGTCGGTCTGTCTCAGCCCGTCTATCACAGCCCGTCTGTCTCCGACCGTCTGTCTCAGACCGTCTGTCTCAGACCGTCTGTCTCAGACCGTCTGTCTCAGACCGTCTGTCTCAGACCGTCTGTCTCAGACCGTCTGTCTCAGACCGTCTGTCTCAGACCGTCTGTCTCAGGCCGTCTGTCTCAGACCGTCTGTCTCAGAACGTCTAGCTCAGCCCGTCTGTCTCAGAACGTCTAGCTCAGCCCGTCTGTCTCAGACCGTCTGTCTCAGACCGTCAGTCTCAGACCGTCTGCCTCAGATCGGCTGTCTCAGACCGTCTATCTCAGCCCGTCTGTATCAGACCATCTATCTCAGCACGTCGGCCTCATACCGTCTGTCTCAGACCGTCTGTCTCAGACCGTCCGTCTCAGACCGCCCGTCTCAGACCGTCTGTCTCAGCCCGTCGGTCTCAGACCGTCTGTCTCAGAACATCTGTCTCAGACCGCCTGTCTCAGACCGTCTGTCTCAGATCGTCTGTCTCAGAACGTCTGTCTCAGCCCGTCTATCTCTGCCCGTCGGCCGCAGAACGTCTGTCTCAGACCGTCTGCCACAGATCGTCTGTCTCAGACCGTCTGCCTCAGATCGTCTGTCTCAGACCGCCTGTCTCAGACCGTCTGCCTCACATCATCTGTCTCAGCCCGTCTATCTCGGCCCGTCGGTCTCAGACCGTCTGTCTCAGACCAGCTGTCTCAGTCGGTCTGTCTCAGACCAGCTGTCTCAGTCGGTCTGTCTCAGCCCGTCTATCACAGCCCGTCTGTCTCCGACCGTCTGTCTCAGACCGTCTGTCTCAGACCGTCTGTCTCAGACCGTCTGTCTCAGACCGTCTGTCTCAGACCGTCTGTCTCAGACCGTCTGTCTCAGACCGTCTGTCTCAGACCGTCTGTCTCAGGCCGTCTGTCTCAGACCGTCTGTCTCAGAACGTCTAGCTCAGCCCGTCTGTCTCAGAACGTCTAGCTCAGCCCGTCTGTCTCAGACCGTCTGTCTCAGACCGTCAGTCTCAGACCGTCTGCCTCAGATCGGCTGTCTCAGACCGTCTATCTCAGCCCGTCTGTATCAGACCATCTATCTCAGCACGTCGGCCTCATACCGTCTGTCTCAGACCGTCTGTCTCAGACCGTCCGTCTCAGACCGCCCGTCTCAGACCGTCTGTCTCAGACCGTCTGTCTCAGACCGTCTGTCTCAGACCGTCTGTCTCAGGCCGTCTGTTTAATACCGTCTATCTCGTCCCGTCGGTCTCAGACCAGCTGTCTCAGACCGCCTGTCTCAGACCGCCTGTTTCAGACCGTCTGTCTCAGACCGTATGTCTCAGACCGTCTGTCTCAGACCGTCTGCCTCAGATCGTCTGTCTCAGACCGTCTATCTCAGCCCGTCTGTATCAGACCATCTATCTCAGCACGTCGGCCTCATACCGTCTGTCTCAGACCGTCCGTCTCAGACCATCCGTCTCAGACCGTCTGTCTCAGACCGTCTGTCTCAGATCGTCTGTCACAGACCGTCTGCCTCAGATCATCTGTCTCAGTCCGTCTATCTCGGCCCGCCGGTCTCAGACCAGCTGTCTCAGTCGGTCTGTCTCAGCCCGTCTATCACAGCCCGTCTGTCTCAGACCGTGTGTCTCAAACCGTCTATATCCGCCCGTCTGTCTCAGACCGTCCTTCTCAGACCGTCTGCCTCAGACCGCATATCTCAGACCGTCTGTCTCAGACCGTCGGTCTCATACCGTCTGTCTCAGACCGTCTATCTCGTCCCGTCTGTCTCAGACCGTCTGTCTCAGACCGTCTGTCTCAGACCGTCCTTCTCAGACCGTCTGCCTCAGACCGCATATCTCAGACCGTCTGTCTCAGACCGTCTGTCTCAGACCATCTGTCTCAGACCGTCTGTCTCAGGCCGTCTGTCTCAGACCGTCCTTCTCAGACCGTCTGCCTCAGACCGCATATCTCAGACCGTCTGTCTCAGACCGTCGGTCTCATACCGTCTGTCTCAGACCGTCTATGTCGTCCCGTCTGTCTCAGACCGTCTGTCTCAGATCGTCTATCTCAGACCGTCTGTCTCAGACCGTCTGCCTCAGATCGTCTGTCTCATACCGTCTGTCTCAGACCCTCTGTCTCAAAACCGTCTGTCTCAGACCGTCTGTCTCAGACCGCCTGTCTCAGACCGTCTGCCTCAAATCATCTGTCCCAGTCCGTCTATCTCGGCCCGCCGGTCTCAGACCGTCTGTCTCAGACCGTCTGTCTCAGACCGTCTGTCTCAGACCGTCTGTCTCAGACCGTCTGTCTCAGACCGTCTGTCTCAGACCGTCTGTCTCAGACCGTCTGTCTCAGGCCGTCTGTCTCAGACCGTCTGTCTCAGAACGTCTAGCTCAGCCCGTCTGTCTCAGAACGTCTAGCTCAGCCCGTCTGTCTCAGACCGTCTGTCTCAGACCGTCAGTCTCAGACCGTCTGCCTCAGATCGGCTGTCTCAGACCGTCTATCTCAGCCCGTCTGTATCAGACCATCTATCTCAGCACGTCGGCCTCATACCGTCTGTCTCAGACCGTCTGTCTCAGACCGTCCGTCTCAGACCGCCCGTCTCAGACCGTCTGTCTCAGCCCGTCGGTCTCAGACCGTCTGTCTCAGAACATCTGTCTCAGTCCGTCTGCCTCAGATCATCTGTCTCAGACCGTCGGTCTCAGTACGTATATCTCAGATAGTCTGTCTCAGAACGTCTGTCTCAGCCCGTCGGTCTCAGACCGTCTGTCTCAGAACATCTGTCTCAGACCGCCTGTCTCAGACCGTCTGTCTCGGATCGTCTGTCTCAGAACGTCTGTCTCAGCCCGTCTATCTCTGCCCGTCGGCCGCAGAACGTCTGTCTCAGACCGTCTGCCACAGATCGTCTGTCTCAGACCGTCTGCCTCAGACCGTCTGTCTCAGACCGTCTGTCTCAGACCGTCTGTCTCAGACCGTCTGTCTCAGACCGTCTGTCTCAGACCGTCTGTCTCAGACCGTCTGTCTCAGACCGTCTGTCTCAGACCGTCTGTCTCAGACCGTCTGTCTCAGACCGTCTGTCTCAGACCGTCTGTCTCAGACCGTCTGTCTCAGACCGTGTGTCTCAAACCGTCTATGTCCGCCCGTCTGTCTCAGACCGTCTATATCTGCCCGTCTGTCTCAGACCGTCTGTCTCAGACCGCCTGTCTCAGACCGTCTGTCTCAGACCGCCTGTCTCAGTCCGTCTATCTCAGTTCGTCCATATCAGCCCGTCAGCATCAGTCCGTATGTCTCAGATCCTCTGTCTCAGACCGTCTGTCTCAGCCCGTCTGTCTCAGAACGTCTGTCTCAGATCGTCTGTCTCAGAACGTCTGTCTCAGCCCGTCTATCTCAGCCCGTCGGCCGCAGAACGTCTGTCTCAGACCGTCTGTCTCAGACCGTCTGTCTCAGACCGTCTGTCTCAGACTGTCTGTCTCAGACCGTCTGTCTCAGACCGTCTGTCTCAGACCGTCTGTCTCAGACCGTCTGTCTCAGACCCTCTGTCTGAAACCGTCTGTCTCAGACCGTCTGTCTCAGACCGTCTGTCTGAGACCGTCTGTCTCAGACCGTCTGTCTCACACCGTCTGTCTCAGACCGTCTGTCTCAGATCGTCTGTCTCAGACCGTCTGTCTCAGACCGTCTGTCTCAGACCGTCTGTCTCAGACCGTCTGTCTCAGACCGGCCGTCTCAGAACGTCTAGCTCAGCCCGTCTGTCTCAGAACGTCTAGCTCAGACCGCCTGTCTCAGACCGTCTGTCTCAGACCGTCTGTCTCAGACCGTCGGTCTCAGTACGTATATCTCAGATAGTCTGTCTCAGAACGTCTGTCTCAGCCCGTCGGTCTCAGACCGTCTGTCTCAGAACATCTGTCTCAGACCGCCTGTCTCAGACCGTCTGTCTCGGATCGTCTGTCTCATGAACGTCTGTCTCAGCCCGTCTATCTCTGCCCGTCGGCCGCAGAACGTCTGTCTCAGACCGTCTGCCACAGATCGTCTGTCTCAGACCGTCTGCCTCAGATCGTCTGTCTCAGACCGTCTGTCTCAGACCGTCTGTCTCAGACCGTCTGTCTCAGACCGTCTGTCTCAGACCGTCTGTCTCAGACCGTCTGTCTCAGACCGTCTGTCTCAGACCGTCTGTCTCAGACCGTCTGTCTCAGACCGTCTGTCTCAGACCGTCTGTCTCAGACCGTCTGTCTCAGACCGTCTGTCTCAGACCGTGTGTCTCAAACCGTCTATGTCCGCCCGTCTGTCTCAGACCGTCTATATCTGCCCGTCTGTCTCAGACCGTCTGTCTCAGACCGCCTGTCTCAGACCGTCTGTCTCAGACCGCCTGTCTCAGTCCGTCTATCTCAGTTCGTCCATATCAGCCCGTCAGCATCAGTCCGTATGTCTCAGATCCTCTGTCTCAGACCGTCTGTCTCAGCCCGTCTGTCTCAGAACGTCTGTCTCAGATCGTCTGTCTCAGAACGTCTGTCTCAGCCCGTCTATCTCAGCCCGTCGGCCGCAGAACGTCTGTCTCAGACCGTCTGTCTCAGACCGTCTGTCTCAGACCGTCTGTCTCAGACTGTCTGTCTCAGACCGTCTGTCTCAGACCGTCTGTCTCAGACCGTCTGTCTCAGACCGTCTGTCTCAGACCGTCTGTCTCAGACCCTCTGTCTGAAACCGTCTGTCTCAGACCGTCTGTCTCAGACCGTCTGTCTCAGACCGTCTGTCTCAGACCGTCTGTCTCAGACCGTCTGTCTCAGACCGTCTGTCTCAGACCGTCTGTCTCAGACCGTCTGTCTCAGACCGTCTGTCTCAGACCGTCTGTCTCAGACCGTCTGTCTCAGACCGTGTGTCTCAAACCGTCTATGTCCGCCCGTCTGTCTCAGACCGTCTATATCTGCCCGTCTGTCTCAGACCGTCTGTCTCAGACCGCCTGTCTCAGACCGTCTGTCTCAGACCGCCTGTCTCAGTCCGTCTATCTCAGTTCGTCCATATCAGCCCGTCAGCATCAGTCCGTATGTCTCAGATCCTCTGTCTCAGACCGTCTGTCTCAGCCCGTCTGTCTCAGAACGTCTGTCTCAGATCGTCTGTCTCAGAACGTCTGTCTCAGCCCGTCCATCTCAGCCCGTCGGCCGCAGAACGTCTGTCTCAGACCGTCTGTCTCAGACCGTCTGTCTCAGACCGTCTGTCTCAGACCGTCTGCCACAGATCGTCTGTCTCAGACCGTCTGCCTCAGATCGTCTGTCTCAGACCGCCTGTCTCAGACCGTCTGCCTCACATCATCTGTCTCAGCCCGTCTATCTCGGCCCGTCGGTCTCAGACCGTCTGTCTCAGACCAGCTGTCTCAGTCGGTCTGTCTCAGACCAGCTGTCTCAGTCGGTCTGTCTCAGCCCGTCTATCACAGCCCGTCTGTCTCCGACCGTCTGTCTCAGACCGTCTGTCTCAGACCGTCTGTCTCAGACCGTCTGTCTCAGACCGTCTGTCTCAGACCGTCTGTCTCAGACCGTCTGTCTCAGACCGTCTGTCTCAGGCCGTCTGTCTCAGACCGTCTGTCTCAGAACGTCTAGCTCAGCCCGTCTGTCTCAGAACGTCTAGCTCAGCCCGTCTGTCTCAGACCGTCTGTCTCAGACCGTCAGTCTCAGACCGTCTGCCTCAGATCGGCTGTCTCAGACCGTCTATCTCAGCCCGTCTGTATCAGACCATCTATCTCAGCACGTCGGCCTCATACCGTCTGTCTCAGACCGTCTGTCTCAGACCGTCCGTCTCAGACCGCCCGTCTCAGACCGTCTGTCTCAGACCGTCTGTCTCAGACCGTCTGTCTCAGACCGTCTGTCTCAGGCCGTCTGTTTAATACCGTCTATCTCGTCCCGTCGGTCTCAGACCAGCTGTCTCAGACCGCCTGTCTCAGACCGCCTGTTTCAGACCGTCTGTCTCAGACCGTATGTCTCAGACCGTCTGTCTCAGACCGTCTGCCTCAGATCGTCTGTCTCAGACCGTCTATCTCAGCCCGTCTGTATCAGACCATCTATCTCAGCACGTCGGCCTCATACCGTCTGTCTCAGACCGTCCGTCTCAGACCATCCGTCTCAGACCGTCTGTCTCAGACCGTCTGTCTCAGATCGTCTGTCACAGACCGTCTGCCTCAGATCATCTGTCTCAGTCCGTCTATCTCGGCCCGCCGGTCTCAGACCAGCTGTCTCAGTCGGTCTGTCTCAGCCCGTCTATCACAGCCCGTCTGTCTCAGACCGTGTGTCTCAAACCGTCTATATCCGCCCGTCTGTCTCAGACCGTCCTTCTCAGACCGTCTGCCTCAGACCGCATATCTCAGACCGTCTGTCTCAGACCGTCGGTCTCATACCGTCTGTCTCAGACCGTCTATCTCGTCCCGTCTGTCTCAGACCGTCTGTCTCAGACCGTCTGTCTCAGACCGTCCTTCTCAGACCGTCTGCCTCAGACCGCATATCTCAGACCGTCTGTCTCAGACCGTCTGTCTCAGACCATCTGTCTCAGACCGTCTGTCTCAGGCCGTCTGTCTCAGACCGTCCTTCTCAGACCGTCTGCCTCAGACCGCATATCTCAGACCGTCTGTCTCAGACCGTCGGTCTCATACCGTCTGTCTCAGACCGTCTATGTCGTCCCGTCTGTCTCAGACCGTCTGTCTCAGATCGTCTATCTCAGACCGTCTGTCTCAGACCGTCTGCCTCAGATCGTCTGTCTCATACCGTCTGTCTCAGACCCTCTGTCTCAAAACCGTCTGTCTCAGACCGTCTGTCTCAGACCGCCTGTCTCAGACCGTCTGCCTCAAATCATCTGTCCCAGTCCGTCTATCTCGGCCCGCCGGTCTCAGACCGTCTGTCTCAGACCGTCTGTCTCAGACCGTCTGTCTCAGACCGTCTGTCTCAGACCGTCTGTCTCAGACCGTCTGTCTCAGACCGTCTGTCTCAGGCCGTCTGTCTCAGACCGTCTGTCTCAGAACGTCTAGCTCAGCCCGTCTGTCTCAGAACGTCTAGCTCAGCCCGTCTGTCTCAGACCGTCTGTCTCAGACCGTCAGTCTCAGACCGTCTGCCTCAGATCGGCTGTCTCAGACCGTCTATCTCAGCCCGTCTGTATCAGACCATCTATCTCAGCACGTCGGCCTCATACCGTCTGTCTCAGACCGTCTGTCTCAGACCGTCCGTCTCAGACCGCCCGTCTCAGACCGTCTGTCTCAGCCCGTCGGTCTCAGACCGTCTGTCTCAGAACATCTGTCTCAGTCCGTCTGCCTCAGATCATCTGTCTCAGACCGTCGGTCTCAGTACGTATATCTCAGATAGTCTGTCTCAGAACGTCTGTCTCAGCCCGTCGGTCTCAGACCGTCTGTCTCAGAACATCTGTCTCAGACCGCCTGTCTCAGACCGTCTGTCTCGGATCGTCTGTCTCAGAACGTCTGTCTCAGCCCGTCTATCTCTGCCCGTCGGCCGCAGAACGTCTGTCTCAGACCGTCTGCCACAGATCGTCTGTCTCAGACCGTCTGCCTCAGACCGTCTGTCTCAGACCGTCTGTCTCAGACCGTCTGTCTCAGACCGTCTGTCTCAGACCGTCTGTCTCAGACCGTCTGTCTCAGACCGTCTGTCTCAGACCGTCTGTCTCAGACCGTCTGTCTCAGACCGTCTGTCTCAGACCGTCTGTCTCAGACCGTCTGTCTCAGACCGTCTGTCTCAGACCGTCTGTCTCAGACCGTGTGTCTCAAACCGTCTATGTCCGCCCGTCTGTCTCAGACCGTCTATATCTGCCCGTCTGTCTCAGACCGTCTGTCTCAGACCGCCTGTCTCAGACCGTCTGTCTCAGACCGCCTGTCTCAGTCCGTCTATCTCAGTTCGTCCATATCAGCCCGTCAGCATCAGTCCGTATGTCTCAGATCCTCTGTCTCAGACCGTCTGTCTCAGCCCGTCTGTCTCAGAACGTCTGTCTCAGATCGTCTGTCTCAGAACGTCTGTCTCAGCCCGTCTATCTCAGCCCGTCGGCCGCAGAACGTCTGTCTCAGACCGTCTGTCTCAGACCGTCTGTCTCAGACCGTCTGTCTCAGACTGTCTGTCTCAGACCGTCTGTCTCAGACCGTCTGTCTCAGACCGTCTGTCTCAGACCGTCTGTCTCAGACCCTCTGTCTGAAACCGTCTGTCTCAGACCGTCTGTCTGAGACCGTCTGTCTCAGACCGTCTGTCTCACACCGTCTGTCTCAGACCGTCTGTCTCAGATCGTCTGTCTCAGACCGTCTGTCTCAGACCGTCTGTCTCAGACCGTCTGTCTCAGACCGTCTGTCTCAGACCGGCCGTCTCAGAACGTCTAGCTCAGCCCGTCTGTCTCAGAACGTCTAGCTCAGACCGCCTGTCTCAGACCGTCTGTCTCAGACCGTCTGTCTCAGACCGTCGGTCTCAGTACGTATATCTCAGATAGTCTGTCTCAGAACGTCTGTCTCAGCCCGTCGGTCTCAGACCGTCTGTCTCAGAACATCTGTCTCAGACCGCCTGTCTCAGACCGTCTGTCTCGGATCGTCTGTCTCATGAACGTCTGTCTCAGCCCGTCTATCTCTGCCCGTCGGCCGCAGAACGTCTGTCTCAGACCGTCTGCCACAGATCGTCTGTCTCAGACCGTCTGCCTCAGATCGTCTGTCTCAGACCGTCTGTCTCAGACCGTCTGTCTCAGACCGTCTGTCTCAGACCGTCTGTCTCAGACCGTCTGTCTCAGACCGTCTGTCTCAGACCGTCTGTCTCAGACCGTCTGTCTCAGACCGTCTGTCTCAGACCGTCTGTCTCAGACCGTCTGTCTCAGACCGTCTGTCTCAGACCGTCTGTCTCAGACCGTCTGTCTCAGACCGTGTGTCTCAAACCGTCTATGTCCGCCCGTCTGTCTCAGACCGTCTATATCTGCCCGTCTGTCTCAGACCGTCTGTCTCAGACCGCCTGTCTCAGACCGTCTGTCTCAGACCGCCTGTCTCAGTCCGTCTATCTCAGTTCGTCCATATCAGCCCGTCAGCATCAGTCCGTATGTCTCAGATCCTCTGTCTCAGACCGTCTGTCTCAGCCCGTCTGTCTCAGAACGTCTGTCTCAGATCGTCTGTCTCAGAACGTCTGTCTCAGCCCGTCTATCTCAGCCCGTCGGCCGCAGAACGTCTGTCTCAGACCGTCTGTCTCAGACCGTCTGTCTCAGACCGTCTGTCTCAGACTGTCTGTCTCAGACCGTCTGTCTCAGACCGTCTGTCTCAGACCGTCTGTCTCAGACCGTCTGTCTCAGACCGTCTGTCTCAGACCCTCTGTCTGAAACCGTCTGTCTCAGACCGTCTGTCTCAGACCGTCTGTCTCAGACCGTCTGTCTCAGACCGTCTGTCTCAGACCGTCTGTCTCAGACCGTCTGTCTCAGACCGTCTGTCTCAGACCGTCTGTCTCAGACCGTCTGTCTCAGACCGTCTGTCTCAGACCGTGTGTCTCAAACCGTCTATGTCCGCCCGTCTGTCTCAGACCGTCTATATCTGCCCGTCTGTCTCAGACCGTCTGTCTCAGACCGCCTGTCTCAGACCGTCTGTCTCAGACCGCCTGTCTCAGTCCGTCTATCTCAGTTCGTCCATATCAGCCCGTCAGCATCAGTCCGTATGTCTCAGATCCTCTGTCTCAGACCGTCTGTCTCAGCCCGTCTGTCTCAGAACGTCTGTCTCAGATCGTCTGTCTCAGAACGTCTGTCTCAGCCCGTCCATCTCAGCCCGTCGGCCGCAGAACGTCTGTCTCAGACCGTCTGTCTCAGACCGTCTGTCTCAGACCGTCTGTCTCAGACCGTCTGTCTCAGACCGTCTGTCTCAGACCGTCTGTCTCAGACCGTCTGTCTCAGACCGTCTGTCTCAGACCGTCTGTCTCAGACCCTCTGTCTGAAACCGTCTGTCTCAGACCGTCTGTCTCAGACCGTCTGTCTGAGACCGTCTGTCTCAGACCGTCTGTCTCACACCGTCTGTCTCAGACCGTCTGTCTCAGACCGTCTGTCTCAGACCGTCTGTCTCAGACCGTCTGTCTCAGACCGTCTGTCTCAGACCGACCGTCTCAGAACGTCTAGCTCAGCCCGTCTGTCTCAGAACGTCTAGCTCAGACCGCCTGTCTCAGACCGTCTGTCTCAGACCGTGTGTCTCAAACCGTCTATGTCCGCCCGTCTGTCTCAGACCGTCTATATCTGCCCGTCTGTCTCAGACCGTCTGTCTCAGACCGCCTGTCTCAGACCGTCTGTCTCAGACCGCCTGTCTCAGTCCGTCTATCTCAGTTCGTCCATATCAGCCCGTCAGCATCAGTCCGTATGTCTCAGATCCTCTGTCTCAGACCGTCTGTCTCAGCCCGTCTGTCTCAGAACGTCTGTCTCAGATCGTCTGTCTCAGAACGTCTGTCTCAGCCCGTCTATCTCAGCCCGTCGGCCGCAGAACGTCTGTCTCAGACCGTCTGTCTCAGACCTTCTGTCTCAGACCGTCTGTCTCAGACTGTCTGTCTCAGACCGTCTGTCTCAGACCGTCTGTCTCAGACCGTCTGTCTCAGACCGTCTGTCTCAGACCCTCTGTCTGAAACCGTCTGTCTCAGACCGTCTGTCTCAGACCGTCTGTCTCAGACCGTCTGTCTCAGACCGTCTGTCTCAGACCGTCTGTCTCAGACCGTCTGTCTCAGACCGTCTGTCTCAGACCGTCTGTCTCAGACCGTCTGTCTCAGACCGTCTGTCTCAGACCGTCTGTCTCAGACCGTGTGTCTCAAACCGTCTATGTCCGCCCGTCTGTCTCAGACCGTCTATATCTGCCCGTCTGTCTCAGACCGTCTGTCTCAGACCGCCTGTCTCAGACCGTCTGTCTCAGACCGCCTGTCTCAGTCCGTCTATCTCAGTTCGTCCATATCAGCCCGTCAGCATCAGTCCGTATGTCTCAGATCCTCTGTCTCAGACCGTCTGTCTCAGCCCGTCTGTCTCAGAACGTCTGTCTCAGATCGTCTGTCTCAGAACGTCTGTCTCAGCCCGTCCATCTCAGCCCGTCGGCCGCAGAACGTCTGTCTCAGACCGTCTGTCTCAGACCGTCTGTCTCAGACCGTCTGTCTCAGACCGTCTGTCTCAGACCGTCTGTCTCAGACTGTCTGTCTCAGACCGTCTGTCTCAGACCGTCTGTCTCAGACCGTCTGTCTCAGACCGTCTGTCTCAGACCCTCTGTCTGAAACCGTCTGTCTCAGACCGTCTGTCTCAGACCGTCTGTCTGAGACCGTCTGTCTCAGACCGTCTGTCTCACACCGTCTGTCTCAGACCGTCTGTCTCAGACCGTCTGTCTCAGACCGTCTGTCTCAGACCGTCTGTCTCAGACCGTCTGTCTCAGACCGTCTGTCTCAGACCGACCGTCTCAGAACGTCTAGCTCAGCCCGTCTGTCTCAGAACGTCTAGCTCAGACCGCCTGTCTCAGACCGTCTGTCTCAGACCGTCTGTCTCAGACCGTCTGTCTCAGACCGTCTGCCTCAGATAGTCTGTCTCACACCGTCTGTCTCAGACCGTCTGTCTCAGAACGTCTAGCTCAGCCCGTCTGTCTCAGAACGTCTAGCTCAGACCGTCTGTCTCAGACCGTCTAGCTCAGCCCGTCTGTCTCAGAACGTCTAGCTCAGACCGCCTGTCTCAGACCGTCTGTCTCAGACCGTCTGCCTCAGATCGTCTGTGTCAGACCGTCTGTCCCGGACCGTCTGTCTCACACCGTCTGTCTCAGACCGTCTGTCTGAGACCGTCTGTCTCAGACCGTCTGTCTCAGACCGTCTGTCTCCGACCGTCTGCCTCAGACCGTCTGTCTCAGACCGTCTGTCTCAGACCGTCTGTCTCAGACCGTCTGTCTCAGACCGTCTATCGCAGACCGTCTGTCTCAGACCGTCTGTCTCAGACCGTCTGTCTCAGACCGTCTGTCTCAGGCCGTCTGCTTAATACCGTCTGTCTCAGACCGTCTATCTCGTCCCGTCGGTCTCAGACCGTCGGTCTTAGACCAGCTGTCTCAGACCGTCTGTCTCAGCCCGTCTGTCTCAGAACGTCTAGCTCAGACCGCCTGTCTCAGACCGTCTGTCTCAGACCGTCTGTCTCAGACCGTCTGCCTCAGATCGTCTGTCTCAGACCGTCGGTCTCAGACCAGCTGTCTCAGACCGTCTGTCTCAGACCAGCTGTCTCAGACCGTCTGTCTCAGACCGTCTGTCTCAGACCGTCTGTCTCAGACCGTCTGTCTCAGACCGTCTGCCTCAGATCGTCTGTCTCAGACCGTCTATCTCAGCCCGTCTGTATCAGACCATCTATCTCAGCACGTCGGCCTCATACCGTCTGTCTCAGACCGTCTGTCTCAGACTGCCTGTCTCAGACCGTCTGTCTCAGACCGCCTGTCTCAGACCGTCTGTCTCAGACCGTCTGTCTGAGACCGTCTGTCTCAGACCCTCTGTCTCAGACCGTCTGTCTCAGACCGTCTGTCTCAGACCGTCTGTCTCAGACCGTCTGTCTCAGACCGTCTATCGCAGACCGTCTGTCTCAGACCGTCTGTCGCAGACTGTCTGTCTCAGGCCGTCTGCTTAATACCGTCTGTCTCAGACCGGCTATCTCGTCCCGTCTGTCTCAGACCGTCTGTCTCAGCCCGTCTATCTCGGCCCGTCGGTCTCAGACCGTCTGTCTCAGTCCGTCTGCCTCAGATCATCTGTCTCAGACCGTCGGTCTCAGTACGTATATCTCAGATAGTCTGTCTCAGAACGTCTGTCTCAGCCCGTCGGTCTCAGACCGTCTGTCTCAGAACATCTGTCTCAGACCGTCTGTCTCAGACCGACCGTCTCAGAACGTCTAGCTCAGCCCGTCTGTCTCAGAACGTCTAGCTCAGACCGCCTGTCTCAGACCGTCTGTCTCAGACCGTCTGTCTCAGACCGTCTGTCTCAGACCGTCTGCCTCAGATAGTCTGTCTCACACCGTCTGTCTCAGACCGTCTGTCTCAGAACGTCTAGCTCAGCCCGTCTGTCTCAGAACGTCTAGCTCAGACCGTCTGTCTCAGACCGTCTAGCTCAGCCCGTCTGTCTCAGAACGTCTAGCTCAGACCGCCTGTCTCAGACCGTCTGTCTCAGACCGTCTGCCTCAGATCGTCTGTGTCAGACCGTCTGTCCCGGACCGTCTGTCTCACACCGTCTGTCTCAGACCGTCTGTCTGAGACCGTCTGTCTCAGACCGTCTGTCTCAGACCGTCTGTCTCCGACCGTCTGCCTCAGACCGTCTGTCTCAGACCGTCTGTCTCAGACCGTCTGTCTCAGACCGTCTGTCTCAGACCGTCTATCGCAGACCGTCTGTCTCAGACCGTCTGTCTCAGACCGTCTGTCTCAGACCGTCTGTCTCAGGCCGTCTGCTTAATACCGTCTGTCTCAGACCGTCTATCTCGTCCCGTCGGTCTCAGACCGTCGGTCTTAGACCAGCTGTCTCAGACCGTCTGTCTCAGCCCGTCTGTCTCAGAACGTCTAGCTCAGACCGCCTGTCTCAGACCGTCTGTCTCAGACCGTCTGTCTCAGACCGTCTGCCTCAGATCGTCTGTCTCAGACCGTCGGTCTCAGACCAGCTGTCTCAGACCGTCTGTCTCAGACCAGCTGTCTCAGACCCTCTGTCTCAGACCGTCTGTCTCAGACCGTCTGTCTCAGACCGTCTGTCTCAGACCGTCTGTCTCAGACCGTCTATCGCAGACCGTCTGTCTCAGACCGTCTGTCGCAGACTGTCTGTCTCAGGCCGTCTGCTTAATACCGTCTGTCTCAGACCGGCTATCTCGTCCCGTCTGTCTCAGACCGTCTGTCTCAGCCCGTCTATCTCGGCCCGTCGGTCTCAGACCGTCTGTCTCAGTCCGTCTGCCTCAGATCATCTGTCTCAGACCGTCGGTCTCAGTACGTATATCTCAGATAGTCTGTCTCAGAACGTCTGTCTCAGCCCGTCGGTCTCAGACCGTCTGTCTCAGAACATCTGTCTCAGACCGCCTGTCTCAGACCGTCTGTCTCAGATCGTCTGTCTCAGAACGTCTGTCTCAGCCCGTCTATCTCTGCCCGTCGGCCGCAGAACGTCTGTCTCAGACCGTCTGCCACAGATCGTCTGTCTCAGACCGTCTGCCTCAGATCGTCTGTCTCAGACCGCCTGTCTCAGACCGTCTGCCTCACATCATCTGTCTCAGCCCGTCTATCTCGGCCCGTCGGTCTCAGACCGTCTGTCTCCGACCGTCTGTCTCAGACCGTCTGTCTCAGACCGTCTGTCTCAGCCCGTCTGTCTCAGAACGTCTAGCTCAGCCCGTCTGTCTCAGACCGTCTGTCTCAGACCGTCAGTCTCAGACCGTCTGCCTCAGATCGGCTGTCTCAGACCGTCTATCTCAGCCCGTCTGTATCAGACCATCTATCTCAGCACGTCGGCCTCATACCGTCTGTCTCAGACCGTCTGTCTCAGACCGTCCGTCTCGGACCGCCCGTCTCAGACCGTCTGTCTCAGACCGTCTGTCTCAGACCGTCTGTCTCAGTCCGTCTGTCTCAGACCGTCTGTCTCAGGCCGTCTGTTTAATACCGTCTATCTCGTCCCGTCGGTCTCAGACCAGCTGTCTCAGACCGCCTGTCTCAGACCGCCTGTTTCAGACCGTCTGTCTCAGACCGTATGTCTCAGACCGTCTGTCTCAGACCGTCTGCCTCAGATCGTCTGTCTCAGACCGTCTATCTCAGCCCGTCTGTATCAGACCATCTATCTCAGCACGTCGGCCTCATACCGTCTGTCTCAGACCGTCCGTCTCAGACCGTCCGTCTCAGACCGTCTGTCTCAGACCGTCTGTCTCAGATCGTCTGTCACAGACCGTCTGCCTCAGATCATCTGTCTCAGTCCGTCTATCTCGGCCCGCCGGTCTCAGACCAGCTGTCTCAGTCGGTCTGTCTCAGCCCGTCTATCACAGCCCGTCTGTCTCAGACCGTCTATCTCAGCACGTCGGCCTCATACCGTCTGTCTCAGACCGTCTGTCTCAGACCGTCTGTCTCAGACCGTCTGTCTCAGACCGTCTGCCTCAGATCGTCTGACTCAGACCGTCTATCTCAGCCCGTCTGTATCCGACCATCTATCTCAGCACGTCGGCCTCATACCGTCTGTCTCAGACCGTCTGTCTCAGACCGTCCGTCTCAGACCGTCCGTCTCAGACCGTCTGTCTCAGACCGTCTGCCTCAGACCGCATATCTCAGACCGTCTGTCTCAGACCGTCTGTCTCAGACCGTCTGCCTCAGATCGGCTGTCTCAGACCGTCTATCTCAGCCCGTCTGTATCAGACCATCTATCTCAGCACGTCGGCCTCATACCGTCTGTCTCAGACCGTCTGTCTCAGACCGTCCGTCTCAGACCGCCCGTCTCAGACCGTCTGTCTCAGACCGTCTGTCTCAGACCGACCGTCTCAGAACGTCTAGCTCAGCCCGTCTGTCTCAGAACGTCTAGCTCAGACCGCCTGTCTCAGACCGTCTGTCTCAGACCGTCTGTCTCAGACCGTCTGCCTCAGATAGTCTGTCTCACACCGTCTGTCTCAGACCGTCTGTCTCAGAACGTCTAGCTCAGCCCGTCTGTCTCAGAACGTCTAGCTCAGACCGTCTGTCTCAGACCGTCTAGCTCAGCCCGTCTGTCTCAGAACGTCTAGCTCAGACCGCCTGTCTCAGACCGTCTGTCTCAGACCGTCTGCCTCAGATCGTCTGTGTCAGACCGTCTGTCCCGGACCGTCTGTCTCACACCGTCTGTCTCAGACCGTCTGTCTGAGACCGTCTGTCTCAGACCGTCTGTCTCAGATCGTCTGTCACAGACCGTCTGCCTCAGATCATCTGTCTCAGTCCGTCTATCTCGGCCCGCCGGTCTCAGACCAGCTGTCTCAGTCGGTCTGTCTCAGCCCGTCTATCACAGCCCGTCTGTCTCAGACCGTCTATCTCAGCACGTCGGCCTCATACCGTCTGTCTCAGACCGTCTGTCTCAGACCGTCTGTCTCAGACCGTCTGTCTCAGACCGTCTGCCTCAGATCGTCTGACTCAGACCGTCTATCTCAGCCCGTCTGTATCCGACCATCTATCTCAGCACGTCGGCCTCATACCGTCTGTCTCAGACCGTCTGTCTCAGACCGTCCGTCTCAGACCGTCCGTCTCAGACCGTCTGTCTCAGACCGTCTGCCTCAGACCGCATATCTCAGACCGTCTGTCTCAGACCGTCTGTCTCAGACCGTCTGCCTCAGATCGGCTGTCTCAGACCGTCTATCTCAGCCCGTCTGTATCAGACCATCTATCTCAGCACGTCGGCCTCATACCGTCTGTCTCAGACCGTCTGTCTCAGACCGTCCGTCTCAGACCGCCCGTCTCAGACCGTCTGTCTCAGACCGTCTGTCTCAGACCGACCGTCTCAGAACGTCTAGCTCAGCCCGTCTGTCTCAGAACGTCTAGCTCAGACCGCCTGTCTCAGACCGTCTGTCTCAGACCGTCTGTCTCAGACCGTCTGCCTCAGATAGTCTGTCTCACACCGTCTGTCTCAGACCGTCTGTCTCAGAACGTCTAGCTCAGCCCGTCTGTCTCAGAACGTCTAGCTCAGACCGTCTGTCTCAGACCGTCTAGCTCAGCCCGTCTGTCTCAGAACGTCTAGCTCAGACCGCCTGTCTCAGACCGTCTGTCTCAGACCGTCTGCCTCAGATCGTCTGTGTCAGACCGTCTGTCCCGGACCGTCTGTCTCACACCGTCTGTCTCAGACCGTCTGTCTGAGACCGTCTGTCTCAGACCGTCTGTCTCAGACCGTCTGCCTCCGACCGTCTGCCTCAGACCGTCTGTCTCAGACCGTCTGTCTCAGACCGTCTGTCTCAGACCGTCTGTCTCAGACCGTCTATCGCAGACCGTCTGTCTCAGACCGTCTGTCACAGACCGTCTGCCTCAGATCATCTGTCTCAGTCCGTCTATCTCGGCCCGCCGGTCTCAGACCAGCTGTCTCAGTCGGTCTGTCTCAGCCCGTCTATCACAGCCCGTCTGTCTCAGACCGTCTATCTCAGCACGTCGGCCTCATACCGTCTGTCTCAGACCGTCTGTCTCAGACCGTCTGTCTCAGACCGTCTGTCTCAGACCGTCTGTCTCAGACCGTCTGCCTCAGATCGTCTGACTCAGACCGTCTATCTCAGCCCGTCTGTATCCGACCATCTATCTCAGCACGTCTGCCTCAGATCGGCTGTCTCAGACCGTCTATCTCAGCCCGTCTGTATCAGACCATCTATCTCAGCACGTCGGCCTCATACCGTCTGTCTCAGACCGTCTGTCTCAGACCGTCCGTCTCAGACCGCCCGTCTCAGACCGTCTGTCTCAGACCGTCTGTCTCAGACCGACCGTCTCAGAACGTCTAGCTCAGCCCGTCTGTCTCAGAACGTCTAGCTCAGACCGCCTGTCTCAGACCGTCTGTCTCAGACCGTCTGTCTCAGACCGTCTGTCTCAGACCGTCTGCCTCAGATAGTCGGTCTCACACCGTCTGTCTCAGACCGTCTGTCTCAGAACGTCTAGCTCAGCCCGTCTGTCTCAGAACGTCTAGCTCAGACCGTCTGTCTCAGACCGTCTAGCTCAGCCCGTCTGTCTCAGAACGTCTAGCTCAGACCGCCTGTCTCAGACCGTCTGTCTCAGACCGTCTGCCTCAGATCGTCTGTGTCAGACCGTCTGTCCCGGACCGTCTGTCTCACACCGTCTGTCTCAGACCGTCTGTCTGAGACCGTCTGTCTCAGACCGTCTGTCTCAGACCGTCTGCCTCCGACCGTCTGCCTCAGACCGTCTGTCTCAGACCGTCTGTCTCAGACCGTCTGTCTCAGACCGTCTGTCTCAGACCGTCTATCGCAGACCGTCTGTCTCAGACCGTCTGTCTCAGACCGTCTGTCTCAGACCGTCTGTCTCAGGCCGTCTGCTTAATACCGTCTGTCTCAGACCGTCTATCTCAGCCCGTCTGTATCAGACCATCTATCTCAGCACGTCGGCCTCATACCGTCTGTCTCAGACCGTCTGTCTCAGACTGCCTGTCTCAGACCGTCTGTCTCAGACCGCCTGTCTCAGACCGTCTGTCTCAGACCGTCTGTCTGAGACCGTCTGTCTCAGACCCTCTGTCTCAGACCGTCTGTCTCAGACCGTCTGTCTCAGACCGTCTGTCTCAGACCGTCTGTCTCAGACCGTCTATCGCAGACCGTCTGTCTCAGACCGTCTGTCGCAGACTGTCTGTCTCAGGCCGTCTGCTTAATACCGTCTGTCTCAGACCGGCTATCTCGTCCCGTCTGTCTCAGACCGTCTGTCTCAGCCCGTCTATCTCGGCCCGTCGGTCTCAGACCGTCTGTCTCAGTCCGTCTGCCTCAGATCATCTGTCTCAGACCGTCGGTCTCAGTACGTATATCTCAGATAGTCTGTCTCAGAACGTCTGTCTCAGCCCGTCGGTCTCAGACCGTCTGTCTCAGAACATCTGTCTCAGACCGCCTGTCTCAGACCGTCTGTCTCAGATCGTCTGTCTCAGAACGTCTGTCTCAGCCCGTCTATCTCTGCCCGTCGGCCGCAGAACGTCTGTCTCAGACCGTCTGCCACAGATCGTCTGTCTCAGACCGTCTGCCTCAGATCGTCTGTCTCAGACCGCCTGTCTCAGACCGTCTGCCTCACATCATCTGTCTCAGCCCGTCTATCTCGGCCCGTCGGTCTCAGACCGTCTGTCTCAGACCAGCTGTCTCAGTCGGTCTGTCTCAGACCAGCTGTCTCAGTCGGTCTGTCTCAGCCCGTCTATCACAGCCCGTCTGTCTCCGACCGTCTGTCTCAGACCGTCTGTCTCAGACCGTCTGTCTCAGACCGTCTGTCTCAGACCGTCTGTCTCAGACCGTCTGACTCAGACCGTCTGTCTCAGACCGTCTGTCTCAGACCGTCTGTCTCAGGCCGTCTGTCTCAGACCGTCTGTCTCAGAACGTCTAGCTCAGCCCGTCTGTCTCAGAACGTCTAGCTCAGCCCGTCTGTCTCAGACCGTCTGTCTCAGACCGTCAGTCTCAGACCGTCTGCCTCAGATCGGCTGTCTCAGACCGTCTATCTCAGCCCGTCTGTATCAGACCATCTATCTCAGCACGTCGGCCTCATACCGTCTGTCTCAGACCGTCTGTGTCAGACCGTCCGTCTCAGACCGCCCGTCTCAGACCGTCTGTCTCAGCCCGTCGGTCTCAGACCGTCTGTCTCAGAACATCTGTCTCAGACCGCCTGTCTCAGACCGTCTGTCTCAGATCGTCTGTCTCAGAACGTCTGTCTCAGCCCGTCTATCTCTGCCCGTCGGCCGCAGAACGTCTGTCTCAGACCGTCTGCCACAGATCGTCTGTCTCAGACCGTCTGCCTCAGATCGTCTGTCTCAGACCGCCTGTCTCAGACCGTCTGCCTCACATCATCTGTCTCAGCCCGTCTATCTCGGCCCGTCGGTCTCAGACCGTCTGTCTCAGACCAGCTGTCTCAGTCGGTCTGTCTCAGACCAGCTGTCTCAGTCGGTCTGTCTCAGCCCGTCTATCACAGCCCGTCTGTCTCCGACCGTCTGTCTCAGACCGTCTGTCTCAGACCGTCTGTCTCAGACCGTCTGTCTCAGACCGTCTGTCTCAGACCGTCTGTCTCAGACCGTCTGTCTCAGGCCGTCTGTCTCAGACCGTCTGTCTCAGAACGTCTAGCTCAGCCCGTCTGTCTCAGAACGTCTAGCTCAGACCGTCTGTCTCAGACCGTCTGTCTCAGACCGTCAGTCTCAGACCGTCTGCCTCAGATCGGCTGTCTCAGACCGTCTATCTCAGCCCGTCTGTATCAGACCATCTATCTCAGCACGTCGGCCTCATACCGTCTGTCTCAGACCGTCTGTCTCAGACCGTCCGTCTCAGACCGCCCGTCTCAGACCGTCTGTCTCAGACCGTCTGTCTCAGACCGTCTGTCTCAGACCGTCTGTCTCAGGCCGTCTGTTTAATACCGTCTATCTCGTCCCGTCGGTCTCAGACCAGCTGTCTCAGACCGCCTGTCTCAGACCGCCTGTTTCAGACCGTCTGTCTCAGACCGTATGTCTCAGACCGTCTGTCTCAGACCGTCTGCCTCAGATCGTCTGTCTCAGACCGTCTATCTCAGCCCGTCTGTATCAGACCATCTATCTCAGCACGTCGGCCTCATACCGTCTGTCTCAGACCGTCCGTCTCAGACCATCCGTCTCAGACCGTCTGTCTCAGACCGTCTGTCTCAGATCGTCTGTCACAGACCGTCTGCCTCAGATCATCTGTCTCAGTCCGTCTATCTCGGCCCGCCGGTCTCAGACCAGCTGTCTCAGTCGGTCTGTCTCAGCCCGTCTATCACAGCCCGTCTGTCTCAGACCGTGTGTCTCAAACCGTCTATATCCGCCCGTCTGTCTCAGACCGTCCTTCTCAGACCGTCTGCCTCAGACCGCATATCTCAGACCGTCTGTCTCAGACCGTCGGTCTCATACCGTCTGTCTCAGACCGTCTATCTCGTCCCGTCTGTCTCAGACCGTCTGTCTCAGACCGTCTGTCTCAGACCGTCCTTCTCAGACCGTCTGCCTCAGACCGCATATCTCAGACCGTCTGTCTCAGACCGTCTGTCTCAGACCATCTGTCTCAGACCGTCTGTCTCAGGCCGTCTGTCTCAGACCGTCCTTCTCAGACCGTCTGCCTCAGACCGCATATCTCAGACCGTCTGTCTCAGACCGTCGGTCTCATACCGTCTGTCTCAGACCGTCTATCTCGTCCCGTCTGTCTCAGACCGTCTGTCTCAGATCGTCTATCTCAGACCGTCTGTCTCAGACCGTCTGCCTCAGATCGTCTGTCTCATACCGTCTGTCTCAGACCCTCTGTCTCAAAACCGTCTGTCTCAGACCGTCTGTCTCAGACCGCCTGTCTCAGACCGTCTGCCTCAAATCATCTGTCCCAGTCCGTCTATCTCGGCCCGCCGGTCTCAGACCGTCTGTCTCAGACCAGCTGTCTCAGTCGGTCTGTCTCAGCCCGTCTATCACAGCCCGTCTGTCTCAGACCGTCTGTCTCAGACCGTCTGTCTCAGACCGTCTGCCTTAGATCGTCTATCTCAGACCGTCTATCTCAGCCCGTCTGTTTCAGACCATCTATCTCAGCACGTCGGTCTCATACCGTCTATCTCAGACCGTCTATCTCGGCCCGTCTGTCTCAGACCGTCTGTCTCAGACCGTCTGTCTCAGACCGTCTGTCTCAGACCGTCTGTCTCAGACCGTCTGTCTCAGAGCGTCTGTCTCAGACCGTCTGTCTTAGACCGTCTGTCTCAGACCGTCTGTCTCACGCCGTCTGTCTCAGACCGTCCTTCTCAGACCGTCTGTCTCAGACCGTCTGTCTCAAACCGTCTGTCTCAGACCGTCTGTCTCAGACCGTGTGTCTCAAACCGTCTATATCCGCCCGTCTGTCTCAGACCGCCTATATCTGCACGTCTGTCTCAGACCGTCTGTCTCAGACCGCCTGTCTCAGACCGTCTGCCTCAGATCATCTGTCTCAGACCGTCTGTCTCAGGCCGTCAATCTCAGACCGTCGGTCTCAGTACGTATATCTCAGATAGTCTGTCTCAGAACGTCTGTTTCAGACCGTCTGTTTCAGACCATCTATCTCAGCACGTCGGTCTCATACCGTCTGCCTCAGATCGTCTATCTCAGACCGTCTACCTCAGCCCGTTTGTTTCAGACCATCTATCTCAGCACGTCGGTCTCATACCGTCTGTCTCAGACCGTCTATCTCGTCCCGTCTGTCTCAGACCGTCTGTCTCAGACCGTCTGTCTCAGACCGTCTGTCTCAGACCGTCTGTCTTAGACCGTCTGTCTCACACCGTCTGTCTCAGGCCGTCTGTCTCAGACCGTCCTTCTCAGACCGTCTGCCTCAGACCGCATATCTCATACCGTCTGTCTCAGACCGTCTGTCTCAGACCGTCTGTCTCAGACCGTCTGTCTCAGACCGTCTGCCTCAGATCATCTGTCTCAGTCCGTCTATCTCGGCCCGCCGGTCTCAGACCGTCTGTCTCAGACCGTCCTTCTCAGACCGTCTGCCTCAGACCGCATATCTCAGACCGTCTGTCTCAGACCGCCTGTCTCAGACCGTCTGTCTCAGACCGTCTGTCTCAGACCCTCTGTCTCAAACCGTCTGTCTCAGACCGTCTGTCTCAGACCGTCTGTCTCAGAACGTCTGTCTCAGACCGTCTGTCTCAGACCGTCTGTCTCAGACAGTCTGTCTCAGTACGTATATCTCAGATAGTCTGTCTCAGAGTGTCTGTCTCAGACCGTCTGTCTCAGACCATCTATCTCAGCACGTCGGTCTCATACCGTCTGTCTCAGACCGTCTATCTCGTCCCGTCTGTCTCAGACCGTCTGTCTCAGGCCGTCTGTCTCAGACCGTCCTTCTCAGACCGTCTGCCTCAGACCGCATATCTCAGACCGTCTGTCTCAGACCGTCTGTCTCAGACCGTCTGTCTCAGGCCGTCTGTCTCAGACCGTCCTTCTCAGACCGTCTGCCTCAGACCGCATATCTCAGACCGTCGGTCTCATACCGTCTGTCTCAGACCGTCTATCTCGTCCCGTCTGTCTCAGACCGTCTGTCTCAGACCGTCCTTCTCAGACCGTCTGCCTCAGACCGCATATCTCAGACCGTCTGTCTCAGACCGTCTGTCTCAGACCGTCTGTCTCAGACCGTCTGTCTCAGACCGTCTGTCTCAGACCGTCTGTCTCAGACCGTCTGTCTCAGACCGTCTGTCTCAGGCCGTCTGTCTCAGACCGTCCTTCTCAGAAAGTCTGCCTCAGACCGCATATCTCAGACCGTCTGTCTCAGACCGTCGGTCTCATACCGTCTGTCTCAGACCGTCTATCTCGTCCCGTCTGTCTCAGACCGTCTGTCTCAGATCGTCTATCTCAGACCGTCTGTCTCAGACCGTCTGCCTCAGATCGTCTGTCTCATACCGTCTGTCTCAGACCCTCTGTCTCAAACCGTCTGTCTCAGACCGTCTGTCTCAGACCGCCTGTCTCAGACCGTCTGTCTCAGACCGTCTGTCTCATACCGTCTGTCTCAGACCCTCTGTCTCAAACCGTCTGTATCAGACCGTCTGTCTCAGACCGTCTATCTCGTCCCGTCTGTCTCAGACCGTCTGTCTCAGACCGTCTGTCTCAGACCGTCTGTCTCAGACCGTCTGTCTCAGACCGTCTGTCTCAGACCGTCTGTCTCAGACCGTCTGCCTTAGATCGTCTATCTCAGACCGTCTATCTCAGCCCGTCTGTTTCAGACCATCTATCTCAGCACGTCGGTCTCATACCGTCTATCTCAGACCGTCTATCTCGTCCCGTCTGTCTCAGACCGTCTGTCTCAGACCGTCTGTCTCAGACCGTCTGTCTTAGACCGTCTGTCTCAGACCGTCTGTCTCACGCCGTCTGCCTCAGACCGTCCTTCTCAGACCGTCTGTCTCAGACCGTCTGTCTCAAACCGTCTGTCTCAGACCGTCTGTCTCAGACCGTATGTCTCAAACCGTCTATATCCGCCCGTCTGTCTCAGACCGTCTGTCTCAGACCGTCTGTATCAGACCGTCTGTATCAGACCATCTATCTCAGCACGTCGGCCTCATACCGTCTGTCTCAGACCGGCTGTCTCAGACTGTCTGTCTCAGACCGTCTGTCTCAGACCGTCTGTCTCAGACCGTCTGTCTCAGACCGCCTGTCTCAGACCGTCTGTCTCAGACCGTCTGTCTCAGACCGTCTGTCTCAGACCGTCTGCCTCAGATCATCTGTCTCAGACCGTCTGTCTCAGACCGTCAATCTCAGACCGTCGGTCTCAGTACGTATATCTCAGATAGTCTGTCTCAGAACGTCTGTTTCAGACCGTCTGTTTCAGACCATCTATCTCAGCACGTCGGTCTCATACCGTCTGTTTCAGACCGTCTGCCTCAGATCGTCTATCTCAGTCCGTCTGTCTCAGACCGTCTGTCTTAGACCGTCTGTCTCAGATCGTCTGTCTCAGGCCGTCTGTCTCAGACCGTCCTTCTCAGACCGTCTGCCTCAGACCGCATATCTCAGACCGTCTGTCTCAGACCGTCTGTCTTAGACCGTCTGTCTCAGACCGTCTGCGTCAGATCATCTGTCTCAGTCCGTCTATCTCGGCCCGCCGGTCTCAGACCGTCTGTCTCAGACCAGCTGTCTCAGTCGGTCTGTCTCAGCCCGTCTATCACAGCCCGTCTATCACAGCCCGTCTGTCTCAGGCCGTCTGTCTCAGACCGTCCTTCTCAGACCGTCTGTCTTAGACCGTCTGTCTCAGACCGTCTGTCTCAGACCGTCTGTCTCAGACCGTCTGTCTCAGACCGTCTGTCTCAGACCGTCTGTCCCAGACCGTCCTTCTCAGACCGTCTGCCTCAGACCGCATATCTCAGACCGTCTGTGTCAGACCGCCTGTCTCAGACCGTCTGTCTCAGACCGTCTGTCTCAGACCGTCTGTCTCAGACCGTCTGTCTCAGACCGTCTGTCTCAGACCGTCTGTCTCAGACCGTCTGTCTCAGACCGTCTGTCTCAGACCGTCTATATCTGCACGTCTGTCTCAGACCGTCTGTCTCAGACCGCCTGTCTCAAACCGTCTGTCTCAGACCGTCTGTCTCAGACCGTCTGTCTCAGAACGTCTGTCTCAGACCGTCTATCTCAGACCGTCTATCTCAGACCGTCTGTCTCAGACCGTCTGTCTCAGACCGTCTGTCTCAGACCGTCTGTCTCAGGCCGTCTGCTTAATACCGTCTGTCTCGGACCGTCTATCTCGTCCCGTCGGTCTCAGACCGTCGGTCTTAGACCAGCTGTCTCAGACCGTCTGTCTCAGACCAGCTGTCTCAGACCGTCTGTCTCAGACCGTCTGCCTCAGATCGTCTGTCTCAGACCGTCGGTCTCAGACTAGCTGTCTCAGACCGTCTGCCTCAGACCGCCTGTCTCAGACCGTCTGTCTCAGACCGTCTGTCTCATACCGTCTGTCTCAGACCCTCTGTCTCAAACCGTCTGTATCAGACCGTCTGTCTCAGACCGTCTATCTCGTCCCGTCTGTCTCAGACCGTCTGTCTCAGACCGTCTGTCTCAGACCGTCTGTCTCAGACCGTCTGTCTCAGACCGTCTGTCTCAGACCGTCTGCCTTAGATCGTCTATCTCAGACCGTCTATCTCAGCCCGTCTGTTTCAGACCATCTATCTCAGCACGTCGGTCTCATACCGTCTATCTCAGACCGTCTATCTCGTCCCGTCTGTCTCAGACCGTCTGTCTCAGACCGTCTGTCTCAGACCGTCTGTCTTAGACCGTCTGTCTCAGACCGTCTGTCTCACGCCGTCTGCCTCAGACCGTCCTTCTCAGACCGTCTGTCTCAGACCGTCTGTCTCAAACCGTCTGTCTCAGACCGTCTGTCTCAGACCGTATGTCTCAAACCGTCTATATCCGCCCGTCTGTCTCAGACCGTCTGTCTCAGACCGTCTGTATCAGACCGTCTGTATCAGACCATCTATCTCAGCACGTCGGCCTCATACCGTCTGTCTCAGACCGGCTGTCTCAGACTGTCTGTCTCAGACCGTCTGTCTCAGACCGTCTGTCTCAGACCGTCTGTCTCAGACCGCCTGTCTCAGACCGTCTGTCTCAGACCGTCTGTCTCAGACCGTCTGTCTCAGACCGTCTGCCTCAGATCATCTGTCTCAGACCGTCTGTCTCAGACCGTCAATCTCAGACCGTCGGTCTCAGTACGTATATCTCAGATAGTCTGTCTCAGAACGTCTGTTTCAGACCGTCTGTTTCAGACCATCTATCTCAGCACGTCGGTCTCATACCGTCTGTTTCAGACCGTCTGCCTCAGATCGTCTATCTCAGACCGTCTGTCTCAGACCGTCTGTCTTAGACCGTCTGTCTCAGATCGTCTGTCTCAGGCCGTCTGTCTCAGACCGCCCTTCTCAGACCGTCTGCCTCAGACCGCATATCTCAGACCGTCTGTCTCAGACCGTCTGTCTTAGACCGTCTGTCTCAGACCGTCTGCGTCAGATCATCTGTCTCAGTCCGTCTATCTCGGCCCGCCGGTCTCAGACCGTCTGTCTCAGACCAGCTGTCTCAGTCGGTCTGTCTCAGCCCGTCTATCACAGCCCGTCTATCACAGCCCGTCTGTCTCAGGCCGTCTGTCTCAGACCGTCCTTCTCAGACCGTCTGTCTCAGAGTGTCTGTCTCAGACCGTCTGTCTCAGACCATCTATCTCAGCACGTCGGTCTCATACCGTCTGTCTCAGACCGTCTATCTCGTCCCGTCTGTCTCAGACCGTCTGTCTCAGACCGTCTGTCTCAGACCGTCAATCTCAGACCGTCGGTCTCAGTACGTATATCTCAGATAGTCTGTCTCAGAACGTCTGTTTCAGACCGTCTGTTTCAGACCATCTATCTCAGCACGTCGGTCTCATACCGTCTGTTTCAGACCGTCTGCCTCAGATCGTCTATCTCAGTCCGTCTGTCTCAGACCGTCTGTCTTAGACCGTCTGTCTCAGATCGTCTGTCTCAGGCCGTCTGTCTCAGACCGTCCTTCTCAGACCGTCTGCCTCAGACCGCATATCTCAGACCGTCTGTCTCAGACCGTCTGTCTTAGACCGTCTGTCTCAGACCGTCTGCGTCAGATCATCTGTCTCAGTCCGTCTATCTCGGCCCGCCGGTCTCAGACCGTCTGTCTCAGACCAGCTGTCTCAGTCGGTCTGTCTCAGCCCGTCTATCACAGCCCGTCTATCACAGCCCGTCTGTCTCAGGCCGTCTGTCTCAGACCGTCCTTCTCAGACCGTCTGTCTCAGACCGTCTGTCTCAGACCGTCTGTCTCAGACCGTCTGTCTCAGACCGTCTGTCTCAGACCGTCTGTCTCAGACCGTCTGTCCCAGACCGTCCTTCTCAGACCGTCTGCCTCAGACCGCATATCTCAGACCGTCTGTGTCAGACCGCCTGTCTCAGACCGTCTGTCTCAGACCGTCTGTCTCAGACCGTCTGTCTCAGACCGTCTGTCTCAGACCGTCTGTCTCAGACCGTCTGTCTCAGACCGTCTATATCTGCACGTCTGTCTCAGACCGTCTGTCTCAGACCGCCTGTCTCAAACCGTCTGTCTCAGACCGTCTGTCTCAGACCGTCTGTCTCAGAACGTCTGTCTCAGACCGTCTATCTCAGACCGTCTATCTCAGACCGTCTGTCTCAGACCGTCTGTCTCAGACCGTCTGTCTCAGACCGTCTGTCTCAGACCGTCTGTCTCAGGCCGTCTGCTTAATACCGTCTGTCTCGGACCGTCTATCTCGTCCCGTCGGTCTCAGACCGTCGGTCTTAGACCAGCTGTCTCAGACCGTCTGTCTCAGACCAGCTGTCTCAGACCGTCTGTCTCAGACCGTCTGCCTCAGATCGTCTGTCTCAGACCGTCGGTCTCAGACTAGCTGTCTCAGACCGTCTGCCTCAGACCGCCTGTCTCAGACCGTCTGTCTCAGACCGTCTGTCTCATACCGTCTGTCTCAGACCCTCTGTCTCAAACCGTCTGTATCAGACCGTCTGTCTCAGACCGTCTATCTCGTCCCGTCTGTCTCAGACCGTCTGTCTCAGACCGTCTGTCTCAGACCGTCTGTCTCAGACCGTCTGTCTCAGACCGTCTGTCTCAGACCGTCTGCCTTAGATCGTCTATCTCAGACCGTCTATCTCAGCCCGTCTGTTTCAGACCATCTATCTCAGCACGTCGGTCTCATACCGTCTATCTCAGACCGTCTATCTCGTCCCGTCTGTCTCAGACCGTCTGTCTCAGACCGTCTGTCTCAGACCGTCTGTCTTAGACCGTCTGTCTCAGACCGTCTGTCTCACGCCGTCTGCCTCAGACCGTCCTTCTCAGACCGTCTGTCTCAGACCGTCTGTCTCAAACCGTCTGTCTCAGACCGTCTGTCTCAGACCGTATGTCTCAAACCGTCTATATCCGCCCGTCTGTCTCAGACCGTCTGTCTCAGACCGTCTGTATCAGACCGTCTGTATCAGACCATCTATCTCAGCACGTCGGCCTCATACCGTCTGTCTCAGACCGGCTGTCTCAGACTGTCTGTCTCAGACCGTCTGTCTCAGACCGTCTGTCTCAGACCGTCTGTCTCAGACCGCCTGTCTCAGACCGTCTGTCTCAGACCGTCTGTCTCAGACCGTCTGTCTCAGACCGTCTGCCTCAGATCATCTGTCTCAGACCGTCTGTCTCAGACCGTCAATCTCAGACCGTCGGTCTCAGTACGTATATCTCAGATAGTCTGTCTCAGAACGTCTGTTTCAGACCGTCTGTTTCAGACCATCTATCTCAGCACGTCGGTCTCATACCGTCTGTTTCAGACCGTCTGCCTCAGATCGTCTATCTCAGACCGTCTGTCTCAGACCGTCTGTCTTAGACCGTCTGTCTCAGATCGTCTGTCTCAGGCCGTCTGTCTCAGACCGTCCTTCTCAGACCGTCTGCCTCAGACCGCATATCTCAGACCGTCTGTCTCAGACCGTCTGTCTTAGACCGTCTGTCTCAGACCGTCTGCGTCAGATCATCTGTCTCAGTCCGTCTATCTCGGCCCGCCGGTCTCAGACCGTCTGTCTCAGACCAGCTGTCTCAGTCGGTCTGTCTCAGCCCGTCTATCACAGCCCGTCTATCACAGCCCGTCTGTCTCAGGCCGTCTGTCTCAGACCGTCCTTCTCAGACCGTCTGTCTCAGAGTGTCTGTCTCAGACCGTCTGTCTCAGACCATCTATCTCAGCACGTCGGTCTCATACCGTCTGTCTCAGACCGTCTATCTCGTCCCGTCTGTCTCAGACCGTCTGTCTCAGGCCGTCTGTCTCAGACCGTCCTTCTCAGACCGTCTGCCTCAGACCGCATATCTCAGACCGTCTGTCTCAGACCGTCTGTCTCAGACCGTCTGTCTCAGGCCGTCTGTCTCAGACCGTCCTTCTCAGACCGTCTGCCTCAGACCGCATATCTCAGACCGTCGGTCTCATACCGTCTGTCTCAGACCGTCTATCTCGTCCCGTCTGTCTCAGACCGTCTGTCTCAGACCGTCCTTCTCAGACCGTCTGCCTCAGACCGCATATCTCAGACCGTCTGTCTCAGACCGTCTGTCTCAGACCGTCTGTCTCAGACCGTCTGTCTCAGACCGTCTGTCTCAGACCGTCTGTCTCAGGCCGTCTGTCTCAGACCGTCCTTCTCAGAAAGTCTGCCTCAGACCGCATATCTCAGACCGTCTGTCTCAGACCGTCGGTCTCATACCGTCTGTCTCAGACCGTCTATCTCGTCCCGTCTGTCTCAGACCGTCTGTCTCAGATCGTCTATCTCAGACCGTCTGTCTCAGACCGTCTGCCTCAGATCGTCTGTCTCATACCGTCTGTCTCAGACCCTCTGTCTCAAACCGTCTGTCTCAGACCGTCTGTCTCAGACCGCCTGTCTCAGACCGTCTGTCTCAGACCGTCTGTCTCATACCGTCTGTCTCAGACCCTCTGTCTCAAACCGTCTGTATCAGACCGTCTGTCTCAGACCGTCTATCTCGTCCCGTCTGTCTCAAACCGTCTGTATCAGACCATCTATCTCAGCACGTCGGTCTCATACCGTCTATCTCAGACCGTCTATCTCGTCCCGTCTGTCTCAGACCGTCTGTCTCAGACCGTCTGTCTCAGACCGTCTGTCTTAGACCGTCTGTCTCAGACCGTCTGTCTCACGCCGTCTGCCTCAGACCGTCCTTCTCAGACCGTCCGTCTCAGACCGTCTGTCTCAAACCGTCTGTCTCAGACCGTCTGTCTCAGACCGTATGTCTCAAACCGTCTATATCCGCCCGTCTGTCTCAGACCGTCTGTCTCAGACCGTCTGTATCAGACCGTCTGTATCAGACCATCTATCTCAGCACGTCGGCCTCATACCGTCTGTCTCAGACCGGCTGTCTCAGACTGTCTGTCTCATACCGTCTGTCTCAGACCGTCTGTCTCAGACCGTCTGTCTCAGACCGCCTGTCTCAGACCGTCTGTCTCAGACCGTCTGTCTCAGACCGTCTTTCTCAGACCGTCTGCCTCAGATCATCTGTCTCAGACCGTCTGTCTCAGACCGTCAATCTCAGACCGTCGGTCTCAGTACGTATATCTCAGATAGTCTGTCTCAGAACGTCTGTTTCAGACCGTCTGTTTCAGACCATCTATCTCAGCACGTCGGTCTCATACCGTCTGTTTCAGACCGTCTGCCTCAGATCGTCTATCTCAGACCGTCTGTCTCAGACCGTCTGTCTTAGACCGTCTGTCTCAGATCGTCTGTCTCAGGCCGTCTGTCTCAGACCGTCCTTCTCAGACCGTCTGCCTCAGACCGCATATCTCAGACCGTCTGTCTCAGACCGTCTGTCTTAGACCGTCTGTCTCAGACCGTCTGCGTCAGATCATCTGTCTCAGTCCGTCTATCTCGGCCCGCCGGTCTCAGACCGTCTGTCTCAGACCAGCTGTCTCAGTCGGTCTGTCTCAGCCCGTCTATCACAGCCCGTCTATCACAGCCCGTCTGTCTCAGACCGTCTGACTCAGACCGTCCTTCTCAGACCGTCTGTCTCAGACCGTCTGTCTCAGACCGTCTGTCTCAGACCGTCTGTCTCAGACCGTCTGTCTCAGACCGTCTGTCTCAGACCGTCTGTCCCAGACCGTCCTTCTCAGACCGTCTGCCTCAGACCGCATATCTCAGACCGTCTGTGTCAGACCGCCTGTCTCAGACCGTCTGTCTCAGACCGTCTGTCTCAGACCGTCTGTCTCAGACCGTCTGTCTCAGACCGTCTGTCTCAGACCGTCTGTCTCAGACCGTCTGTCTCAGACCGTCTGTCTCAGACCGTCTATATCTGCACGTCTGTCTCAGACCGTCTGTCTCAGACCGCCTGTCTCAAACCGTCTGTCTCAGACCGTCTGTCTCAGACCGTCTGTCTCAGAACGTCTGTCTCAGACCGTCTATCTCAGACCGTCTATCTCAGACCGTCTGTCTCAGACCGTCTGTCTCAGACCGTCTGTCTCAGACCGTCTGTCTCAGGCCGTCTGCTTAATACCGTCTGTCTCGGACCGTCTATCTCGTCCCGTCGGTCTCAGACCGTCGGTCTTAGACCAGCTGTCTCAGACCGTCTGTCTCAGACCAGCTGTCTCAGACCGTCTGTCTCAGACCGTCTGCCTCAGATCGTCTGTCTCAGACCGTCGGTCTCAGACTAGCTGTCTCAGACCGTCTGCCTCAGACCGCCTGTCTCAGACCGTCTGTCTCAGACCGTCTGTCTCATACCGTCTGTCTCAGACCCTCTGTCTCAAACCGTCTGTATCAGACCGTCTGTCTCAGACCGTCTATCTCGTCCCGTCTGTCTCAGACCGTCTGTCTCAGACCGTCTGTCTCAGACCGTCTGTCTCAGACCGTCTGTCTCAGACCGTCTGCCTTAGATCGTCTATCTCAGACCGTCTATCTCAGCCCGTCTGTTTCAGACCATCTATCTCAGCACGTCGGTCTCATACCGTCTATCTCAGACCGTCTATCTCGTCCCGTCTGTCTCAGACCGTCTGTCTCAGACCGTCTGTCTCAGACCGTCTGTCTTAGACCGTCTGTCTCAGACCGTCTGTCTCACGCCGTCTGCCTCAGACCGTCCTTCTCAGACCGTCTGTCTCAGACCGTCTGTCTCAAACCGTCTGTCTCAGACCGTCTGTCTCAGACCGTATGTCTCAAACCGTCTATATCCGCCCGTCTGTCTCAGACCGTCTGTCTCAGACCGTCTGTATCAGACCGTCTGTATCAGACCATCTATCTCAGCACGTCGGCCTCATACCGTCTGTCTCAGACCGGCTGTCTCAGACTGTCTGTCTCAGACCGTCTGTCTCAGACCGTCTGTCTCAGACCGTCTGTCTCAGACCGCCTGTCTCAGACCGTCTGTCTCAGACCGTCTGTCTCAGACCGTCTGTCTCAGACCGTCTGCCTCAGATCATCTGTCTCAGACCGTCTGTCTCAGACCGTCAATCTCAGACCGTCGGTCTCAGTACGTATATCTCAGATAGTCTGTCTCAGAACGTCTGTTTCAGACCGTCTGTTTCAGACCATCTATCTCAGCACGTCGGTCTCATACCGTCTGTTTCAGACCGTCTGCCTCAGATCGTCTATCTCAGACCGTCTGTCTCAGACCGTCTGTCTTAGACCGTCTGTCTCAGATCGTCTGTCTCAGGCCGTCTGTCTCAGACCGTCCTTCTCAGACCGTCTGCCTCAGACCGCATATCTCAGACCGTCTGTCTCAGACCGTCTGTCTTAGACCGTCTGTCTCAGACCGTCTGCGTCAGATCATCTGTCTCAGTCCGTCTATCTCGGCCCGCCGGTCTCAGACCGTCTGTCTCAGACCAGCTGTCTCAGTCGGTCTGTCTCAGCCCGTCTATCACAGCCCGTCTATCACAGCCCGTCTGTCTCAGGCCGTCTGTCTCAGACCGTCCTTCTCAGACCGTCTGTCTCAGACCGTCTGTCTCAGACCGTCTGTCTCAGACCGTCTGTCTCAGACCGTCTGTCTCAGACCGTCTGTCTCAGACCGTCCTTCTCAGACCGTCTGCCTCAGACCGCATATCTCAGACCGTCTGTGTCAGACCGCCTGTCTCAGACCGTCTGTCTCAGACCGTCTGTCTCAGACCGTCTGTCTCAGACCGTCTGTCTCAGACCGTCTGTCTCAGGCCGTCTGTCTCAGACCGTCCTTCTCAGACCGTCTGTCTCAGACCGTCTGTCTCAGACCGTCTGTCTCAGAACGTCTGTCTCAGACCGTCTATCTCAGACCGTCTATCTCAGACCGTCTGTCTCAGACCGTCTGTCTCAGACCGTCTGTCTCAGACCGTCTGTCTCAGGCCGTCTGCTTAATACCGTCTGTCTCGGACCGTCTATCTCGTCCCGTCGGTCTCAGACCGTCGGTCTTAGACCAGCTGTCTCAGACCGTCTGTCTCAGACCAGCTGTCTCAGACCGTCTGTCTCAGACCGTCTGCCTCAGATCGTCTGTCTCAGACCGTCGGTCTCAGACTAGCTGTCTCAGACCGTCTGTCTCAGACCAGCTGTCTCAGACCGTCTGTCTCAGACAGTCTGTCTTAGACCGTCTGCCTCAGATCGTCTGTCTCAGACCGTCTATCTCAGCCCGTCTGAATCAGACCATCTATCTCAGCACGCCGGCCTCATACCGTCTGTCTCCGACCGTCTGTCTCAGACTGTCTGTCTCAGACTGTCTGTCTCAGACCGCCTGTCTCAGAACGTCTGTCTCAGCCCGTCTATCTCTGCCCGTCGGCCGCAGAACGTCTGTCTCAGACCGTCTGCCTCAGATCGTCTATCTCAGACCCTCTATCTCAGACCGTCTGTCTCAGACCGTCTGTCTCAGACCGTCTGTCTCAGACCGTCTGCCTCAGATCATCTGTCTCAGACCGTCTGCCTCAGACCGTCTGTCTCAGACCGTCTGTCTCAGACCGTCTGTCTCAGACCGTCTGTCTCAGACCGTCTGTCTCAGACCGTCTGTCTCAGACCGTCTGTCTCAGACCGTCTGTCTCAGACCGTCTGTCTCAGACCGTCTGTCTCAGGCCGTCTGCTTAATACCGTCTGTCTCGGACCGTCTATCTCGTCCCGTCGGTCTCAGACCGTCGGTCTTAGACCAGCTGTCTCAGACCGTCTGTCTCAGACCAGCTGTCTCAGACCGTCTGTCTCAGACCGTCTGCCTCAGATCGTCTGTCTCAGACCGTCGGTCTCAGACTAGCTGTCTCAGACCGTCTGTCTCAGACCAGCTGTCTCAGACCGTCTGTCTCAGACAGTCTGTCTTAGACCGTCTGCCTCAGATCGTCTGTCTCAGACCGTCTATCTCAGCCCGTCTGAATCAGACCATCTATCTCAGCACGCCGGCCTCATACCGTCTGTCTCCGACCGTCTGTCTCAGACTGTCTGTCTCAGACTGTCTGTCTCAGACCGCCTGTCTCAGAACGTCTGTCTCAGCCCGTCTATCTCTGCCCGTCGGCCGCAGAACGTCTGTCTCAGACCGTCTGCCTCAGATCGTCTGTCTCAGACCGTCTGTCTCAGACCGTCTGCCTCACATCATCTGTCTCAGCCCGTCTATCTCGGCCCGCCGGTCTCAGACCGTCTGTCTCAGACCGCCTGTCTCAGACCGTCTGTCTCAGACCGTCTGCCTCAGATCATCTGTCTCAGACCGTCTGTCTCAAACCGTCAATCTCAGACCGTCGGTCTCAGTACGTATATCTCAGATAGTCTGTCTCAGACCGTCTGTCTCAGACCGTCTGTCTCAGACCGTCTGTCTCAGACCGTCTGTCTCAGACCGTCTGCCTCAGATCATCTGTCTCAGACCGTCTGCCTCAGATCGTCTATCTCAGACCGTCTATCTCAGACCGTCTGTCTCAGACCGTCTGTCTCAGACCGTCTGTCTCAGACCGTCTGCCTCAGATCATCTGTCTCAGACCGTCTGCCTCAGATCGTCTATCTCAGACCGTCTATCTCAGCCCGTCTGTTTCAGACCATCTATCTCAGCACGTCGGTCTCATACCGTCTCTCTCAGACCGTCTGTCACAGACCGTCTGTCTCAGACCGTCTGTCTCAGACCGTCTGTCTCAGACCGTCTGTCTCAGACCGTCTGTCTCAGACCGTCTGTCTCAGACCGTCTGTCTCAGACCGTCTGTCTCAGACCGTCTGTCTCAGACCGTCTGTCTCAGACCGTCTGTCTCAGACCGTCTGTCTCAGACCGTCTGTCTCAGACCGTCTGTCTCAGACCGTCTGCCTCAGATCGTCTGTCTCAGACCGTCTGTCTCAGACCGTCTGTCTCAGACCGTCTGTCTTAGACCGTCTGTCTCAGACCGTCTGCGTCAGATCATCTGTCTCAGTCCGTCTATCTCGGCCCGCCGGTCTCAGACCGTCTGTCTCAGACCAGCTGTCTCAGTCGGTCTGTCTCAGCCCGTCTATCACAGCCCGTCTATCACAGCCCGTCTGTCTCAGGCCGTCTGTCTCAGACCGTCCTTCTCAGACCGTCTGTCTCAGACCGTCTGTCTCAGACCGTCTGTCTCAGACCGTCTGTCTCAGACCGTCTGTCTCAGACCGTCTGTCTCAGACCGTCCTTCTCAGACCGTCTGTCTCAGACCGTCTGTCTCAGACCGTCTGCCTCAGATCGTCTGTCTCAGACCGTCTGTCTCAGACCGTCTGTCTCAGACCGTCTGTCTCAGACCGTCTGTCTCAGACCGTCTGTCTCAGACCGTCTGTCTCAGACCGTCTGTCTCAGACCGTCTGTCTCAGCCCGTCTATCTCTGCCCGTCGGCCGCAGAACGTCTGTCTCAGACCGTCTGCCTCAGATCGTCTGTCTCAGACCGTCTGTCTCACGCCGTCTGCCTCAGACCGTCCTTCTCAGACCGTCTGTCTCAGACCGTCTGTCTCAAACCGTCTGTCTCAGACCGTCTGTCTCAGACCGTATGTCTCAAACCGTCTATATCCGCCCGTCTGTCTCAGACCGTCTGTCTCAGACCGTCTGTATCAGACCGTCTGTATCAGACCATCTATCTCAGCACGTCGGCCTCATACCGTCTGTCTCAGACCGGCTGTCTCAGACTGTCTGTCTCAGACCGTCTGTCTCAGACCGTCTGTCTCAGACCGTCTGTCTCAGACCGCCTGTCTCAGACCGTCTGTCTCAGACCGTCTGTCTCAGACCGTCTGTCTCAGACCGTCTGCCTCAGATCATCTGTCTCAGACCGTCTGTCTCAGACCGTCAATCTCAGACCGTCGGTCTCAGTACGTATATCTCAGATAGTCTGTCTCAGAACGTCTGTTTCAGACCATCTATCTCAGCACGTCGGTCTCATACCGTCTGTTTCAGACCGTCTGCCTCAGATCGTCTATCTCAGACCGTCTGTCTCAGACCGTCTGTCTTAGACCGTCTGTCTCAGATCGTCTGTCTCAGGCCGTCTGTCTCAGACCGTCCTTCTCAGACCGTCTGCCTCAGACCGCATATCTCAGACCGTCTGTCTCAGACCGTCTGTCTTAGACCGTCTGTCTCAGACCGTCTGCGTCAGATCATCTGTCTCAGTCCGTCTATCTCGGCCCGCCGGTCTCAGACCGTCTGTCTCAGACCAGCTGTCTCAGTCGGTCTGTCTCAGCCCGTCTATCACAGCCCGTCTATCACAGCCCGTCTGTCTCAGGCCGTCTGTCTCAGACCGTCCTTCTCAGACCGTCTGTCTCAGACCGTCTGTCTCAGACCGTCTGTCTCAGACCGTCTGTCTCAGACCGTCTGTCTCAGACCGTCTGTCTCAGACCGTCCTTCTCAGACCGTCTGCCTCAGACCGCATATCTCAGACCGTCTGTGTCAGACCGCCTGTCTCAGACCGTCTGTCTCAGACCGTCTGTCTCAGACCGTCTGTCTCAGACCGTCTGTCTCAGACCGTCTGTCTCAGACCGTCTGTCTCAGACCGTCTATATCTGCACGTCTGTCTCAGACCGTCTGTCTCAGACCGCCTGTCTCAAACCGTCTGTCTCAGACCGTCTGTCTCAGACCGTCTGTCTCAGAACGTCTGTCTCAGACCGTCTATCTCAGACCGTCTATCTCAGACCGTCTGTCTCAGACCGTCTGTCTCAGACCGTCTGTCTCAGACCGTCTGTCTCAGGCCGTCTGCTTAATACCGTCTGTCTCGGACCGTCTATCTCGTCCCGTCGGTCTCAGACCGTCGGTCTTAGACCAGCTGTCTCAGACCGTCTGTCTCAGACCAGCTGTCTCAGACCGTCTGTCTCAGACCGTCTGCCTCAGATCGTCTGTCTCAGACCGTCGGTCTCAGACTAGCTGTCTCAGACCGTCTGTCTCAGACCAGCTGTCTCAGACCGTCTGTCTCAGACAGTCTGTCTTAGACCGTCTGCCTCAGATCGTCTGTCTCAGACCGTCTATCTCAGCCCGTCTGAATCAGACCATCTATCTCAGCACGCCGGCCTCATACCGTCTGTCTCCGACCGTCTGTCTCAGACTGTCTGTCTCAGACTGTCTGTCTCAGACCGCCTGTCTCAGAACGTCTGTCTCAGCCCGTCTATCTCTGCCCGTCGGCCGCAGAACGTCTGTCTCAGACCGTCTGCCTCAGATCGTCTGTCTCAGACCGTCTGTCTCAGACCGTCTGCCTCACATCATCTGTCTCAGCCCGTCTATCTCGGCCCGCCGGTCTCAGACCGTCTGTCTCAGACCGCCTGTCTCAGACCGTCTGTCTCAGACCGTCTGCCTCAGATCATCTGTCTCAGACCGTCTGTCTCAAACCGTCAATCTCAGACCGTCGGTCTCAGTACGTATATCTCAGATAGTCTGTCTCAGACCGTCTGTCTCAGACCGTCTGTCTCAGACCGTCTGTCTCAGACCGTCTGTCTCAGACCGTCTGTCTCAGACCGTCTGTCTCAGACCGTCTGTCTCAGACCGTCTGTCTCAGACCGTCTGCCTCAGATCATCTGTCTCAGACCGTCTGCCTCAGATCGTCTATCTCAGACCGTCTATCTCAGACCGTCTGTCTCAGACCGTCTGTCTCAGACCGTCTGTCTCAGACCGTCTGCCTCAGATCGTCTGTCTCAGGCCGTCTGTCTCAGACCGTCCTTCTCAGACCGTCTGCCTCAGACCGCATATCTCAGACCGTCTGTCTCAGACCGTCTGTCTTAGACCGTCTGTCTCAGACCGTCTGCGTCAGATCATCTGTCTCAGTCCGTCTATCTCGGCCCGCCGGTCTCAGACCGTCTGTCTCAGACCAGCTGTCTCAGTCGGTCTGTCTCAGCCCGTCTATCACAGCCCGTCTATCACAGCCCGTCTGTCTCAGGCCGTCTGTCTCAGACCGTCCTTCTCAGACCGTCTGTCTCAGACCGTCTGTCTCAGACCGTCTGTCTCAGACCGTCTGTCTCAGACCGTCTGTCTCAGACCGTCTGTCTCAGACCGTCCTTCTCAGACCGTCTGCCTCAGACCGCATATCTCAGACCGTCTGTGTCAGACCGCCTGTCTCAGACCGTCTGTCTCAGACCGTCTGTCTCAGACCGTCTGTCTCAGACCGTCTGTCTCAGACCGTCTGTCTCAGGCCGTCTGTCTCAGACCGTCCTTCTCAGACCGTCTGTCTCAGACCGTCTGTCTCAGACCGTCTGTCTCAGAACGTCTGTCTCAGACCGTCTATCTCAGACCGTCTATCTCAGACCGTCTGTCTCAGACCGTCTGTCTCAGACCGTCTGTCTCAGACCGTCTGTCTCAGGCCGTCTGCTTAATACCGTCTGTCTCGGACCGTCTATCTCGTCCCGTCGGTCTCAGACCGTCGGTCTTAGACCAGCTGTCTCAGACCGTCTGTCTCAGACCAGCTGTCTCAGACCGTCTGTCTCAGACCGTCTGCCTCAGATCGTCTGTCTCAGACCGTCGGTCTCAGACTAGCTGTCTCAGACCGTCTGTCTCAGACCAGCTGTCTCAGACCGTCTGTCTCAGACAGTCTGTCTTAGACCGTCTGCCTCAGATCGTCTGTCTCAGACCGTCTATCTCAGCCCGTCTGAATCAGACCATCTATCTCAGCACGCCGGCCTCATACCGTCTGTCTCCGACCGTCTGTCTCAGACTGTCTGTCTCAGACTGTCTGTCTCAGACCGCCTGTCTCAGAACGTCTGTCTCAGCCCGTCTATCTCTGCCCGTCGGCCGCAGAACGTCTGTCTCAGACCGTCTGCCTCAGATCGTCTGTCTCAGACCGTCTGTCTCAGACCGTCTGCCTCACATCATCTGTCTCAGCCCGTCTATCTCGGCCCGCCGGTCTCAGACCGTCTGTCTCAGACCGCCTGTCTCAGACCGTCTGTCTCAGACCGTCTGCCTCAGATCATCTGTCTCAGACCGTCTGTCTCAGACCGTCAATCTCAGACCGTCGGTCTCAGTACGTATATCTCAGATAGTCTGTCTCAGACCGTATGTCTCAGACCGTCTGTCTCAGACCGTCTGTCTCAGACCGTCTGTCTCAGACCGTCTGTCTCAGACCGTCTGTCTCAGACCGTCTGTCTCAGACCGTCTGTCTCAGACCGTCTGTCTCAGACCGTCTGCCTCAGATCGTCTGTCTCAGACCGTCTGCCTCAGATCGTCTATCTCAGACCGTCTATCTCAGACCGTCTGTCTCAGACCGTCTGTCTCAGACCGTCTGTCTCAGACCGTCTGCCTCAGATCATCTGTCTCAGACCGTCTGCCTCAGACCGTCTGTCTCAGACCGTCTGTCTCAGACCGTCTGTCTCAGACCGTCTGTCTCAGACCGTCTGTCTCAGACCGTCTGTCTCAGACCGTCTGTCTCAGACCGTCTGTCTCAGACCGTCTGTCTCAGGCCGTCTGCTTAATACCGTCTGTCTCGGACCGTCTATCTCGTCCCGTCGGTCTCAGACCGTCGGTCTTAGACCAGCTGTCTCAGACCGTCTGTCTCAGACCAGCTGTCTCAGACCGTCTGTCTCAGACCGTCTGCCTCAGATCGTCTGTCTCAGACCGTCGGTCTCAGACTAGCTGTCTCAGACCGTCTGTCTCAGACCAGCTGTCTCAGACCGTCTGTCTCAGACAGTCTGTCTTAGACCGTCTGCCTCAGATCGTCTGTCTCAGACCGTCTATCTCAGCCCGTCTGAATCAGACCATCTATCTCAGCACGCCGGCCTCATACCGTCTGTCTCCGACCGTCTGTCTCAGACTGTCTGTCTCAGACTGTCTGTCTCAGACCGCCTGTCTCAGAACGTCTGTCTCAGCCCGTCTATCTCTGCCCGTCGGCCGCAGAACGTCTGTCTCAGACCGTCTGCCTCAGATCGTCTGTCTCAGACCGTCTGTCTCAGACCGTCTGCCTCACATCATCTGTCTCAGCCCGTCTATCTCGGCCCGCCGGTCTCAGACCGTCTGTCTCAGACCGCCTGTCTCAGACCGTCTGTCTCAGACCGTCTGCCTCAGATCATCTGTCTCAGACCGTCTGTCTCAAACCGTCAATCTCAGACCGTCGGTCTCAGTACGTATATCTCAGATAGTCTGTCTCAGACCGTCTGTCTCAGACCGTCTGTCTCAGACCGTCTGTCTCAGACCGTCTGTCTCAGACCGTCTGTCTCAGACCGTCTGCCTCAGATCATCTGTCTCAGACCGTCTGCCTCAGATCGTCTATCTCAGACCGTCTATCTCAGACCGTCTGTCTCAGACCGTCTGTCTCAGACCGTCTGTCTCAGACCGTCTGCCTCAGATCATCTGTCTCAGACCGTCTGCCTCAGATCGTCTATCTCAGACCGTCTATCTCAGCCCGTCTGTTTCAGACCATCTATCTCAGCACGTCGGTCTCATACCGTCTCTCTCAGACCGTCTGTCACAGACCGTCTGTCTCAGACCGTCTGTCTCAGACCGTCTGTCTCAGACCGTCTGTCTCAGACCGTCTGTCTCAGACCGTCTGTCTCAGACCGTCTGTCTCAGACCGTCTGTCTCAGACCGTCTGTCTCAGACCGTCTGTCTCAGACCGTCTGTCTCAGACCGTCTGTCTCAGACCGTCTGTCTCAGACCGTCTGTCTCAGACCGTCTGCCTCAGATCGTCTGTCTCAGACCGTCTGTCTCAGACCGTCTGTCTCAGACCGTCTGTCTCAGACCGTCTGTCTCAGACCGTCTGTCTCAGACCGTCTGTCTCAGACCGTCTGTCTCAGCCCGTCTATCTCTGCCCGTCGGCCGCAGAACGTCTGTCTCAGACCGTCTGCCTCAGATCGTCTGTCTCAGACCGTCTGTCTCACGCCGTCTGCCTCAGACCGTCCTTCTCAGACCGTCTGTCTCAGACCGTCTGTCTCAAACCGTCTGTCTCAGACCGTCTGTCTCAGACCGTATGTCTCAAACCGTCTATATCCGCCCGTCTGTCTCAGACCGTCTGTCTCAGACCGTCTGTATCAGACCGTCTGTATCAGACCATCTATCTCAGCACGTCGGCCTCATACCGTCTGTCTCAGACCGGCTGTCTCAGACTGTCTGTCTCAGACCGTCTGTCTCAGACCGTCTGTCTCAGACCGTCTGTCTCAGACCGCCTGTCTCAGACCGTCTGTCTCAGACCGTCTGTCTCAGACCGTCTGTCTCAGACCGTCTGTCTCAGACCGTCTGCCTCAGATCATCTGTCTCAGACCGTCTGTCTCAGACCGTCAATCTCAGACCGTCGGTCTCAGTACGTATATCTCAGATAGTCTGTCTCAGAACGTCTGTTTCAGACCATCTATCTCAGCACGTCGGTCTCATACCGTCTGTTTCAGACCGTCTGCCTCAGATCGTCTATCTCAGACCGTCTGTCTCAGACCGTCTGTCTTAGACCGTCTGTCTCAGATCGTCTGTCTCAGGCCGTCTGTCTCAGACCGTCCTTCTCAGACCGTCTGCCTCAGACCGCATATCTCAGACCGTCTGTCTCAGACCGTCTGTCTTAGACCGTCTGTCTCAGACCGTCTGCGTCAGATCATCTGTCTCAGTCCGTCTATCTCGGCCCGCCGGTCTCAGACCGTCTGTCTCAGACCAGCTGTCTCAGTCGGTCTGTCTCAGCCCGTCTATCACAGCCCGTCTATCACAGCCCGTCTGTCTCAGGCCGTCTGTCTCAGACCGTCCTTCTCAGACCGTCTGTCTCAGACCGTCTGTCTCAGACCGTCTGTCTCAGACCGTCTGTCTCAGACCGTCTGTCTCAGACCGTCTGTCTCAGACCGTCCTTCTCAGACCGTCTGCCTCAGACCGCATATCTCAGACCGTCTGTGTCAGACCGCCTGTCTCAGACCGTCTGTCTCAGACCGTCTGTCTCAGACCGTCTGTCTCAGACCGTCTGTCTCAGACCGTCTGTCTCAGACCGTCTGTCTCAGACCGTCTGTCTCAGACCGTCTATATCTGCACGTCTGTCTCAGACCGTCTGTCTCAGACCGCCTGTCTCAAACCGTCTGTCTCAGACCGTCTGTCTCAGACCGTCTGTCTCAGAACGTCTGTCTCAGACCGTCTATCTCAGACCGTCTATCTCAGACCGTCTGTCTCAGACCGTCTGTCTCAGACCGTCTGTCTCAGACCGTCTGTCTCAGGCCGTCTGCTTAATACCGTCTGTCTCGGACCGTCTATCTCGTCCCGTCGGTCTCAGACCGTCGGTCTTAGACCAGCTGTCTCAGACCGTCTGTCTCAGACCAGCTGTCTCAGACCGTCTGTCTCAGACCGCCTGTCTCAGAACGTCTGTCTCAGCCCGTCTATCTCTGCCCGTCGGCCGCAGAACGTCTGTCTCAGACCGTCTGCCTCAGATCGTCTGTCTCAGACCGTCTGTCTCAGACCGTCTGCCTCACATCATCTGTCTCAGCCCGTCTATCTCGGCCCGCCGGTCTCAGACCGTCTGTCTCAGACCGCCTGTCTCAGACCGTCTGTCTCAGACCGTCTGCCTCAGATCATCTGTCTCAGACCGTCTGTCTCAAACCGTCAATCTCAGACCGTCGGTCTCAGTACGTATATCTCAGATAGTCTGTCTCAGACCGTCTGTCTCAGACCGTCTGTCTCAGACCGTCTGTCTCAGACCGTCTGTCTCAGACCGTCTGTCTCAGACCGTCTGTCTCAGACCGTCTGTCTCAGACCGTCTGTCTCAGACCGTCTGCCTCAGATCATCTGTCTCAGACCGTCTGCCTCAGATCGTCTATCTCAGACCGTCTATCTCAGACCGTCTGTCTCAGACCGTCTGTCTCAGACCGTCTGTCTCAGACCGTCTGCCTCAGATCATCTGTCTCAGACCGTCTGCCTCAGATCGTCTATCTCAGACCGTCTATCTCAGCCCGTCTGTTTCAGACCATCTATCTCAGCACGTCGGTCTCATACCGTCTCTCTCAGACCGTCTGTCACAGACCGTCTGTCTCAGACCGTCTGTCTCAGACCGTCTGTCTCAGACCGTCTGTCTCAGACCGTCTGTCTCAGACCGTCTGTCTCAGACCGTCTGTCTCAGACCGTCTGTCTCAGACCGTCTGTCTCAGACCGTCTGTCTCAGACCGTCTGTCTCAGACCGTCTGTCTCAGACCGTCTGTCTCAGACCGTCTGTCTCAGACCGTCTGTCTCAGACCGTCTGTCTCAGACCGTCTGCCTCAGATCGTCTGTCTCAGACCGTCTGTCTCAGACCGTCTGTCTCAGACCGTCTGTCTCAGACCGTCTGTCTCAGACCGTCTGTCTCAGACCGTCTGTCTCAGACCGTCTGTCTCAGCCCGTCTATCTCTGCCCGTCGGCCGCAGAACGTCTGTCTCAGACCGTCTGCCTCAGATCGTCTGTCTCAGACCGTCTGTCTCACGCCGTCTGCCTCAGACCGTCCTTCTCAGACCGTCTGTCTCAGACCGTCTGTCTCAAACCGTCTGTCTCAGACCGTCTGTCTCAGACCGTATGTCTCAAACCGTCTATATCCGCCCGTCTGTCTCAGACCGTCTGTCTCAGACCGTCTGTATCAGACCGTCTGTATCAGACCATCTATCTCAGCACGTCGGCCTCATACCGTCTGTCTCAGACCGGCTGTCTCAGACTGTCTGTCTCAGACCGTCTGTCTCAGACCGTCTGTCTCAGACCGTCTGTCTCAGACCGCCTGTCTCAGACCGTCTGTCTCAGACCGTCTGTCTCAGACCGTCTGTCTCAGACCGTCTGCCTCAGATCATCTGTCTCAGACCGTCTGTCTCAGACCGTCAATCTCAGACCGTCGGTCTCAGTACGTATATCTCAGATAGTCTGTCTCAGAACGTCTGTTTCAGACCGTCTGTTTCAGACCATCTATCTCAGCACGTCGGTCTCATACCGTCTGTTTCAGACCGTCTGCCTCAGATCGTCTATCTCAGACCGTCTGTCTCAGACCGTCTGTCTTAGACCGTCTGTCTCAGATCGTCTGTCTCAGGCCGTCTGTCTCAGACCGTCCTTCTCAGACCGTCTGCCTCAGACCGCATATCTCAGACCGTCTGTCTCAGACCGTCTGTCTTAGACCGTCTGTCTCAGACCGTCTGCGTCAGATCATCTGTCTCAGTCCGTCTATCTCGGCCCGCCGGTCTCAGACCGTCTGTCTCAGACCAGCTGTCTCAGTCGGTCTGTCTCAGCCCGTCTATCACAGCCCGTCTATCACAGCCCGTCTGTCTCAGGCCGTCTGTCTCAGACCGTCCTTCTCAGACCGTCTGTCTCAGACCGTCTGTCTCAGACCGTCTGTCTCAGACCGTCTGTCTCAGACCGTCCTTCTCAGACCGTCTGCCTCAGACCGCATATCTCAGACCGTCTGTGTCAGACCGCCTGTCTCAGACCGTCTGTCTCAGACCGTCTGTCTCAGACCGTCTGTCTCAGACCGTCTGTCTCAGACCGTCTGTCTCAGACCGTCTGTCTCAGACCGTCTATATCTGCACGTCTGTCTCAGACCGTCTGTCTCAGACCGCCTGTCTCAAACCGTCTGTCTCAGACCGTCTGTCTCAGACCGTCTGTCTCAGAACGTCTGTCTCAGACCGTCTATCTCAGACCGTCTATCTCAGACCGTCTGTCTCAGACCGTCTGTCTCAGACCGTCTGTCTCAGACCGTCTGTCTCAGGCCGTCTGCTTAATACCGTCTGTCTCGGACCGTCTATCTCGTCCCGTCGGTCTCAGACCGTCGGTCTTAGACCAGCTGTCTCAGACCGTCTGTCTCAGACCAGCTGTCTCAGACCGTCTGTCTCAGACCGTCTGCCTCAGATCGTCTGTCTCAGACCGTCGGTCTCAGACTAGCTGTCTCAGACCGTCTGTCTCAGACCAGCTGTCTCAGACCGTCTGTCTCAGACCGTCTGTCTCAGACCGTCTGTCTCAGACCGTCTGTCTCAGACCGTCTGTCTCAGACCGTCTGTCTCAGACCGTCTGTCTCAGGCCGTCTGCTTAATACCGTCTGTCTCGGACCGTCTATCTCGTCCCGTCGGTCTCAGACCGTCGGTCTTAGACCAGCTGTCTCAGACCGTCTGTCTCAGACCAGCTGTCTCAGACCGTCTGTCTCAGACCGTCTGCCTCAGATCGTCTGTCTCAGACCGTCGGTCTCAGACTAGCTGTCTCAGACCGTCTGTCTCAGACCAGCTGTCTCAGACCGTCTGTCTCAGACCGTCTGCCTCAGATCGTCTGTCTCAGACCGTCGGTCTCAGACTAGCTGTCTCAGACCGTCTGTCTCAGACCAGCTGTCTCAGACCGTCTGTCTCAGACAGTCTGTCTTAGACCGTCTGCCTCAGATCGTCTGTCTCAGACCGTCTATCTCAGCCCGTCTGAATCAGACCATCTATCTCAGCACGCCGGCCTCATACCGACTGTCTCCGACCGTCTGTCTCAGACTGTCTGTCTCAGACTGTCTGTCTCAGACCGCCTGTCTCAGAACGTCTGTCTCAGCCCGTCTATCTCTGCCCGTCGGCCGCAGAACGTCTGTCTCAGACCGTCTGCCTCAGATCGTCTGTCTCAGACCGTCTGTCTCAGACCGTCTGCCTCACATCATCTGTCTCAGCCCGTCTATCTCGGCCCGCCGGTCTCAGACCGTCTGTCTCAGACCGCCTGTCTCAGACCGTCTGTCTCAGACCGTCTGCCTCAGATCATCTGTCTCAGACCGTCTGTCTCAGACCGTCAATCTCAGACCGTCGGTCTCAGTACGTATATCTCAGATAGTCTGTCTCAGACCGTCTGTCTCAGACCGTCTGTCTCAGACCGTCTGTCTCAGACCGTCTGTCTCAGACCGTCTGTCTCAGACCGTCTGTCTCAGACCGTCTGTCTCAGACCGTCTGCCTCAGACCGTCTGTCTCAGACCGTCTGCCTCAGATCGTCTATCTCAGACCGTCTATCTCAGACCGTCTGTCTCAGACCGTCTGTCTCAGACCGTCTGTCTCAGACCGTCTGTCTCAGACCGTCTGTCTCAGACCGTCTGTCTCAGACCGTCTGTCTCAGACCGTCTGCCTCAGATCGTCTGTCTCAGACCGTCTGTCTCAGACCGTCTGTCTCAGACCGTCTGTCTCAGACCGTCTGTCTCAGACCGTCTGTCTCAGACCGTCTGTCTCAGACCGTCTGTCTCAGACCGTCTGTCTCAGACCGTCTGTCTCAGACCGTCTGTCTCAGACCGTCTGTCTCAGCCCGTCTATCTCTGCCCGTCGGCCGCAGAACGTCTGTCTCAGACCGTCTGCCTCAGATCGTCTGTCTCAGACCGTCTGTCTCAGACCGTCTGCCTCACATCATCTGTCTCAGCCCGTCTATCTCGGCCCGCCGGTCTCAGACCGTCTGTCTCAGACCGCCTGTCTCAGACCGTCTGTCTCAGACCGTCTGCCTCAGATCATCTGTCTCAGACCGTCTGTCTCAGACCGTCAATCTCAGACCGTCGGTCTCAGTACGTATATCTCAGATAGTCTGTCTCAGACCGTCTGTCTCAGACCGTCTGTCTCAGACCGTCTGTCTCAGACCGTCTGTCTCAGACCGTCTGTCTCAGACCGTCTGTCTCAGACCGTCTGTCTCAGACCGTCTGCCTCAGATCATCTGTCTCAGACCGTCTGCCTCAGATCGTCTATCTCAGACCGTCTATCTCAGACCGTCTGTCTCAGACCGTCTGTCTCAGACCGTCTGTCTCAGACCGTCTGTCTCAGACCGTCTGTCTCAGACCGTCTGTCTCAGACCGTCTGTCTCAGACCGTCTGTCTCAGACCGTCTGTCTCAGACCGTCTGTCTCAGACCGTCTGTCTCAGACCGTCTGTCTCAGACCGTCTGTCTCAGGCCGTCTGTTTAATACCGTCTGTCTCAGACCGTCTATCTCGTCCCGTCGGTCTCAGACCGTCGGTGTTAGACCAGCTGTCTCAGACCGTCGGTGTTAGACCAGCTGTCTCAGACCGTCTGTCTCAGACCAGCTGTCTCAGACCGTCTGTCTCAGACCGTCTGTCTCAGACCGTCTATCTCAGACCAGCTGTCTCAGACCGTCTGTCTCAGACCGTCTGCCTCAGATCGTCTGTCTCAGACCGTCTGCCTCAGATCGTCTGTCTCAGACCGTCTATCTCAGCCCGTCTGAATTAGACCATCTATCTCAGCACGTCGGCCTCATACCGTCTGTCTCCGACCGTCTGTCTCAGACTGTCTGTCTCAGACCGTCTGTCTCAGACCGTCGGTCTCAGGCCGTCTGTCTCAGACCGTCTACCTCAGACCGCATATCTCAGACCGTCTGTGTCAGACCGTCTGCCTCAGATCGTCTGTGTCAGACCGTCTGTCTCGGACCGTCTGTCTCACACCGTCTCTCTCAGACCGTCTGCCTCAGATCGTCTGTGTCAGACCGTCTGTCTCGGACCGTCTGTCTCACACCGTCTGTCTCAGACCGTCTGTCTGAGACCGTCTGTCTCAGACCGTCTGTCTCAGACCGTCTGTCTCGACCGTCTGTCTCAGACCGTCTGTCTCAGACCGTCTGTCTCAGACCGTCTGCCTCAGACCGTCTGTCTCAGGCCGTCTGTCTCAGACCGTCTGCCTCAGACCGCATATCTCAGACCGTCTGTCTCAGACCGTCGGTCTCATACCGTCTGTCTCAGACCGTCTATCTCGTCCCGTCTGTCTCAGACCGTCTGTCTCAGACCGTCTGTCTCAGACCGTCTGTCTCAGACCGTCTGTCTCAGACCGTCTGTCTCAGACCGTCTGTCTCAGACCGTCTGTCTCAGACCGTCTGTCTCAGACCGTCTGTCTCAGACCGTCTGTCTCAGACCGTCTGTCTCAGACCGTCTGTCTCAGGCCGTCTGTCTCAGACCGTCCTTCTCAGACCGTCTGCCTCAGACCGCATATCTCATACCGTCTGTCTCAGACCGTCTGTCTCAGACCGTCTGTCTCAGACCGTCTGCCTCAGATCATCTGTCTCAGTCCGTCTATCTCGGCCCGCCGGTCTCAGACCGTCTGTCTCAGACCGTCCTTCTCAGACCGTCTGCCTCAGACCGCATATCTCAGACCGTCTGTGTCAGACCGCCTGTCTCAGACCGCATATCTCAGACCGTCTGTCTCAGACCGTCGGTCTCATACCGTCTGTCTCAGACCGTCTATCTCGTCCCGTCTGTCTCAGACCGTCTGTCTCAGATCGTCTATCTCAGACCGTCTGTCTCAGACCGTCTGCCTCAGATCGTCTGTCTCATACCGTCTGTCTCAGACCCTCTGTCTCAAGCCGTCTGTCTCAGACCGTCTGTCTCAGACCGCCTGTCTCAGACCGTCTGTCTCAGACCGTCTGTCTCATACCGTCTGTCTCAGACCCTCTGTCTCAAACCGTCTGTATCAGACCGTCTGTCTCAGACCGTCTATCTCGTCCCGTCTGTCTCAGACCGTCTGTCTCAGACCGTCTGTCTCAGACCGTCTGTCTCAGACCGTCTGCCTTAGATCGTCTATCTCAGACCGTCTATCTCAGCCCGTCTGTTTCAGACCATCTATCTCAGCACGTCGGTCTCATACCGTCTATCTCAGACCGTCTATCTCGTCCCGTCTGTCTCAGACCGTCTGTCTCAGACCGTCTGCCTCAGATCGTCTGTCTCATACCGTCTGTCTCAGACCCTCTGTCTCAAGCCGTCTGTCTCAGACCGTCTGTCTCAGACCGCCTGTCTCAGACCGTCTGTCTCAGACCGTCTGTCTCATACCGTCTGTCTCAGACCCTCTGTCTCAAACCGTCTGTATCAGACCGTCTGTCTCAGACCGTCTATCTCGTCCCGTCTGTCTCAGACCGTCTGTCTCAGACCGTCTGTCTCAGACCGTCTGTCTCAGACCGTCTGTCTCAGACCGTCTGCCTTAGATCGTCTATCTCAGACCGTCTATCTCAGCCCGTCTGTTTCAGACCATCTATCTCAGCACGTCGGTCTCATACCGTCTATCTCAGACCGTCTATCTCGTCCCGTCTGTCTCAGACCGTCTGTCTCAGACCGTCTGTCTCAGACCGTCTGTCTTAGACCGTCTGTCTCAGACCGTCTGTCTCACGCCGTCTGCCTCAGACCGTCCTTCTCAGACCGTCTGTCTCAGACCGTCTGTCTCAGACTGTCTGTCTCAGACCGTCTGTCTCAGACCGTCTGTCTCAGACCGTCTGTCTCAGACCGCCTGTCTCAGACCGTCTGTCTCAGACCGTCTGTCTCAGACCGTCTGTCTCAGACCGTCTGCCTCAGATCATCTGTCTCAGACCGTCTGTCTCAGACCGTCAATCTCAGACCGTCGTTCTCAGTACGTATATCTCAGATAGTCTGTCTCAGAACGTCTGTTTCAGACCGTCTGTTTCAGACCATCTATCTCAGCACGTCGGTCTCATACCGTCTGTTTCAGACCGTCTGCCTCAGATCGTCTATCTCAGACCGTCTGTCTCAGACCGTCTGTCTTAGACCGTCTGTCTCAGATCGTCTGTCTCAGGCCGTCTGTCTCAGACCGTCCTTCTCAGACCGTCTGCCTCAGACCGCATATCTCAGACCGTCTGTCTCAGACCGTCTGTCTTAGACCGTCTGTCTCAGACCGTCTGCCTCAGATCATCTGTCTCAGTCCGTCTATCTCGGCCCGCCGGTCTCAGACCGTCTGTCTCAGACCAGCTGTCTCAGTCGGTCTGTCTCAGCCCGTCTATCACAGCCCGTCTATCACAGCCCGTCTGTCTCAGGCCGTCTGTCTCAGACCGTCCTTCTCAGACCGTCTGTCTCAGACCGTCTGTCTCAGACCGTCTGTCTCAGACCGTCTGTCTCAGACCGTCTGTCTCAGACCGTCTGCCTCAGATCGTCTGTCTCAGACCGTCTGTCTCAGACCGTCTGTCTCAGACCGTCTGTCTCAGACCGTCTGTCTCAGACCGTCTGTCTCAGACCGTCTGTCTCAGACCGTCTGTCTCAGACCGTCTGTCTCAGACCGTCTGTCTCAGACCGTCTGTCTCAGCCCGTCTATCTCTGCCCGTCGGCCGCAGAACGTCTGTCTCAGACCGTCTGCCTCAGATCGTCTGTCTCAGACCGTCTGTCTCAGACCGTCTGCCTCACATCATCTGTCTCAGCCCGTCTATCTCGGCCCGCCGGTCTCAGACCGTCTGTCTCAGACCGCCTGTCTCAGACCGTCTGTCTCAGACCGTCTGCCTCAGATCATCTGTCTCAGACCGTCTGTCTCAGACCGTCAATCTCAGACCGTCGGTCTCAGTACGTATATCTCAGATAGTCTGTCTCAGACCGTCTGTCTCAGACCGTCTGTCTCAGACCGTCTGTCTCAGACCGTCTGTCTCAGACCGTCTGTCTCAGACCGTCTGTCTCAGACCGTCTGTCTCAGACCGTCTGTCTCAGACCGTCTGCCTCAGACCGTCTGTCTCAGACCGTCTGCCTCAGATCGTCTATCTCAGACCGTCTATCTCAGACCGTCTGTCTCAGACCGTCTGTCTCAGACCGTCTGTCTCAGACCGTCTGTCTCAGACCGTCTGTCTCAGACCGTCTGTCTCAGACCGTCTGTCTCAGACCGTCTGCCTCAGATCGTCTGTCTCAGACCGTCTGTCTCAGACCGTCTGTCTCAGACCGTCTGTCTCAGACCGTCTGTCTCAGACCGTCTGTCTCAGACCGTCTGTCTCAGACCGTCTGTCTCAGACCGTCTGTCTCAGACCGTCTGTCTCAGACCGTCTGTCTCAGACCGTCTGTCTCAGACCGTCTGTCTCAGACCGTCTGTCTCAGCCCGTCTATCTCTGCCCGTCGGCCGCAGAACGTCTGTCTCAGACCGTCTGCCTCAGATCGTCTGTCTCAGACCGTCTGTCTCAGACCGTCTGCCTCACATCATCTGTCTCAGCCCGTCTATCTCGGCCCGCCGGTCTCAGACCGTCTGTCTCAGACCGCCTGTCTCAGACCGTCTGTCTCAGACCGTCTGCCTCAGATCATCTGTCTCAGACCGTCTGTCTCAGACCGTCAATCTCAGACCGTCGGTCTCAGTACGTATATCTCAGATAGTCTGTCTCAGACCGTCTGTCTCAGACCGTCTGTCTCAGACCGTCTGTCTCAGACCGTCTGTCTCAGACCGTCTGTCTCAGACCGTCTGTCTCAGACCGTCTGTCTCAGACCGTCTGTCTCAGACCGTCTGCCTCAGATCATCTGTCTCAGACCGTCTGCCTCAGATCGTCTATCTCAGACCGTCTATCTCAGACCGTCTGTCTCAGACCGTCTGTCTCAGACCGTCTGTCTCAGACCGTCTGTCTCAGACCGTCTGTCTCAGACCGTCTGTCTCAGACCGTCTGTCTCAGGCCGTCTGTTTAATACCGTCTGTCTCAGACCGTCTATCTCGTCCCGTCGGTCTCAGACCGTCGGTGTTAGACCAGCTGTCTCAGACCGTCGGTGTTAGACCAGCTGTCTCAGACCGTCTGTCTCAGACCAGCTGTCTCAGACCGTCTGTCTCAGACCGTCTGTCTCAGACCGTCTATCTCAGACCAGCTGTCTCAGACCGTCTGTCTCAGTTCGTCTGCCTCAGATCGTCTGTCTCAGACCGTCTGCCTCAGATCGTCTGTCTCAGACCGTCTATCTCAGCCCGTCTGAATTAGACCATCTATCTCAGCACGTCGGCCTCATACCGTCTGTCTCCGACCGTCTGTCTCAGACTGTCTGTCTCAGACCGTCTGTCTCAGACCGTCGGTCTCAGGCCGTCTGTCTCAGACCGTCTACCTCAGACCGCATATCTCAGACCGTCTGTGTCAGACCGTCTGCCTCAGATCGTCTGTGTCAGACCGTCTGTCTCGGACCGTCTGTCTCACACCGTCTCTCTCAGACCGTCTGCCTCAGATCGTCTGTGTCAGACCGTCTGTCTCGGACCGTCTGTCTCACACCGTCTGTCTCAGACCGTCTGTCTGAGACCGTCTGTCTCAGACCGTCTGTCTCAGACCGTCTGTCTCGACCGTCTGTCTCAGACCGTCTGTCTCAGACCGTCTGTCTCAGACCGTCTGTCTCAGACCGTCTGTCTCAGGCCGTCTGTCTCAGACCGTCTGCCTCAGACCGCATATCTCAGACCGTCTGTCTCAGACCGTCGGTCTCATACCGTCTGTCTCAGACCGTCTATCTCGTCCCGTCTGTCTCAGACCGTCTGTCTCAGACCGTCTGTCTCAGACCGTCTGTCTCAGACCGTCTGTCTCAGACCGTCTGTCTCAGACCGTCTGTCTCAGACCGTCTGTCTCAGACCGTCTGTCTCAGACCGTCTGTCTCAGACCGTCTGTCTCAGACCGTCTGTCTCAGGCCGTCTGTCTCAGACCGTCCTTCTCAGACCGTCTGCCTCAGACCGCATATCTCATACCGTCTGTCTCAGACCGTCTGTCTCAGACCGTCTGTCTCAGACCGTCTGCCTCAGATCATCTGTCTCAGTCCGTCTATCTCGGCCCGCCGGTCTCAGACCGTCTGTCTCAGACCGTCCTTCTCAGACCGTCTGCCTCAGACCGCATATCTCAGACCGTCTGTGTCAGACCGCCTGTCTCAGACCGCATATCTCAGACCGTCTGTCTCAGACCGTCGGTCTCATACCGTCTGTCTCAGACCGTCTATCTCGTCCCGTCTGTCTCAGACCGTCTGTCTCAGATCGTCTATCTCAGACCGTCTGTCTCAGACCGTCTGCCTCAGATCGTCTGTCTCATACCGTCTGTCTCAGACCCTCTGTCTCAAGCCGTCTGTCTCAGACCGTCTGTCTCAGACCGCCTGTCTCAGACCGTCTGTCTCAGACCGTCTGTCTCATACCGTCTGTCTCAGACCCTCTGTCTCAAACCGTCTGTATCAGACCGTCTGTCTCAGACCGTCTATCTCGTCCCGTCTGTCTCAGACCGTCTGTCTCAGACCGTCTGTCTCAGACCGTCTGTCTCAGACCGTCTGTCTCAGACCGTCTGCCTTAGATCGTCTATCTCAGACCGTCTATCTCAGCCCGTCTGTTTCAGACCATCTATCTCAGCACGTCGGTCTCATACCGTGTATCTCAGACCGTCTATCTCGTCCCGTCTGTCTCAGACCGTCTGTCTCAGACCGTCTGCCTCAGATCGTCTGTCTCATACCGTCTGTCTCAGACCCTCTGTCTCAAGCCGTCTGTCTCAGACCGTCTGTCTCAGACCGCCTGTCTCAGACCGTCTGTCTCAGACCGTCTGTCTCATACCGTCTGTCTCAGACCCTCTGTCTCAAACCGTCTGTATCAGACCGTCTGTCTCAGACCGTCTATCTCGTCCCGTCTGTCTCAGACCGTCTGTCTCAGACCGTCTGTCTCAGACCGTCTGTCTCAGACCGTCTGTCTCAGACCGTCTGCCTTAGATCGTCTATCTCAGACCGTCTATCTCAGCCCGTCTGTTTCAGACCATCTATCTCAGCACGTCGGTCTCATACCGTCTATCTCAGACCGTCTATCTCGTCCCGTCTGTCTCAGACCGTCTGTCTCAGACCGTCTGTCTCAGACCGTCTGTCTTAGACCGTCTGTCTCAGACCGTCTGTCTCACGCCGTCTGCCTCAGACCGTCCTTCTCAGACCGTCTGTCTCAGACCGTCTGTCTCAGACCGTCTGTCTCAGACCGTCTGTCTCAGACCGTCTGTCTCAGACCGTCTGTCTCAGACCGTCTGTCTCAGACCGTCTGTCTCAGACCGTCTGTCTCAGACCGTCTGTCTCAGACCGTCTGTCTCAGCCCGTCTATCTCTGCCCGTCGGCCGCAGAACGTCTGTCTCAGACCGTCTGCCTCAGATCGTCTGTCTCAGACCGTCTGTCTCAGACCGTCTGCCTCACATCATCTGTCTCAGCCCGTCTATCTCGGCCCGCCGGTCTCAGACCGTCTGTCTCAGACCGCCTGTCTCAGACCGTCTGTCTCAGACCGTCTGCCTCAGATCATCTGTCTCAGACCGTCTGTCTCAGACCGTCAATCTCAGACCGTCGGTCTCAGTACGTATATCTCAGATAGTCTGTCTCAGACCGTCTGTCTCAGACCGTCTGTCTCAGACCGTCTGTCTCAGACCGTCTGTCTCAGACCGTCTGTCTCAGACCGTCTGTCTCAGACCGTCTGTCTCAGACCGTCTGCCTCAGATCATCTGTCTCAGACCGTCTGCCTCAGATCGTCTATCTCAGACCGTCTATCTCAGACCGTCTGTCTCAGACCGTCTGTCTCAGACCGTCTGTCTCAGACCGTCTGTCTCAGACCGTCTGTCTCAGACCGTCTGTCTCAGACCGTCTGTCTCAGACCGTCTGTCTCAGACCGTCTGTCTCAGACCGTCTGTCTCAGGCCGTCTGTTTAATACCGTCTGTCTCAGACCGTCTATCTCGTCCCGTCGGTCTCAGACCGTCGGTGTTAGACCAGCTGTCTCAGACCGTCGGTGTTAGACCAGCTGTCTCAGACCGTCTGTCTCAGACCAGCTGTCTCAGACCGTCTGTCTCAGACCGTCTGTCTCAGACCGTCTATCTCAGACCAGCTGTCTCAGACCGTCTGTCTCAGACCGTCTGCCTCAGATCGTCTGTCTCAGACCGTCTGCCTCAGATCGTCTGTCTCAGACCGTCTATCTCAGCCCGTCTGAATTAGACCATCTATCTCAGCACGTCGGCCTCATACCGTCTGTCTCCGACCGTCTGTCTCAGACTGTCTGTCTCAGACCGTCTGTCTCAGACCGTCGGTCTCAGGCCGTCTGTCTCAGACCGTCTACCTCAGACCGCATATCTCAGACCGTCTGTGTCAGACCGTCTGCCTCAGATCGTCTGTGTCAGACCGTCTGTCTCGGACCGTCTGTCTCACACCGTCTCTCTCAGACCGTCTGCCTCAGATCGTCTGTGTCAGACCGTCTGTCTCGGACCGTCTGTCTCACACCGTCTGTCTCAGACCGTCTGTCTGAGACCGTCTGTCTCAGACCGTCTGTCTCAGACCGTCTGTCTCGACCGTCTGTCTCAGACCGTCTGTCTCAGACCGTCTGTCTCAGACCGTCTGTCTCAGACCGTCTGTCTCAGGCCGTCTGTCTCAGACCGTCTGCCTCAGACCGCATATCTCAGACCGTCTGTCTCAGACCGTCGGTCTCATACCGTCTGTCTCAGACCGTCTATCTCGTCCCGTCTGTCTCAGACCGTCTGTCTCAGACCGTCTGTCTCAGACCGTCTGTCTCAGACCGTCTGTCTCAGACCGTCTGTCTCAGACCGTCTGTCTCAGACCGTCTGTCTCAGACCGTCTGTCTCAGACCGTCTGTCTCAGACCGTCTGTCTCAGACCGTCTGTCTCAGGCCGTCTGTCTCAGACCGTCCTTCTCAGACCGTCTGCCTCAGACCGCATATCTCATACCGTCTGTCTCAGACCGTCTGTCTCAGACCGTCTGTCTCAGACCGTCTGCCTCAGATCATCTGTCTCAGTCCGTCTATCTCGGCCCGCCGGTCTCAGACCGTCTGTCTCAGACCGTCCTTCTCAGACCGTCTGCCTCAGACCGCATATCTCAGACCGTCTGTGTCAGACCGCCTGTCTCAGACCGCATATCTCAGACCGTCTGTCTCAGACCGTCGGTCTCATACCGTCTGTCTCAGACCGTCTATCTCGTCCCGTCTGTCTCAGACCGTCTGTCTCAGATCGTCTATCTCAGACCGTCTGTCTCAGACCGTCTGCCTCAGATCGTCTGTCTCATACCGTCTGTCTCAGACCCTCTGTCTCAAGCCGTCTGTCTCAGACCGTCTGTCTCAGACCGCCTGTCTCAGACCGTCTGTCTCAGACCGTCTGTCTCATACCGTCTGTCTCAGACCCTCTGTCTCAAACCGTCTGTATCAGACCGTCTGTCTCAGACCGTCTATCTCGTCCCGTCTGTCTCAGACCGTCTGTCTCAGACCGTCTGTCTCAGACCGTCTGTCTCAGACCGTCTGTCTCAGACCGTCTGCCTTAGATCGTCTATCTCAGACCGTCTATCTCAGCCCGTCTGTTTCAGACCATCTATCTCAGCACGTCGGTCTCATACCGTCTATCTCAGACCGTCTATCTCGTCCCGTCTGTCTCAGACCGTCTGTCTCAGACCGTCTGCCTCAGATCGTCTGTCTCATACCGTCTGTCTCAGACCCTCTGTCTCAAGCCGTCTGTCTCAGACCGTCTGTCTCAGACCGCCTGTCTCAGACCGTCTGTCTCAGACCGTCTGTCTCATACCGTCTGTCTCAGACCCTCTGTCTCAAACCGTCTGTATCAGACCGTCTGTCTCAGACCGTCTATCTCGTCCCGTCTGTCTCAGACCGTCTGTCTCAGACCGTCTGTCTCAGACCGTCTGTCTCAGACCGTCTGTCTCAGACCGTCTGCCTTAGATCGTCTATCTCAGACCGTCTATCTCAGCCCGTCTGTTTCAGACCATCTATCTCAGCACGTCGGTCTCATACCGTCTATCTCAGACCGTCTATCTCGTCCCGTCTGTCTCAGACCGTCTGTCTCAGACCGTCTGTCTCAGACCGTCTGTCTTAGACCGTCTGTCTCAGACCGTCTGTCTCACGCCGTCTGCCTCAGACCGTCCTTCTCAGACCGTCTGTCTCAGACCGTCTGTCTCAGACTGTCTGTCTCAGACCGTCTGTCTCAGACCGTCTGTCTCAGACCGTCTGTCTCAGACCGCCTGTCTCAGACCGTCTGTCTCAGACCGTCTGTCTCAGACCGTCTGTCTCAGACCGTCTGCCTCAGATCATCTGTCTCAGACCGTCTGTCTCAGACCGTCAATCTCAGACCGTCGTTCTCAGTACGTATATCTCAGATAGTCTGTCTCAGAACGTCTGTTTCAGACCGTCTGTTTCAGACCATCTATCTCAGCACGTCGGTCTCATACCGTCTGTTTCAGACCGTCTGCCTCAGATCGTCTATCTCAGACCGTCTGTCTCAGACCGTCAATCTCAGACCGTCGGTCTCAGTACGTATATCTCAGATAGTCTGTCTCAGACCGTCTGTCTCAGACCGTCTGTCTCAGACCGTCTGTCTCAGACCGTCTGTCTCAGACCGTCTGTCTCAGACCGTCTGTCTCAGACCGTCTGTCTCAGACCGTCTGCCTCAGATCATCTGTCTCAGACCGTCTGCCTCAGATCGTCTATCTCAGACCGTCTATCTCAGACCGTCTGTCTCAGACCGTCTGTCTCAGACCGTCTGTCTCAGACCGTCTGTCTCAGACCGTCTGTCTCAGACCGTCTGTCTCAGACCGTCTGTCTCAGACCGTCTGTCTCAGACCGTCTGTCTCAGGCCGTCTGTTTAATACCGTCTGTCTCAGACCGTCTATCTCGTCCCGTCGGTCTCAGACCGTCGGTGTTAGACCAGCTGTCTCAGACCGTCGGTGTTAGACCAGCTGTCTCAGACCGTCTGTCTCAGACCAGCTGTCTCAGACCGTCTGTCTCAGACCGTCTGTCTCAGACCGTCTATCTCAGACCAGCTGTCTCAGACCGTCTGTCTCAGACCGTCTGCCTCAGATCGTCTGTCTCAGACCGTCTGCCTCAGATCGTCTGTCTCAGACCGTCTATCTCAGCCCGTCTGAATTAGACCATCTATCTCAGCACGTCGGCCTCATACCGTCTGTCTCCGACCGTCTGTCTCAGACTGTCTGTCTCAGACCGTCTGTCTCAGACCGTCGGTCTCAGGCCGTCTGTCTCAGACCGTCTACCTCAGACCGCATATCTCAGACCGTCTGTGTCAGACCGTCTGCCTCAGATCGTCTGTGTCAGACCGTCTGTCTCGGACCGTCTGTCTCACACCGTCTCTCTCAGACCGTCTGCCTCAGATCGTCTGTGTCAGACCGTCTGTCTCGGACCGTCTGTCTCACACCGTCTGTCTCAGACCGTCTGTCTGAGACCGTCTGTCTCAGACCGTCTGTCTCAGACCGTCTGTCTCGACCGTCTGTCTCAGACCGTCTGTCTCAGACCGTCTGTCTCAGACCGTCTGTCTCAGACCGTCTGTCTCAGGCCGTCTGTCTCAGACCGTCTGCCTCAGACCGCATATCTCAGACCGTCTGTCTCAGACCGTCGGTCTCATACCGTCTGTCTCAGACCGTCTATCTCGTCCCGTCTGTCTCAGACCGTCTGTCTCAGACCGTCTGTCTCAGACCGTCTGTCTCAGACCGTCTGTCTCAGACCGTCTGTCTCAGACCGTCTGTCTCAGACCGTCTGTCTCAGACCGTCTGTCTCAGACCGTCTGTCTCAGACCGTCTGTCTCAGACCGTCTGTCTCAGGCCGTCTGTCTCAGACCGTCCTTCTCAGACCGTCTGCCTCAGACCGCATATCTCATACCGTCTGTCTCAGACCGTCTGTCTCAGACCGTCTGTCTCAGACCGTCTGCCTCAGATCATCTGTCTCAGTCCGTCTATCTCGGCCCGCCGGTCTCAGACCGTCTGTCTCAGACCGTCCTTCTCAGACCGTCTGCCTCAGACCGCATATCTCAGACCGTCTGTGTCAGACCGCCTGTCTCAGACCGCATATCTCAGACCGTCTGTCTCAGACCGTCGGTCTCATACCGTCTGTCTCAGACCGTCTATCTCGTCCCGTCTGTCTCAGACCGTCTGTCTCAGATCGTCTATCTCAGACCGTCTGTCTCAGACCGTCTGCCTCAGATCGTCTGTCTCATACCGTCTGTCTCAGACCCTCTGTCTCAAGCCGTCTGTCTCAGACCGTCTGTCTCAGACCGCCTGTCTCAGACCGTCTGTCTCAGACCGTCTGTCTCATACCGTCTGTCTCAGACCCTCTGTCTCAAACCGTCTGTATCAGACCGTCTGTCTCAGACCGTCTATCTCGTCCCGTCTGTCTCAGACCGTCTGTCTCAGACCGTCTGTCTCAGACCGTCTGTCTCAGACCGTCTGTCTCAGACCGTCTGCCTTAGATCGTCTATCTCAGACCGTCTATCTCAGCCCGTCTGTTTCAGACCATCTATCTCAGCACGTCGGTCTCATACCGTCTATCTCAGACCGTCTATCTCGTCCCGTCTGTCTCAGACCGTCTGTCTCAGACCGTCTGCCTCAGATCGTCTGTCTCATACCGTCTGTCTCAGACCCTCTGTCTCAAGCCGTCTGTCTCAGACCGTCTGTCTCAGACCGCCTGTCTCAGACCGTCTGTCTCAGACCGTCTGTCTCATACCGTCTGTCTCAGACCCTCTGTCTCAAACCGTCTGTATCAGACCGTCTGTCTCAGACCGTCTATCTCGTCCCGTCTGTCTCAGACCGTCTGTCTCAGACCGTCTGTCTCAGACCGTCTGTCTCAGACCGTCTGTCTCAGACCGTCTGCCTTAGATCGTCTATCTCAGACCGTCTATCTCAGCCCGTCTGTTTCAGACCATCTATCTCAGCACGTCGGTCTCATACCGTCTATCTCAGACCGTCTATCTCGTCCCGTCTGTCTCAGACCGTCTGTCTCAGACCGTCTGTCTCAGACCGTCTGTCTTAGACCGTCTGTCTCAGACCGTCTGTCTCACGCCGTCTGCCTCAGACCGTCCTTCTCAGACCGTCTGTCTCAGACCGTCTGTCTCAGACTGTCTGTCTCAGACCGTCTGTCTCAGACCGTCTGTCTCAGACCGTCTGTCTCAGACCGCCTGTCTCAGACCGTCTGTCTCAGACCGTCTGTCTCAGACCGTCTGTCTCAGACCGTCTGCCTCAGATCATCTGTCTCAGACCGTCTGTCTCAGACCGTCAATCTCAGACCGTCGTTCTCAGTACGTATATCTCAGATAGTCTGTCTCAGAACGTCTGTTTCAGACCGTCTGTTTCAGACCATCTATCTCAGCACGTCGGTCTCATACCGTCTGTTTCAGACCGTCTGCCTCAGATCGTCTATCTCAGACCGTCTGTCTCAGACCGTCTGTCTTAGACCGTCTGTCTCAGATCGTCTGTCTCAGGCCGTCTGTCTCAGACCGTCCTTCTCAGACCGTCTGCCTCAGACCGCATATCTCAGACCGTCTGTCTCAGACCGTCTGTCTTAGACCGTCTGTCTCAGACCGTCTGCCTCAGATCATCTGTCTCAGTCCGTCTATCTCGGCCCGCCGGTCTCAGACCGTCTGTCTCAGACCAGCTGTCTCAGTCGGTCTGTCTCAGCCCGTCTATCACAGCCCGTCTATCACAGCCCGTCTGTCTCAGGCCGTCTGTCTCAGACCGTCCTTCTCAGACCGTCTGTCTCAGACCGTCTGTCTCAGACCGTCTGTCTCAGACCGTCTGTCTCAGACCGTCTGTCTCAGACCGTCTGTCTCAGACCGTCTGTCTCAGACCGTCTGTCTCAGACCGTCTGTCTCAGACCGTCTGTCTCAGACCGTCTGTCTCAGACCGTCCTTCTCAGACCGTCTGCCTCAGACCGCATATCTCAGACCGTCTGTGTCAGACCGTCTGTCTCAGACCGTCTGTCTCAGACCGTCTGTCTCAGACCGTCTGTCTCAGACCGTCTGTCTCAGACCGTCTGTCTCAGACCGTCTGTCTCAGACCGTCTGTCTCAGACCGTCTGTCTCAGACCGTCTGTCTCAGACCGTCTGTCTCAGACCGTCTGTCTCAGACCGTCTGTCTCAGACCGTCTGTCTCAGACCGTCTGCCTCAGATCGTCTGTCTCAGACCGTCTGTCTCAGACCGTCTGTCTCAGACCGTCTGTCTCAGACCGTCTGTCTCAGACCGTCTGTCTCAGACCGTCTGTCTCAGACCGTCTGTCTCAGACCGTCTGTCTCAGACCGTCTGTCTCAGACCGTCTGTCTCAGACCGTCTGTCTCAGACCGTCTGTCTCAGACCGTCTGTCTCAGGCCGTCTGTTTAATACCGTCTGTCTCAGACCGTCTATCTCGTCCCGTCGGTCTCAGACCGTCGGTGTTAGACCAGCTGTCTCAGACCGTCGGTGTTAGACCAGCTGTCTCAGACCGTCTATCTCAGACCAGCTGTCTCAGACCGTCTGTCTCAGACCGTCTGCCTCAGATCGTCTGTCTCAGACCGTCTGCCTCAGATCGTCTGTCTCAGACCGTCTATCTCAGCCCGTCTGAATCAGACCATCTATCTCAGCACGTCGGCCTCATACCGTCTGTCTCCGACCGTCTGTCTCAGACTGTCTGTCTCAGACCGTCTGTCTCAGACCGTCGGTCTCAGACCAGCTGTCTCAGACCGTCTGTCTCAGACCAGCTGTCTCAGACCGTCTGTCTCAGACCGTCTGTCTCAGACCGTCTGTCTCAGACCGTCTGTCTCAGACCGTCTGTCTCAGACCGTCTGTCTCAGACCGTCGGTCTCAGACCAGCTGTCTCAGACCGTCTGTCTCAGACCAGCTGTCTCAGACCGTCTGTCTCAGACCGTCTGTCTCAGACCGTCTGTCTCAAACCGTCTGTCTCAGACCGTCTACCTCAGACCGCATATCTCAGACCGTCTGTGTCAGACCGTCTGCCTCAGATCGTCTGTGTCAGACCGTCTGTCTCGGACCGTCTGTCTCACACCGTCTCTCTCAGACCGTCTGCCTCAGATCGTCTGTGTCAGACCGTCTGTCTCGGACCGTCTCGTCTCACACCGTCTGTCTCAGACCGTCTGTCTGAGACCGTCTGTCTCAGACCGTCTGTCTCAGACCGTCTGTCTCGACCGTCTGTCTCAGACCGTCTGTCTCAGACCGTCTGTCTCAGACCGTCTGTCTCAGACCGTCTGTCTCAGGCCGTCTGTCTCAGACCGTCTGCCTCAGACCGCATATCTCAGACCGTCTGTCTCAGGCCGTCTGTCTCAGACCGTCTGTCTCAGGCCGTCTGTCTCAGACCGTCCTTCTCAGACCGTCTGCCTCAGACCGCATATCTCATACCGTCTGTCTCAGACCGTCTGTCTCAGACCGTCTGTCTCAGACCGTCTGCCTCAGATCATCTGTCTCAGTCCGTCTATCTCGGCCCGCCGGTCTCAGACCGTCTGTCTCAGACCGTCCTTCTCAGACCGTCTGCCTCAGACCGCATATCTCAGACCGTCTGTGTCAGACCGCCTGTCTCAGACCGTCTGTCTCAGACCGTCTGTCTCAGACCGTCTGTCTCAGACCCTCTGTCTCAAACCGTCTGTCTCAGACCGTCTGTCTCAGACCATCTATCTCAGCACGTCGGTCTCATACCGTCTGTCTCAGACCGTCTATCTCGTCCCGTCTGTCTCAGACCGTCTGTCTCCGGCCGTCTGTCTCAGACCGTCTGTCTCAGACCGTCTGTCTCAGACCGTCTGTCTCAGACCGTCTGTCTCAGGCCGTCTGTCTCAGACCGTCTGCCTCAGACCGCATATCTCAGACCGTCTGTCTCAGACCGTCGGTCTCATACCGTCTGTCTCAGACCGTCTATCTCGTTCCGTCTGTCTCAGACCGTCTGTCTCAGACCGTCTGTCTCAGACCGTCTGTCTCAGACCGTCTGTCTTAGACCGTCTGTCTCAGACCGTCTGTCTCAGACCGTCTGTCTCAGATCGTCTATCTCAGACCGTCTGTCTCAGACCGTCTGCCTCAGATCGTCTGTCTCAGACCGTCTATCTCAGCCCGTCTGTATCAGACCATCTATCTCAGCACGTCGGCCTCATACCGTCTGTCTCAGACCGTCTGTCTCAGACTGTCTGTCTCAGACCGTCTGTCTCAGACCACCTGTCTCAGACCGTCTGTCTCAGACCGTCTGTCTCAGACCGTCTGTCTCGGACCGTCTGTATTAGACCGTCTGTCTCAGACCGTCTGTCTCAGGCCGTCTGTCTCAGACCGTCCTTCTCAGACCGTCTGCCTCAGACCGCATATCTCAGACCGTCTGCCTCAAATTATCTGTCCCAGTCCGTCTATCTCGGCCCACCGGTCTCAGACCGTCTGTCTCAGACCAGCTGTCTCAGTCTGTCTGTCTCAGCCCGTATATCGCAGCCCGTCTGTCTCAGACCGTCTGTCTCAGACCGTCTGTCTCAGACCGTCTGTATTAGACCGTCTGTCTCAGACCGTCTGTCTCAAACCGTCTGTCTCAGACCGTCTGTCTCAGACCGTGTGTCTCAAACCGTCTATATCCGCCCGTCTGTCTCAGACCGTCCTTCTCAGACCGTCTGCCTCAGACCGCATATCTCAGACCGTCTGCCTCAGACCGCATATCTCAGACCGTCTGTCTCAGACCGTCGGTCTCATACCGTCTGTCTCAGACCGTCTATCTCGTCCCGTCTGTCTCAGACCGTCTGTCTCAGACCGTCTGTCTCAGACCGTCCTTCTCAGACCGTCTGCCTCAGACCGCATATCTCAGACCGTCTGTCTCAGACCGTCTGTCTCAGACCATCTGTCTCAGACCGTCTGTCTCCGGCCGTCTGTCTCAGACCGTCCTTCTCAGACCGTCTGCCTCAGACCGCATATCTCAGACCGTCTGTCTCAGACCGTCGGTCTCATACCGTCTGTCTCAGACCGTCTATCTCGTCCCGTCTGTCTCAGACCGTCTGTCTCAGATCGTCTATCTCAGACCGTCTGTCTCAGACCGTCTGCCTCAGATCGTCTGTCTCATACCGTCTGTCTCAGACCCTCTGTCTCAAAACCGTCTGTCTCAGACCGTCTGTCTCAGACCGCCTGTCTCAGACCGTCTGCCTCAAATCATCTGTCCCAGTCCGTCTATCTCGGCCCGCCGGTCTCAGACCGTCTGTCTCAGACCAGCTGTCTCAGTCGGTCTGTCTCATCCCGTCTATCACAGCCCGTCTGTCTCAGACCGTCTGTCTCAGACCGTCTGTCTCAGACCGTCTGCCTTAGATCGTCTATCTCAGACCGTCTATCTCAGCCCGTCTGTTTCAGACCATCTATCTCAGCACGTCGGTCTCATACCGTCTATCTCAGACCGTCTATCTCGGCCCGTCTGTCTCAGACCGTCTGTCTCAGACCGTCTGTCTCAGACCGTCTGTCTCAGAGCGTCTGTCTCAGACCGTCTGTCTTAGACCGTCTGTCTCAGACCGTCTGTCTCACGCCGTCTGTCTCAGACCGTCCTTCTCAGACCGTCTGTCTCAGACCGTCTGTCTCAAACCGTCTGTCTCAGACCGTCTGTCTCAGACCGTGTGTCTCAAACCGTCTATATCCGCCCGTCTGTCTCAGACCGCCTATATCTGCACGTCTGTCTCAGACCGTCTGTCTCAGACCGCCTGTCTCAGACCGTCTGCCTCAGATCATCTGTCTCAGACCGTCTGTCTCAGGCCGTCAATCTCAGACCGTCGGTCTCAGTACGTATATCTCAGATAGTCTGTCTCAGAACGTCTGTTTCAGACCGTCTGTTTCAGACCATCTATCTCAGCACGTCGGTCTCATACCGTCTGCCTCAGATCGTCTATCTCAGACCGTCTACCTCAGCCCGTTTGTTTCAGACCATCTATCTCAGCACGTCGGTCTCATACCGTCTGTCTCAGACCGTCTATCTCGTCCCGTCTGTCTCAGACCGTCTGTCTCAGACCGTCTGTCTCAGACCGTCTGTCTCAGACCGTCTGCCTTAGACCGTCTGTCTCACACCGTCTGTCTCAGGCCGTCTGTCTCAGACCGTCCTTCTCAGACCGTCTGCCTCAGACCGCATATCTCATACCGTCTGTCTCAGACCGTCTGTCTCAGACCGTCTGCCTCAGATCATCTGTCTGAGTCCGTCTATCTCGGCCCGCCGGTCTCAGACCGTCTGTCTCAGACCGTCCTTCTCAGACCGTCTGCCTCAGACCGCATATCTCAGACCGTCTGTCTCAGACCGCCTGTCTCAGACCGTCTGTCTCAGACCGTCTGTCTCAGACCCTCTGTCTCAAACCGTCTGTCTCAGACCGTCTGTCTCAGACCGTCTGTCTCAGAACGTCTGTCTCAGACCGTCTGTCTCAGACCGTCTATCTCGTCCCGTCTGTCTCAGACCGTCTGTCTCAGGCCGTCTGTCTCAGACCGTCCTTCTCAGACCGTCTGCCTCAGACCGCATATCTCAGACCGTCTGTCTCAGACCGTCTGTCTCAGACCGTCTGTCTCAGGCCGTCTGTCTCAGACCGTCCTTCTCAGACCGTCTGCCTCAGACCGCATATCTCAGACCGTCTGTCTCAGACCGTCGGTCTCATACCGTCTGTCTCAGACCGTCTATCTCGTCCCGTCTGTCTCAGACCGTCTGTCTCAGACCGTCTGTCTCAGACCGTCCTTCTCAGACCGTCTGCCTCAGACCGCATATCTCAGACCGTCTGTCTCAGACCGTCTGTCTCAGACCGTCTGCCTCAGACCGCATATCTCAGACCGTCTGTCTCAGACCGTCGGTCTCATACCGTCTGTCTCAGACCGTCTATCTCGTCCCGTCTGTCTCAGATCGTCTGTCTCAGATCGTCTATCTCAGACCGTCTGTCTCAGACCGTCTGCCTCAGATCGTCTGTCTCATACCGTCTGTCTCAGACCCTCTGTCTCAAACCGTCTGTCTCAGACCGTCTGTCTCAGACCGCCTGTCTCAGACCGTCTGTCTCAGACCGTCTGTCTCATACCGTCTGTCTCAGACCCTCTGTCTCAAACCGTCTGTATAAGACCGTCTGTCTCAGACCGTCTATCTCGTCCCGTCTGTCTCAGACCGTCTGTCTCAGACCGTCTGTCTCAGACCGTCTGTCTCAGACCGTCTGTCTCAGACCGTCTGTCTCAGACCGTCTGCCTTAGATCGTCTATCTCAGACCGTCTATCTCAGCCCGTCTGTTTCAGACCATCTATCTCAGCACGTCGGTCTCATACCGTCTATCTCAGACCGTCTATCTCGTCCCGTCTGTCTCAGACCGTCTGTCTCAGACCGTCTGTCTCAGACCGTCTGTCTTAGACCGTCTGTCTCAGACCGTCTGTCTCACGCCGTCTGCCTCAGACCGTCCTTCTCAGACCGTCTGTCTCAGACCGTCTGTCTCAAACCGTCTGTCTCAGACCGTCTGTCTCAGACCGTATGTCTCAAACCGTCTATATCCGCCCGTCTGTCTCAGACCGTCTGTCTCAGACCGTCTGTATCAGACCGTCTGTATCAGACCATCTATCTCAGCAGGTCGGCCTCATACCGTCTGTCTCAGACCGGCTGTCTCAGACTGTCTGTCTCAGACCGTCTGTCTCAGACCGTCTGTCTCAGACCGTCTGTCTCAGACCGCCTGTCTCAGACCGTCTGTCTCAGACCGTCTGTCTCAGACCGTCTGTCTCAGACCGTCTGCCTCAGATCATCTGTCTCAGACCGTCTGTCTCAGACCGTCAATCTCAGACCGTCGGTCTCAGTACGTATATCTCAGATAGTCTGTCTCAGAACGTCTGTTTCAGACCGTCTGTTTCAGACCATCTATCTCAGCACGTCGGTCTCATACCGTCTGTTTCAGACCGTCTGCCTCAGATCGTCTATCTCAGACCGTCTGTCTCAGACCGTCTGTCTTAGACCGTCTGTCTCAGATCGTCTGTCTCAGGCCGTCTGTCTCAGACCGTCCTTCTCAGACCGTCTGCCTCAGACCGCATATCTCAGACCGTCTGTCTCAGACCGTCTGTCTTAGACCGTCTGTCTCAGACCGTCTGCCTCAGATCATCTGTCTCAGTCCGTCTATCTCGGCCCGCCGGTCTCAGACCGTCTGTCTCAGACCAGCTGTCTCAGTTGGTCTGTCTCAGCCCGTCTATCACAGCCCGTCTATCACAGCCCGTCTGTCTCAGGCCGTCTGTCTCAGACCGTCCTTCTCAGACCGTCTGCCTCAGACCGCATATCTCAGACCGTCTGTCTCAGACCGTCGGTCTCATACCGTCTGTCTCAGACCGTCTATCTCGTCCCGTCTGTCTCGTCCCGTCTGTCTCAGACCGTCTGTCTCAGACCGTCTGTCTTAGACCGTCTGTCTCAGACCGTCTGTCTCAGACCGTCTGTCTCAGACCGTCTGTCTCAGACCGTCTGTCTCAGACCGTCTGTCTCAGACCGTCTGCCTCAGATCGTCTATCTCAGACCGTCTATCTCAGCCCGTCTGTTTCAGACCATCTATCTCAGCACGTCGGTCTCATACCGTCTATCTCAGACCGTCTATCTCGTCCCGTCTGTCTCAGACCGTCTGTCTCAGACCGTCTGTCTCAGACCGTCTGTCTCAGACCGTCTGTCTCAGACCGTCTGTCTCAGACCGTCTGTCTCAGACCGTCTGTCTCAGACCGTCTGCCTCAGATCGTCTATCTCAGACCGTCTATCTCAGCCCGTCTGTTTCAGACCATCTATCTCAGCACGTCGGTCTCATACCGTCTGTCTCAGACCGTCTGTCACAGACCGTCTGTCTCAGACCGTCTGTCTCAGACCGTCTGTCTCAGACCGTCTGTCTCAGACCGTCTGTCTCAGACCGTCTGTCTCAGACCGTCTGTCTCAGACCGTCTGTCTCAGGCCGTCTGCTTAATACCGTCTGTCTCGGACCGTCTATCTCGTCCCGTCGGTCTCAGACCGTCGGTCTTAGACCAGCTGTCTCAGACCGTCTGCCTCAGACCAGCTGTCTCAGACCGTCTGTCTCAGACCGTCTGCCTCAGATCGTCTGTCTCAGACCGTCGGTCTCAGACTAGCTGTCTCAGACCGTCTGTCTCAGACCAGCTGTCTCAGACCGTCTGTCTCAGACAGTCTGTCTCAGACCGTCTGCCTCAGATCGTCTGTCTCAGACCGTCTATCTCAGCCCGTCTGAATCAGACCATCTATCTCAGCACGCCGGCCTCATACCGTCTATCTCAGACCGTCTGCCTCATATCGTCTGTCTCAGACCGTCTATCTCAGCCCGTCTGTATCAGACCATCTATCTCAGCACGTCGGCCTCATACCGTCTGTCTCAGACCGTCTGTCTCAGACTGTCTGTCTCAGACCGTCTGTCTCAGACCGCCTGTCTCAGACCGTCTGTCTCAGACCGTCTGTCTCACACCGTCTGTCTCAGACCCTCTGTCTCAAACCGTCTGTATCAGACCGTCTGTCTCAGACTGTCTATCTCGTCCCGTCTGTCTCAGACCGTCTGTCTCAGACCGTCTGTCTCAGACCGTCCGTCTTAGACCGCCTGTCTCAGACCGTCTGTCTCAGGCCGTCTGTCTCAGACCGTCCTTCTCAGACCGTCTGCCTCAGACCGCATATCTCAGACCGTCTGTCTCAGACCGTCTGCCTCAAATCATCTGTCCCAGTCCGTCTATCTCGGCCCGCCGGTCTCAGACCGTCTGTCTCAGACCAGCTGTCTCAGTCGGTCTGTCTCAGCCCGTCTATCACAGCCCGTCTGTCTCAGACCGTCTGTCTCAGACCGTCTGCCTTAGATCGTCTATCTCAGACCGTCTATCTCAGCCCGTCTGTTTCAGACCATCTATCTCAGCACGTCGGTCTCATACCGTCTATCTCAGACCGTCTATCTCGTCCCGTCTGTCTCAGACCGTCTGTCTCAGACCGTCTGTCTCAGACCGTCTGTCTCAGACCGTCTGTCTCAGACCGTCTGTCTCAGACCGTCTGTCTCAGACCGTCTGTCTCAGACCGTCTGTCTCAGACCGTCTGTCTTAGACCGTCTGTCTCAGACCGTCTGTCTCACGCCGTCTGTCTCAGACCGTCCTTCTCAGACCGTCTGTCTCAGACCGTCTGTCTCAAACCGTCTGTCTCAGACCGTCTGTCTCAGACCGTGTGTCTCAAACCGTCTATATCCGCCCGTCTGTCTCAGACCGTCTGTCTCAGACCGTCTGTATCAGAACGTCTGTCTCAGACCGTCTGCCTCAGATCGTATGTCTCAGACCGTTTGTCTCAGACCGTCTGCCTCAGATCATCTGTCTCAGCCCGTCTATCTCGGCTCGCCGGTCTCAGACCGTCTGTCTCAGACCAGCTGTCTCAGTCGGTCTGTCTCAGCCCGTCTATCACAGCCCGTCTGTCTCAGACCGTCTGCCTCAGACCGTCTGTCTCAGACCATCTGTCTCAGACCGTCTGTCTCAGACCGTCTGTCTCAGACCGTCTGTCTCAGACCGCCTGTCTCAGACCGTCTGTCTCAGACCGTCTGCCTCAGATCATCTGTCTCAGACCGTCTGCCTCAGATCATCTGTCTCAGCCCGTCTATCTCGGCTCGCCGGTCTCAGACCGTCTGTCTCAGACCAGCTGTCTCAGTCGGTCTGTCTCAGACCGTCTGTCTCAGACCGTCTGTCTCAGACCGTCTGTCTCAGACCGTCTGTCTCAGACCGTCTGTCTCAGACCGTCTGTCTCAGACCGTCTGTCTCAGACCGTCTGTCTCAGACCGTCTGTCTCAGACCGTGTGTCTCAAACCGTCTATATCCGCCCGTCTGTCTCAGACCGTCTGTATCTGCACGTCTGTCTCAGACCGTCTGTCTCAGACCGCCTGTCTCAGACCGTCTGTCTCAGACCGTCTGCCTCAGATCATCTGTCTCAGACCGTCTGTCTCAGACCGTCAATCTCAGACCGTCGGTCTCAGTACGTATATCTCAGATAGTCTGTCTCAGAACGTCTGTTTCAGACCGTCTGTTTCAGACCGTCTGTTTCAGACCATCTATCTCAGCACGTCGGTCTCATACCTTCTGTTTCAGACCGTCTGCCTCAGATCGTCTATCTCAGACCGTCTGTCTCAGACCGTCTGTCTTAGACCGTCTGTCTCAGACCGTCTGTCTTAGACCGTCTGTCTCAGATCGTCTGTCTCAGGCCGTCTGTCTCAGACCGTCCTTCTCAGACCGTCTGCCTCAGACCGCATATCTCAGACCGTCTGTCTCAGACCGTCTGTCTTAGACCGTCTGTCTCAGACCGTCTGCCTCAGATCATCTGTCTCAGTCCGTCTATCTCGGCCCGCCGGTCTCAGACCGTCTGTCTCAGACCAGCTGTCTCAGTCGGTCTGTCTCAGCCCGTCTATCACAGCCCGTCTGTCTCAGACCGTCTGTCTCAGACCGTCTGTCTCAGACCGTCTGCCTCAGATCGTCTATCTCAGACCGTCTATCTCAGCCCGTCTGTTTCAGACCATCTATCTCAGCACGTCGGTCTCATACCGTCTATCTCAGACCGTCTATCTCAGACCGTCTGTCTCAGACCGTCTGTCTCAGACCGTCTGTCTCAAACCGTCTGTCTCAGACCGTCTGTCTCAGACCGTGTGTCTCAAACCGTCTATATCCGCCCGTCTGTCTCAGACCGTCTGTCTCAGACCGTCTGTATCAGACCGTCTGTCTCAGACCGTCTGTCTCAGACCGTCTATCTCAGACCGTCTGTCTCAGACCGTCTGCCTCAGATCGTCTGTCTCAGACCGTCTATCTCAGCCCGTCTGTATCAGACCATCTATCTCAGCACGCCGGCCTCATACCGTCTGTCTCAGACCGTCTGTCTCAGACTGTCTGTCTCAGACCGTCTGTCTCAGACCGCCTGTCTCAGACCGTCTGTCTCAGACCGTCTGTCTCATACCGTCTGTCTCAGACCCTCTGTCTCAAACCGTCTTTATCAGACCGTCTGTCTCAGACCGTCTATCTCGTCCCGTCTGTCTCAGACCGTCTGTCTCAGACCGTCTGTCTCAGACCGTCTGTCTCAGACCGTCTGTCTTAGACCGTCTGTCTCAGACCGTCTGTCTCAGGCCGTCTGTCTCAGACCGTCCTTCTCAGACCGTCTGCCTCAGACCGCATATCTCAGACCGTCTGTCTCAGACCGTCTGCCTCAAATCATCTGTCCCAGTCCGTCTATCTCGGCCCGCCGGTCTCAGACCGTCTGTCTCAGACCAGCTGTCTCAGTCGGTCTGTCTCAGCCCGTCTATCACAGCCCGTCTGTCTCAGACCGTCTGTCTCAGACCGTCTGCCTTAGATCGTCTATCTCAGACCGTCTATCTCAGCCCGTCTGTTTCAGACCATCTATCTCAGCACGTCGGTCTCATACCGTCTATCTCAGACCGTCTATCTCAGACCGTCTGTCTCAGACCGTCTGTCTCAGACCGTCTGTCTCAAACCGTCTGTCTCAGACCGTCTGTCTCAGACCGTGTGTCTCAAACCGTCTATATCCGCCCGTCTGTCTCAGACCGTCTGTCTCAGACCGTCTGTATCAGACCGTCTGTCTCAGACCGTCTGTCTCAGACCGTCTGTATCAGACCGTCTGTCTCAGACCGTCTGTCTCAGACCGTCTGTCTCAGACCGTCTGTCTCAGACTGTCTGTCTCAGACCGTCTGCCTCAGATCGTCTGTCTCAGACCGTCTATCTCAGCCCGTCTGTATCAGACCATCTATCTCAGCACGTCGGCCTCATACCGTCTGTCTCAGACCGTCTGTCTCAGACTGTCTGTCTCAGACCGTCTGTCTCAGACCGTCTGTCTCAGACCGTCTGTCTCAGACCGCCTGTCTCAGACCGTCTGTCTCAGACCGTCTGTCTCAGACCGTCTGTCTCAAACCGTCTGTCTCAGACCGTCTGTCTCAGACCGTCTGTCTCAGACCGTCTGTCTCAGACCGTCTGTCTCAGGCCGTCTGCTTAATACCGTCTGTCTCGGACCGTCTATCTCGTCCCGTCGGTCTCAGACCGTCGGTCTTAGACCAGCTGTCTCAGACCGTCTGCCTCAGACCAGCTGTCTCAGACCGTCTGTCTCAGACCGTCTGCCTCAGATCGTCTGTCTCAGACCGTCGGTCTCAGACTAGCTGTCTCAGACCGTCTGTCTCAGACCAGCTGTCTCAGACCGTCTGTCTCAGACAGTCTGTCTCAGACCGTCTGCCTCAGATCGTCTGTCTCAGACCGTCTGTCTCAGACCGTCTGTCTCAGACCGTCCGTCTTAGACCGCCTGTCTCAGACCGTCTGTCTCAGGCCGTCTGTCTCAGACCGTCCTTCTCAGACCGTCTGCCTCAGACCGCATATCTCAGACCGTCTGTCTCAGACCGTCTGCCTCAAATCATCTGTCCCAGTCCGTCTATCTCGGCCCGCCGGTCTCAGACCGTCTGTCTCAGACCAGCTGTCTCAGTCGGTCTGTCTCAGCCCGTCTATCACAGCCCGTCTGTCTCAGACCGTCTGTCTCAGACCGTCTGCCTTAGATCGTCTATCTCAGACCGTCTATCTCAGCCCGTCTGTTTCAGACCATCTATCTCAGCACGTCGGTCTCATACCGTCTATCTCAGACCGTCTATCTCGTCCCGTCTGTCTCAGACCGTCTGTCTCAGACCGTCTGTCTCAGACCGTCTGTCTCAGACCGTCTGTCTCAGACCGTCTGTCTCAGACCGTCTGTCTCAGACCGTCTGTCTCAGACCGTCTGTCTCAGACCGTCTGTCTCAGACCGTCTGTCTTAGACCGTCTGTCTCAGACCGTCTGTCTCACGCCGTCTGTCTCAGACCGTCCTTCTCAGACCGTCTGTCTCAGACCGTCTGTCTCAAACCGTCTGTCTCAGACCGTCTGTCTCAGACCGTGTGTCTCAAACCGTCTATATCCGCCCGTCTGTCTCAGACCGTCTGTCTCAGACCGTCTGTATCAGAACGTCTGTCTCAGACCGTCTGCCTCAGATCGTATGTCTCAGACCGTTTGTCTCAGACCGTCTGCCTCAGATCATCTGTCTCAGCCCGTCTATCTCGGCTCGCCGGTCTCAGACCGTCTGTCTCAGACCAGCTGTCTCAGTCGGTCTGTCTCAGCCCGTCTATCACAGCCCGTCTGTCTCAGACCGTCTGCCTCAGACCGTCTGTCTCAGACCATCTGTCTCAGACCGTCTGTCTCAGACCGTCTGTCTCAGACCGTCTGTCTCAGACCGTCTGTCTCAGACCGTCTGTCTCAGACCGTCTGTCTCAGACCGTCTGTCTCAGACCGTCTGTCTCAGACCGTCTGTCTCAGACCGTCTGTCTCAGACCGTCTGTCTCAGACCGTCTGTCTCAGACCGTCTGTCTCAGACCGTGTGTCTCAAACCGTCTATATCCGCCCGTCTGTCTCAGACCGTCTGTATCTGCACGTCTGTCTCAGACCGTCTGTCTCAGACCGCCTGTCTCAGACCGTCTGTCTCAGACCGTCTGCCTCAGATCATCTGTCTCAGACCGTCTGTCTCAGACCGTCAATCTCAGACCGTCGGTCTCAGTACGTATATCTCAGATAGTCTGTCTCAGAACGTCTGTTTCAGACCGTCTGTTTCAGACCGTCTGTTTCAGACCATCTATCTCAGCACGTCGGTCTCATACCTTCTGTTTCAGACCGTCTGCCTCAGATCGTCTATCTCAGACCGTCTGTCTCAGACCGTCTGTCTTAGACCGTCTGTCTCAGACCGTCTGTCTTAGACCGTCTGTCTCAGATCGTCTGTCTCAGGCCGTCTGTCTCAGACCGTCCTTCTCAGACCGTCTGCCTCAGACCGCATATCTCAGACCGTCTGTCTCAGACCGTCTGTCTCAGACCGTCTGTCTTAGACCGTCTGTCTCAGACCGTCTGCCTCAGATCATCTGTCTCAGTCCGTCTATCTCGGCCCGCCGGTCTCAGACCGTCTGTCTCAGACCAGCTGTCTCAGTCGGTCTGTCTCAGCCCGTCTATCACAGCCCGTCTGTCTCAGACCGTCTGTCTCAGACCGTCTGTCTCAGACCGTCTGCCTCAGATCGTCTATCTCAGACCGTCTATCTCAGCCCGTCTGTTTCAGACCATCTATCTCAGCACGTCGGTCTCATACCGTCTATCTCAGACCGTCTATCTCAGACCGTCTGTCTCAGACCGTCTGTCTCAGACCGTCTGTCTCAAACCGTCTGTCTCAGACCGTCTGTCTCAGACCGTGTGTCTCAAACCGTCTATATCCGCCCGTCTGTCTCAGACCGTCTGTCTCAGACCGTCTGTATCAGACCGTCTGTCTCAGACCGTCTGTCTCAGACCGTCTATCTCAGACCGTCTGTCTCAGACCGTCTGCCTCAGATCGTCTGTCTCAGACCGTCTATCTCAGCCCGTCTGTATCAGACCATCTATCTCAGCACGCCGGCCTCATACCGTCTGTCTCAGACCGTCTGTCTCAGACTGTCTGTCTCAGACCGTCTGTCTCAGACCGCCTGTCTCAGACCGTCTGTCTCAGACCGTCTGTCTCATACCGTCTGTCTCAGACCCTCTGTCTCAAACCGTCTGTATCAGACCGTCTGTCTCAGACCGTCTATCTCGTCCCGTCTGTCTCAGACCGTCTGTCTCAGACCGTCTGTCTCAGACCGTCTGTCTCAGACCGTCTGTCTCAGACCGTCTGTCTTAGACCGTCTGTCTCAGACCGTCTGTCTCAGGCCGTCTGTCTCAGACCGTCCTTCTCAGACCGTCTGCCTCAGACCGCATATCTCAGACCGTCTGTCTCAGACCGTCTGCCTCAAATCATCTGTCCCAGTCCGTCTATCTCGGCCCGCCGGTCTCAGACCGTCTGTCTCAGACCAGCTGTCTCAGTCGGTCTGTCTCAGCCCGTCTATCACAGCCCGTCTGTCTCAGACCGTCTGTCTCAGACCGTCTGCCTTAGATCGTCTATCTCAGACCGTCTATCTCAGCCCGTCTGTTTCAGACCATCTATCTCAGCACGTCGGTCTCATACCGTCTGTCTCAGACTGTCTGTCTCAGACCGTCTGTCTCAGACCGTCTGTCTCAGACCGTCTGTCTCAGACCGCCTGTCTCAGACCGTCTGTCTCAGACCGTCTGTCTCAGACCGTCTGTCTCAAACCGTCTGTCTCAGACCGTCTGTCTCAGACCGTCTGTCTCAGACCGTCTGTCTCAGACCGTCTGTCTCAGACCGTCTGTCTCAGACCGTCTGTCTCAGACAGTCTGTCTCAGACCGTCTGCCTCAGATCGTCTGTCTTAGACCAGCTGTCTCAGACCGTCTGTCTCAGACCAGCTGTCTCAGACCGTCTGTCTCAGACCGTCTGCCTCAGATCGTCTGTCTCAGACCGTCGGTCTCAGACTAGCTGTCTCAGACCGTCTGTCTCAGACCAGCTGTCTCAGACCGTCTGTCTCAGACAGTCTGTCTCAGACCATCTATCTCAGCACGTCGGCCTCATACCGTCTGTCTCCGACCGTCTGTCTCAGCCTGTCTGTCTCAGACTGTCTGTCTCAGACCGTCTGTCTCAGACCGTCTATCTCAGACCGTCTGTCTCAGACCGTCTGCCTCAGATCGTCTGTCTCAGACCGTCTATCTCAGCCCGTCTGTATCAGACCATCTATCTCAGCACGCCGGCCTCATACCGTCTGTCTCAGACCGTCTGTCTCAGACTCTCTGTCTCAGACCGTCTGTCTCAGACCGCCTGTCTCAGACCGTCTGTCTCAGACCGTCTGTCTCATACCGTCTGTCTCAGACCCTCTGTCTCAAACCGTCTGTATCAGACCGTCTGTCTCAGACCGTCTATCTCGTCCCGTCTGTCTCAGACCGTCTGTCTCAGACCGTCTGTCTCAGACCGTCTGTCTCAGACCGTCTGTCTTAGACCGTCTGTCTCAGACCGTCTGTCTCAGGCCGTCTGTCTCAGACCGTCCTTCTCAGACCGTCTGCCTCAGACCGCATATCTCAGACCGTCTGTCTCAGACCGTCTGCCTCAAATCATCTGTCCCAGTCCGTCTATCTCGGCCCGCCGGTCTCAGACCGTCTGTCTCAGACCAGCTGTCTCAGTCGGTCTGTCTCAGCCCGTCTATCACAGCCCGTCTGTCTCAGACCGTCTGTCTCAGACCGTCTGTCTCAGACCGTCTGCCTTAGATCGTCTATCTCAGACCGTCTATCTCAGCCCGTCTGTTTCAGACCATCTATCTCAGCACGTCGGTCTCATACCGTCTATCTCAGACCGTCTATCTCAGACCGTCTGTCTCAGACCGTCTGTCTCAGACCGTCTGTCTCAAACCGTCTGTCTCAGACCGTCTGTCTCAGACCGTGTGTCTCAAACTGTCTATATCCGCCCGTCTGTCTCAGACCGTCTGTCTCAGACGGTCTGTATCAGACCGTCTGTCTCAGACCGTCTGTCTCAGACCGTCTGTCTCAGACCGTCTGTCTCAGACCGTCTGTCTCAGACTGTCTGTCTCAGACCGTCTGCCTCAGATCGTCTGTCTCAGACCGTCTATCTCAGCCCGTCTGTATCAGACCATCTATCTCAGCACGTCGGCCTCATACCGTCTGTCTCAGACCGTCTGTCTCAGACTGTCTGTCTCAGACCGTCTGTCTCAGACCGTCTGTCTCAGACCGTCTGTCTCAGACCGCCTGTCTCAGACCGCCTGTCTCAGACCGTCTGTCTCAGACCGTCTGTCTCAAACCGTCTGTCTCAGACCGTCTGTCTCAGACCGTCTGTCTCAGACCGTCTGTCTCAGACCGTCGGTCTCAGACTAGCTGTCTCAGACCGTCTGTCTCAGACCAGCTGTCTCAGACCGTCTGTCTCAGACAGTCTGTCTCAGACCGTCTGCCTCAGATCGTCTGTCTCAGACCGTCTATCTCAGCCCGTCTGAATCAGACCATCTATCTCAGCACGTCGGCCTCATACCGTCTGTCTCCGACCGTCTGTCTCAGCCTGTCTGTCTCAGACTGTCTGTCTCAGACCGCCTGTCTCAGAACGTCTATCTCGGCCCGCCGGTCTCAGACCGTCTGTCTCAGACCAGCTGTCTCAGTCGGTCTGTCTCAGCCCGTCTATCACACCCCGTCTGTCTCAGACCGTCTGCCTCAGACCGTCTGTCTCAGACCATCTGTCTCAGACCGTCTGTCTCAGACCGTCTGTCTCAGACCGTCTGTCTCAGACCGTCTGTCTCAGACCGTCTGTCTCAGACCGTCTGTCTCAGACCGTCTGTCTCAGACCGTCTGCCTCAGATCATCTGTCTCAGACCGTCTGTCTCAGACCGTGTGTCTCAAACCGTCTATATCCGCCCGTCTGTCTCAGACCGTCTGTCTCAGACCGTCTGTATCAGACCGTCTGTCTCAGACCGTCTGTCTCAGACCGTCTGTATCAGACCGTCTGTCTCAGACCATCTATCTCAGCACGTCGGCCTCATACCGTCTGTCTCAGACCGTCTGTCTCAGACTGTCTGTCTCAGACCGCCTGTCTCAGAACGTCTATCTCGGCCCGCCGGTCTCAGACCGTCTGTCTCAGACCAGCTGTCTCAGTCGGTCTGTCTCAGCCCGTCTATCACACCCCGTCTGTCTCAGACCGTCTGCCTCAGACCGTCTGTCTCAGACCATCTGTCTCAGACCGTCTGTCTCAGACCGTCTGTCTCAGACCGTCTGTCTCAGACCGTCTGTCTCAGACCGTCTGTCTCAGACCGTCTGTCTCAGACCGTCTGTCTCAGACCGTCTGCCTCAGATCATCTGTCTCAGACCGTCTGTCTCAGACCGTGTGTCTCAAACCGTCTATATCCGCCCGTCTGTCTCAGACCGTCTGTCTCAGACCGTCTGTATCAGACCGTCTGTCTCAGACCGTCTGTCTCAGACCGTCTGTATCAGACCGTCTGTCTCAGACCATCTATCTCAGCACGTCGGCCTCATACCGTCTGTCTCAGACCGTCTGTCTCAGACTGTCTGTCTCAGACCGCCTGTCTCAGACCGTCTGTCTCAGACCGTCTGTCTCATACCGTCTGTCACAGACCCTCTGCCTCAAACCGTCTGTATCAGACCGTCTGTCTCAGACCGTCTATCTCGTCCCGTCTGTCTCAGACCGTCTGTCTCAGACCGTCTGTCTCAGACCGTCTGTCTCAGACCGTCTGTCTCAGACCGTCTGTCTCAGACCGTCTGTCACAGACCGTCTGTCTCAGACCGTCTGTCTCAGACAGTCTGTCTCAGACCGTCTGCCTCAGATCGTCTGTCTTAGACCAGCTGTCTCAGACCGTCTGTCTCAGACCAGCTGTCTCAGACCGTCTGTCTCAGACCGTCTGCCTCAGATCGTCTGTCTCAGACCGTCGGTCTCAGACTAGCTGTCTCAGACCGTCTGTCCCAGACCAGCTGTCTCAGACCGTCTGTCTCAGACAGTCTGTCTCAGACCGTCTGCCTCAGATCGTCTGTCTCAGACCGTCTATCTCAGCCCGTCTGAATCAGACCATCTATCTCAGCACGTCGGCCTCATACCGTCTGTCTCCGACCGTCTGTCTCAGCCTGTCTGTCTCAGACTGTCTGTCTCAGACCGCCTGTCTCAGAACGTCTATCTCGGCCCGCCGGTCTCAGACCGTCTGTCTCAGACCAGCTGTCTCAGTCGGTCTGTCTCAGCCCGTCTATCACACCCCGTCTGTCTCAGACCGTCTGCCTCAGACCGTCTGTCTCAGACCATCTGTCTCAGACCGTCTGTCTCAGACCGTCTGTCTTAGACCGTCTGTCTCAGACCGTCTGTCTTAGACCGTCTGTCTCAGATCGTCTGTCTCAGGCCGTCTGTCTCAGACCGTCCTTCTCAGACCGTCTGCCTCAGACCGCATATCTCAGACCGTCTGTCTCAGACCGTCTGTCTTAGACCGTCTGTCTCAGACCGTCTGCCTCAGATCGTCTGTCTCAGACCGTCTATCTCAGCCCGTCTGAATCAGACCATCTATCTCAGCACGTCGGCCTCATACCGTCTGTCTCCGACCGTCTGTCTCAGCCTGTCTGTCTCAGACTGTCTGTCTCAGACCGCCTGTCTCAGAACGTCTATCTCGGCCCGCCGGTCTCAGACCGTCTGTCTCAGACCAGCTGTCTCAGTCGGTCTGTCTCAGCCCGTCTATCACACCCCGTCTGTCTCAGACCGTCTGCCTCAGACCGTCTGTCTCAGACCATCTGTCTCAGACCGTCTGTCTCAGACCGTCTGTCTTAGACCGTCTGTCTCAGACCGTCTGTCTTAGACCGTCTGTCTCAGATCGTCTGTCTCAGGCCGTCTGTCTCAGACCGTCCTTCTCAGACCGTCTGCCTCAGACCGCATATCTCAGACCGTCTGTCTCAGACCGTCTGTCTTAGACCGTCTGTCTCAGACCGTCTGCCTCAGATCATCTGTCTCAGTCCGTCTATCTCGGCCCGCCGGTCTCAGACCGTCTGTCTCAGACCAGCTGTCTCAGTCGGTCTGTCTCAGCCCGTCTATCACAGCCCGTCTGTCTCAGACCGTCTGCCTTAGATCGTCTGTCTCAGACCGTCTGCCTCAGATCATCTGTCTCAGTCCGTCTATCTCGGCCCGCCGGTCTCAGACCGTCTGTCTCAGACCAGCTGTCTCAGTCGGTCTGTCTCAGCCCGTCTATCTCAGCCCGTCTGTTTCAGACCATCTATCTCAGCACGTCGGTCTCATACCGTCTATCTCAGACCGTCTATCTCAGACCGTCTGTCTCAGACCGTCTGTCTCAGACCGTCTGTCTCAAACGGTCTGTCTCAGACCGTCTGTCTCAGACCGTGTGTCTCAAACCGTCTATATCCGCCCGTCTGTCTCAGACCGTCTGTCTCAGACCGTCTGTATCAGACCGTCTGTCTCAGACCGTCTGTCTCAGACCGTCTATCTCAGACCGTCTGTCTCAGACCGTCTATCTCAGACCGTCTGTATCAGACCATCTATCTCAGCACGTCGGCCTCATACCGTCTGTCTCAGACCGTCTGTCTCAGACTGTCTGTCTCAGACCGCCTGTCTCAGACCGTCTGTCTCAGACCGTCTGTCTCATACCGTCTGTCTCAGACCCTCTGCCTCAAACCGTCTGTATCAGACCGTCTGTCTCAGACCGTCTATCTCGTCCCGTCTGTCTCAGACCGTCTGTCTCAGACCGTCTGTCTCAGACCGTCTGTCTCAGACCGTCTGTCTTAGACCGTCTGTCTCAGACCGTCTGTCTCAGGCCGTCTGTCTCAGACCGTCCTTCTCAGACCGTCTGCCTCAGACCGCATATCTCAGACCGTCTGTCTCAGACCGTCTGCCTCAAATCATCTGTCCCAGTCCGTCTATCTCGGCCCGCCGGTCTCAGACCGTCTGTCTCAGACCAGCTGTCTCAGTCGGTCTGTCTCAGACCGTCTGTCTCAGACCGTCTGTCTCAGACCGTCTGCATTAGATCGTCTATCTCAGACCGTCTATCTCAGCCCGTCTGTTTCAGACGATCTATCTCAGCACGTCGGTCTCATACCGTCTATCTCAGACCGTCTATCTCGTCCCGTCTGTCTCAGACCGTCTGTCTCAGACCGTCTGTCTCAGACCGTCTGTCTCAGACCGTCTGTCTCAGACCGTCTGCCTTAGACCGTCTGTCTCAGACCGTCTGTCTCACGCCGTCTGTCTCAGACCGTCCTTCTCAGACCGTCTGTCTCAGACCGTCTGTCTCAAACCGTCTGTCTCAGATCGTCTGTCTCAGGCCGTCTGTCTCAGACCGTCCTTCTCAGACCGTCTGCCTCAGACCGCATATCTCAGACCGTCTGTCTCAGACCGTCTGTCTTAGACCGTCTGTCTCAGACCGTCTGCCTCAGATCATCTGTCTCAGTCCGTCTATCTCGGCCCGCCGGTCTCAGACCGTCTGTCTCAGACCAGCTGTCTCAGTCGGTCTGTCTCAGCCCGTCTATCACAGCCCGTCTGTCTCAGACCGTCTGCCTTAGATCGTCTGTCTCAGACCGTCTGCCTCAGATCATCTGTCTCAGTCCGTCTATCTCGGCCCGCCGGTCTCAGACCGTCTGTCTCAGACCAGCTGTCTCAGTCGGTCTGTCTCAGCCCGTCTATCTCAGCCCGTCTGTTTCAGACCATCTATCTCAGCACGTCGGTCTCATACCGTCTATCTCAGACCGTCTATCTCAGACCGTCTGTCTCAGACCGTCTGTCTCAGACCGTCTGTCTCAAACCGTCTGTCTCAGACCGTCTGTCTCAGACCGTGTGTCTCAAACCGTCTATATCCGCCCGTCTGTCTCAGACCGTCTGTCTCAGACCGTCTGTATCAGACCGTCTGTCTCAGACCGTCTGTCTCAGACCGTCTATCTCAGACCGTCTGTCTCAGACCGTCTATCTCAGACCGTCTGTATCAGACCATCTATCTCAGCACGTCGGCCTCATACCGTCTGTCTCAGACCGTCTGTCTCAGACTGTCTGTCTCAGACCGCCTGTCTCAGACCGTCTGTCTCAGACCCTCGTCTCAGACCAGCTGTCTCAGTCGGTCTGTCTCAGCCCGTCTATCACAGCCCGTCTGTCTCAGACCGTCTGCCTCAGACCGTCTGTCTCAGATCATCTGTCTCAGACCGTCTGTCTCAGACCGTCAATCTCAGACCGTCGGTCTCAGTACGTATATCTCAGATAGTCTGTCTCAGAACGTCTGTTTCAGACCATCTATCTCAGCACGTCGGTCTCATACCGTCTGTTTCAGACCGTCTGCCTCAGATCGTCTATCTCAGACCGTCTGTCTCAGACCGTCTGTCTTAGACCGTCTGTCTCAGACCGTCTGTCTTAGACCGTCTGTCTCAGATCGTCTGTCTCAGGCCGTCTGTCTCAGACCGTCCTTCTCAGACCGTCTGCCTCAGACCGCTTATCTCAGACCGTCTGTCTCAGACCGTCTGTCTCAGACCGTCTGTCTCAGACCGTCTGCCTCAGATCATCTGTCTCAGTCCGTCTATCTCGGCCCGCCGGTCTCAGACCGTCTGTCTCAGACCGTCTGCCTCAGATCGTCTATCTCAGACCGTCTATCTCAGCCCATCTGTTTCAGACCATCTATCTCAGCACGTCGGTCTCATACCGTCTATCTCAGACCGTCTATCTCGTCCCGTCTGTCTCAGACCGTCTATATCCGCCCGTCTGTCTCAGACCGTCTGTCTCAAACCGTCTGTCTCAGACCGTCTGTCTCAGACCGTGTGTCTCAAACCGTCTATATCCGCCCGTCTGTCTCAGACCGTCCGTCTCAGACCGTCTGTATCAGACCGTCTGTCTCAGGCCGTCTGTCTCAGACCGTCTATCTCAGACCGTCTGTCTCATACCGTCTGCCTCAGATCGTCTGTCTCACACCGTCTATCTCAGCCCGTCTGTATCAGACCATCTATCTCAGCACGTCGGCCTCATACCGTCTGTCTCAGACCGTCTGTCTCAGACTGTCTGTCTCAGACCGTCTGTCTCCGACCGCCTGTCTCAGACCGTCTGTCTCAGACCGTCTGTCTCATACCGTCTGTCTCAGACCCTCTGTCTCAAACCGTCTGTCTCAAACCGTCTGTCTCAGACCGTCTATCTCGTCCCGTCTGTCTCAGACCGTCTGTCTCAGACAGTCTGTCTCAGACGGCCTGCCTCAGATCGTCTGTCTTAGACCAGCTGTCTCAGACCGTCTGTCTCAGACCAGCTGTCTCAGACCGTCTGTCTCAGACCGTCTGCCTCAGATCGTCTGTCTCAGACCGTCGGTCTCAGACTAGCTGTCTCAGACCGTCTGTCTCAGACCAGCTGTCTCAGACCGTCTGTCTCAGACAGTCTGTCTCAGACCGTCTGCCTCAGATCGTCTGTCTCAGACCGTCTATCTCAGCCCGTCTGAATCAGACCATCTATCTCAGCACGTCGGCCTCATACCGTCTGTCTCCGACCGTCTGTCTCAGACTGTCTGTCTCAGACTGTCTGTCTCAGACCACCTGTCTCAGAACGTCTGTCTCAGCCCGTCTATCTCTGCCCGTCGGCCGCAGAACGTCTGTCTCAGACCGTCTGCCTCAGATCGTCTGTCTCAGACCGTCTGTCTCAGACCGTCTGCCTCAGATCATCTGTCTCAGCCCGTCTATCTCGGCCCGCCGGTCTCAGACCGTCTGTCTCAGACCAGCTGTCTCAGTCGGTCTGTCTCAGCCCGTCTATCACAGCCCGTCTGTCTCAGACCGTCTGCCTCAGACCGTCTGTCTCAGACCGTCTGTCTCAGACCGTCTGTCTCAGACCATCTGTCTCAGACCGTCTGTCTCAGACCGTCTGTCTCAGACCGTCTGTCTCGGACCGTCTGTCTCAGACCGTCTGTCTTAGACCGTCTGTCTCAGACCGTCTGTCTCAGGCCGTCTGTCTCAGACCGTCCTTCTCAGACCGTCTGCCTCAGACCGCATATCTCAGACCGTCTGTCTCAGACCGTCTGCCTCAGATCATCTGTCTCAGTCCGTCTATCTCGGCCCGTCTGTCTTAGACAGTCTGTCTCAGACCGTCTGTCTCAGGCCGTCTGTCTCAGACCGTCCTTCTCAGACCGTCTGTCTCAGACCGTCTGTCTCAAACCGTCTGTCTCAGACCGTCTGTCTCAGACCGTCTGTCTCAGACCGTGTGTTTCAAACCGTCTATATCCGCCCGTCTGTCTCAGACCGTCTGTCTCAGACCGTCTGCCTCAGATCGTCTGTCTCAGACCGTCTATCTCAGCCCGTGTGTCTCAAACCGTCTATATCCGCCCGTCTGTCTCAAACCGTCTGTCTCAGACAGTCTGTCTCAGACCGTGTGTCTCAAACCGTCTATATCCGCCCGTCTGTCTCAGACCGTCCGTCTCAGACCGTCTGTATCAGACCGTCTGTCTCAGGCCGTCTGTCTCAGACCGTCTATCTCAGACCGTCTGTCTCAGACCGTCTGCCTCAGATCGTCTGTCTCAGACCGTCTATCTCAGCCCGTCTGTATCAGACCATCTGTCTCAGCACGTCGGCCTCATACCGCCTGTCTCAGACCGTCTGTCTCAGACTGTCTGTCTCAGACCGTCTGTCTCAGACCCTCTGTCTCAAACCGTCTGTCTCAAACCGTCTGTCTCAGACCGTCTATCTCGTCCCGTCTGTCTCAGACCGTCTGTCTCAGACAGTCTGTCTCAGACCGTCTGCCTCAGATCGTCTGTCTTAGACCAGCTGTCTCAGACCGTCTGTCTCAGACCAGCTGTCTCAGACCGTCTGTCTCAGACCGTGTGCCTCAGATCGTCTGTCTCAGACCGTCGGTCTCAGACTAGCTGTCTCAGACCGTCTGTCTCAGACCAGCTGTCTCAGACCGTCTGTCTCAGACAGTCTGTCTCAGACCGTCTGCCTCAGACCGCCTGTCTCAGAACGTCTGTCTCAGCCCGTCTGAATCAGACCATCTATCTCAGCACGCCGGCCTCAGACCGTCTGCCTCAGACCGTCTGTCTCAGACCGTCCTTCTCAGACCGTCTGCCTCAGACCGCATATCTCAGACCGTCTGTCTCAGACCGTCTGCCTCAAATCATCTGTCCCAGTCCGTCTATCTCGGCCCGCCGGTCTCAGACCGTCTGTCTCAGACCAGCTGTCTCAGTCGGTCTGTCTCAGACCGTCTGTCTCAGACCGTCTGTCTCAGACCGTCTGCATTAGATCGTCTATCTCAGACCGTCTATCTCAGCCCGTCTGTTTCAGACGATCTATCTCAGCACGTCGGTCTCATACCGTCTATCTCAGACCGTCTATCTCGTCCCGTCTGTCTCAGACCGTCTGTCTCAGACCGTCTGTCTCAGACCGTCTGTCTCAGACCGTCTGTCTCAGACCGTCTGCCTTAGACCGTCTGTCTCAGACCGTCTGTCTCACGCCGTCTGTCTCAGACCGTCCTTCTCAGACCGTCTGTCTCAGACCGTCTGTCTCAAACCGTCTGTCTCAGATCGTCTGTCTCAGGCCGTCTGTCTCAGACCGTCCTTCTCAGACCGTCTGCCTCAGACCGCATATCTCAGACCGTCTGTCTCAGACCGTCTGTCTTAGACCGTCTGTCTCAGACCGTCTGCCTCAGATCATCTGTCTCAGTCCGTCTATCTCGGCCCGCCGGTCTCAGACCGTCTGTCTCAGACCAGCTGTCTCAGTCGGTCTGTCTCAGCCCGTCTATCACAGCCCGTCTGTCTCAGACCGTCTGCCTTAGATCGTCTGTCTCAGACCGTCTGCCTCAGATCATCTGTCTCAGTCCGTCTATCTCGGCCCGCCGGTCTCAGACCGTCTGTCTCAGACCAGCTGTCTCAGTCGGTCTGTCTCAGCCCGTCTATCTCAGCCCGTCTGTTTCAGACCATCTATCTCAGCACGTCGGTCTCATACCGTCTATCTCAGACCGTCTATCTCAGACCGTCTGTCTCAGACCGTCTGTCTCAGACCGTCTGTCTCAAACCGTCTGTCTCAGACCGTCTGTCTCAGACCGTGTGTCTCAAACCGTCTATATCCGCCCGTCTGTCTCAGACCGTCTGTCTCAGACCGTCTGTATCAGACCGTCTGTCTCAGACCGTCTGTCTCAGACCGTCTATCTCAGACCGTCTGTCTCAGACCGTCTATCTCAGACCGTCTGTATCAGACCATCTATCTCAGCACGTCGGCCTCATACCGTCTGTCTCAGACCGTCTGTCTCAGACTGTCTGTCTCAGACCGCCTGTCTCAGACCGTCTGTCTCAGACCCTCGTCTCAGACCAGCTGTCTCAGTCGGTCTGTCTCAGCCCGTCTATCACAGCCCGTCTGTCTCAGACCGTCTGCCTCAGACCGTCTGTCTCAGATCATCTGTCTCAGACCGTCTGTCTCAGACCGTCAATCTCAGACCGTCGGTCTCAGTACGTATATCTCAGATAGTCTGTCTCAGAACGTCTGTTTCAGACCATCTATCTCAGCACGTCGGTCTCATACCGTCTGTTTCAGACCGTCTGCCTCAGATCGTCTATCTCAGACCGTCTGTCTCAGACCGTCTGTCTTAGACCGTCTGTCTCAGACCGTCTGTCTTAGACCGTCTGTCTCAGATCGTCTGTCTCAGGCCGTCTGTCTCAGACCGTCCTTCTCAGACCGTCTGCCTCAGACCGCTTATCTCAGACCGTCTGTCTCAGACCGTCTGTCTCAGACCGTCTGTCTCAGACCGTCTGCCTCAGATCATCTGTCTCAGTCCGTCTATCTCGGCCCGCCGGTCTCAGACCGTCTGTCTCAGACCGTCTGCCTCAGATCGTCTATCTCAGACCGTCTATCTCAGCCCATCTGTTTCAGACCATCTATCTCAGCACGTCGGTCTCATACCGTCTATCTCAGACCGTCTATCTCGTCCCGTCTGTCTCAGACCGTCTATATCCGCCCGTCTGTCTCAGACCGTCTGTCTCAAACCGTCTGTCTCAGACCGTCTGTCTCAGACCGTGTGTCTCAAACCGTCTATATCCGCCCGTCTGTCTCAGACCGTCCGTCTCAGACCGTCTGTATCAGACCGTCTGTCTCAGGCCGTCTGTCTCAGACCGTCTATCTCAGACCGTCTGTCTCATACCGTCTGCCTCAGATCGTCTGTCTCACACCGTCTATCTCAGCCCGTCTGTATCAGACCATCTATCTCAGCACGTCGGCCTCATACCGTCTGTCTCAGACCGTCTGTCTCAGACTGTCTGTCTCAGACCGTCTGTCTCCGACCGCCTGTCTCAGACCGTCTGTCTCAGACCGTCTGTCTCATACCGTCTGTCTCAGACCCTCTGTCTCAAACCGTCTGTCTCAAACCGTCTGTCTCAGACCGTCTATCTCGTCCCGTCTGTCTCAGACCGTCTGTCTCAGACAGTCTGTCTCAGACGGCCTGCCTCAGATCGTCTGTCTTAGACCAGCTGTCTCAGACCGTCTGTCTCAGACCAGCTGTCTCAGACCGTCTGTCTCAGACCGTCTGCCTCAGATCGTCTGTCTCAGACCGTCGGTCTCAGACTAGCTGTCTCAGACCGTCTGTCTCAGACCAGCTGTCTCAGACCGTCTGTCTCAGACAGTCTGTCTCAGACCGTCTGCCTCAGATCGTCTGTCTCAGACCGTCTATCTCAGCCCGTCTGAATCAGACCATCTATCTCAGCACGTCGGCCTCATACCGTCTGTCTCCGACCGTCTGTCTCAGACTGTCTGTCTCAGACTGTCTGTCTCAGACCACCTGTCTCAGAACGTCTGTCTCAGCCCGTCTATCTCTGCCCGTCGGCCGCAGAACGTCTGTCTCAGACCGTCTGCCTCAGATCGTCTGTCTCAGACCGTCTGTCTCAGACCGTCTGCCTCAGATCATCTGTCTCAGCCCGTCTATCTCGGCCCGCCGGTCTCAGACCGTCTGTCTCAGACCAGCTGTCTCAGTCGGTCTGTCTCAGCCCGTCTATCACAGCCCGTCTGTCTCAGACCGTCTGCCTCAGACCGTCTGTCTCAGACCGTCTGTCTCAGACCGTCTGTCTCAGACCATCTGTCTCAGACCGTCTGTCTCAGACCGTCTGTCTCAGACCGTCTGTCTCGGACCGTCTGTCTCAGACCGTCTGTCTTAGACCGTCTGTCTCAGACCGTCTGTCTCAGGCCGTCTGTCTCAGACCGTCCTTCTCAGACCGTCTGCCTCAGACCGCATATCTCAGACCGTCTGTCTCAGACCGTCTGCCTCAGATCATCTGTCTCAGTCCGTCTATCTCGGCCCGTCTGTCTTAGACAGTCTGTCTCAGACCGTCTGTCTCAGGCCGTCTGTCTCAGACCGTCCTTCTCAGACCGTCTGTCTCAGACCGTCTGTCTCAAACCGTCTGTCTCAGACCGTCTGTCTCAGACCGTCTGTCTCAGACCGTGTGTTTCAAACCGTCTATATCCGCCCGTCTGTCTCAGACCGTCTGTCTCAGACCGTCTGCCTCAGATCGTCTGTCTCAGACCGTCTATCTCAGCCCGTGTGTCTCAAACCGTCTATATCCGCCCGTCTGTCTCAAACCGTCTGTCTCAGACAGTCTGTCTCAGACCGTGTGTCTCAAACCGTCTATATCCGCCCGTCTGTCTCAGACCGTCCGTCTCAGACCGTCTGTATCAGACCGTCTGTCTCAGGCCGTCTGTCTCAGACCGTCTATCTCAGACCGTCTGTCTCAGACCGTCTGCCTCAGATCGTCTGTCTCAGACCGTCTATCTCAGCCCGTCTGTATCAGACCATCTGTCTCAGCACGTCGGCCTCATACCGCCTGTCTCAGACCGTCTGTCTCAGACTGTCTGTCTCAGACCGTCTGTCTCAGACCCTCTGTCTCAAACCGTCTGTCTCAAACCGTCTGTCTCAGACCGTCTATCTCGTCCCGTCTGTCTCAGACCGTCTGTCTCAGACAGTCTGTCTCAGACCGTCTGCCTCAGATCGTCTGTCTTAGACCAGCTGTCTCAGACCGTCTGTCTCAGACCAGCTGTCTCAGACCGTCTGTCTCAGACCGTGTGCCTCAGATCGTCTGTCTCAGACCGTCGGTCTCAGACTAGCTGTCTCAGACCGTCTGTCTCAGACCAGCTGTCTCAGACCGTCTGTCTCAGACAGTCTGTCTCAGACCGTCTGCCTCAGACCGCCTGTCTCAGAACGTCTGTCTCAGCCCGTCTGAATCAGACCATCTATCTCAGCACGCCGGCCTCAGACCGTCTGCCTCAGACCGTCTGTCTCAGACCGTCTGCCTCAGACCGTCTGTCTCAGACCATCTGTCTCAGACCGTCTGTCTCAGACCGTCTGCCTCAGATCATCTGTCTCAGTCCGTCTATCTCGGCCCGCCGGTCTCAGACCGTCTGTCTCAGACCAGCTGTTTCAGACCGTCTGTTTCAGACCGTCTGTTTCAGACCGTCTGTTTCAGACCATCTATCTCAGCACGTCGGTCTCATACCGTTTGTTTCAGACCGTCTGCCTCAGATCGTCTATCTCAGACCGTCTGTCTCAGACCGTCTGTCTTAGACCGTCTGTCTCAGACCGTCTGTCTTAGACCGTCTGTCTCAGATCGTCTGTCTCAGGCCGTCTGTCTCAGACCGTCCTTCTCAGACCGTCTGCCTCATACCGCATATCTCAGACCGTCTGTCTCAGACCGTCTGTCTCAGACCGTCTGTCTCAGACCGTCTGTCTCAGACCGTCTGTCTCAGACCGTCTGTCTCAGACCGTCTGTCTCAGACCGTCTGTCTCAGACCGTCTGTCTCAGACCGTCTGTCTCAGACCGTCTGCCTCAGATCATCTGTCTCAGTCCGTCTATCTCGGCCCGCCGGTCTCAGACCGTCTGTCTCAGACCAGCTGTCTCAGTCGGTCTGTCTCAGCCCGTCTATCACAGCCCGTCTGTCTCAGACCGTCTGTCTCAGACCGTCTGTCTCAGACCGTCTGTCTCAGACCGTCTGTCTCAGACCGTCTGTCTCAGACCGTCTGTCTCAGACCGTCTGTCTCAGACCGTCTGTTTCAGACCGTCTGCCTCAGATCGTCTATCTCAGACCGTCTATCTCAGCCCGTCTGTTTCAGACCATCTATCTCAGCACGTCGGTCTCATACCGTCTATCTCAGACCGTCTATCTCGGCCCGTCTGTCTCAGACCGTCTGTCTCAGGCCGTCTGTCTCAGACCGTCTGTCTCAGACCGCCTGTCTCAGACCGTCTATCTCAGACCGTCTGCCTCAGATCATCTGTCTCAGACCGTCTGTCTCAGACCGTCAATCTCAGACCGTCGGTCTCAGTACGTATATCTCAGATAGTCTGTCTCAGAACGTCTGTTTCAGACCGTCTGTTTCAGACCGTCTGTTTCAGACCGTCTGTTTCAGACCGTCTGTTTCAGACCATCTATCTCAGCACGTCGGTCTCATACCGTCTGTTTCAGACCGTCTGCCTCAGATCGTCTATCTCAGACCGTCTGTCTCAGACCGTCTGTCTTAGACCGTCAGTCTCAGACCGTCTGTCTTAGACCGTCTGTCTCAGATCGTCTGTCTCAGGCCGTCTGTCTCAGACCGTCCTTCTCAGACCGTCTGCCACATACCGCATATCTCAGACCGTCTGTCTCAGACCGTCTGTCTCAGACCGTCTGTCTCAGACCGTCTGTCTCAGACCGTCTGTCTCAGACCGTCTGTCTCAGACCGTCTGTCTCAGACCGTCTGCCTCAGATCGTCTGTCTCAGACCGTCTATCTCAGCCCGTGTGTCTCAAACCGTCTATATCCGCCCGTCTGTCTCAAACCGTCTGTCTCAGACAGTCTGTCTCAGACCGTGTGTCTCAAACCGTCTATATCCGCCCGTCTGTCTCAGACCGTCCGTCTCAGACCGTCTGTATCAGACCGTCTGTCTCAGGCCGTCTGTCTCAGACCGTCTATCTCAGACCGTCTGTCTCAGACCGTCTGCCTCAGATCGTCTGTCTCAGACCGTCTATCTCAGCCCGTCTGTATCAGACCATCTATCTCAGCACGTCGGCCTCATACCGTCTGTCTCAGACCGTCTGTCTCAGACTGTCTGTCTCAGACCGTCTGTCTCAGACCCTCTGTCTCAAACCGTCTGTCTCAAACCGTCTGTCTCAGACCGTCTATCTCGTCCCGTCTGTCTCAGACCGTCTGTCTCAGACCGTCTGTCTCAGACAGTCTGTCTCAGACCGTCTGCCTCAGATCGTCTGTCTTAGACCAGCTGTCTCAGACCGTCTGTCTCAGACCAGCTGTCTCAGACCGTCTGTCTCAGACCGTCTGCCTCAGATCGTCTGTCTCAGACCGTCGGTCTCAGACTAGCTGTCTCAGACCGTCTGTCTCAGACCAGCTGTCTCAGACCGTCTGTCTCAGACAGTCTGTCTCAGACCGTCTGCCTCAGATCGTCTGTCTCAGACCGTCTATCTCAGCCCGTCTGAATCAGACCATCGATCTCAGCACGTCGGCCTCATACCGTCTGTCTCCGACCGTCTGTCTCAGACTGTCTGTCTCAGACTCTCTGTCTCAGACCGCCTGTCTCAGAACGTCTGTCTCAGCCCGTCTGTCTCAGCCCGTCTATCACAGCCCGTCTGTCTCAGACCGTCTGCCTCAGACCGTCTGTCTCAGACCGTCTGCCTCAGACCGTCTGTCTCAGACCATCTGTCTCAGACCGTCTGTCTCAGACCGTCTGCCTCAGATCATCTGTCTCAGTCCGTCTATCTCGGCCCGCCGGTCTCAGACCGTCTGTCTCAGACCAGCTGTTTCAGACCGTCTGTTTCAGACCGTCTGTTTCAGACCATCTATCTCAGCACGTCGGTCTCATACCGTTTGTTTCAGACCGTCTGCCTCATACCGCATATCTCAGACCGTCTGTCTCAGACCGTCTGTCTCAGACCGTCTGTTTCAGACCGTCTGTTTCAGACCGTCTGTTTCAGACCATCTATCTCAGCACGTCGGTCTCATACCGTCTGTTTCAGACCGTCTGCCTCAGATCGTCTATCTCAGACCGTCTGTCTCAGACCGTCTGTCTCAGACCGTCTGTCTCAGACCGTCTGTCTCAGACCGTCTGTATCAGACCGTCTGTCTCAGGCCGTCTGTCTCAGACCGTCTATCTCAGACCGTCTGTCCCAGACCGTCTGCCTCAGATAGTCTGTCTCAGACCGTCTATCTCAGCCCGTCTGTATCAGACCATCTATCTCAGCACGTCGGCCTCATACCGTCTGTCTCAGACCGTCTGTCTCAGACTGTCTGTCTCAGACCGTCTGTCTCAGACCGCCTGTCTCAGACCGTCTGTCTCAGACCTCTGTCTCATACCGTCTGTCTCAGACCCTCTGTCTCAAACCGTCTGTCTGAGACCGTCTGTCTCAGACCGTCTATCTCGTCCCGTCTGTCTCAGACCGTCTGTCTCAGACCGTCTGTCTCAGACCGTCTGTCTCAGACCGTCTGTCTCAGACCGTCTGTCTTAGACCGTCTGTCTCAGACCGTCTGTCTCAGGCCGTCTGTCTCAGACCGTCCTTCTCAGACCGTCTGCCTCAGACCGCATATCTCAGACCGTCTGTCTCAGACCGTCTGCCTCAGATCATCTGTCTCAGTCCGTCTATCTCGGCCCGTCTGTATCAGACCATCTATCTCAGCACGTCGGCCTCATACCGTCTGTCTCAGACCGTCCGTCTCAGACTGTCTGTCTCAGACCGTCTGTCTCAGACCGTCCTTCAGACCGTCTGCCTCAGACCGCATATCTCAGACCGTCTGTCTCAGACCGTCTGTCTCAGACCGTCTGCCTCAGATCATCTGTCTCAGTCCGTCTATCTCGGCCCGCCGGTCTCAGACCGTCTGTCTCAGACCGCCTGTCTCAGAACGTCTGTCTCAGCCCGTCTATCTCTGCCCGTCGGCCGCAGAACGTCTGTCTCAGACCGTCTGCCTCAGATCGTCTGTCTCAGACCGTCTGTTTCAGACCGTCTGCCTCAGATCATCTGTCTCAGCCCGTCTATCTCGGCCCGCCGGTCTCAGACCGTCTGTCTCAGACCAGCTGTCTCAGTCGGTCTGTCTCAGCCCGTCTATCACAGCCCGTCTGTCTCAGACCGTCTGTCTCAGACCGGCTGTCTCAGACCGTGTGTCTCAAACCGTCTATATCCGCCCGTCTGTCTCAGACCGTCTGTCTCAGACCGTCTGTATCAGACCGTCTGTCTCAGACCGTCTGTCTCAGACCGTCTATCTCAGACCGTCTGTCTCAGACCGTCTGCCTCAGATCGTCTGTCTCAGACCGTCTATCTCAGCCCGTGTGTCTCAAACCGTCTATATCCGCCCGTCTGTCTCAGACCGTCTGTCTCAAACCGTCTGTCTCAGACCGTCTGTCTCAGACCGTGTGTCTCAAACCGTCTATATCCGCCCGTCTGTCTCAGACGGTCTGTCTCAGACCGTCTGTATCAGACCGTCTGTCTCAGACCGTCTGTCTCAGACCGTCTGTCTCAGACCGTCTATCTCAGACCGTCTGTCTCAGGCCGTCTGCCTCAGATCGTCTGTCTCAGACCGTCTATCTCAGCCCGTGTGTCTCAAACCGTCTATATCCGCCCGTCTGTCTCAGACCGTCTGTCTCAAACCGTCTGTCTCAGACCGTCTGTCTCAGACCGTGTGTCTCAAACCGTCTATATCCGCCCGTCTGTCTCAGACCGTCCGTCTCAGACCGTCTGTATCAGACCGTCTGTCTCAGCACGTCGGCCTCATACCGTCTGTCTCAGACCGTCTGTCTCAGACTGTCTGTCTCAGACCGTCTGTCTCAGACCGCCTGTCTCAGACCGTCTGTCTCAGACCGTCTGTCTCATACCCTCTGTCTCAGACCCTCTGTCTCAAACCGTCTGTCTCAGACCGTCTATCTCGTCCCGTCTGTCTCAGACCGTCTGTCTCAGACCGTCTGTCTCAGACCGTCTGTCTCAGACAGTCTGTCTCAGACCGTCTGCCTCAGATCGTCTGTCTTAGACCAGCTGTCTCAGACCGTCTGTCTCAGACCAGCTGTCTCAGACCGTCTGTCTCAGACCGTCTGCCTCAGATCGTCTGTCTCAGACCGTCGGTCTCAGACTAGCTGTCTCAGACCGTCTGTCTCAGACCGTCTATCTCAGCCCGTCTGTATCAGACCATCTATCTCAGCACGTCGGCCTCATACCGTCTGTCTCAGACCGTCTGTCTCAGACTGTCTGTCTCAGACCGTCTGTCTCAGACCCTCTGTCTCAAACCGTCTGTCTCAAACCGTCTGTCTCAGACCGTCTATCTCGTCCCGTCTGTCTCAGACCGTCTGTCTCAGACCGTCTGTCTCAGACAGTCTGTCTCAGACCGTCTGCCTCAGATCGTCTGTCTTAGACCAGCTGTCTCAGACCGTCTGTCTCAGACCAGCTGTCTGAGACCGTCTGTCTCAGACCGTCTGCCTCAGATCGTCTGTCTCAGACCGTCGGTCTCAGACTAGCTGTCTCAGACCGTCTGTCTCAGACCAGCTGTCTCAGACCGTCTGTCTCAGACAGTCTGTCTCAGACCGTCTGCCTCAGATCGTCTGTCTCAGACCGTCTATCTCAGCCCGTCTGAATCAGACCATCTATCTCAGCACGTCGGCCTCATACCGTCTGTCTCCGACCGTCTGTCTCAGACTGTCTGTCTCAGACTGTCTGTCTCAGACCGCCTGTCTCAGAACGTCTGTCTCAGCCCGTCTGTCTCAGCCCGTCTATCACAGCCCGTCAGTCTCAGACCGTCTGCCTCAGACCGTCTGTCTCAGACCGTCTGCCTCAGACCGTCTGTCTCAGACCATCTGTCTCAGACCGTCTGTCTCAGACCGTCTGTCTCAGACCGTATGTCTCAGACCGTCTGTCTCAGACCATCTGTCTCAGACCGTCTGTCTCAGACCGTCTGTCTCAGACCGTCTGTCTCAGACCGTGTGTCTCAAACCGTCTATATCCGCCCGTCTGTCTCAGACCGTCTATATCTGCACGTCTGTCTCAGACCGTCTGTCTCAGACCGCCTGTCTCAGACCGTCTGTCTCAGATAGTCTGTCTCAGACCGTCTATCTCAGCCCGTCTGTATCAGACCATCTATCTCAGCACGTCGGCCTCATACCGTCTGTCTCAGACCGTCTGTCTCAGACTGTCTGTCTCAGACCGTCTGTCTCAGACCGCCTGTCTCAGACCGTCTGTCTCAGACCGTCTGTCTCATACCGTCTGTCTCAGACCCTCTGTCTCAAACCGTCTGTCTGAGACCGTCTGTCTCAGACCGTCTATCTCGTCCCGTCTGTCTCAGACCGTCTGTCTCAGACCGTCTGTCTCAGACCGTCTGTCTCAGACCGTCTGTCTCAGACCGTCTGTCTTAGACCGTCTGTCTCAGACCGTCTGTCTCAGGCCGTCTGTCTCAGACCGTCCTTCTCAGACCGTCTGCCTCAGACCGCATATCTCAGACCGTCTGTCTCAGACCGTCTGCCTCAGATCATCTGTCTCAGTCCGTCTATCTCGGCCCGTCTGTATCAGACCATCTATCTCAGCACGTCGGCCTCATACCGTCTGTCTCAGACCGTCTGTCTCAGACTGTCTGTCTCAGACCGTCTGTCTCAGACCGTCCTTCAGACCGTCTGCCTCAGACCGCATATCTCAGACCGTCTGTCTCAGACCGTCTGTCTCAGACCGTCTGCCTCAGATCATCTGTCTCAGTCCGTCTATCTCGGCCCGCCGGTCTCAGACCGTCTGTCTCAGACCGCCTGTCTCAGAACGTCTGTCTCAGCCCGTCTATCTCTGCCCGTCGGCCGCAGAACGTCTGTCTCAGACCGTCTGCCTCAGATCGTCTGTCTCAGACCGTCTGTTTCAGACCGTCTGCCTCAGATCATCTGTCTCAGCCCGTCTATCTCGGCCCGCCGGTCTCAGACCGTCTGTCTCAGACCAGCTGTCTCAGTCGGTCTGTCTCAGCCCGTCTATCACAGCCCGTCTGTCTCAGACCGTCTGTCTCAGACCGGCTGTCTCAGACCGTGTGTCTCAAACCGTCTATATCCGCCCGTCTGTCTCAGACCGTCTGTCTCAGACCGTCTGTATCAGACCGTCTGTCTCAGACCGTCTGTCTCAGACCGTCTATCTCAGACCGTCTGTCTCAGACCGTCTGCCTCAGATCGTCTGTCTCAGACCGTCTATCTCAGCCCGTGTGTCTCAAACCGTCTATATCCGCCCGTCTGTCTCAGACCGTCTGTCTCAAACCGTCTGTCTCAGACCGTCTGTCTCAGACCGTGTGTCTCAAACCGTCTATATCCGCCCGTCTGTCTCAGACGGTCTGTCTCAGACCGTCTGTATCAGACCGTCTGTCTCAGACCGTCTGTCTCAGACCGTCTGTCTCAGACCGTCTATCTCAGACCGTCTGTCTCAGGCCGTCTGCCTCAGATCGTCTGTCTCAGACCGTCTATCTCAGCCCGTGTGTCTCAAACCGTCTATATCCGCCCGTCTGTCTCAGACCGTCTGTCTCAAACCGTCTGTCTCAGACCGTCTGTCTCAGACCGTGTGTCTCAAACCGTCTATATCCGCCCGTCTGTCTCAGACCGTCCGTCTCAGACCGTCTGTATCAGACCGTCTGTCTCAGCACGTCGGCCTCATACCGTCTGTCTCAGACCGTCTGTCTCAGACTGTCTGTCTCAGACCGTCTGTCTCAGACCGCCTGTCTCAGACCGTCTGTCTCAGACCGTCTGTCTCATACCCTCTGTCTCAGACCCTCTGTCTCAAACCGTCTGTCTCAGACCGTCTATCTCGTCCCGTCTGTCTCAGACCGTCTGTCTCAGACCGTCTGTCTCAGACCGTCTGTCTCAGACAGTCTGTCTCAGACCGTCTGCCTCAGATCGTCTGTCTTAGACCAGCTGTCTCAGACCGTCTGTCTCAGACCAGCTGTCTCAGACCGTCTGTCTCAGACCGTCTGCCTCAGATCGTCTGTCTCAGACCGTCGGTCTCAGACTAGCTGTCTCAGACCGTCTGTCTCAGACCGTCTATCTCAGCCCGTCTGTATCAGACCATCTATCTCAGCACGTCGGCCTCATACCGTCTGTCTCAGACCGTCTGTCTCAGACTGTCTGTCTCAGACCGTCTGTCTCAGACCCTCTGTCTCAAACCGTCTGTCTCAAACCGTCTGTCTCAGACCGTCTATCTCGTCCCGTCTGTCTCAGACCGTCTGTCTCAGACCGTCTGTCTCAGACAGTCTGTCTCAGACCGTCTGCCTCAGATCGTCTGTCTTAGACCAGCTGTCTCAGACCGTCTGTCTCAGACCAGCTGTCTCAGACCGTCTGTCTCAGACCGTCTGCCTCAGATCGTCTGTCTCAGACCGTCGGTCTCAGACTAGCTGTCTCAGACCGTCTGTCTCAGACCAGCTGTCTCAGACCGTCTGTCTCAGACAGTCTGTCTCAGACCGTCTGCCTCAGATCGTCTGTCTCAGACCGTCTATCTCAGCCCGTCTGAATCAGACCATCTATCTCAGCACGTCGGCCTCATACCGTCTGTCTCCGACCGTCTGTCTCAGACTGTCTGTCTCAGACTGTCTGTCTCAGACCGCCTGTCTCAGAACGTCTGTCTCAGCCCGTCTGTCTCAGCCCGTCTATCACAGCCCGTCAGTCTCAGACCGTCTGCCTCAGACCGTCTGTCTCAGACCGTCTGCCTCAGACCGTCTGTCTCAGACCATCTGTCTCAGACCGTCTGTCTCAGACCGTCTGTCTCAGACCGTATGTCTCAGACCGTCTGTCTCAGACCATCTGTCTCAGACCGTCTGTCTCAGACCGTCTGTCTCAGACCGTCTGTCTCAGACCGTGTGTCTCAAACCGTCTATATCCGCCCGTCTGTCTCAGACCGTCTATATCTGCACGTCTGTCTCAGACCGTCTGTCTCAGACCGCCTGTCTCAGACCGTCTGTCTCAGACCGTCTGCCTCAGATCATCTGTCTCAGACCGTCTGTCTCAGACCGTCAATCTCAGACCGTCGGTCTCAGTACGTATATCTCAGATAGTCTGTCTCAGAACGTCTGTTTCAGACCGTCTGTTTCAGACCGTCTGTTTCAGACCGTCTGTTTCAGACCGTCTGTTTCAGACCGTCTGTTTCAGACCGTCTGTTTCAGACCGTCTGTTTCAGACCATCTATCTCAGCACGTCGGTCTCATACCGTTTGTTTCAGACCGTCTGCCTCAGATCGTCTATCTCAGACCGTCTGTCTCAGACCGTCTGTCTTAGACCGTCTGTCTCAGACCGTCTGTCTTAGACCGTCTGTCTCAGATCGTCTGTCTCAGGCCGTCTGTCTCAGACCGTCCTTCTCAGACCGTCTGCCTCATACCGCATATCTCAGACCGTCTGTCTCAGACCGTCTGTCTCAGACCGTCTGTCTCAGACCGTCTGTCTCAGACCGTCTGTCTCAGACCGTCTGTCTCAGACCGTCTGTCTCAGACCGTCTGCCTCAGATCATCTGTCTCAGTCCGTCTATCTCGGCCCGCCGGTCTCAGACCGTCTGTCTCAGACCAGCTGTCTCAGTCGGTCTGTCTCAGCCCGTCTATCACAGCCCGTCTGTCTCAGACCGTCTGTCTCAGACCGTCTGTCTCAGACCGTCTGTCTCAGACCGTCTGTCTCAGACCGTCTGTCTCAGACCGTCTGTCTCAGACCGTCTGCATCAGACCGTCTGTCTCAGGCCGTCTGTCTCAGACCGTCTATCTCAGACCGTCTGTCCCAGACCGTCTGCCTCAGATCGTCTGTCTCAGACCGTCTATCTCAGCCCGTCTGTATCAGACCATCTATCTCAGCACGTCGGCCTCATACCGTCTGTCTCAGACCGTCTGTCTCAGACTGTCTGTCTCAGACCGTCTGTCTCAGACCGCCTGTCTCAGACCGTCTGTCTCAGACCGTCTGTCTCATACCGTCTGTCTCAGACCCTCTGTCTCAAACCGTCTGTCTCAGACCGTCTGTCTCAGACCGTCTATCTCGTCCCGTCTGTCTCAGACCGTCTGCCTCAGACCGCATATCTCAGACCGTCTGTCTCAGACCGTCTGCCTCAGATCATCTGTCTCAGTCCGTCTATCTCGGCCCGTCTGTATCAGACCATCTATCTCAGCACGTCGGCCTCATACCGTCTGTCTCAGACCGTCTGTCTCAGACTGTCTGTCTCAGACCGTCTGTCTCAGACCGTCCTTCTCAGACCGTCTGCCTCAGACCGCATATCTCAGACCGTCTGTCTCACACCGTCTGTCTCAGACCGTCTGCCTCAGATCATCTGTCTCAGTCCGTCTATCTCGGCCCGCCGGTCTCAGACCGTCTGTCTCAGACCGCCTGTCTCAGACCATCTGTCTCAGACCGTCTGTCTCAGACCGTCCTGCTCAGACCGTCTGCCACATACCGCATATCTCAGACCGTCTGTCTCAGACCGTCTGTCTCAGACCGTCTGTCTCAGACCGTCTGCCTCAGATCGTCTATCTCAGACCGTCTATCTCAGCCCGTTTGTTTCAGACCATCTATCTCAGCACGTCGGTCTCATACCGTCTATCTCAGACCGTCTGTCTCAGACCGTCTGTATCAGACCGTCTATCTCAGCCCGTCTGTATCAGACCATCTATCTCAGCACGTCGGCCTCATACCGTCTGTCTCAGACCGTCTGTCTCAGACTGTCTGTCTCAGACCGTCTGTCTCAGACCGCCTGTCTCAGACCGTCTGTCTCAGACCGTCTGTCTCAGACCGTCTGTATCAGACCGTCTGTCTCAGGCCGTCTGTCTCAGACCGTCTATCTCAGACCGTCTGTCCCAGACCGTCTGCCTCAGATCGTCTGTCTCAGACCGTCTATCTCAGCCCGTCTGTATCAGACCATCTATCTCAGCACGTCGGCCTCATACCGTCTGTCTCAGACCGTCTGTCTCAGACTGTCTGTCTCAGACCGTCTGTCTCAGACCGCCTGTCTCAGACCGTCTGTCTCAGACCGTCTGTCTCATACCGTCTGTCTCAGACCCTCTGTCTCAAACCGTCTGTCTGAGACCGTCTGTCTCAGACCGTCTATCTCGTCCCGTCTGTCTCAGACCGTCTGTCTCAGACCGTCTGTCTCAGACCGTCTGTCTTAGACCGTCTGTCTCAGACCGTCTGTCTCAGGCCGTCTGTCTCAGACCGTCCTTCTCAGACCGTCTGCCTCAGACCGCATATCTCAGACCGTCTGTCTCAGACCGTCTGCCTCAGATCATCTGTCTCAGTCCGTCTATCTCGGCCCGTCTGTATCAGACCATCTATCTCAGCACGTCGGCCTCATACCGTCTGTCTCAGACCGTCTGTCTCAGACTGTCTGTCTCAGACCGTCTGTCTCAGACCGTCCTTCAGACCGTCTGCCTCAGACCGCATATCTCAGACCGTCTGTCTCAGACCGTCTGTCTCAGACCGTCTGCCTCAGATCATCTGTCTCAGTCCGTCTATCTCGGCCCGCCGGTCTCAGACCGTCTGTCTCAGACCGCCTGTCTCAGAACGTCTGTCTCAGCCCGTCTATCTCAGACCGTCTGCCTCAGATCATCTGTCTCAGCCCGTCTATCTCGGCCCGCCGGTCTCAGTCCGTCTGTCTCAGACCAGCTGTCTCAGTCGGTCTGTCTCAGCCCGTCTATCTCGGCCCGCCGGTCTCAGACCGTCTGTCTCAGACCAGCTGTCTCAGTCGGTCTGTCTCAGCCCGTCTATCACAGCCCGTCTGTCTCAGACCGTCTGTCTCAGACCGGCTGTCTCAGACCGTGTGTCTCAAACCGTCTATATCCGCCCGTCTGTCTCAGACCGTCTGTCTCAGACCGTCTGTATCAGACCGTCTGTCTCAGACCGTCTGTCTCAGACCGTCTATCTCAGACCGTCTGTCTCAGACCGTCTGCCTCAGATCGTCTGTCTCAGACCGTCTATCTCAGCCCGTGTGTCTCAAACCGTCTATATCCGCCCGTCTGTCTCAGACCGTCTGTCTCAAACCGTCTGTCTCAGACCGTCTGTCTCAGACCGTCTGTCTCAGACCGTGTGTCTCAAACCGTCTATATCCGCCCGTCTGTCTCAGACGGTCTGTCTCAGACCGTCTGTATCAGACCGTCTGTCTCAGACCGTCTGTCTCAGACCGTCTATCTCAGACCGTCTGTCTCAGGCCGTCTGCCTCAGATCGTCTGTCTCAGACCGTCTATCTCAGCCCGTGTGTCTCAAACCGTCTATATCCGCCCGTCTGTCTCAGACCGTCTGTCTCAAACCGTCTGTCTCAGACCGTCTGTCTCAGACCGTGTGTCTCAAACCGTCTATATCCGCCCGTCTGTCTCAGACCGTCCGTCTCAGACCGTCTGTATCAGACCGTCTGTCTCAGGCCGTCTGTCTCAGACCGTCTATCTCAGACCGTCTGTCTCAGACCGTCTGCCTCAGATCGTCTGTCTCAGACCGTCTATCTCAGCCCGTCTGTATCAGACCATCTATCTCAGCACGTCGGCCTCATACCGTCTGTCTCAGACCGTCTGTCTCAGACTGTCTGTCTCAGACCGTCTGTCTCAGACCGCCAGTCTCAGACCGTCTGTCTCAGACCGTCTGTCTCATACCGTCTGTCTCAGACCCTCTGTCTCAAACCGTCTGTCTCAGACCGTCTATCTCGTCCCGTCTGTCTCAGACCGTCTGTCTCAGACCGTCTGTCTCAGACCGTCTGTCTCAGACAGTCTGTCTCAGACCGTCTGCCTCAGATCGTCTGTCTTAGACCAGCTGTCTCAGACCGTCTGTCTCAGACCAGCTGTCTCAGACCGTCTGTCTCAGACCGTCTGCCTCAGATCGTCTGTCTCAGACCGTCGGTCTCAGACTAGCTGTCTCAGACCGTCTGTCTCAGACCGTCTGCCTCAGATCGTCTGTCTCAGACCGTCTATCTCAGCCCGTGTGTCTCAAACCGTCTATATCCGCCCGTCTGTCTCAGACCGTCTGTCTCAAACCGTCTGTCTCAGACCGTCTGTCTCAGACCGTCTGTCTCAGACCGTGTGTCTCAAACCGTCTATATCCGCCCGTCTGTCTCAGACGGTCTGTCTCAGACCGTCTGTATCAGACCGTCTGTCTCAGACCGTCTGTCTCAGACCGTCTATCTCAGACCGTCTGTCTCAGGCCGTCTGCCTCAGATCGTCTGTCTCAGACCGTCTATCTCAGCCCGTGTGTCTCAAACCGTCTATATCCGCCCGTCTGTCTCAGACCGTCTGTCTCAAACCGTCTGTCTCAGACCGTCTGTCTCAGACCGTGTGTCTCAAACCGTCTATATCCGCCCGTCTGTCTCAGACCGTCCGTCTCAGACCGTCTGTATCAGACCGTCTGTCTCAGGCCGTCTGTCTCAGACCGTCTATCTCAGACCGTCTGTCTCAGACCGTCTGCCTCAGATCGTCTGTCTCAGACCGTCTATCTCAGCCCGTCTGTATCAGACCATCTATCTCAGCACGTCGGCCTCATACCGTCTGTCTCAGACCGTCTGTCTCAGACTGTCTGTCTCAGACCGTCTGTCTCAGACCGCCAGTCTCAGACCGTCTGTCTCAGACCGTCTGTCTCATACCGTCTGTCTCAGACCCTCTGTCTCAAACCGTCTGTCTCAGACCGTCTATCTCGTCCCGTCTGTCTCAGACCGTCTGTCTCAGACCGTCTGTCTCAGACCGTCTGTCTCAGACAGTCTGTCTCAGACCGTCTGCCTCAGATCGTCTGTCTTAGACCAGCTGTCTCAGACCGTCTGTCTCAGACCAGCTGTCTCAGACCGTCTGTCTCAGACCGTCTGCCTCAGATCGTCTGTCTCAGACCGTCGGTCTCAGACTAGCTGTCTCAGACCGTCTGTCTCAGACCGTCTATCTCAGCCCGTCTGTATCAGACCATCTATCTCAGCACGTCGGCCTCATACCGTCTGTCTCAGACCGTCTGTCTCAGACTGTCTGTCTCAGACCGTCTGTCTCAGACCCTCTGTCTCAAACCGTCTGTCTCAAACCGTCTGTCTCAGACCGTCTATCTCGTCCCGTCTGTCTCAGACCGTCTGTCTCAGACCGTCTGTCTCAGACAGTCTGTCTCAGACCGTCTGCCTCAGATCGTCTGTCTTAGACCAGCTGTCTCAGACCGTCTGTCTCAGACCAGCTGTCTCAGACCGTCTGTCTCAGACCGTCTGTCTCAGACAGTCTGTCTCAGACCGTCTGCCTCAGATCGTCTGTCTTAGACCAGCTGTCTCAGACCGTCTGTCTCAGACCAGCTGTCTCAGACCGTCTGTCTCAGACCGTCTGCCTCAGATCGTCTGTCTCAGACCGTCGGTCTCAGACTAGCTGTCTCAGACCGTCTGTCTCAGACCAGCTGTCTCAGACCGTCTGTCTCAGACAGTCTGTCTCAGACCGTCTGCCTCAGATCGTCTGTCTCAGACCGTCTATCTCAGCCCGTCTGAATCAGACCATCTATCTCAGCACGTCGGCCTCATACCGTCTGTCTCCGACCGTCTGTCTCAGACTGTCTGTCTCAGACTGTCTGTCTCAGACTGTCTGTCTCAGACCGCCTGTCTCAGAACGTCTGTCTCAGCCCGTCTGTCTCAGCCCGTCTATCACAGCCCGTCAGTCTCAGACCGTCTGCCTCAGACCGTCTGTCTCAGACCGTCTGCCTCAGACCGTCTGTCTCAGACCATCTGTCTCAGACCGTCTGTCTCAGACCGTCTGTCTCAGACCGTATGTCTCAGACCGTCTGTCTCAGACCATCTGTCTCAGACCGTCTGTCTCAGACCGTCTGTCTCAGACCGTCTGTCTCAGACCGTCTGTCTCAGACCGTGTGTCTCAAACCGTCTATATCCGCCCGTCTGTCTCAGACCGTCTATATCTGCACGTCTGTCTCAGACCGTCTGTCTCAGACCGCCTGTCTCAGACCGTCTGTCTCAGACCGTCTGCCTCAGATCATCTGTCTCAGACCGTCTGTCTCAGACCGTCAATCTCAGACCGTCGGTCTCAGTACGTATATCTCAGATAGTCTGTCTCAGAACGTCTGTTTCAGACCGTCTGTTTCAGACCGTCTGTTTCAGACCGTCTGTTTCAGACCGTCTGTTTCAGATCGTCTGTTTCAGACCGTCTGTTTCAGACCATCTATCTCAGCACGTCGGTCTCATACCGTTTGTTTCAGACCGTCTGCCTCAGATCGTCTATCTCAGACCGTCTGTCTCAGACCGTCTGTCTTAGACCGTCTGTCTCAGACCGTCTGTCTTAGACCGTCTGTCTCAGATCGTCTGTCTCAGGCCGTCTGTCTCAGACCGTCCTTCTCAGACCGTCTGCCTCATACCGCATATCTCAGACCGTCTGTCTCAGACCGTCTGTCTCAGACCGTCTGTCTCAGACCGTCTGTCTCAGACCGTCTGTCTCAGACCGTCTGTCTCAGACCGTCTGTCTCAGACCGTCTGTCTCAGACCGTCTGTCTCAGACCGTCTGTCTCAGACCGTCTGTCTCAGACCAGCTGTCTCAGTCGGTCTGTCTCAGCCCGTCTATCACAGCCCGTCTGTCTCAGACCGTCTGTCTCAGACCGTCTGTCTCAGACCGTCTGTCTCAGACCGTCTGTCTCAGACCGTCTGTATCAGACCGTCTGTCTCAGGCCGTCTGTCTCAGACCGTCTATCTCAGACCGTCTGTCCCAGACCGTCTGCCTCAGATCGTCTGTCTCAGACCGTCTATCTCAGCCCGTCTGTATCAGACCATCTATCTCAGCACGTCGGCCTCATACCGTCTGTCTCAGACCGTCTGTCTCAGACTGTCTGTCTCAGACCGTCTGTCTCAGACCGCCTGTCTCAGACCGTCTGTCTCAGACCGTCTGTCTCATACCGTCTGTCTCAGACCCTCTGTCTCAAACCGTCTGTCTCAGACCGTCTGTCTCAGACCGTCTATCTCGTCCCGTCTGTCTCAGACCGTCTGCCTCAGACCGCATATCTCAGACCGTCTGTCTAAGACCGTCTGCCTCAGATCATCTGTCTCAGTCCGTCTATCTCGGCCCGTCTGTATCAGACCATCTATCTCAGCACGTCGGCCTCATACCGTCTGTCTCAGACCGTCTGTCTCAGACTGTCTGTCTCAGACCGTCTGTCTCAGACCGTCCTTCTCAGACCGTCTGCCTCAGACCGCATATCTCAGACCGTCTGTCTCAGACCGTCTGCCTCAGATCATCTGTCTCAGTCCGTCTATCTCGGCCCGCCGGTCTCAGACCGTCTGTCTCAGACCGCCTGTCTCAGAACGTCTGTCTCAGCCCGTCTATCTCTGCCCGTCGGCCGCAGAACGTCTGTCTCAGACCGTCTGCCTCAGATCGTCTGTCTCAGACCGTCTGTTTCAGACCATCTGCCTCAGATCATCTGTCTCAGCCCGTCTATCTCGGCCCGCCGGTCTCAGACCGTCTGTCTCAGACCAGCTGTCTCAGTCGGTCTGTCTCAGCCCGTCTATCACAGCCCGTCTGTCTCAGACCGTCTGTCTCAGACCGGCTGTCTCAGACCGTGTGTCTCAAACCGTCTATATCCGCCCGTCTGTCTCAGACCGTCTGTCTCAGACCGTCTGTATCAGACCGTCTGTCTCAGACCGTCTGTCTCAGACCGTCTATCTCAGACCGTCTGTCTCAGACCGTCTGCCTCAGATCGTCTGTCTCAGACCGTCTATCTCAACCCGTGTGTCTCAAACCGTCTATATCCGCCCGTCTGTCTCAGACCGTCTGTCTCAAACCGTCTGTCTCAGACCGTCTGTCTCAGACCGTGTGTCTCAAACCGTCTATATCCGCCCGTCTGTCTCAGACCGTCTGTCTCAGACCGTCTGTATCAGACCGTCTATCTCAGACCGTCTGTCTCAGACCGTCTGTCCCAGACCGTCTGCCTCAGATCGTCTGTCTCAGACCGTCTATCTCAGCCCGTCTGTATCAGACCATCTATCTCAGCACGTCGGCCTCATACCGTCTGTCACAGACCGTCTGTCTCAGACTGTCTGTCTCAGACCGTCTGTCTCAGACCGCCTGTCTCAGACCGTCTGTCTCAGACCGTCTGTCTCATACCGTCTGTCTCAGACCCTCTGTCTCAAACCGTCTGTCTCAGACCGTCTGTCTCAGACCGTCTATCTCGTCCCGTCTGTCTCAGACCGTCTGTCTCAGACCGTCTGTCTCAGACCGTCTGTCTTAGACCGTCTGTCTCAGACCGTCTGTCTCAGGCCGTCTGTCTCAGGCCGTCCTTCTCAGACCGTCTGCCTCAGACCGCATATCTCAGACCGTCTGTCTCAGACCGTCTGCCTCAGATCATCTGTCTCAGTCCGTCTATCTCGGCCCGTCTGTATCAGACCATCTATCTCAGCACGTCGGCCTCATACCGTCTGTCTCAGACCGTCTGTCTCAGACTGTCTGTCTCAGACCGTCTGTCTCAGGCCGTCCTTCTCAGACCGTCTGCCTCAGACCGCATATCTCAGACCGTCTGTCTCAGACCGTCTGCCTCAGATCATCTGTCTCAGTCCGTCTATCTCGGCCCGCCGGTCTCAGACCGTCTGTCTCAGACCGCCTGTCTCAGAACGTCTGTCTCAGCCCGTCTATCTCTGCCCGTCGGCCGCAGAACGTCTGTCTCAGACCGTCTGCCTCAGATCGTCTGTCTCAGACCGTCTGTTTCAGACCGTCTGCCTCAGATCATCTGTCTCAGCCCGTCTATCTCGGCCCGCCGGTCTCAGACCGTCTGTCTCAGACCAGCTGTCTCAGTCGGTCTGTCTCAGCCCGTCTATCACAGCCCGTCTGTCTCAGACCGTCTGCCTCAGACCGTCTGCCTCAGACCGTCTGTCTCAGACCGTCTGTCTCAGACCGTCTGTCTCAGACCGTCTGTCTCAGACCGTCTGTCTCAGACCGTCTGTCTCAGACAGTCTATATCCGCCCGTCTGTCTCAGACCGTCCGTCTCAGACCGTCTGTCTCAGCCCGTCTATCTCGGCCCGCCGGTCTCAGACCGTCTGTCTCAGACCAGCTGTCTCAGTCGGTCTGTCTCAGCCCGTCTATCACAGCCCGTCTGTCTCAGACCGTCTGCCTCAGACCGTCTGCCTCAGACCGTCTGTCTCAGACCGTCTGTCTCAGACCGTCTGTCTCAGACCGTCTGTCTCAGACCGTCTGTCTCAGACCGTCTGTCTCAGACAGTCTATATCCGCCCGTCTGTCTCAGACCGTCCGTCTCAGACCGTCTGTATCAGACCGTCTGTCTCAGGACGTCTGTCTCAGATCGTCTATCTCAGACCGTCTGTCTCAGACCGTCTGCCTCAGATCGTCTGTCTCAGACCGTCTATCTCAGCCCGTCTGTATCAGACCATCTATCTCAGCACGTCGGCCTCATACCGTCTGTCTCAGACCGTCTGTCTCAGACTGTCTGTCTCAGACCGTCTGTCTCAGACCGCCTGTCTCAGACCGTCTGTCTCAGACCGTCTGTCTCATACCGTCTGTCTCAGACCCTCTGTCTCAAACCGTCTGTCTCAGACCGTCTGTCTCAGACCGTCTATCTCGTCCCGTCTGTCTCAGACCGTCTGTCTCAGACCGTCTGTCTCAGACAGTCTGTCTCAGACCGTCTGCCTCAGATCGTCTGTCTTAGACCAGCTGTCTCAGACCGGCTGTCTCAGACCAGCTGTCTCAGACCGTCTGTCTCAGACCGTCTGCCTCAGATCGTCTGTTTCAGACCGTCGGTCTCAGACTAGCTGTCTCAGACCGTCTGTCTCAGACCAGCTGTCTCAGACCGTCTGTCTCAGACAGTCTGTCTCAGACCGTCTGCCTCAGATCGTCTGTCTCAGACCGTCTATCTCAGCCCGTCTGAATCAGACCATCTATCTCAGCACGTCGGCCTCATACCGTCTGTCTCCGACCGTCTGTCTCAGACTGTCTGTCTCAGACTGTCTGTCTCAGACCGTCTGTCTCAGACCGTCTGCCTCAGATCATCTGTCTCAGACCGTCTGTCTCAGACCGTCAATCTCAGACCGTCGGTCTGAGTACGTATATCTCAGATAGTCTGTCTCAGAACGTCTGTTTCAGACCGTCTGTTTCAGACCGTCTGTTTCAGACCATCTATCTCAGCACGTCGGTCTCATACCGTCTGTTTCAGACCGTCTGCCTCAGATCGTCTATCTCAGACCGTCTGTCTCAGACCGTCTGTCTTAGACCGTCTGTCTCAGACCGTCTGTCTTAGACCGTCTGTCTCAGATCGTCTGTCTCAGGCCGTCTGTCTCAGACCGTCCTTCTCAGACCGTCTGCCTCATACCGCATATCTCAGACCGTCTGTCTCAGACCGTCTGTCAAAGACCGTCTGTCTCAGACCGTCTGTCTCAGACCGTCTGTCTCAGACCGTCTGTCTCAGACCGTCTGTCTCAGACCGTCTGTCTCAGACCGTCTGTCTCAGACCGTCTGTCTCAGATCATCTGTCTCAGTCCGTCTATCTCGGCCCGCCGGTCTCAGACCGTCTGTCTCAGACCAGCTGTCTCAGTCGGTCTGTCTCAGCCCGTCTATCACAGCCCGTCTGTCTCAGACCGTCTGTCTCAGACCGTCTGTCTCAGACCGTCTGTCTCAGACCGTCTGTCTCAGACCGTCTGTCTCAGACCGTCTGTCTCAGACCGTCTGTCTCAGACCGTCTGCCTCAGATCGTCTATCTCAGACCGTCTATCTCAGCCCGTCTGTTTCAGACCATCTATCTCAGCACGTCGGTCTCATACCGGCTATCTCAGACCGTATATCTCGTCCCGTCTGTCTCAGACCGTCTGTCTCAGACCGTCTGTCTCAGACCGTCTGTCTTAGACCGTCTGTCTCAGACCGTCTGTCTCAGGCCGTCTGTCTCAGACCGTCCTTCTCAGACCGTCTGTCTCAGACCGTGTGTCTCAAACCGTCTATATCCGCCCGTCTGTCTCAGACCGTCTATATCTGCACGTCTGTCTCAGACCGTCTGTCTCAGACCGCCTGTCTCAGACCGTCTGTCTCAGACCGTCTGCCTCAGATCATCTGTCTCAGACCGTCTGTCTCAGACCGTCAATCTCAGACCGTCGGTCTGAGTACGTATATCTCAGATAGTCTGTCTCAGAACGTCTGTTTCAGACCGTCTGTTTCAGACCGTCTGTTTCAGACCATCTATCTCAGCACGTCGGTCTCATACCGTCTGTTTCAGACCGTCTGCCTCAGATCGTCTATCTCAGACCGTCTGTCTCAGACCGTCTGTCTTAGACCGTCTGTCTCAGACCGTCTGTCTTAGACCGTCTGTCTCAGATCGTCTGTCTCAGGCCGTCTGTCTCAGACCGTCCTTCTCAGACCGTCTGCCTCATACCGCATATCTCAGACCGTCTGTCTCAGACCGTCTGTCAAAGACCGTCTGTCTCAGACCGTCTGTCTCAGACCGTCTGTCTCAGACCGTCTGTCTCAGACCGTCTGTCTCAGACCGTCTGTCTCAGATCATCTGTCTCAGTCCGTCTATCTCGGCCCGCCGGTCTCAGACCGTCTGTCTCAGACCAGCTGTCTCAGTCGGTCTGTCTCAGCCCGTCTATCACAGCCCGTCTGTCTCAGACCGTCTGTCTCAGACCGTCTGTCTCAGACCGTCTGTCTCAGACCGTCTGTCTCAGACCGTCTGTCTCAGACCGTCTGTCTCAGACCGTCTGTCTCAGACCGTCTGTCTCAGACCGTCTGCCTCAGATCGTCTATCTCAGACCGTCTATCTCAGCCCGTCTGTTTCAGACCATCTATCTCATCACGTCGGTCTCATACCGGCTATCTCAGACCGTCTATCTCGTCCCGTCTGTCTCAGACCGTCTGTCTCAGACCGTCTGTCTCAGACCGTCTGTCTTAGACCGTCTGTCTCAGACCGTCTGTCTCAGGCCGTCTGTCTCAGACCGTCCTTCTCAGACCGTCTGTCTCAGACCGTCTGTCTCAGATCGTCTGTCTCAGGCCGTCTGTCTCAGACCGTCTGTCTCAGACCGTCTGCCTCAGATCATCTGTCTCAGTCCGTCTATCTCGGCCCGCCGGTCTCAGACCGTCTGTCTCAGACCAGCTGTCTCAGTCGGTCTGTCTCAGCCCGTCTATCACAGCCCGTCTGTCTCAGACCGTCTGTCTCAGACCGTCTGTCTCAGACCGTCTGTCTCAGACCGTCTGTCTCAGACCGTCTGTCTCAGACCGTCTGTCTCAGACCGTCTGTCTCAGACCGTCTGTCTCAGACCGTCTGCCTCAGATCGTCTATCTCAGACCGTCTATCTCAGCCCGTCTGTTTCAGACCATCTATCTCAGCACGTCGGTCTCATACCGGCTATCTCAGACCGTCTATCTCGTCCCGTCTGTCTCAGACCGTCTGTCTCAGACCGTCTGTCTCAGACCGTCTGTCTTAGACCGTCTGTCTCAGACCGTCTGTCTCAGGCCGTCTGTCTCAGACCGTCCTTCTCAGACCGTCTGTCTCAGACCGTCTGTCTCAAACCGTCTGTCTCAGACCTCCTGTCTCAGACCGTCTGTCTCAGACCGTGTGTCTCAAACCGTCTATATCCGCCCGTCTGTCTCAGACCGTCTGTCTCAGACCGTCTGTATCAGACCGTCTGTCTCAGACCGTCTGTGTCAGACCGTCTATCTCAGACCGTCTGTCTCAGACCGTCTGCCTCAGATCGTCTGTCTCAGACCGTCTATCTCAGCCCGTGTGTCTCAAACCGTCTATATCCGCCCGTCTGTCTCAGACCGTCTCTCTCAAACCGTCTGTCTCAGACCGTCTATCTCAGACCGTGTGTCTTAAACCGTCTATATCCGCCCGTCTGTCTCAGACCGTCCGTCTCAGACCGTCTGTATCAGACCGTCTGTCTCAGGCCGTCTGTCTCAGACCGTCTATCTCAGACCGTCTGTCTCAGACCGTCTGCCTCAGATCGTCTGTCTCAGACCGTCTATCTCAGCCCGTCTGTATCAGACCATCTATCTCAGCACGTCGGCCTCATACCGTCTGTCTCAGACCGTCTGTCTCAGACTGTCTGTCTCAGACCGTCTGTCTCAGACCGCCTGTCTCAGACCGTCTGTCTCAGACCGTCTGTCTCATACCGTCTGTCTCAGACCCTCTGTCTCAAACCGTCTGTCTCAAACCGTCTGTCTCAGACCGTCTATCTCGTCCCGTCTGTCTCAGACCGTCTGTCTCAGACAGTCTGTCTCAGACCGTCTGCCTCAGATCGTCTGTCTTAGACCATCTGTCTCAGACCGTCTGTCTCAGACCAGCTGTCTCAGACCGTCTGTCTCAGACCGTCTGCCTCAGATCGTCTGTCTCAGACCGTCGGTCTCAGACTAGCTGTCTCAGACCGTCTGTCTCAGACCAGCTGTCTCAGACCGTCTGACTCAGACAGTCTGTCTCAGACCGTCTGCCTCAGGTCGTCTGTCTCAGACCGTCTATCTCAGCCCGTCTGGATCAGACCACCTATCTCAGCACGTCGGCCTCATACCGTCTGTCTCCGACCGTCTGTCTCAGACTGTCTGTCTCAGACTGTCTGTCTCAGACCGCCTGTTTCAGAACGTCTGTCTCAGCCCGTCTGTCTCAGCCCGTCTATCACAGCCCGTCTGTCTCAGACCGTCTGCCTCGGACCGTCTGTCTCAGACCATCTGTCTCACACCGTCTGTCTCAGACCGTCCTTCTCAGACCGTCTGTCTCAGACCGCCTGTCTCAGACCGTCTGTCTCAGACCGTCTGTCCCATACCGTCTGTCTCAGACCCTCTGTCTCAAACCGTCTGTCTCAAACCGTCTGTCTCAGACCGTCTATCTCGTCCCGTCTGTCTCAGACCGTCTGTCTCAGACCGTCTGTCTCAGACAGTCTGTCTCAGACCGTCTGCCTCAGATCGTCTGTCTTAGACCAGCTGTCTCAGACCGTCTGTCTCAGACCAGCTGTCTCAGACCGTCTGTCTCAGACCGTCTGCCTCAGATCGTCTGTCTCATACCGTCGGTCTCAGACTAGCTGTCTCAGACCGTCTGTCTCAGACCAGCTGTCTCAGACCGTCTGTCTCAGACAGTCTGTCTCAGACCGTCTGCCTCAGATCGTCTGTCTCAGACCGTCTATCTCAGCCCGTCTGAATCAGACCATCTATCTCAGCACGTCGGCCTCATACCGTCTGTCTCCGACCGTCTGTCACAGACTGTCTGTCTCAGACTGTCTGTCTCAGACCGCCTGTTTCAGAACGTCTGTCTCAGCCCGTCTGTCTCAGCCCGTCTATCACAGCCCGTCTGTCTCAGACCGTCTGTCTCAGACCGTCCTTCTCAGACCGTCTGTCTCAGACCGTCTGTCTCAAACCGTCTGTCTCAGACCGTCTGTCTCAGACCGTCTGTCTCAGACCGTGTGTCTCAAACCGTCTATATCCGCCCGTCTGTCTCAGACCGTCTGTCTCAGACCGCCTGTCTCAGACCGTCTGTCTCAGACCGTCTATCTCGTCCCGTCTGTCTCAGACCGTCTGTCTCGGACCGTCTGTCTCAGACCGTCTGTCTTAGACCGTCTGTCTCAGACCGTCTGTCTCAGGCCGTCTGTCTCAGACCGTCCTTCTCAGACCGTCTGCCTCAGACCGCATATCTCAGACCGTCTGTCTCAGACCGTCTGCCTCAGATCATTTGTTTCAGTCCGTCTATCTCGGCCCGTCTGTATCAGACCATCTATCTCAGCACGTCGGCCTCATACCGTCTGTCTCAGACCGTCTGTCTCAGACTGTCTGTCTCAGACCGTCTGTCTCAGACTGTCCTTCTCAGACCGTCTGCCTCAGACCGCATATCTCAGACCGTCTGTCTCAGACCGTCTGTCTCAGACCGTCTGCCTCAGATCATCTGTCTCAGTCCGTCTATCTCGGCCCGCCGGTCTCAGACCGTCTGTCTCAGACCGCCTGTCTCAGAACGTCTGTCTCAGCCCGTCTATCTCTGCCCGTCGGCCGCAGAACGTCTGTCTCAGACCGTCTGCCTCAGATCGTCTGTCTCAGACCGTCTGTTTCAGACCGTCTGCCTCAGATCATCTGTCTCAGCCCGTCTATCTCGGCCCGCCGGTCTCAGACCGTGTGTCTCAAACCGTCTATATCCGCCCGTCTGTCTCAGACCGTCCGTCTCAGACCGTCTGTATCAGACCGTCTGTCTCAGGCCGTCTGTCTCAGACCGTCTATCTCAGACCGTCTGTCTCAGACCGTCTGCCTCAGATCGTCTGTCTCAGACCGTCTATCTCAGCCCGTCTGTATCAGACCATCTATCTCAGCACGTCGGCCTCATACCGTCTGTCTCAGACCGTCTGTCTCAGACTGTCTGTCTCAGACCGTCTGTCTCAGACCGCCTGTCTCAGACCGTCTGTCTCAGACCGTCTGTCTCATACCGTCTGTCTCAGACCCTCTGTCTCAAACCGTCTGTCTCAGACCGTCTGTCTCAGACCGTCTATCTCGTCCCGTCTGTCTCAGACCGTCTGTCTCAGACCGTCTGTCTCAGACAGTCTGTCTCAGACCGTCTGCCTCAGATCGTCTGTCTTAGACCAGCTGTCTCAGACCGGCTGTCTCAGACCAGCTGTCTCAGACCGTCTGTCTCAGACCGTCTGCCTCAGATCGTCTGTCTCAGACCGTCGGTCTCAGACTAGCTGTCTCAGACCGTCTGTCTCAGACCAGCTGTCTCAGACCGTCTGTCTCAGACAGTCTGTCTCAGACCGTCTGCCTCAGATCGTCTGTCTCAGACCGTCTATCTCAGCCCGTCTGAATCAGACCATCTATCTCAGCACGTCGGCCTCATACCGTCTGTCTCCGACCGTCTGTCTCCGACCGTCTGTCTCAGCCCGTCTATCTCGGCCCGCCGGTCTCAGACCGTCTGTCTCAGACCGTGTGTCTCAAACCGTCTATATCCGCCCGTCTGTCTCAGACCTTCTATATCTGCACGTCTGTCTCAGACCGTCTGTCTCAGACCGCCTGTCTCAGACCGTCTGTCTCAGACCGTCTGCCTCAGATCATCTGTCTCAGACCGTCTGTCTCAGACCGTCAATCTCAGACCGTCGGTCTCAGTACGTATATCTCAGATAGTCTGTCTCAGAACGTCTGTTTCAGACCGTCTGTTTCAGACCGTCTGTTTCAGACCATCTATCTCAGCACGTCGGTCTCATACCGTCTGTTTCAGACCGTCTGCCTCAGATCGTCTATCTCAGACCGTCTGTCTCAGACCGTCTGTCTTAGACCGTCTGTCTCAGACCGTCTGTCTTAGACCGTCTGTCTCAGATCGTCTGTCTCAGGCCGTCTGTCTCAGACCGTCCTTCTCAGACCGTCTGCCTCATACCGCATATCTCAGACCGTCTGTCTCAGACCGTCTGTCTCAGACCGTCTGTCTCAGACCGTCTGTCTCAGACCGTCTGTCTCATACCGTCTGTCTCAGACCCTCTGTCTCAAACCGTCTGTCTCAAACCGTCTGTCTCAGACCGCCTGTCTCAGACCGTCTGTCTCAGACCGTCTGCCTCAGATCATCTGTCTCAGACCGTCTGTCTCAGACCGTCAATCTCAGACCGTCGGTCTCAGTACGTATATCTCAGATAGTCTGTCTCAGAACGTCTGTTTCAGACCGTCTGTTTCAGACCGTCTGTTTCAGACCGTCTGTTTCAGACCGTCTGTCTTAGACCATCTATCTCAGCACGTCGGCCTCATACCGTCTGTCTCAGACCGTCTGTCTCAGACTGTCTGTCTCAGACCGTCTGTCTCAGACCGCCTGTCTCAGACCGTCTGTCTCAGACCGTCTGTCTCATACCGTCTGTCTCAGACCCTCTGTCTCAAACCGTCTGTCTCAAACCGTCTGTCTCAGACCGTCTGTCTCAGACCGTCTGCCTCAGATCATCTGTCTCAGACCGTCTATCTCAGCCCGCCGGTCTCAGACCGTCTGTCTCAGACCAGCTGTCTCAGTCGGTCCGTCTCAGCCCGTCTATCACAGCCCGTCTGTCTCAGACCGTCTGTCTCGGACCGTCTGTCTCAGACCGTCTGTCTCAGACCGTCTGTCTCAGACCGTCTGTCTCAGACCGTCTGTCTCAGACCGTCTGCCTCAGATCGTCTATCTCAGACCGTCTATCTCAGCCCGTCTGTTTCAGACCATCTATCTCAGCACGTCGGTCTCATACCGGCTATCTCAGACCGTCTATCTCGTCCCGTCTGTCTCAGACCGTCTGTCTCAGACCGTCTGTCTCAGACCGTCTGTCTTAGACCGTCTGTCTCAGACCGTCTGTCTCAGGCCGTCTGTCTCAGACCGTCCTTCTCAGACCGTCTGTCTCGGACCGTCTGTCTCAAACCGTCTGTCTCAGACCGTCTGTCTGAGACCGTCTGTCTCAGACCGTCTGTCTCAGACCGTCTGTCTCAGACCGTGTGTCTCAAACCGTCTATATCCGCCCGTCTGTCTCAGACCGTCTGTCTCAGACCGTCTGTATCAGACCGTCTGTCTCAGACCGTCTGTCTCAGACCGTCTATCTCAGACCGTCTGTCTCAGACCGTCTGCCTCAGATCGTCTGTCTCAGACCGTCTATCTCAGCCCGTGTGTCTCAAACCGTCTATATCCGCCCGTCTGTCTCAGACCGTCTCTCTCAAACCGTCTGTCTCAGACCGTCTGTCTCAGACCGTCTGTCACAGACCGTCTGTCTCAGACCGTCTGTCTCAGACCGCCTGTCTCAGACCGTCTGTCTCAGACCGTCTGTCTCAGACCGTCAGTCTCAGACCGTCTGTCTCAGACCGTCTGTCACAGACCGTCTGTCTCAGACCGTCAGTCTCAGACCGTCTGTCTCAGACCGTCTGTCACAGACCGTCGGTCTCATACCGGCTATCTCAGACCGTCTATCTCGTCCCGTCTGTCTCAGACCGTCTGTCTCAGACCGTCTGTCTCAGACCGTCTGTCTTAGACCGTCTGTCTCAGACCGTCTGTCTCAGACCGTGTGTCTCAAACTGTCTATATCCGCCCGTCTGTCTCAGACCGTCTGTCTCAGACCGTCTGCCTCAGATCGTCTGTCTTAGACCAGCTGTCTCAGACCGTCTGTCTCAGACCAGCTGTCTCAGACCGTCTGTCTCAGACCGTCTGCCTCAGATCGTCTGTCTCAGACCGTCGGTCTCAGACTAGCTGTCTCAGACCGTCTGTCTCAGACCAGCTGTCACAGACCGTCTGTCTCAGACAGTCTGTCTCAGACCGTCTGCCTCAGATCGTCTATCTCAGACCGTCTATCTCAGCCCGTCTGTTTCAGACCATCTATCTCAGCACGTCGGTCTCATACCGGCTATCTCAGACCGTCTATCTCGTCCCGTCTGTCTCAGACCGTCTGTCTCAGACCGTCTGTCTCAGACCGTCTGTCTTAGACCGTCTGTCTCAGACCGTCTGTCTCAGGCCGTCTGTCTCAGACCGTCCTTCTCAGACCGTCTGTCTCAGACCGTCTGTCTCAAACCGTCTGTCTCAGACCTCCTGTCTCAGACCGTCTGTCTCAGACCGTGTGTCTCAAACCGTCTATATCCGCCCGTCTGTCTCAGACCGTCTGTCTCAGACCGTCTGTATCAGACCGTCTGTCTCAGACCGTCTGTGTCAGACCGTCTATCTCAGACCGTCTGTCTCAGACCGTCTGCCTCAGATCGTCTGTCTCAGACCGTCTATCTCAGCCCGTGTGTCTCAAACCGTCTATATCCGCCCGTCTGTCTCAGACCGTCTCTCTCAAACCGTCTGTCTCAGACCGTCTATCTCAGACCGTGTGTCTTAAACCGTCTATATCCGCCCGTCTGTCTCAGACCGTCCGTCTCAGACCGTCTGTATCAGACCGTCTGTCTCAGGCCGTCTGTCTCAGACCGTCTATCTCAGACCGTCTGTCTCAGACCGTCTGCCTCAGATCGTCTGTCTCAGACCGTCTATCTCAGCCCGTCTGTATCAGACCATCTATCTCAGCACGTCGGCCTCATACCGTCTGTCTCCGACCGTCTGTCACAGACTGTCTGTCTCAGACTGTCTGTCTCAGACCGCCTGTTTCAGAACGTCTGTCTCAGCCCGTCTGTCTCAGCCCGTCTATCACAGCCCGTCTGTCTCAGACCGTCTGTCTCAGACCGTCCTTCTCAGACCGTCTGTCTCAGACCGTCTGTCTCAAACCGTCTGTCTCAGACCGTCTGTCTCAGACCGTCTGTCTCAGACCGTGTGTCTCAAACCGTCTATATCCGCCCGTCTGTCTCAGACCGTCTGTCTCAGACCGCCTGTCTCAGACCGTCTGTCTCAGACCGTCTATCTCGTCCCGTCTGTCTCAGACCGTCTGTCTCGGACCGTCTGTCTCAGACCGTCTGTCTTAGACCGTCTGTCTCAGACCGTCTGTCTCAGGCCGTCTGTCTCAGACCGTCCTTCTCAGACCGTCTGCCTCAGACCGCATATCTCAGACCGTCTGTCTCAGACCGTCTGCCTCAGATCATTTGTCTCAGTCCGTCTATCTCGGCCCGTCTGTATCAGACCATCTATCTCAGCACGTCGGCCTCATACCGTCTGTCTCAGACCGTCTGTCTCAGACTGTCTGTCTCAGACCGTCTGTCTCAGACTGTCCTTCTCAGACCGTCTGCCTCAGACCGCATATCTCAGACCGTCTGTCTCAGACCGTCTGTCTCAGACCGTCTGCCTCAGATCATCTGTCTCAGTCCGTCTATCTCGGCCCGCCGGTCTCAGACCGTCTGTCTCAGACCGCCTGTCTCAGAACGTCTGTCTCAGCCCGTCTATCTCTGCCCGTCGGCCGCAGAACGTCTGTCTCAGACCGTCTGCCTCAGATCGTCTGTCTCAGACCGTCTGTTTCAGACCGTCTGCCTCAGATCATCTGTCTCAGCCCGTCTATCTCGGCCCGCCGGTCTCAGACCGTGTGTCTCAAACCGTCTATATCCGCCCGTCTGTCTCAGACCGTCCGTCTCAGACCGTCTGTATCAGACCGTCTGTCTCAGGCCGTCTGTCTCAGACCGTCTATCTCAGACCGTCTGTCTCAGACCGTCTGCCTCAGATCGTCTGTCTCAGACCGTCTATCTCAGCCCGTCTGTATCAGACCATCTATCTCAGCACGTCGGCCTCATACCGTCTGTCTCAGACCGTCTGTCTCAGACTGTCTGTCTCAGACCGTCTGTCTCAGACCGCCTGTCTCAGACCGTCTGTCTCAGACCGTCTGTCTCATACCGTCTGTCTCAGACCCTCTGTCTCAAACCGTCTGTCTCAGACCGTCTGTCTCAGACCGTCTATCTCGTCCCGTCTGTCTCAGACCGTCTGTCTCAGACCGCCTGTCTCAGACAGTCTGTCTCAGACCGTCTGCCTCAGATCGTCTGTCTTAGACCAGCTGTCTCAGACCGGCTGTCTCAGACCAGCTGTCTCAGACCGTCTGTCTCAGACCGTCTGCCTCAGATCGTCTGTCTCAGACCGTCGGTCTCAGACTAGCTGTCTCAGACCGTCTGTCTCAGACCAGCTGTCTCAGACCGTCTGTCTCAGACAGTCTGTCTCAGACCGTCTGCCTCAGATCGTCTGTCTCAGACCGTCTATCTCAGCCCGTCTGAATCAGACCATCTATCTCAGCACGTCGGCCTCATACCGTCTGTCTCCGACCGTCTGTCTCCGACCGTCTGTCTCAGCCCGTCTATCTCGGCCCGCCGGTCTCAGACCGTCTGTCTCAGACCGTGTGTCTCAAACCGTCTATATCCGCCCGTCTGTCTCAGACCTTCTATATCTGCACGTCTGTCTCAGACCGTCTGTCTCAGACCGCCTGTCTCAGACCGTCTGTCTCAGACCGTCTGCCTCAGATCATCTGTCTCAGACCGTCTGTCTCAGACCGTCAATCTCAGACCGTCGGTCTCAGTACGTATATCTCAGATAGTCTGTCTCAGAACGTCTGTTTCAGACCGTCTGTTTCAGACCGTCTGTTTCAGACCATCTATCTCAGCACGTCGGTCTCATACCGTCTGTTTCAGACCGTCTGCCTCAGATCGTCTATCTCAGACCGTCTGTCTCAGACCGTCTGTCTTAGACCGTCTGTCTCAGACCGTCTGTCTTAGACCGTCTGTCTCAGATCGTCTGTCTCAGGCCGTCTGTCTCAGACCGTCCTTCTCAGACCGTCTGCCTCATACCGCATATCTCAGACCGTCTGTCTCAGACCGTCTGTCTCAGACCGTCTGTCTCAGACCGTCTGTCTCATACCGTCTGTCTCAGACCCTCTGTCTCAAACCGTCTGTCTCAAACCGTCTGTCTCAGACCGCCTGTCTCAGACCGTCTGTCTCAGACCGTCTGCCTCAGATCATCTGTCTCAGACCGTCTGTCTCAGACCGTCAATCTCAGACCGTCGGTCTCAGTACGTATATCTCAGATAGTCTGTCTCAGAACGTCTGTTTCAGACCGTCTGTTTCAGACCGTCTGTTTCAGACCGTCTGTCTTAGACCATCTATCTCAGCACGTCGGCCTCATACCGTCTGTCTCAGACCGTCTGTCTCAGACTGTCTGTCTCAGACCGTCTGTCTCAGACCGCCTGTCTCAGACCGTCTGTCTCAGACCGTCTGTCTCATACCGTCTGTCTCAGACCCTCTGTCTCAAACCGTCTGTCTCAAACCGTCTGTCTCAGACCGTCTGTCTCAGACCGTCTGCCTCAGATCATCTGTCTCAGACCGTCTATCTCAGCCCGCCGGTCTCAGACCGTCTGTCTCAGACCAGCTGTCTCAGTCGGTCCGTCTCAGCCCGTCTATCACAGCCCGTCTGTCTCAGACCGTCTGTCTCGGACCGTCTGTCTCAGACCGTCTGTCTCAGACCGTCTGTCTCAGACCGTCTGTCTCAGACCGTCTGTCTCAGACCGTCTGCCTCAGATCGTCTATCTCAGACCGTCTATCTCAGCCCGTCTGTTTCAGACCATCTATCTCAGCACGTCGGTCTCATACCGGCTATCTCAGACCGTCTATCTCGTCCCGTCTGTCTCAGACCGTCTGTCTCAGACCGTCTGTCTCAGACCGTCTGTCTTAGACCGTCTGTCTCAGACCGTCTGTCTCAGGCCGTCTGTCTCAGACCGTCCTTCTCAGACCGTCTGTCTCGGACCGTCTGTCTCAAACCGTCTGTCTCAGACCGTCTGTCTGAGACCGTCTGTCTCAGACCGTCTGTCTCAGACCGTCTGTCTCAGACCGTGTGTCTCAAACCGTCTATATCCGCCCGTCTGTCTCAGACCGTCTGTCTCAGACCGTCTGTATCAGACCGTCTGTCTCAGACCGTCTGTCTCAGACCGTCTATCTCAGACCGTCTGTCTCAGACCGTCTGCCTCAGATCGTCTGTCTCAGACCGTCTATCTCAGCCCGTGTGTCTCAAACCGTCTATATCCGCCCGTCTGTCTCAGACCGTCTCTCTCAAACCGTCTGTCTCAGACCGTCTGTCTCAGACCGTCTGTCACAGACCGTCTGTCTCAGACCGTCTGTCTCAGACCGCCTGTCTCAGACCGTCTGTCTCAGACCGTCTGTCTCAGACCGTCAGTCTCAGACCGTCTGTCTCAGACCGTCTGTCACAGACCGTCTGTCTCAGACCGTCAGTCTCAGACCGTCTGTCTCAGACCGTCTGTCACAGACCGTCGGTCTCATACCGGCTATCTCAGACCGTCTATCTCGTCCCGTCTGTCTCAGACCGTCTGTCTCAGACCGTCTGTCTCAGACCGTCTGTCTTAGACCGTCTGTCTCAGACCGTCTGTCTCAGACCGTGTGTCTCAAACTGTCTATATCCGCCCGTCTGTCTCAGACCGTCTGTCTCAGACCGTCTGCCTCAGATCGTCTGTCTTAGACCAGCTGTCTCAGACCGTCTGTCTCAGACCAGCTGTCTCAGACCGTCTGTCTCAGACCGTCTGCCTCAGATCGTCTGTCTCAGACCGTCGGTCTCAGACTAGCTGTCTCAGACCGTCTGTCTCAGACCAGCTGTCACAGACCGTCTGTCTCAGACAGTCTGTCTCAGACCGTCTGCCTCAGATCGTCTGTCTCAGACCGTCTATCTCAGCCCGTCTGAATCAGACCATCTATCTCAGCACGTCGGCCTCATACCGTCTGTCTCCGACCGTCTGTCTCAGACTGTCTGTCTCAGACAGTCTGTCTCAGACCGTCTGTCTCAAACCGTCTATATCCGCCCGTCTGTCTCAGACCGTCTCTCTCAAACCGTCTGTCTCAGACCGTCTATCTCAGACCGTGTGTCTTAAACCGTCTATATCCGCCCGTCTGTCTCAGACCGTCCGTCTCAGACCGCCTGTATCAGACCGTCTGTCTCAGGCCGTCTGTCTCAGACCGTCTATCTCAGACCGTCTGTCTCAGACCGTCTGCCTCAGATCGTCTGTCTCAGACCGTCTATCTCAGCCCGTCTGTATCAGACCATCTATCTCAGCACGTCGGCCTCATACCGTCTGTCTCAGACCGTCTGTCTCAGACTGTCTGTCTCAGACCGTCTGTCTCAGACCGCCTGTCTCAGACCGTCTGTCTCAGACCGTCTGTCTCATACCGTCTGTCTCAGACCCTCTGTCTCAAACCGTCTGTCTCAAACCGTCTGTCTCAGACCGTCTATCTCGTCCCGTCTGTCTCAGACCGTCTGTCTCAGACCGTCTGTCTCAGACAGTCTGTCTCAGACCGTCTGCCTCAGATCGTCTGTCTTAGACCAGCTGTCTCAGACCGTCTGTCTCAGACCAGCTGTCTCAGACCGTCTGTCTCAGACCGTCTGCCTCAGATCGTCTGTCTCAGACCGTCGGTCTCAGACTAGCTGTCTCAGACCGTCTGTCTCAGACCAGCTGTCACAGACCGTCTGTCTCAGACAGTCTGTCTCAGACCGTCTGCCTCAGATCGTCTGTCTCAGACCGTCTATCTCAGCCCGTCTGAATCAGACCATCTATCTCAGCACGTCGGCCTCATACCGTCTGTCTCCGACCGTCTGTCTCAGACTGTCTGTCTCAGACTGTCTGTCTCAGACCGCCTGTTTCAGAACGTCTGTCTCAGCCCGTCTGTCTCAGCCCGTCTATCACAGCCCGTCTGTCTCAGACCGACTGCCTCAGACCGTCTGTCTCAGACCATCTGTCTCAGACCGTCTGTCTCAGACCGTCTGTCTCAGACCGTCTGCCTCAGATCATCTGTCTCAGTCCGTCTATCTCGGCCCGCCGGTCTCAGACCGTCTGTCTCAGACCAGCTGTCTCAGTCGGTCTGTCTCAGCCCGTCTATCACAGCCCGTCTGTCTCAGACCGTCTGTCTCAGACCGTCTGTCTCAGACCGTCTGTCTCAGACCGTCTGTCTCAGACCGTCTGTCTCAGATCGTCTGTCTCAGACCGTCTGTCTCAGACCGTCTGTCTCAGACCGTCTGTCTCAGACCGTCTGCCTCAGATCGTCTATCTCAGACCGTCTATCTCAGCCCGTCTGTTTCAGACCATCTATCTCAGCACGTCGGTCTCATACCGTCTATCTCAGACCGTCTATCTCGGCCCGTCTGTCTCAGACCGTCTGTCTCAGACCGTCTGTCTCAGACCGTCTGTCTTAGACCGTCTGTCTCAGACCGTCTGTCTCAGGCCGTCTGTCTCAGACCGTCCTTCTCAGACCGTCTGTCTCAGACCGTCTGTCTCAAACCGTCTGTCTCAGACCGTCTGTCTCAGACCGTGTGTCTCAAACCGTCTATATCCGCCCGTCTGTCTCAGACCGTCTGTCTCAGACCGTCTGCCTCAGATCATCTGTCTCAGTCCGTCTATCTCGGCCCGCCGGTCTCAGACCGTCTGTCTCAGACCGCCTGTCTCAGAACGTCTGTCTCAGCCCGTCTATCTCTGCCCGTCGGCCGCAGAACGTCTGTCTCAGACCGTCTGCCTCAGATCGTCTGTCTCAGACCGTCTGTTTCAGACCGTCTGCCTCAGATCATCTGTCTCAGCCCGTCTATCTTGGCCCGCCGATCTCAGACCGTCTGTCTCAGACCAGCTGTCTCAGTCGGTCTGTCTCAGCCCGTCTATCACAGCCCGTCTGTCTCAGACCGTCTGCCTCAGACCGTCTGTCTCAGACCATCTGTCTCAGACCGTCTGTCTCAGACCGTCTGTCTCAGACCGTCTGTCTCAGACCGTCTGTCTCAGACCGTCTGTCTCAGACCGTCTGTCTCAGACCGTCTGCCTCAGATCGTCTATCTCAGACCGTCTATCTCAGCCCGTCTGTTTCAGACCATCTATCTCAGCACGTCGGTCTCATACCGTCTATCTCAGACCGTCTATCTCGGCCCGTCTGTCTCAGACCGTCTGTCTCAGACCGTCTGTCTCAGACCGTCTGTCTTAGACCGTCTGTCTCAGACCGTCTGTCTCAGGCCGTCTGTCTCAGACCGTCCTTCTCAGACCGTCTGTCTCAGACCGTCTGTCTCAAACCGTCTGTCTCAGACCGTCTGTCTCAGACCGTGTGTCTCAAACCGTCTATATCCGCCCGTCTGTCTCAGACCGTCTGTCTCAGACCGTCTGCCTCAGATCATCTGTCTCAGTCCGTCTATCTCGGCCCGCCGGTCTCAGACCGTCTGTCTCAGACCGCCTGTCTCAGAACGTCTGTCTCAGCCCGTCTATCTCTGCCCGTCGGCCGCAGAACGTCTGTCTCAGACCGTCTGCCTCAGATCGTCTGTCTCAGACCGTCTGTTTCAGACCGTCTGCCTCAGATCATCTGTCTCAGCCCGTCTATCTTGGCCCGCCGATCTCAGACCGTCTGTCTCAGACCAGCTGTCTCAGTCGGTCTGTCTCAGCCCGTCTATCACAGCCCGTCTGTCTCAGACCGTCTGCCTCAGACCGTCTGTCTCAGACCGTCTGTCTCAGACCGTCTGTCTCAGACCAGCTGTCTCAGTCGGTCTGTCTCAGCCCGTCTGTCTCAGACCGTCTGTCTCAGACCGTCTGTCTCAGACCGTCTGTCTCAGACCGTCTGTCTCAGACCGTCTGTCTCAGACCGTCTGTCTCAGATCGTCTGTCTCAGACCGTCTGTCTCAGACCGTCTGTCTCAGACCGTCTGTCTCAGACCGTCTGCCTCAGATCGTCTATCTCAGACCGTCTATCTCAGCCCGTCTGTTTCAGACCATCTATCTCAGCACGTCGGTCTCATACCGTCTATCTCAGACCGTCTATCTCGGCCCGTCTGTCTCAGACCGTCTGTCTCAGACCGTCTGTCTCAGACCGTCTGTCTTAGACCGTCTGTCTCAGACCGTCTGTCTCAGGCCGTCTGTCTCAGACCGTCCTTCTCAGACCGTCTGTCTCAGACCGTCTGTCTCAAACCGTCTGTCTCAGACCGTCTGTCTCAGACCGTGTGTCTCAAACCGTCTATATCCGCCCGTCTGTCTCAGACCGTCTGTCTCAGACCGTCTGCCTCAGATCATCTGTCTCAGTCCGTCTATCTCGGCCCGCCGGTCTCAGACCGTCTGTCTCAGACCGCCTGTCTCAGAACGTCTGTCTCAGCCCGTCTATCTCTGCCCGTCGGCCGCAGAACGTCTGTCTCAGACCGTCTGCCTCAGATCGTCTGTCTCAGACCGTCTGTTTCAGACCGTCTGCCTCAGATCATCTGTCTCAGCCCGTCTATCTTGGCCCGCCGATCTCAGACCGTCTGTCTCAGACCAGCTGTCTCAGTCGGTCTGTCTCAGCCCGTCTATCACAGCCCGTCTGTCTCAGACCGTCTGCCTCAGACCGTCTGTCTCAGACCATCTGTCTCAGACCGTCTGTCTCAGACCGTCTGTCTCAGACCGTCTGTCTCAGACCGTCTGTCTCAGACCGTCTGTCTCAGACCGTCTGTCTCAGACCGTCTGCCTCAGATCGTCTATCTCAGACCGTCTATCTCAGCCCGTCTGTTTCAGACCATCTATCTCAGCACGTCGGTCTCATACCGTCTATCTCAGACCGTCTATCTCGGCCCGTCTGTCTCAGACCGTCTGTCTCAGACCGTCTGTCTCAGACCGTCTGTCTTAGACCGTCTGTCTCAGACCGTCTGTCTCAGGCCGTCTGTCTCAGACCGTCCTTCTCAGACCGTCTGTCTCAGACCGTCTGTCTCAAACCGTCTGTCTCAGACCGTCTGTCTCAGACCGTGTGTCTCAAACCGTCTATATCCGCCCGTCTGTCTCAGACCGTCTGTCTCAGACCGTCTGCCTCAGATCATCTGTCTCAGTCCGTCTATCTCGGCCCGCCGGTCTCAGACCGTCTGTCTCAGACCGCCTGTCTCAGAACGTCTGTCTCAGCCCGTCTATCTCTGCCCGTCGGCCGCAGAACGTCTGTCTCAGACCGTCTGCCTCAGATCGTCTGTCTCAGACCGTCTGTTTCAGACCGTCTGCCTCAGATCATCTGTCTCAGCCCGTCTATCTTGGCCCGCCGATCTCAGACCGTCTGTCTCAGACCAGCTGTCTCAGTCGGTCTGTCTCAGCCCGTCTATCACAGCCCGTCTGTCTCAGACCGTCTGCCTCAGACCGTCTGTCTCAGACCGTCTGTCTCAGACCGTCTGTCTCAGACCGTCTGTCTCAGACCGTCTGTCTCAGACCGTCTGTCTCAGACCGTCTGTCTCAGACCGTCTGTCTCAGACCGTCTGTCTCAGACCGTCTGTCTCAGACCGTGTGTCTCAAACCGTCTATATCCGCCCGTCTGTCTCAGACCGTCCGTCTCAGACCGTCTGTATCAGACCGTCTGTCTCAGGCCGTCTGTCTCAGACCGTCTATCTCAGACCGTCTGTCTCAGACCGTCTGCCTCAGATCGTCTGTCTCAGACCGTCGGTCTCAGACTAGCTGTCTCAGACCGTCTGTCTCAGACCAGCTGTCTCAGACCGTCTGTCTCAGACAGTCTGTCTCAGACCGTCTGCCTCAGATCGTCTGTCTCAGACCGTCTATCTCAGCCTGTCTGAATCAGACCATCTATCTCAGCACGTCGGCCTCATACCGTCTGTCTCCGACCATCTGTCTCAGACTGTCTGTCTCAGACTGTCTGTCTCAGACCGCCTGTCTCAGAACGTCTGTCTCAGCCCGTCTATCTCTGCCCGTCGGCCGCAGAACGTCTGTCTCAGACCGTCTTCCTCAGACCGTCTGTCTCAGACCGTCTGTCTCAGACCGTCTGCCTCAGATCATCTGTCTCAGCCCGTCTATCTCGGCCCGACGGTCTCAGACCGTCTGTCTCAGACCAGCTGTCTCAGTCGGTCTGTCTCAGCCCGTCTATCACAGCCCGTCTGTCTCAGACCGTCTGCCTCAGACCGTCTGTCTCAGACCATCTGTCTCAGACCGTCTGTCTCAGACCGTCTGTCTCAGACCGTCTGTCTCAGACCGTGTGTCTCAAACCGTCTATATCCGCCCGTCTGTCTCAGACCGTCTGTCTCAGACCGTCTGTATCAGACCGTCTGTCTCAGACCGTCTGTCTCAGACCGTCTATCTCAGACCGTCTGTCTCAGACCGTCTGCCTCAGATCGTCTGTCTCAGACCGTCTATCTCAGCCCGTGTGTCTCAAACCGTCTATATCCGCCCGTCTGTCTCAGACCGTCTGTCTCAAACCGTCTGTCTCAGACCGTCTGTCTCAGACCGTGTGTCTCAAACCGTCTATATCCGCCCGTCTGTCTCAGACCGTCTGTCTCATACCGTCTGTCTCAGACCCTCTGTCTCAAACCGTCGGTCTCAGACCGTCTGTCTCAGACCGTCTATCTCGTCCCGTCTGTCTCAGACCGTCTGTCTCAGACCGTCTGTCTCAGACCGTCTGTCTCAGACCGTCTGTCTTAGACCGTCTGTCTCAGACCGTCTGTCTCAGGCCGTCTGTCTCAGACCGTCCTTCTCAGACCGTCTGCCTCAGACCGCATATCTCAGACCGTCTGTCTCAGACCGTCTGCCTCAGATCATCTGTCTCAGTCCGTCTATCTCGGCCCGTCTGTATCAGACCATCTATCTCAGCACGTCGGCCTCATACCGTCTGTCTCAGACCGTCTGTCTCAGACTGTCTGTCTCAGACCGTCTGTCTCAGACCGTCCTTCTCAGACCGTCTGCCTCAGACCGCATATCTCAGACCGTCTGTCTCAGACCGTCTGTCTCAGACCGTCTGCCTCAGATCATCTGTCTCAGTCCGTCTATCTCGGCCCGCCGGTCTCAGACCGTCTGTCTCAGACCGCCTGTCTCAGAACGTCTGTCTCAGCCCGTCTATCTCTGCCCGTCGGCCGCAGAACGTCTGTCTCAGACCGTCTGCCTCAGATCGTCTGTCTCAGACCGTCTGTTTCAGACCGTCTGCCTCAGATCATCTGTCTCAGCCCGTCTATCTCGGCCCGCCGGTCTCAGACCGTCTGTCTCAGACCAGCTGTCTCAGTCGGTCTGTCTCAGCCCGTCTATCACAGCCCGTCTGTATCAGACCGTCTGTCTCAGACCGTCTGTCTCAGACCGTCTGTCTCAGACCGTCTGTCTCAGACCGTCTGTCTCAGACCGTCTGTCTCAGACCGTTTGTCTCAGACCGTCTGTCTCAGACCGTCTGTCTCAGACCGTCTGTCTCAGACCGTCTGTCTCAGACCGTCTGTCTCAGACCGTCTGTCTCAGACCGTCTGTCTCAGACCGTCTGTCTCAGACCGTCTGTCTCAGACCGTCTGTCTCAGACCGTGTGTCTCAAACCGTCTATATCCGCCCGTCTGTCTCAGACCGTCCGTCTCAGACCATCTGTATCAGACCGTCTGTCTCAGGCCGTCTGTCTCAGACCGTCTATCTCAGACCGTCTGTCTCAGACCGTCTGCCTCAGATCGTCTGTCTCAGACCGTCTATCTCAGCCCGTCTGTATCAGACCATCTATCTCAGCACGTCGGCCTCATACCGTCTGTCTCAGACCGTCTGTCTCAGACTGTCTGTCTCAGACCGTCTGTCTCAGACCGCCTGTCTCAGACCGTCTGTCTCAGACCGTCTGTCTCATACCGTCTGTCTCAGACCCTCTGTCTCAAACCGTCTGTCTCAGACCGTCTGTCTCAGACCGTCTGTCTCAGACAGTCTGTCTCAGACCGTCTGCCTCAGATCGTCTGTCTTAGACCAGCTGTCTCAGACCGTCTGTCTCAGAACAGCTGTCTCAGACCGTCTGTCTCAGACCGTCTGCCTCAGATCGTCTGTCTCAGACCGTCGGTCTCAGACTATCTGTCTCAGACCGTCTGTCTCAGACCAGCTGTCTCAGACCGTCTGTCTCAGACAGTCTGTCTCAGACCGTCTGCCTCAGATCGTCTGTCTCAGACCGTCTATCTCAGCCCGTCAGAATCAGACCATCTATCTCAGCACGTCGGCCTCATACCGTCTGTCTCCGACCGTCTGTCTCAGACTGTCTGTCTCAGACCGCCTGTCTCAGAACGTCTGTCTCAGCCCGTCTATCTCTGCCCGTCGGCCGCAGAACGTCTGTCTCAGACCGTCTGCCTCAGATGGTCTGTCTCAGACCGTCTGTCTCAGACCGTCTGCCTGAGATCATCTGTCTCAGCCCGTCTATCTCGGCCCGCCGGTCTCAGACCGTCTGTCTCAGACCAGCTGTCTCAGTCGGTCTGTCTCAGCCCGTCTATCACAGCCCGTCTGTCTCAGACCGTCTGCCTCAGACCGTCTGTCTCAGACCATCTGTCTCAGACCGTCTGTCTCAGACCGTCTGTCTCAGACCGTCTGTCTCAGACCGTCTGTCTCAGACCGTCTGTCTCAGACCGTCTGTCTCAGACCGTCTGTCTCAGACCGTCTGTCTCAGACCGTCTGTCTCAGACCGTGTATCTCAAACCGTCTATATCCGCCCGTCTGTCTCAGACCGTCTATATCTGCACGTCTGTCTCAGACCGTCTGTCTCAGACCGCCTGTCTCAGACCGTCTGTCTCAGACCGTCTGTCTCAGACCGTCTGCCTCAGATCATCTGTCTCAGACCGTCTGTCTCAGACCGTCAATCTCAGACCGTCGGTCTCAGTACGTATATCTCAGATAATCTGTCTCAGAACGTCTGTTTCAGACCGTCTGTTTCAGACCGTCTGTTTCAGACCGTCTGTTTCAGACCGTCTGTTTCAGACCGTCTGTTTCAGACCGTCTGTTTCAGACCATCTATCTCAGCACGTCGGCCTCATACCGTCTGTCTCAGACCGTCTGTCTCAGACTGTCTGTCTCAGACCGTCTGTCTCAGACCGTCCTTCTCAGACCGTCTGCCTCAGACCGCATATCTCAGACCGTCTGTCTCAGACCGTCTGTCTCAGACCGTCTGCCTCAGATCATCTGTCTCAGTCCGTCTATCTCGGCCCGCCGGTCTCAGACCGTCTGTCTCAGACCGCCTGTCTCAGAACGTCTGTCTCAGCCCGTCTATCTCTGCCCGTCGGCCGCAGAACGTCTGTCTCAGACCGTCTGCCTCAGATCGTCTGTCTCAGACCGTCTGTTTCAGACCGTCTGCCTCAGATCATCTGTCTCAGCCCGTCTATCTCGGCCCGCCGGTCTCAGACCGTCTGTCTCAGACCAGCTGTCTCAGTCGGTCTGTCTCAGCCCGTCTATCACAGCCCGTCTGTCTCAGACCGTCTGTCTCAGACCGTCTGTCTCAGACCGTCTGTCTCAGACCGTCTGTCTCAGACCGTCTGTCTCAGACCGTCTGTCTCAGACCGTCTGTCTCAGACCGTTTGTCTCAGACCGTCTGTCTCAGACCGTCTGTCTCAGACCGTCTGTCTCAGACCGTCTGTCTCAGACCGTCTTTCTCAGACCGTCTGTCTCAGACCGTCTGTCTCAGACCGTGTGTCTCAAACCGTCTATATCCGCCCGTCTGTCTCAGACCGTCCGTCTCAGACCATCTGTATCAGACCGTCTGTCTCAGGCCGTCTGTCTCAGACCGTCTATCTCAGACCGTCTGTCTCAGACCGTCTGCCTCAGATCGTCTGTCTCAGACCGTCTATCTCAGCCCGTCTGTATCAGACCATCTATCTCAGCACGTCGGCCTCATACCGTCTGTCTCAGACCGTCTGTCTCAGACTGTCTGTCTCAGACCGTCTGTCTCAGACCGCCTGTCTCAGACCGTCTGTCTCAGACCGTCTGTCTCATACCGTCTGTCTCAGACCCTCTGTCTCAAACCGTCTGTCTCAGACCGTCTGTCTCAGACCGTCTGTCTCAGACAGTCTGTCTCAGACCGTCTGCCTCAGATCGTCTGTCTTAGACCAGCTGTCTCAGACCGTCTGTCTCAGAACAGCTGTCTCAGACCGTCTGTCTCAGACCGTCTGCCTCAGATCGTCTGTCTCAGACCGTCGGTCTCAGACTATCTGTCTCAGACCGTCTGTCTCAGACCAGCTGTCTCAGACCGTCTGTCTCAGACAGTCTGTCTCAGACCGTCTGCCTCAGATCGTCTGTCTCAGACCGTCTATCTCAGCCCGTCAGAATCAGACCATCTATCTCAGCACGTCGGCCTCATACCGTCTGTCTCCGACCGTCTGTCTCAGACTGTCTGTCTCAGACTGTCTGTCTCAGACCGCCTGTCTCAGAACGTCTGTCTCAGCCCGTCTATCTCTGCCCGTCGGCCGCAGAACGTCTGTCTCAGACCGTCTGCCTCAGATCGTCTGTCTCAGACCGTCTGTCTCAGACCGTCTGCCTGAGATCATCTGTCTCAGCCCGTCTATCTCGGCCCGCCGGTCTCAGACCGTCTGTCTCAGACCAGCTGTCTCAGTCGGTCTGTCTCAGCCCGTCTATCACAGCCCGTCTGTCTCAGACCGTCTGCCTCAGACCGTCTGTCTCAGATCGTCTGTCTCAGACCGTCTGTTTCAGACCGTCTGCCTCAGATCATCTGTCTCAGCCCGTCTATCTCGGCCCGCCGGTCTCAGACCGTCTGTCTCAGACCAGCTGTCTCAGTCGGTCTGTCTCAGCCCGTCTATCACAGCCCGTCTGTATCAGACCGTCTGTCTCAGACCGTCTGTCTCAGACCGTCTGTCTCAGACCGTCTGTCTCAGACCGTCTGTCTCAGACCGTCTGTCTCAGACCGTTTGTCTCAGACCGTCTGTCTCAGACCGTCTGTCTCAGACCGTCTGTCTCAGACCGTCTGTCTCAGACCGTCTGTCTCAGACCGTCTGTCTCAGACCGTCTGTCTCAGACCGTCTGTCTCAGACCGTCTGTCTCAGACCGTCTGTCTCAGACCGTGTGTCTCAAACCGTCTATATCCGCCCGTCTGTCTCAGACCGTCCGTCTCAGACCATCTGTATCAGACCGTCTGTCTCAGGCCGTCTGTCTCAGACCGTCTATCTCAGACCGTCTGTCTCAGACCGTCTGCCTCAGATCGTCTGTCTCAGACCGTCTATCTCAGCCCGTCTGTATCAGACCATCTATCTCAGCACGTCGGCCTCATACCGTCTGTCTCAGACCGTCTGTCTCAGACTGTCTGTCTCAGACCGTCTGTCTCAGACCGCCTGTCTCAGACCGTCTGTCTCAGACCGTCTGTCTCATACCGTCTGTCTCAGACCCTCTGTCTCAAACCGTCTGTCTCAGACCGTCTGTCTCAGACCGTCTGTCTCAGACAGTCTGTCTCAGACCGTCTGCCTCAGATCGTCTGTCTTAGACCAGCTGTCTCAGACCGTCTGTCTCAGAACAGCTGTCTCAGACCGTCTGTCTCAGACCGTCTGCCTCAGATCGTCTGTCTCAGACCGTCGGTCTCAGACTATCTGTCTCAGACCGTCTGTCTCAGACCAGCTGTCTCAGACCGTCTGTCTCAGACAGTCTGTCTCAGACCGTCTGCCTCAGATCGTCTGTCTCAGACCGTCTATCTCAGCCCGTCAGAATCAGACCATCTATCTCAGCACGTCGGCCTCATACCGTCTGTCTCCGACCGTCTGTCTCAGACTGTCTGTCTCAGACCGCCTGTCTCAGAACGTCTGTCTCAGCCCGTCTATCTCTGCCCGTCGGCCGCAGAACGTCTGTCTCAGACCGTCTGCCTCAGATGGTCTGTCTCAGACCGTCTGTCTCAGACCGTCTGCCTGAGATCATCTGTCTCAGCCCGTCTATCTCGGCCCGCCGGTCTCAGACCGTCTGTCTCAGACCAGCTGTCTCAGTCGGTCTGTCTCAGCCCGTCTATCACAGCCCGTCTGTCTCAGACCGTCTGCCTCAGACCGTCTGTCTCAGACCATCTGTCTCAGACCGTCTGTCTCAGACCGTCTGTCTCAGACCGTCTGTCTCAGACCGTCTGTCTCAGACCGTCTGTCTCAGACCGTCTGTCTCAGACCGTCTGTCTCAGACCGTCTGTCTCAGACCGTGTATCTCAAACCGTCTATATCCGCCCGTCTGTCTCAGACCGTCTATATCTGCACGTCTGTCTCAGACCGTCTGTCTCAGACCGCCTGTCTCAGACCGTCTGTCTCAGACCGTCTGTCTCAGACCGTCTGCCTCAGATCATCTGTCTCAGACCGTCTGTCTCAGACCGTCAATCTCAGACCGTCGGTCTCAGTACGTATATCTCAGATAATCTGTCTCAGAACGTCTGTTTCAGACCGTCTGTTTCAGACCGTCTGTTTCAGACCGTCTGTTTCAGACCGTCTGTTTCAGACCGTCTGTTTCAGACCGTCTGTTTCAGACCATCTATCTCAGCACGTCGGCCTCATACCGTCTGTCTCAGACCGTCTGTCTCAGACTGTCTGTCTCAGACCGTCTGTCTCAGACCGTCCTTCTCAGACCGTCTGCCTCAGACCGCATATCTCAGACCGTCTGTCTCAGACCGTCTGTCTCAGACCGTCTGCCTCAGATCATCTGTCTCAGTCCGTCTATCTCGGCCCGCCGGTCTCAGACCGTCTGTCTCAGACCGCCTGTCTCAGAACGTCTGTCTCAGCCCGTCTATCTCTGCCCGTCGGCCGCAGAACGTCTGTCTCAGACCGTCTGCCTCAGATCGTCTGTCTCAGACCGTCTGTTTCAGACCGTCTGCCTCAGATCATCTGTCTCAGCCCGTCTATCTCGGCCCGCCGGTCTCAGACCGTCTGTCTCAGACCAGCTGTCTCAGTCGGTCTGTCTCAGCCCGTCTATCACAGCCCGTCTGTCTCAGACCGTCTGTCTCAGACCGTCTGTCTCAGACCGTCTGTCTCAGACCGTCTGTCTCAGACCGTCTGTCTCAGACCGTCTGTCTCAGACCGTCTGTCTCAGACCGTTTGTCTCAGACCGTCTGTCTCAGACCGTCTGTCTCAGACCGTCTGTCTCAGACCGTCTTTCTCAGACCGTCTGTCTCAGACCGTCTGTCTCAGACCGTGTGTCTCAAACCGTCTATATCCGCCCGTCTGTCTCAGACCGTCCGTCTCAGACCATCTGTATCAGACCGTCTGTCTCAGGCCGTCTGTCTCAGACCGTCTATCTCAGACCGTCTGTCTCAGACCGTCTGCCTCAGATCGTCTGTCTCAGACCGTCTATCTCAGCCCGTCTGTATCAGACCATCTATCTCAGCACGTCGGCCTCATACCGTCTGTCTCAGACCGTCTGTCTCAGACTGTCTGTCTCAGACCGTCTGTCTCAGACCGCCTGTCTCAGACCGTCTGTCTCAGACCGTCTGTCTCATACCGTCTGTCTCAGACCCTCTGTCTCAAACCGTCTGTCTCAGACCGTCTGTCTCAGACCGTCTGTCTCAGACAGTCTGTCTCAGACCGTCTGCCTCAGATCGTCTGTCTTAGACCAGCTGTCTCAGACCGTCTGTCTCAGAACAGCTGTCTCAGACCGTCTGTCTCAGACCGTCTGCCTCAGATCGTCTGTCTCAGACCGTCGGTCTCAGACTATCTGTCTCAGACCGTCTGTCTCAGACCAGCTGTCTCAGACCGTCTGTCTCAGACAGTCTGTCTCAGACCGTCTGCCTCAGATCGTCTGTCTCAGACCGTCTATCTCAGCCCGTCAGAATCAGACCATCTATCTCAGCACGTCGGCCTCATACCGTCTGTCTCCGACCGTCTGTCTCAGACTGTCTGTCTCAGACTGTCTGTCTCAGACCGCCTGTCTCAGAACGTCTGTCTCAGCCCGTCTATCTCTGCCCGTCGGCCGCAGAACGTCTGTCTCAGACCGTCTGCCTCAGATCGTCTGTCTCAGACCGTCTGTCTCAGACCGTCTGCCTGAGATCATCTGTCTCAGCCCGTCTATCTCGGCCCGCCGGTCTCAGACCGTCTGTCTCAGACCAGCTGTCTCAGTCGGTCTGTCTCAGCCCGTCTATCACAGCCCGTCTGTCTCAGACCGTCTGCCTCAGACCGTCTGTCTCAGACCATCTGTCTCAGACCGTCTGTCTCAGACCGTCTGTCTCAGACCGTCTGTCTCAGACCGTCTGTCTCAGACCGTCTGTCTCAGACCGTCTGTCTCAGACCGTCTGTCTCAGACCGTCTGTCTCAGACCGTGTATCTCAAACCGTCTATATCCGCCCGTCTGTCTCAGACCGTCTATATCTGCACGTCTGTCTCAGACCGTCTGTCTCAGACCGCCTGTCTCAGACCGTCTGTCTCAGACCGTCTGCCTCAGACCGTCTGCCTCAGATCATCTGTCTCAGACCGTCTGTCTCAGACCGTCAATCTCAGACCGTCGGTCTCAGTACGTATATCTCAGATAATCTGTCTCAGAACGTCTGTTTCAGACCGTCTGTTTCAGACCGTCTGTTTCAGACCGTCTGTTTCAGACCGTCTGTTTCAGACCGTCTGTTTCAGACCGTCTGTTTCAGACCGTCTGTTTCAGACCATCTATCTCAGCACGTCGGTCTCATACCGTCTGTTTCAGACCGTCTGCCTCAGATCGTATATCTCAGACCGTCTGTCTCAGACCGTCTGTCTTAGACCGTCTGTCTCAGACCGTCTGTCTTAGACCGTCTGTCTCAGATCGTCTGTCTCAGGCCGTCTGTCTCAGACCGTCCTTCTCAGACCGTCTGCCTCATACCGCATATCTCAGACCGTCTGTCTCAGACCGTCTGTCTCAGACCGTCTGTCTCAGACCGTCTGCCTCAGATCATCTGTCTCAGTCCGTCTATCTCGGCCCGCCGGTCTCAGACCAGCTGTCTCAGTCGGTCTGTCTCAGAACGTCTGTCTCAGCCCGTCTATCTCTGCCCGTCGGCCGCAGAACGTCTGTCTCAGACCGTCTGCCTCAGATCGTCTGTCTCAGACCGTCTGTTTCAGACCGTCTGCCTCAGATCATCTGTCTCAGCCCGTCTATCTCGGCCCGCCGGTCTCAGACCGTCTGTCTCAGACCAGCTGTCTCAGTCGGTCTGTCTCAGCCCGTCTATCACAGCCCGTCTGTCTCAGACCGTCTGTCTCAGACCGTCTGTCTCAGACCGTCTGTCTCAGACCGTCTGTCTCAGACCGTCTGTCTCAGACCGTCTGTCTCAGACCGTCTGTCTCAGACCGTCTGTCTCAGACCGTGTGTCTCAAACCGTCTATATCCGCCCGTCTGTCTCAGACCGTCCGTCTCAGACCGTCTGTATCAGACCGTCTGTCTCAGGCCGTCTGTCTCAGACCGTCTATCTCAGACCGTCTGTCTCAGACCGTCTGCCTCAGATCGTCTGTCTCAGACCGTCTATCTCAGCCCGTCTGTATCAGACCATCTATCTCAGCACGTCGGCCTCATACCGTCTTTGTCAGACCGTCTGTCTCAGACTGTCTGTCTCAGACCGTCTGTCTCAGACCGCCTGTCTCAGACCGTCTGTCTCAGACCGTCTGTCTCATACCGTCTGTCTCAGACCCTCTGTCTCAAACCGTCTGTCTCAGACCGTCTGTCTCAGACCGTCTATCTCGTCCCGTCTGTCTCAGACCGTCTGTCTCAGACCGTCTGTCTCAGACAGTCTGTCTCAGACCGTCTGCCTCAGATCGTCTGTCTTAGACCAGCTGTCTCAGACCGTCTGTCTCAGACCAGCTGTCTCAGACCGTCTGTCTCAGACCGTCTGCCTCAGATCGTCTGTCTCAGACCGTCGGTCTCAGACTATCTGTCTCAGACCGTCTGTCTCAGACCAGCTGTCTCAGACCGTCTGTCTCAGACAGTCTGTCTCAGACCGTCTGCCTCAGATCGTCTGTCTCAGACCGTCTATCTCAGCCCGTCAGAATCAGACCATCTATCTCAGCACGTCGGCCTCATACCGTCTGTCTCCGACCGTCTGTCTCAGACTGTCTGTATCAGACTGTCTGTCTCAGACCGCCTGTCTCAGAACGTCTGTCTCAGCCCGTCTATCTCTGCCCGTCGGCCGCAGAACGTCTGTCTCAGACCGTCTGCCTCAGATCGTCTGTCTCAGACCGTCTGTCTCAGACCGTCTGCCTCAGATCATCTGTCTCAGCCCGTCTATCTCGGCCCGCCGGTCTCAGACCGTCTGTCTCAGACCAGCTGTCTCAGTCGGTCTGTCTCAGCCCGTCTATCACAGCCCGTCTGTCTCAGACCGTCTGCCTCAGACCGTATGTCTCAGACCATCTGTCTCAGACCGTCTGTCTCAGACCGTCTGTCTCAGACCGTCTGTCTCAGACCGTCTGTCTCAGACCGTCTGTCTCAGACCGTCTGTCTCAGACCGTCTGTCTCAGACCGTCTGTCTCAGACCGTCTGTCTCAGACCGTCTGTCTCAGACCGTCTGTCTCAGACCGTCTGTCTCAGACCGTCTGTCTCAGACCGTCTGTCTCAGACCGTGTGTCTCAAACCGTCTATATCCGCCCGTCTGTCTCAGACCGTCTGTCTCAGACCGTCTGTCTCAGACCGTCTGTCTCAGACCGTCTGTCTCAGACCGTCTGTCTCATACCGTCTATCTCAGACCAGCTGTCTCAGACTAGCTGTCTCAGACCGTCTGTCTCAGACCAGCTGTCTCAGACCGTCTGTCTCAGACCGTCTGTCTCAGACCGTCTGTCTCAGACCGTCTGTCTTAGACCGTCTGTCTCAGACCGTCTGTCTCAGGCCGTCTGTCTCAGACCGTCTGTCTCAGACCGTCTGCCTCAGATCGTCTGTGTCAGACCGTCTGTCTCGGACCGTCTGTCTCACACCGTCTGTCTCAGACCGTCTGTCTGAGACCGTCTGTCTCAGACCGTCTGTCTCAGACCGTCTGTCTCAGACCGTCTGTCTCATACCGTCTATCTCAGACCAGCTGTCTCAGACCGTCTGTCTCAGACCGTCTGCCTCAGATCGTCTGTCTCAGACCGTCGGTCTCAGACTAGCTGTCTCAGACCGTCTGTCTCAGACCAGCTGTCTCAGACCGTCTGTCTCAGACAGTCTGTCTCAGACCGTCTGCCTCAGATCGTCTGTCTCAGACCGTCTATCTCAGCCCGTCTGAATCAGACCATCTATCTCAGCACGTCGGCCTCATACCGTCTGTCTCCGACCGTCTGTCTCAGACTGTCTGTCTCAGACCGTCTGTCTCAGACCGTCGGTCTCAGACCAGCTGTCTCAGACCGTCTGTCTTAGACCGTCTGCCTCAGATCGTCTGTCTCAGACCGTCTGTCTCAGACCGTCTGCCTCAGATCGTCTGTGTCAGACCGTCTGTCTCGGACCGTCTGTCTCACACCGTCTGTCTCAGACCGTCTGTCTGAGACCGTCTGTCTCAGACCGTCTGTCTCAGACCGTCTGCCTCAGATCGTCTGTCTCAGACCGTCGGTCTCAGACTAGCTGTCTCAGACCGTCTGTCTCAGACCAGCTGTCTCAGACCGTCTGTCTCAGACAGTCTGTCTCAGACCGTCTGCCTCAGATCGTCTGTCTCAGACCGTCTATCTCAGCCCGTCTGAATCAGACCATCTATCTCAGCACGTCGGCCTCATACCGTCTGTCTCCGACCGTCTGTCTCGGACTGTCTGTCTCAGACCGTCTGTCTCAGACCGTCGGTCTCAGACCAGCTGTCTCAGACCGTCTGTCTTAGACCGTCTGCCTCAGATCGTCTGTCTCAGACCGTCGGTCTCAGACCAGCTGTCTCAGACCGTCTGTCTCAGACCAGCTGTCTCAGACCGTCTGTCTCAGACCGTCTGTCTCAGACCGTCTGTCTCAGACCGTCTGTCTCAGACCGTCTGTCTCAGACCGTCTGTCTCAGACCGTCTGTCTCAGACCGTCTGCCTCAGACCGCATATCTCAGACCGTCTGTGTCAGACCGTCTGCCTCAGATCGTCTGTGTCAGACCGTCTGTCTCGGACCGTCTGTCTCACACCGTCTGTCTCAGACCGTCTGCCTCAGATCGTCTGTGTCAGACCGTCTGTCTCGGACCGTCTGTCTCACACCGTCTGTCTCAGACCGTCTGTCTGAGACCGTCTGTCTGAGACCGTCTGTCTCAGACCGTCTGTCTCAGACCGTCTGTCTCAGACCGTCTGTCTCAGACCGTCTGTCTCAGACCGTCTGTCTCATACCGTCTATCTCAGACCAGCTGTCTCAGACCGTCTGTCTCACACAGTCTGCCTCAGACCGTCTGCCTCAGATCGTCTGTCTCAGACCGTCTATCTCAGCACGTCTGAATCAGACCATCTATCTCAGCACGTCGGCCTCATACCGTCTGTCTCCGACCGTCTGTCTCAGACTGTCTGTCTCAGACGGTCTGTCTCAGACCGCCTGTCTCAGACCGTCTGTCTCAGCCGGTCTCTCTGAGACTGTCTGTCTCAGACCCTCTGTCTCAGACCGTCTGTCTCAGACCGTCTGTCTCAGACCGCCTGTCACAGACCGTCTGTCTCAGACCGTCTGTCTCAGACCGTCTGTCTCAGATCGTCTGTCTCAGACCGTCGGTCTCAGACTAGCTGTCTCAGACCGTCTGTCTCAGACCAGCTGTCTCAGACCGTCTGTCTCAGACAGTCTGTCTCAGACCGTCTGCCTCAGATCGTCTGTCTCAGACCGTCTATCTCAGCCCGTCTGAATCAGACCACCTATCTCAGCACGTCGGCCTCATACCGTCTGTCTCCGACCGTCTGTCTCAGACTGTCTGTCTCAGACCGTCTGTCTCAGACCGCCTGTCTCAGACCGACTGTCTCAGCCCGTCTGTCTGAGACTGTCTGTCTCAGACCCTCTGTCTCAGACCGTCTGTCTCAGACCGTCTGTCTCAGACCGTCTGTCTCAGACCGTCTGTCACAGACCGTCTGTCTCAGACCGTCTGTCTCAGACCGTCTGTCTCAGACCGTCTGTCTCAGACCGTCTGTCTCAGACCGTCTGTCTCAGACCGTCTGTCTCAGACCGTCTGTCACAGACCGTCTGTCTCAGACCGTCTGTCTCAGACCGTCTGTCTCAGACCGTCTGTCTGAGTCCGTCTGTCTCAGACCGTCTGTCTCAGGCCGTCTGTTTAATACCGTCTGTCTCAGACCGTCTATCTCGTCCCGTCGGTCTCAGACTAGCTGTCTCAGACCGTCTGTCTCAGACCAGCTGTCTCAGACCGTCTGTCTCAGACCGTCTGTCTCAGACCGTCTGTCTCAGACCGTCTGTCTCAGACCGTCTGTCTCAGACCGTCTGTCTCAGACCGTCTGTCTCACACCGTCTGTCTCGGACCGTCTGTCTGAGACCGTCTGTCTCAGACCGTCTGTCTCAGACCGTCTGTCTCAGACCGTCTGTCTCAGACCGTCTGTCTCATACCGTCTATCTCAGACCAGCTGTCTCAGACCGTCTGTCTCAGACCGTCTGCCTCAGATCGTCTGTCTCAGACCGTCGGTCTCAGACTAGCTGTCTCAGACCGTCTGTCTCAGACCATTTGTCTCAGACCGTCTGTCTCAGACCGTCTGTCTCAGACCGTCTGTCTCAGACCGTCTGTCTGAGTCCGTCTGTCTCAGACCGTCTGTCTCAGGCCGTCTGTTTAATACCGTCTGTCTCAGACCGTCTATCTCGTCCCGTCGGTCTCAGACTAGCTGTCTCAGACCGTCTGTCTCAGACCAGCTGTCTCAGACCGTCTGTCTCAGACCGTCTGTCTCAGACCGTCTGTCTCAGACCGTCTGTCTCAGACCGTCTGTCTCAGACCGTCTGTCTCAGACCGTCTGTCTCACACCGTCTGTCTCAGACCGTCTGTCTGAGACCGTCTGTCTCAGACCGTCTGTCTCAGACAGTCTGTCTCAGACCGTCTGCCTCAGATCGTCTGTCTCAGACCGTCTATCTCAGCCCGTCTGAATCAGACCATCTATCTCAGCACGTCGGCCTCATACCGTCTGTCTCCGACCGTCTGCCTCAGACTGTCTGTCTCAGACCGTCTGTCTCAGACCGTCGGTCACAGACCAGCTGTCTCAGACCGTCTGTCTCAGACCAGCTGTCTCAGACCGTCTGTCTCAGACCGTCTGTCTCAGACCGTCTGTCTCAGACCGTCTGTCTCAGACCGTCTGTCTCAGACCGTCTGTCTCAGACCGTCTGTCTCAGACCGTCTGTCTTAGACCGTCTGCCTCAGATCGTCTGTCTCAGACCAGCTGTCTCAGACCGTCTGTCTCAGACCAGCTATCTCAGACCGTCTGTCTCAGACCGTCTGTCTCAGACCGTCTGTCTCAGACCGTCTGTCTCACACCGTCTGTCTCAGACCGTCTGTCTGAGACCGTCTGTCTCAGACCGTCTGTCTCAGACAGTCTGTCTCAGACCGTCTGCCTCAGATCGTCTGTCTCAGACCGTCTATCTCAGCCCGTCTGAATCAGACCATCTATCTCAGCACGTCGGCCTCATACCGTCTGTCTCCGACCGTCTGCCTCAGACTGTCTGTCTCAGACCGTCTGTCTCAGACCGTCGGTCACAGACCAGCTGTCTCAGACCGTCTGTCTCAGACCAGCTGTCTCAGACCGTCTGTCTCAGACCGTCTGTCTCAGACCGTCTGTCTCAGACCGTCTGTCTCAGACCGTCTGTCTCAGACCGTCTGTCTCAGACCGTCTGTCTCAGACCGTCTGTCTTAGACCGTCTGCCTCAGATCGTCTGTCTCAGACCAGCTGTCTCAGACCGTCTGTCTCAGACCAGCTATCTCAGACCGTCTGTCTCAGACCGTCTGTCTCAGACCGTCTGTCTCAGACCGTCTGTCTCAGACCGTCTGTCTCAGACCGTCTGTCTCAGACCGTCTGCCTCAGACCGCATATCTCAGACCGTCTGTGTGAGACCGTCTGCCTCAGATCGTCTGTGTCAGACCGTCTGTCTCGGACCGTCTGTCTCACACCGTCTGTCTCAGACCGTCTGCCTCAGATCGTCTGTGTCAGACCGTCTGTCTCGGACCGTCTGTCTCACACCGTCTGTCTCAGACCGTCTGTCTGAGACCGTCTGTCTGAGACCGTCTGTCTCAGACCGTCTGTCTCAGACCGTCTGTCTCATACCGTCTATCTCAGACCAGCTGTCTCAGACCGTCTGTCTCAGACCGTCTGCCTCAGATCGTCTGTCTCAGACCGTCGGTCTCAGACTAGCTGTCTCAGACCGTCTGTCTCAGACCAGCTGTCTCAGACCGTCTGTCTCAGACAGTCTGTCTCAGACCGTCTGCCTCAGATCGTCTGTGTCAGACCGTCTGTCTCGGACCGTCTGTCTCACACCGTCTGTCTCAGACCGTCTGCCTCAGATCGTCTGTGTCAGACCGTCTGTCTCGGACCGTCTGTCTCAGACCGTCTGTCTCAGACCGTCTGTCGCAGACCGTCTGTCTCAGACCGTCTGTCTCATACCGTCTATCTCAGACCAGCTGTCTCAGACCGTCTGTCTCACACAGTCTGTCTCAGACCGTCTGCCTCAGATCGTCTGTCTCAGACCGTCTATCTCAGCACGTCTGAATCAGACCATCTATCTCAGCACGTCGGCCTCATACCGTCTGTCTCCGACCGTCTGTCTCAGACTGTCTGTCTCAGACGGTCTGTCTCAGACCGCCTGTCTCAGACCGTCTGTCTCAGCCGGTCTCTCTGAGACTGTCTGTCTCAGACCCTCTGTCTCAGACCGTCTGTCTCAGACCGTCTGTCTCAGACCGCCTGTCACAGACCGTCTGTCTCAGACCGTCTGTCTCAGACCGTCTGTCTCAGATCGTCTGTCTCAGACCGTCGGTCTCAGACTAGCTGTCTCAGACCGTCTGTCTCAGACCAGCTGTCTCAGACCGTCTGTCTCAGACAGTCTGTCTCAGACCGTCTGCCTCAGATCGTCTGTCTCAGACCGTCTATCTCAGCCCGTCTGAATCAGACCACCTATCTCAGCACGTCGGCCTCATACCGTCTGTCTCCGACCGTCTGTCTCAGACTGTCTGTCTCAGACCGTCTGTCTCAGACCGTCTGTCTCAGACCGTCTGTCTGAGTCCGTCTGTCTCAGACCGTCTGTCTCAGGCCGTCTGTTTAATACCGTCTGTCTCAGACCGTCTATCTCGTCCCGTCGGTCTCAGACTAGCTGTCTCAGACCGTCTGTCTCAGACCAGCTGTCTCAGACCGTCTGTCTCAGACCGTCTGTCTCAGACCGTCTGTCTCAGACCGTCTGTCTCAGACCGTCTGTCTCAGACCGTCTGTCTCACACCGTCTGTCTCGGACCGTCTGTCTGAGACCGTCTGTCTCAGACCGTCTGTCTCAGACCGTCTGTCTCAGACCGTCTGTCTCAGACCGTCTGTCTCAGACCGTCTGTCTCATACCGTCTATCTCAGACCAGCTGTCTCAGACCGTCTGTCTCAGACCGTCTGCCTCAGATCGTCTGTCTCAGACCGTCGGTCTCAGACTAGCTGTCTCAGACCGTCTGTCTCAGACCATTTGTCTCAGACCGTCTGTCTCAGACCGTCTGTCTCAGACCGTCTGTCTCAGACCGTCTGTCTGAGTCCGTCTGTCTCAGACCGTCTGTCTCAGGCCGTCTGTTTAATACCGTCTGTCTCAGACCGTCTATCTCGTCCCGTCGGTCTCAGACTAGCTGTCTCAGACCGTCTGTCTCAGACCAGCTGTCTCAGACCGTCTGTCTCAGACCGTCTGTCTCAGACCGTCTGTCTCAGACCGTCTGTCTCAGACCGTCTGTCTCAGACCGTCTGTCTCACACCGTCTGTCTCAGACCGTCTGTCTGAGACCGTCTGTCTCAGACCGTCTGTCTCAGACAGTCTGTCTCAGACCGTCTGCCTCAGATCGTCTGTCTCAGACCGTCTATCTCAGCCCGTCTGAATCAGACCATCTATCTCAGCACGTCGGCCTCATACCGTCTGTCTCCGACCGTCTGCCTCAGACTGTCTGTCTCAGACCGTCTGTCTCAGACCGTCGGTCACAGACCAGCTGTCTCAGACCGTCTGTCTCAGACCAGCTGTCTCAGACCGTCTGTCTCAGACCGTCTGTCTCAGACCGTCTGTCTCAGACCGTCTGTCTCAGACCGTCTGTCTCAGACCGTCTGTCTCAGACCGTCTGTCTCAGACCGTCTGTCTCAGACCGTCTGTCTCAGACCGTCTGTCTCAGACCGTCTGTCTCAGACCGTCTGTCTCAGACCGTCTGTCTTAGACCGTCTGCCTCAGATCGTCTGTCTCAGACCAGCTGTCTCAGACCGTCTGTCTGAGACCAGCTGTCTCAGACCGTCTGTCTCAGACCGTCTGTCTCAGACCGTCTGTCTCAGACCGTCTGTCTCAGACCGTCTGTCTCAGACCGTCTGTCTCAGACCGTCTGCCTCAGACCGCATATCTCAGACCGTCTGTGTCAGACCGTCTGCCTCAGATCGTCTGTGTCAGACCGTCTGTCTCGGACCGTCTGTCTCACACCGTCTGTCTCAGACCGTCTGCCTCAGATCGTCTGTGTCAGACCGTCTGTCTCGGACCGTCTGTCTCACACCGTCTGTCTCAGACCGTCTGTCTGAGACCGTCTGTCTGAGACCGTCTGTCTCAGACCGTCTGTCTCAGACCGTCTGTCTCATACCGTCTATCTCAGACCAGCTGTCTCAGACCGTCTGTCTCAGACCGTCTGCCTCAGATCGTCTGTCTCAGACCGTCGGTCTCAGACTAGCTGTCTCAGACCGTCTGTCTCAGACCAGCTGTCTCAGACCGTCTGTCTCAGACAGTCTGTCTCAGACCGTCTGCCTCAGATCGTCTGTCTCAGACCGTCTATCTCAGCCCGTCTGATTCAGACCATCTATCTCAGCACGTCGGCCTCATACCGTCTGTCTCCGACCGTCTGTCTCAGACTGTCTGTCTCAGACCGTCTGTCTCAGACCGCCTGTCTCAGACCGTCTGTCTCAGCCCGTCTCTCTGAGACTGTCTGTCTCAGACCCTCTGTCTCAGACCGTCTGTCTCAGACCGTCTGTCTCAGATCGCCTGTCACAGACCGTCTGTCTCAGACCGTCTGTCTCAGACCGTCTGTCTCAGATCGTCTGTCTCAGACCGTCGGTCTCAGACTAGCTGTCTCAGACCGTCTGTCTCAGACCAGCTGTCTCAGACCGTCTGTCTCAGACAGTCTGTCTCAGACCGTCTGCCTCAGATCGTCTGTCTCAGACCGTCTATCTCAGCCCGTCTGAATCAGACCACCTATCTCAGCACGTCGGCCTCATACCGTCTGTCTCCGACCGTCTGTCTCAGACTGTCTGTCTCAGACCGTCTGTCTCAGACCGCCTGTCTCAGACCGACTGTCTCAGCCCGTCTGTCTGAGACTGTCTGTCTCAGACCCTCTGTCTCAGACCGTCTGTCTCAGACCGTCTGTCTCAGACCGTCTGTCACAGACCGTCTGTCTCAGACCGTCTGTCTCAGACCGTCTGTCTCAGACCGTCTGTCTCAGACCGTCTGTCTCAGACCGTCTGTCTCAGACCGTCTGTCTCACACCGTCTGTCTCAGACCGTCTGCCTCAGATCGTCTGTCTCAGACCGTCGGTCTCAGACCAGCTGTCTCAGACCGTCTGTCTCAGACCAGCTGTCTCAGACCGTCGGTCTCAGACTAGCTGTCTCAGACCGTCTGTCTCAGACCAGCTGTCTCAGACCGTCTGTCTCAGACCGTCTGTCTCAGACCGTCTGTCTCAGACCGTCTGTCTCAGACCGTCTGTCTGAGTCCGTCTGTCTCAGACCGTCTGTCTCAGGCCGTCTGTTTAATACCGTCTGTCTCAGACCGTCTATCTCGTCCCGTCGGTCTCAGACTAGCTGTCTCAGACCGTCTGTCTCAGACCAGCTGTCTCAGACCGTCTGTCTCAGACCGTCTGTCTCAGACCGTCTGTCTCAGACCGTCTGTCTCAGACCGTCTGTCTCAGACCGTCTGTCTCAGACCGTCTGTCTCAGACCGTCTGTCTCAGACCGTCTGTCTCAGGCCGTCTGTTTAATACCGTCTGTCTCAGACCGTCTATCTCGTCCCGTCGGTCTCAGACCGTCGGTGTTAGACCAGCTGTCTCAGACCGTCGGTGTTAGACCAGCTGTCTCAGACCGTCTGTCTCAGACCAGCTGTCTCAGACCGTCTGTCTCACACCGTCTGTCTCAGACCGTCTGCCTCAGATCGTCTGTCTCAGACCGTCGGTCTCAGACCAGCTGTCTCAGACCGTCTGTCTCAGACCAGCTGTCTCAGACCGTCGGTCTCAGACTAGCTGTCTCAGACCGTCTGTCTCAGACCGCCTGTCACAGACCGTCTGTCTCAGACCGTCTGTCTCAGACCGTCTGTCTCATATCGTCTGTCTCAGACCGTCGGTCTCAGACTAGCTGTCTCAGACCGTCTGTCTCAGGCCAGCTGTCTCAGACCGTCTGTCTCAGACAGTCTGTCTCAGACCGTCTGCCTCAGATCGTCTGTCTCAGACCGTCTATCTCAGCCCGTCTGAATCAGACCACCTATCTCAGCACGTCGGCCTCATACCGTCTGTCTCCGACCGTCTGTCTCAGACTGTCTGTCTCAGACCGTCTGTCTCAGACCGCCTGTCTCAGACCGACTGTCTCAGCCCGTCTGTCTGAGACTGTCTGTCTCAGACCCTCTGTCTCAGACCGTCTGTCTCAGACCGTCTGTCTCAGACCGTCTGTCTCAGACCGTCTGTCACAGACCGTCTGTCTCAGACCGTCTGTCTCAGACCGTCTGTCTCAGACCGTCTGTCTCAGACCGTCTGTCTCAGACCGTCTGTCTCAGACCGTCTGTCACAGACCGTCTGTCTCAGACCGTCTGTCTCAGACCGTCTGTCTCAGACCGTCTGTCTCAGACCGTCTGTCTCAGACCGTCTGTATCAGGCCGTCTGTTTAATACCGTCTGTCTCAGACCGTCTATCTCGTCCCGTCGGTCTCAGACCGTCGGTGTTAGACCAGCTGTCTCAGACCGTCGGTGTTAGACCAGCTGTCTCAGACCGTCTGTCTCAGACCAGCTGTCTCAGACCGTCTGTCTCACACCGTCTGTCTCAGACCGTCTGCCTCAGATCGTCTGTCTCAGACCGTCGGTCTCAGACCAGATGTCTCAGACCGTCTGTCTCAGACCAGCTGTCTCAGACCGTCGGTCTCAGACTAGCTGTCTCAGACCGTCTGTCTCAGACCGCCTGTCACAGACCGTCTGTCTCAGACCGTCTGTCTCAGACCGTCTGTCTCAGACCGTCTGTCTCATATCGTCTGTCTCAGACCGTCGGTCTCAGACTAGCTGTCTCAGACCGTCTGTCTCAGGCCAGCTGTCTCAGACCGTCTGTCTCAGACAGTCTGTCTCAGACCGTCTGCCTCAGATCGTCTGTCTCAGACCGTCTATCTCAGCCCGTCTGAATCAGACCACCTATCTCAGCACGTCGGCCTCATACCGTCTGTCTCCGACCGTCTGTCTCAGACTGTCTGTCTCAGACCGTCTGTCTCAGACCGCCTGTCTCAGACCGACTGTCTCAGCCCGTCTGTCTGAGACTGTCTGTCTCAGACCCTCTGTCTCAGACCGTCTGTCTCAGACCGTCTGTCTCAGACCGTCTGTCTCAGACCGTCTGTCACAGACCGTCTGTCTCAGACCGTCTGTCTCAGACCGTCTGTCTCAGACCGTCTGTATCAGGCCGTCTGTTTAATACCGTCTGTCTCAGACCGTCTATCTCGTCCCGTCGGTCTCAGACCGTCGGTGTTAGACCAGCTGTCTCAGACCGTCGGTGTTAGACCAGCTGTCTCAGACCGTCTGTCTCAGACCAGCTGTCTCAGACCGTCTGTCTCACACCGTCTGTCTCAGACCGTCTGCCTCAGATCGTCTGTCTCAGACCGTCGGTCTCAGACCAGCTGTCTCAGACCGTCTGTCCCAGACCGTCTGTCTCAGACCGTCTGTCTCAGACCGTCTGTCTCAGACCGTCTGTCTCAGACCGTCTGTCTCAGACCGTCTGTCTCAGACCGTCTGTCTCAGACCGTCTGTCTCAGACCGTCTGTCTCAGACCGTCTGTCTTAGACCGTCTGCCTCAGATCGTCTGTCTCAGACCGTCTATCTCAGCCCGTCTGTATCAGACCATCTATCTCAGCACGTCGGCCTCATACCGTCTGTCTCAGCCCGTCTCTCTGAGACTGTCTGTCTCAGACCCTCTGTCTCAGACCGTCTGTCTCAGACCGTCTGTCTCAGACCGACTGTCTCAGCCCGTCTGTCTCACACCGTCTGTCTCAGACCGTCTGCCTCAGATCGTCTGTCTCAGACCGTCGGTCTCGACCAGCTGTCTCAGACCGTCTGTCTCAGACCAGCTGTCTCAGACCGTCGGTCTCAGACTAGCTGTCTCAGACCGTCTGTCTCAGACCAGCTGTCTCAGACCGTCTGTCTCAGACCGTCTGTCTCAGACCGTCTGTCTCAGACCGTCTGTCTCAGACCGTCTGTCTCAGACCGTCTGTCTGAGTCCGTCTGTCTCAGACCGTCTGTCTCAGGCCGTCTGTTTAATACCGTCTGTCTCAGACCGTCTATCTCGTCCCGTCGGTCTCAGACTAGCTGTCTCAGACCGTCTGTCTCAGACCAGCTGTCTCAGACCGTCTGTCTCAGACCGTCTGTCTCAGACCGTCTGTCTCAGACCGTCTGTCTCAGACCGTCTGTCTCAGACCGTCTGTCTCAGACCGTCTGTCTCAGAACGTCTGTCTCAGACCGTCTGTCTCAGGCCGTCTGTTTAATACCGTCTGTCTCAGACCGTCTATCTCGTCCCGTCGGTCTCAGACCGTCGGTGTTAGACCAGCTGTCTCAGACCGTCGGTGTTAGACCAGCTGTCTCAGACCGTCTGCCTCAGACCAGCTGTCTCAGACCGTCTGTCTCACACCGTCTGTCTCAGACCGTCTGCCTCAGATCGTCTGTCTCAGACCGTCGGTCTCAGACCAGCTGTCTCAGACCGTCTGTCTCAGACCAGCTGTCTCAGACCGTCGGTCTCAGACTAGCTGTCTCAGACCGTCTGTCTCAGACCAGCTGTCTCAGACCGTCTGTCTCAGACCGTCTGTCTCAGACCGTCTGTCTCAGACCGTCTGTCTCAGACCGTCTGTCTCAGACCGTCTGTCTCAGACCGTCTGTCTCAGACCGTCTGCCTCAGACCGTCTGTCTCATACCGTCTATCTCAGACCAGCTGTCTCAGACCGTCTGTCTCAGACCGTCTGCCTCAGATCGTCTGTCTCAGACCGTCGGTCTCAGACTAGCTGTCTCAGACCGTCTGTCTCAGACCAGCTGTCTCAGACCGTCTGTCTCAGACAGTCTGTCTCAGACCGTCTGCCTCAGATCGTCTGTCTCAGACCGTCTATCTCAGCCCGTCTGAATCAGACCATCTATCTCAGCACGTCGGCCTCATACCGTCTGTCTCCGACCGTCTGTCTCAGACTGTCTGTCTCAGACCGTCTGTCTCAGCCCGTCTCTCTGAGACTGTCTGTCTCAGACCCTCTGTCTCAGACCGTCTGTCTCAGACCGTCTGTCTCAGACCGCCTGTCACAGACCGTCTGTCTCAGACCGTCTGTCTCAGACCGTCTGTCTCAGATCGTCTGTCTCAGACCGTCGGTCTCAGACTAGCTGTCTCAGACCGTATGTCTCAGACCAGCTGTCTCAGACCGTCTGTCTCAGACAGTCTGTCTCAGACCGTCTGCCTCAGATCGTCTGTCTCAGACCGTCTATCTCAGCCCGTCTGAATCAGACCACCTATCTCAGCACGTCGGCCTCATACCGTCTGTCTCCGACCGTCTGTCTCAGACTGTCTGTCTCAGACCGCCTGTCTCAGACCGACTGTCTCAGCCCGTCTGTCTGAGACTGTCTGTCTCAGACCCTCTGTCTCAGACCGTCTGTCTCAGACCGTCGGTCTCAGACTAGCTGTCTCAGACCGTCTGTCTCAGACCAGCTGTCTCAGACCGTCTGTCTCAGACCGTCTGTCTCAGACCGTCTGTCTCATATCGTCTGTCTCAGACCGTCGGTCTCAGACTAGCTGTCTCAGACCGTCTGTCTCAGGCCAGCTGTCTCAGACCGTCTGTCTCAGACAGTCTGTCTCAGACCGTCTGCCTCAGATCGTCTGTCTCAGACCGTCTATCTCAGCCCGTCTGAATCAGACCACCTATCTCAGCACGTCGGCCTCATACCGTCTGTCTCCGACCGTCTGTCTCAGACTGTCTGTCTCAGACCGTCTGTCTCAGACCGCCTGTCTCAGACCGACTGTCTCAGCCCGTCTGTCTGAGACTGTCTGTCTCAGACCCTCTGTCTCAGACCGTCTGTCTCAGACCGTCTGTCTCAGACCGTCTGTCTCAGACCGTCTGTCACAGACCGTCTGTCTCAGACCGTCTGTCTCAGACCGTCTGTCTCAGACCGTCTGTCTCAGACCGTCTGTCTCAGACCGTCTGTCTCAGACCGTCTGTCACAGACCGTCTGTCTCAGACCGTCTGTCTCAGACCGTCTGTCTCAGACCGTCTGTCTCAGACCGTCTGTATCAGGCCGTCTGTTTAATACCGTCTGTCTCAGACCGTCTATCTCGTCCCGTCGGTCTCAGACCGTCGGTGTTAGACCAGCTGTCTCAGACCGTCGGTGTTAGACCAGCTGTCTCAGACCGTCTGTCTCAGACCAGCTGTCTCAGACCGTCTGTCTCACACCGTCTGTCTCAGACCGTCTGCCTCAGATCGTCTGTCTCAGACCGTCGGTCTCAGACCAGCTGTCTCAGACCGTCTGTCCCAGACCGTCTGTCTCAGACCGTCTGTCTCAGACCGTCTGTCTCAGACCGTCTGTCTCAGACCGTCTGTCTCAGACCGTCTGTCTCAGACCGTCTGTTTAATACCGTCTGTCTCAGACCGTCTATCTCGTCCCGTCGGTCTCAGACCGTCGGTGTTAGACCAGCTGTCTCAGACCGTCGGTGTTAGACCAGCTGTCTCAGACCGTCTGTCTCAGACCAGCTGTCTCAGACCGTCTGTCTCACACCGTCTGTCTCAGACCGTCTGCCTCAGATCGTCTGTCTCAGACCGTCGGTCTCAGACCAGCTGTCTCAGACCGTCTGCCTCAGACCAGCTGTCTCAGACCGTCGGTCTCAGACTAGCTGTCTCAGACCGTCTGTCTCAGACCGCCTGTCACAGACCGTCTGTCTCAGACCGTCTGTCTCAGACCGTCTGTCTCATATCGTCTGTCTCAGACCGTCGGTCTCAGACTAGCTGTCTCAGACCGTCTGTCTCAGGCCAGCTGTCTCAGACCGTCTGTCTCAGACAGTCTGTCTCAGACCGTCTGCCTCAGATCGTCTGTCTCAGACCGTCTATCTCAGCCCGTCTGAATCAGACCACCTATCTCAGCACGTCGGCCTCATACCGTCTGTCTCCGACCGTCTGTCTCAGACTGTCTGTCTCAGACCGTCTGTCTCAGACCGCCTGTCTCAGACCGACTGTCTCAGCCCGTCTGTCTGAGACTGTCTGTCTCAGACCCTCTGTCTCAGACCGTCTGTCTCAGACCGTCTGTCTCAGACCGTCTGTCTCAGACCGTCTGTCACAGACCGTCTGTCTCAGACCGTCTGTCTCAGACCGTCTGTCTCAGACCGTCTGTCTCAGACCGTCTGTCTCAGACCGTCTGTCTCAGACCGTCTGTCACAGACCGTCTGTCTCAGACCGTCTGTCTCAGACCGTCTGTCTCAGACCGTCTGTCTCAGACCGTCTGTATCAGGCCGTCTGTTTAATACCGTCTGTCTCAGACCGTCTATCTCGTCCCGTCGGTCTCAGACCGTCGGTGTTAGACCAGCTGTCTCAGACCGTCGGTGTTAGACCAGCTGTCTCAGACCGTCTGTCTCAGACCAGCTGTCTCAGACCGTCTGTCTCACACCGTCTGTCTCAGACCGTCTGCCTCAGATCGTCTGTCTCAGACCGTCGGTCTCAGACCAGCTGTCTCAGACCGTCTGTCCCAGACCGTCTGTCTCAGACCGTCTGTCTCAGACCGTCTGTCTCAGACCGTCTGTCTCAGACCGTCTGTCTCAGACCGTCTGTCTCAGACCGTCTGTCTCAGACCGTCTGTCTCAGACCGTCTGTCTCAGACCGTCTGTCTCAGACCGTCTGTCTTAGACCGTCTGCCTCAGATCGTCTGTCTCAGACCGTCTATCTCAGCCCGTCTGTATCAGACCATCTATCTCAGCACGTCGGCCTCATACCGTCTGTCTCAGCCCGTCTCTCTGAGACTGTCTGTCTCAGACCCTCTGTCTCAGACCGTCTGTCTCAGACCGTCTGTCTCAGACCGACTGTCTCAGCCCGTCTGTCTCACACCGTCTGTCTCAGACCGTCTGCCTCAGATCGTCTGTCTCAGACCGTCGGTCTCGACCAGCTGTCTCAGACCGTCTGTCTCAGACCAGCTGTCTCACACCGTCGGTCTCAGACTAGCTGTCTCAGACCGTCTGTCTCAGACCAGCTGTCTCAGACCGTCTGTCTCAGACCGTCTGTCTCAGACCGTCTGTCTCAGACCGTCTGTCTCAGACCGTCTGTTTAATACCGTCTGTCTCAGACCGTCTATCTCGTCCCGTCGGTCTCAGACCGTCGGTGTTAGACCAGCTGTCTCAGACCGTCGGTGTTAGACCAGCTGTCTCAGACCGTCTGCCTCAGACCAGCTGTCTCAGACCGTCTGTCTCACACCGTCTGTCTCAGACCGTCTGCCTCAGATCGTCTGTCTCAGACCGTCGGTCTCAGACCAGCTGTCTCAGACCGTCTGTCTCAGACCAGCTGTCTCAGACCGTCGGTCTCAGACTAGCTGTCTCAGACCGTCTGTCTCAGACCAGCTGTCTCAGACCGTCTGTCTCAGACCGTCTGTCTCAGACCGTCTGTCTCAGACCGTCTGTCTCAGACCGTCTGTCTCAGACCGTCTGTCTCAGACCGTCTGTCTCAGACCGTCTGCCTCAGACCGTCTGTCTCATACCGTCTATCTCAGACCAGCTGTCTCAGACCGTCTGTCTCAGACCGTCTGCCTCAGATCGTCTGTCTCAGACCGTCGGTCTCAGACTAGCTGTCTCAGACCGTCTGTCTCAGACCAGCTGTCTCAGACCGTCTGTCTCAGACAGTCTGTCTCAGACCGTCTGCCTCAGATCGTCTGTCTCAGACCGTCTATCTCAGCCCGTCTGAATCAGACCATCTATCTCAGCACGTCGGCCTCATACCGTCTGTCTCCGACCGTCTGTCTCAGACTGTCTGTCTCAGACCGTCTGTCTCAGACCGCCTGTCTCAGACCGTCTGTCTCAGCCCGTCTCTCTGAGACTGTCTGTCTCAGACCCTCTGTCTCAGACCGTCTGTCTCAGACCGTCTGTCTCAGACCGCCTGTCACAGACCGTCTGTCTCAGACCGTCTGTCTCAGACCGTCTGTCTCATATCGTCTGTCTCAGACCGTCGGTCTCAGACTAGCTGTCTCAGACCGTCTGTCTCAGGCCAGCTGTCTCAGACCGTCTGTCTCAGACAGTCTGTCTCAGACCGTCTGCCTCAGATCGTCTGTCTCAGACCGTCTATCTCAGCCCGTCTGAATCAGACCACCTATCTCAGCACGTCGGCCTCATACCGTCTGTCTCCGACCGTCTGTCTCAGACTGTCTGTCTCAGACCGTCTGTCTCAGACCGCCTGTCTCAGACCGACTGTCTCAGCCCGTCTGTCTGAGACTGTCTGTCTCAGACCCTCTGTCTCAGACCGTCTGTCTCAGACCGTCTGTCTCAGACCGTCTGTCTCAGACCGTCTGTCACAGACCGTCTGTCTCAGACCGTCTGTCTCAGACCGTCTGTCTCAGACCGTCTGTCTCAGACCGTCTGTCTCAGACCGTCTGTCTCAGACCGTCTGTCTCAGACCGTCTGTCACAGACCGTCTGTCTCAGACCGTCTGTCTCAGACCGTCTGTCTCAGACCGTCTGTATCAGGCCGTCTGTTTAATACCGTCTGTCTCAGACCGTCTATCTCGTCCCGTCGGTCTCAGACCGTCGGTGTTAGACCAGCTGTCTCAGACCGTCGGTGTTAGACCAGCTGTCTCAGACCGTCTGTCTCAGACCAGCTGTCTCAGACCGTCTGTCTCACACCGTCTGTCTCAGACCGTCTGCCTCAGATCGTCTGTCTCAGACCGTCGGTCTCAGACCAGCTGTCTCAGACCGTCTGTCTCAGACCGTCTGTCTCAGACCGTCTGTCTCAGACCGTCTGTCTCAGACCGTCTGTCTCAGACCGTCTGTCTCAGACCGTCTGTCTCAGACCGTCTGTCTCAGACCGTCTGTCTCAGACCGTCTGTCTCAGACCGTCTGTCTTAGACCGTCTGCCTCAGATCGTCTGTCTCAGACCGTCTATCTCAGCCCGTCTGTATCAGACCATCTATCTCAGCACGTCGGCCTCATACCGTCTGTCTCAGACCGTCTGTCTCAGACTGTCTGTCTCAGACCGTCTGTCTCAGACCGTCCTTCTCAGACCGTCTGCCTCAGACCGCATATCTCAGACCGTCTGTGTCAGACCGTCTGTCTCAGACCGTCTGCCTCAGATCATCTGTCTCAGTCCGTCTATCTCGGCCCGCCGGTCTCAGACCGTCTGTCTCAGACCAGCTGTCTCAGTCGGTCTGTCTCAGCCCGTCTATCACAGCCCGTCTGTCTCAGACCGTCTGTCTCAGACCGTCTGTCTCAGATCGTCTATCTCAGACCGTCTATCTCAGCCCGTCTATTTCAGACCATCTATCTCAGCACGTCGGACTCATACCGTCTATCTCAGACCGTCTATCTCGTCCCGTCTGTCTCAGACCGTCTGTCTCAGACCGTCTGTCTCAGACCGTCTGTCTTAGACCGTCTGTCTCAGACCATCTGTCTCAGGCCGTCTGTCTTAGACCGTCTGCCTCAGACCGTCTGTCCCATACCGTCTATCTCAGACCAGCTGTCTCAGACCGTCTGTCTCAGACCGTCTGCCTCAGATCGTCTGTCTCAGACCGTCGGTCTCAGACTAGCTGTCTCAGACCGTCTGTCTCAGACCAGCTGTCTCAGACCGTCTGAATCAGACCATCTATCTCAGCACGTCGGCCTCATACCGTCTGTCTCCGACCGTCTGTCTCAGACTGTCTGTCTCAGACCGTCTGTCTCAGACCGCCTGTCTCAGACCGTCTGTCTCAGCCCGTCTCTCTGAGACTGTCTGTCTCAGACCCTCTGTCTCAGACCGTCTGTCTCAGACCGTCTGCCTCAGACCGCATATCTCAGACCGTCTGTGTCAGACCGTCTGTCTCAGACTGTCTGTCTCAGACCGTCTGTCTCAGACCGCCTGTCTCAGACCGTCTGTCTCAGCCCGTCTCTCTGAGACTGTCTGTCTCAGACCCTCTGTCTCAGACCGTCTATCTCAGCCCGTCTATTTCAGACCATCTATCTCAGCACGTCGGTCTCATACCGTCTATCTCGTCCCGTCTGTCTCAGACCGTCTGTCTCAGATCGTCTGTCTCATACCGTCTATCTCAGACCAGCTGTCTCAGACCGTCTGTCTCAGACCGTCTGCCTCAGATCGTCTGTCTCAGACCGTCGGTCTCAGACTAGCTGTCTCAGACCGTCTGTCTCAGACCAGCTGTCTCAGACCGTCTGTCTCAGACAGTCTGTCTCAGACCGTCTGCCTCAGATCGTCTGTCTCAGACCGTCTATCTCAGCCCGTCTGAATCAGACCATCTATCTCAGCACGTCGGCCTCATACCGTCTGTCTCCGACCGTCTGTCTCAGACTGTCTGTCTCAGACCGTCTGTCTCAGACCGCCTGTCTCAGACCGTCTGTCTCAGCCCGTCTCTCTGAGACTGTCTGTCTCAGACCCTCTGTCTCAGACCGTCTGTCTCACACCGTCTGTCTCAGACCGCCTGTCACAGACCGTCTGTCTCAGACCGTCTGTCTCAGACCGTCTGTCTCATATCGTCTGTCTCAGACCGTCGGTCTCAGACTAGCTGTCTCAGACCGTCTGTCTCAGGCCAGCTGTCTCAGACCGTCTGTCTCAGACAGTCTGTCTCAGACCGTCTGCCTCAGATCGTCTGTCTCAGACCGTCTATCTCAGCCCGTCTGAATCAGACCACCTATCTCAGCACGTCGGCCTCATACCGTCTGTCTCCGACCGTCTGTCTCAGACTGTCTGTCTCAGACCGTCTGTCTCAGACCGCCTGTCTCAGACCGACTGTCTCAGCCCGTCTGTCTGAGGCTGTCTGTCTCAGACCCTCTGTCTCAGACCGTCTGTCTCAGACCGTCTGTCTCAGACCGTCTGTCTCAGACCGTCTGTCTCAGACCGTCTGTCTCAGACCGTCTGTCTCAGACCGTCTGTATCAGGCCGTCTGTTTAATACCGTCTGTCTCAGACCGTCTATCTCGTCCCGTCGGTCTCAGACCGTCGGTGTTAGACCAGCTGTCTCAGACCGTCGGTGTTAGACCAGCTGCCTCAGACCGTCTGTCTCAGACCAGCTGTCTCAGACCGTCTGTCTCACACCGTCTGTCTCAGACCGTCTGCCTCAGATCGTCTGTCTCAGACCGTCGGTCTCAGACCAGCTGTCTCAGACCGTCTGTCTCAGACCGTCTGTCTCAGACCGTCTGTCTCAGACCGTCTGTCTCAGACCGTCTGTCTCAGACCGTCTGTCTCAGACCGTCTGTCTCAGACCGTCTGTCTCAGACCGTCTGTCTCAGACCGTCTGTCTCAGACCGTCTGTCTCAGACCGTCTGTCTCAGACCGTCTGTCTCAGACCGTCTGTCTTAGACCGTCTGCCTCAGATCGTCTGTCCCAGACCGTCTATCTCAGCCCGTCTGTATCAGACCATCTATCTCAGCACGTCGGCCTCATACCGTCTGTCTCAGACCGTCTGTCTCAGACTGTCTGTCTCAGACCGTCTGTCTCAGACCGTCCTTCTCAGACCGTCTGCCTCAGACCGCATATCTCAGACCGTCTGTGTCAGACCGTCTGTCTCAGACCGTCTGCCTCAGATCATCTGTCTCAGTCCGTCTATCTCGGCCCGCCGGTCTCAGACCGTCTGTCTCAGACCAGCTGTCTCAGTCGGTCTGTCTCAGCCCGTCTATCACAGCCCGTCTGTCTCAGACCGTCTGTCTCAGACCGTCTGTCTCAGATCGTCTATCTCAGACCGTCTATCTCAGCCCGTCTATTTCAGACCATCTATCTCAGCACGTCGGACTCATACCGTCTATCTCAGACCGTCTATCTCGTCCCGTCTGTCTCAGACCGTCTGTCTCAGACCGTCTGTCTCAGACCGTCTGTCTTAGACCGTCTGTCTCAGACCGTCTGTCTCAGGCCGTCTGTCTTAGACCGTCTGCCTCAGACCGTCTGTCTCATACCGTCTATCTCAGACCAGCTGTCTCAGACCGTCTGTCTCAGACCGTCTGCCTCAGATCGTCTGTCTCAGACCGTCGGTCTCAGACTAGCTGTCTCAGACCGTCTGTCTCAGACCAGCTGTCTCAGACCGTCTGAATCAGACCATCTATCTCAGCACGTCGGCCTCATACCGTCTGTCTCCGACCGTCTGTCTCAGACTGTCTGTCTCAGACCGTCTGTCTCAGACCGCCTGTCTCAGACCGTCTGTCTCAGCCCGTCTCTCTGAGACTGTCTGTCTCAGACCCTCTGTCTCAGACCGTCTGTCTCAGACCGTCTGCCTCAGACCGCATATCTCAGACCGTCTGTGTCAGACCGTCTGCCTCAGATCGTCTGTGTCAGACCGTCTGTCTCGGACCGTCTGTCTCAGACCGTCCTTCTCAGACCGTCTGCCTCAGACCGCATATCTCAGACCGTCTGTGTCAGACCGTCTGTCTCAGACCGTCTGCCTCAGATCATCTGTCTCAGTCCGTCTATCTCGGCCCGCCGGTCTCAGACCGTCTGTCTCAGACCAGCTGTCTCAGTCGGTCTGTCTCAGCCCGTCTATCACAGCCCGTCTGTCTCAGACCGTCTGTCTCAGACCGTCTGTCTCAGATCGTCTATCTCAGACCGTCTATCTCAGCCCGTCTATTTCAGACCATCTATCTCAGCACGTCGGACTCATACCGTCTATCTCAGACCGTCTATCTCGTCCCGTCTGTCTCAGACCGTCTGTCTCAGACCGTCTGTCTCAGACCGTCTGTCTTAGATCGTCTGTCTCAGACCGTCTGTCTCAGGCCGTCTGTCTTAGACCGTCTGCCTCAGACCGTCTGTCTCATACCGTCTATCTCAGACCAGCTGTCTCAGACCGTCTGTCTCAGACCGTCTGCCTCAGATCGTCTGTCTCAGACCGTCGGTCTCAGACTAGCTGTCTCAGACCGTCTGTCTCAGACCAGCTGTCTCAGACCGTCTGAATCAGACCATCTATCTCAGCACGTCGGCCTCATACCGTCTGTCTCCGACCGTCTGTCTCAGACTGTCTGTCTCAGACCGTCTGTCTCAGACCGTCTGTCTCAGACCGTCTGTCTCAGACCGTCTGTCTCAGACCGTCTGTCTCAGACCGTCTGTCTCAGACCGTCTGTCTCAGGCCGTCTGTTTAATACCGTGTGTCTCAGACCGTCTATCTCGTCCCGTCGGTCTCAGACCGTCGGTGTTAGACCAGCTGTCTCAGACCGTCGGTGTTAGACCAGCTGTCTCAGACCGTCTGTCTCAGACCAGCTGTCTCAGACCGTCTGTCTCAGACCGTCTGCCTCAGATCGTCTGTCTCAGACCGTCTGCCTCAGATCGTCTGTCTCAGACCGTCTATCTCAGGCCGTCTGAATCAGACCATCTATCTCAGCACGTCGGCCTCATACCGTCTGTCTCCGACCGTCTGTCTCAGACTGTCTGTCTCAGACCGTCTGTCTCAGACCGTCGGTCTCAGACCAGCTGTCTCAGACCGTCTGTCTCAGACCAGCTGTCTCAGACCGTCTGTCTCAGACCGTCTGTCTCAGACCGTCTGTCTCAGACCGTCTGTCTCAGACCGTCTGTCTCAGACCGTCTGTCTTAGACCGTCTGCCTCAGATCGTCTGTCTCAGACCGTCGGTCTCAGACCAGCTGTCTCAGACCGTCTGTCTCAGACCAGCTGTCTCAGACCGTCTGTCTCAGACCGTCTGTCTCAGACCGTCTGTCTCAGACCGTCTGTCTCAGACCGTCTGCCTCAGACCGCATATCTCAGACCGTCTGTGTCAGACCGTCTGCCTCAGATCGTCTGTGTCAGACCGTCTGTCTCGGACCGTCTGTCTCACACCGTCTGTCTCAGACCGTCTGCCTCAGATCGTCTGTGTCAGACCGTCTGTCTCGGACCGTCTGTCTGAGACCGTCTGTCTCAGACCGTCTGTCTGAGACCGTCTGTCTCAGACCGTCTGTCTCAGACCGTCTGTCTCAGACCGTCTGTCTCAGACCGTCTGTCTCAGACCGTCTGTCTCAGACCGTCTGTCTCAGACCGTCTGTCACAGACCGTCTGTCTCAGACCGTCTGTCTCAGACCGTCTGTCTCAGACCGTCTGTCTCAGACCGTCTGTCTGAGTCCGTCTGTCTCAGACCGTCTGTCTCAAGCCGTCTGTTTAATACCGTCTGTCTCAGACCGTCTATCTCGTCCCGTCGGTCTCAGACTAGCTGTCTCAGACCGTCTGTCTCAGACCAGCTGTCTCAGACCGTCTGTCTCAGACCGTCTGTCTCAGACCGTCTGTCTCAGACCGTCTGTCTCAGACCGTCTGTCTCAGACCGTCTGCCTCAGACCGCATATCTCAGACCGTCTGTGTCAGACCGTCTGCCTCAGATCGTCTGTGTCAGACCGTCTGTCTCGGACCGTCTGTCTCACACCGTCTGTCTCAGACCGTCTGCCTCAGATCGTCTGTGTCAGACCGTCTGTCTCGGACCGTCTGTCTGAGACCGTCTGTCTCAGACCGTCTGTCTGAGACCGTCTGTCTCAGACCGTCTGTCTCAGACCGTCTGTCTCAGACCGTCTGTCTCAGACCGTCTGTCTCAGACCGTCTGTCTCAGACCGTCTGTCTCAGACCGTCTGTCTCAGACCGTCTGTCTCAGACCGTCTGTCTCAGACCGTCTGTCTCAGGCCGTCTGTTTAATACCTTGTGTCTCAGACCGTCTATCTCGTCCCGTCGGTCTCAGACCGTCGGTGTTAGACCAGCTGTCTCAGACCGTCGGTGTTAGACCAGCTGTCTCAGACCGTCTGTCTCAGACCAGCTGACTCAGACCGTCTGTCTCAGACCGTCTGTCTCATACCGTCTATCTCAGACCAGCTGTCTCAGACCGTCTGTCTCAGACCGTCTGCCTCAGATCGTCTGTCTCAGACCGTCTGCCTCAGATCGTCTGTCTCAGACCGTCTATCTCAGGCCGTCTGAATCAGACCATCTATCTCAGCACGTCGGCCTCATACCGTCTGTCTCCGACCGTCTGTCTCAGACTGTCTGTCTCAGACCGTCTGTCTCAGACCGTCGGTCTCAGACCAGCTGTCTCAGACCGTCTGTCTCAGACCAGCTGTCTCAGACCGTCTGTCTCAGACCGTCTGTCTCAGACCGTCTGTCTCAGACCGTCTGTCTCAGACCGTCTGTCTCAGACCGTCTGTCTTAGACCGTCTGCCTCAGATCGTCTGTCTCAGACCGTCGGTCTCAGACCAGCTGTCTCAGACCGTCTGTCTCAGACCAGCTGTCTCAGACCGTCTGTCTCAGACCGTCTGTCTCAGACCGTCTGTCTCAGACCGTCTGTCTCAGACCGTCTGCCTCAGACCGCATATCTCAGACCGTCTGTGTCAGACCGTCTGCTTCAGATCGTCTGTGTCAGACCGTCTGTCTCGGACCGTCTGTCTCACACCGTCTGTCTCAGACCGTCTGCCTCAGATCGTCTGTGTCAGACCGTCTGTCTCGGACCGTCTGTCTGAGACCGTCTGTCTCAGACCGTCTGTCTGAGACCGTCTGTCTCAGACCGTCTGTCTCAGACCGTCTGTCTCAGACCGTCTGTCTCAGACCGTCTGTCTCAGACCGTCTGTCACAGACCGTCTGTCTCAGACCGTCTGTCTCAGACCGTCTGTCTCAGACCGTCTGTCTCAGACCGTCTGTCTGAGTCCGTCTGTCTCAGACCGTCTGTCTCAAGCCGTCTGTTTAATACCGTCTGTCTCAGACCGTCTATCTCGTCCCGTCGGTCTCAGACTAGCTGTCTCAGACCGTCTGTCTCAGACCGTCTGTCTCAGACCGTCTGTCTCATACCGTCTATCTCAGACCAGCTGTCTCAGACCGTCTGTCTCAGACCGTCTGCCTCAGATCGCCTGTCTCAGACCGTCTGCCTCAGATCGTCTGTCTCAGACCGTCTATCTCAGGCCGTCTGAATCAGACCATCTATCTCAGCACGTCGGCCTCATACCGTCTGTCTCCGACCGTCTGTCTCAGACTGTCTGTCTCAGACCGTCTGTGTCAGACCGTCTGCCTCAGATCGTCTGTGTCAGACCGTCTGTCTCGGACCGTCTGTCTCACACCGTCTGTCTCAGACCGTCTGTCTCAGACCGTCTGTCTCAGACCGTCTGTCTCAGACCGTCTGTCTCAGACCGTCTGTCTCAGACCGTCTGTCTCAGACCGTCTGTCTCAGACCGTCTGTCTCAGGCCGTCTGTTTAATACCGTGTGTCTCAGACCGTCTATCTCGTCCCGTCGGTCTCAGACCGTCGGTGTTAGACCAGCTGTCTCAGACCGTCGGTGTTAGACCAGCTGTCTCAGACCGTCTGTCTCAGACCAGCTGTCTCAGACCGTCTGTCTCAGACCGTCTGTCTCATACCGTCTATCTCAGACCAGCTGTCTCAGACCGTCTGTCTCAGACCGTCTGCCTCAGATCGTCTGTCTCAGACCGTCTGCCTCAGATCGTCTGTCTCAGACCGTCTATCTCAGGCCGTCTGAATCAGACCATCTATCTCAGCACGTCGGCCTCATACCGTCTGTCTCCGACCGTCTGTCTCAGACTGTCTGTCTCAGACCGTCTGTCTCAGACCGTCGGTCTCAGACCAGCTGTCTCAGACCGTCTGTCTCAGACCAGCTGTCTCAGACCGTCTGTCTCAGACCGTCTGTCTCAGACCGTCTGTCTCAGACCGTCTGTCTCAGACCGTCTGTCTCAGACCGTCTGTCTTAGACCGTCTGCCTCAGATCGTCTGTCTCAGACCGTCGGTCTCAGACCAGCTGTCTCAGACCGTCTGTCTCAGACCAGCTGTCTCAGACCGTCTGTCTCAGACCGTCTGTCTCAGACCGTCTGTCTCAGACCGTCTGTCTCAGACCGTCTGCCTCAGACCGCATATCTCAGACCGTCTGTGTCAGACCGTCTGCCTCAGATCGTCTGTGTCAGACCGTCTGTCTCGGACCGTCTGTCTCACACCGTCTGTCTCAGACCGTCTGCCTCAGATCGTCTGTGTCAGACCGTCTGTCTCGGACCGTCTGTCTGAGACCGTCTGTCTCAGACCGTCTGTCTGAGACCGTCTGTCTCAGACCGTCTGTCTCAGACCGTCTGTCTCAGACCGTCTGTCTCAGACCGTCTGTCTCAGACCGTCTGTCTCAGACCGTCTGTCTCAGACCGTCTGTCACAGACCGTCTGTCTCAGACCGTCTGTCTGAGACCGTCTGTCTCAGACCGTCTGTCTCAGACCGTCTGTCTCAGACCGTCTGTCTCAGACCGTCTGTCTCAGACCGTCTGTCTCAGACCGTCTGTCTCAGACCGTCTGTGTCAGACCGTCTGCTTCAGATCGTCTGTGTCAGACCGTCTGTCTCGGACCGTCTGTCTCACACCGTCTGTCTCAGACCGTCTGCCTCAGATCGTCTGTGTCAGACCGTCTGTCTCGGACCGTCTGTCTGAGACCGTCTGTCTCAGACCGTCTGTCTGAGACCGTCTGTCTCAGACCGTCTGTCTCAGACCGTCTGTCTCAGACCGTCTGTCTCAGACCGTCTGTCTCAGACCGTCTGTCACAGACCGTCTGTCTCAGACCGTCTGTCTCAGACCGTCTGTCTCAGACCGTCTGTCTCAGACCGTCTGTCTGAGTCCGTCTGTCTCAGACCGTCTGTCTCAAGCCGTCTGTTTAATACCGTCTGTCTCAGACCGTCTATCTCGTCCCGTCGGTCTCAGACTAGCTGTCTCAGACCGTCTGTCTCAGACCGTCTGTCTCAGACCGTCTGTCTCATACCGTCTATCTCAGACCAGCTGTCTCAGACCGTCTGTCTCAGACCGTCTGCCTCAGATCGCCTGTCTCAGACCGTCTGCCTCAGATCGTCTGTCTCAGACCGTCTATCTCAGGCCGTCTGAATCAGACCATCTATCTCAGCACGTCGGCCTCATACCGTCTGTCTCCGACCGTCTGTCTCAGACTGTCTGTCTCAGACCGTCTGTGTCAGACCGTCTGCCTCAGATCGTCTGTGTCAGACCGTCTGTCTCGGACCGTCTGTCTCACACCGTCTGTCTCAGACCGTCTGTCTCAGACCGTCTGTCTCAGACCGTCTGTCTCAGACCGTCTGTCTCAGACCGTCTGTCTCAGACCGTCTGTCTCAGACCGTCTGTCTCAGACCGTCTGTCTCAGGCCGTCTGTTTAATACCGTGTGTCTCAGACCGTCTATCTCGTCCCGTCGGTCTCAGACCGTCGGTGTTAGACCAGCTGTCTCAGACCGTCGGTGTTAGACCAGCTGTCTCAGACCGTCTGTCTCAGACCAGCTGTCTCAGACCGTCTGTCTCAGACCGTCTGTCTCATACCGTCTATCTCAGACCAGCTGTCTCAGACCGTCTGTCTCAGACCGTCTGCCTCAGATCGTCTGTCTCAGACCGTCTGCCTCAGATCGTCTGTCTCAGACCGTCTATCTCAGGCCGTCTGAATCAGACCATCTATCTCAGCACGTCGGCCTCATACCGTCTGTCTCCGACCGTCTGTCTCAGACTGTCTGTCTCAGACCGTCTGTCTCAGACCGTCGGTCTCAGACCAGCTGTCTCAGACCGTCTGTCTCAGACCAGCTGTCTCAGACCGTCTGTCTCAGACCGTCTGTCTCAGACCGTCTGTCTCAGACCGTCTGTCTCAGACCGTCTGTCTCAGACCGTCTGTCTTAGACCGTCTGCCTCAGATCGTCTGTCTCAGACCGTCGGTCTCAGACCAGCTGTCTCAGACCGTCTGTCTCAGACCAGCTGTCTCAGACCGTCTGTCTCAGACCGTCTGTCTCAGACCGTCTGTCTCAGACCGTCTGTCTCAGACCGTCTGCCTCAGACCGCATATCTCAGACCGTCTGTGTCAGACCGTCTGCCTCAGATCGTCTGTGTCAGACCGTCTGTCTCGGACCGTCTGTCTCACACCGTCTGTCTCAGACCGTCTGCCTCAGATCGTCTGTGTCAGACCGTCTGTCTCGGACCGTCTGTCTGAGACCGTCTGTCTCAGACCGTCTGTCTGAGACCGTCTGTCTCAGACCGTCTGTCTCAGACCGTCTGTCTCAGACCGTCTGTCTCAGACCGTCTGTCTCAGACCGTCTGTCTCAGACCGTCTGTCTCAGACCGTCTGTCACAGACCGTCTGTCTCAGACCGTCTGTCTCAGACCGTCTGTCTCAGACCGTCTGTCTCAGACCGTCTGTCTGAGTCCGTCTGTCTCAGACCGTCTGTCTCAAGCCGTCTGTTTAATACCGTCTGTCTCAGACCGTCTATCTCGTCCCGTCGGTCTCAGACTAGCTGTCTCAGACCGTCTGTCTCAGACCAGCTGTCTCAGACCGTCTGTCTCAGACCGTCTGTCTCAGACCGTCTGTCTCAGACCGTCTGTCTCAGACCGTCTGTCTCAGACCGTCTGCCTCAGACCGCATATCTCAGACCGTCTGTGTCAGACCGTCTGCCTCAGATCGTCTGTGTCAGACCGTCTGTCTCGGACCGTCTGTCTCACACCGTCTGTCTCAGACCGTCTGCCTCAGATCGTCTGTGTCAGACCGTCTGTCTCGGACCGTCTGTCTGAGACCGTCTGTCTCAGACCGTCTGTCTGAGACCGTCTGTCTCAGACCGTCTGTCTCAGACCGTCTGTCTCAGACCGTCTGTCTCAGACCGTCTGTCTCAGACCGTCTGTCTCAGACCGTCTGTCACAGACCGTCTGTCTCAGACCGTCTGTCTCAGACCGTCTGTCTCAGACCGTCTGTCTCAGACCGTCTGTCTGAGTCCGTCTGTCTCAGACCGTCTGTCTCAAGCCGTCTGTTTAATACCGTCTGTCTCAGACCGTCTATCTCGTCCCGTCGGTCTCAGACTAGCTGTCTCAGACCGTCTGTCTCATACCAGCTGTCTCAGACCGTCTGTCTCAGACCGTCTGTCTCAGACCGTCTGTCTCAGACCGTCTGTCTCAGACCGTCTGTCACAGACCGTCTGTCTCAGACCGTCTGTCTCAGACCGTCTGTCTCAGACCGTCTGTCTCAGACCGTCTGTCTCAGACCGTCTGTCTCACGCCGTCTGTTTCATACCGTCTGTCTCAGACCGTCTATCTCGTCCCGTCGGTCTCAGACCGTCGGTGTTAGACCAGCTGTCTCAGACCGTCGGTGTTAGACCAGCTGTCTCAGACCGTCTGTCTCAGACCAGCTGTCTCAGACCGTCTGTCTCACACCGTCTGTCTCAGACCGTCTGCCTCAGATCGTCTGTCTCAGACCGTCTGTCTCAGACCGTCTGTCTCAGACCGTCTGTCTTAGACCGTCTGCCTCAGATCGTCTGTCTCAGACCGTCTATCTCAGCCCGTCTGTATCAGACCATCTATCTCAGCACGTCGGCCTCATACCGTCTGTCTCAGACCGTCTGTCTCAGACTGTCTGTCTCAGACCGTCTGTCTCAGACCGTCCTTTTCAGACCGTCTGCCTCAGACCGCATATCTCAGACCGTCTGTGTCAGAACGTCTGTCTCAGACCGTCTGCCTCAGATCATCTGTCTCAGTCCGTCTATCTCGGCCCGCCGGTCTCAGACCGTCTGTCTCAGACCAGCTGTCTCAGTCGGTCTGTCTCAGCCCGTCTATCACAGCCCGTCTGTCTCAGACCGTCTGTCTCAGACCGTCTGTCTCAGACCGTCTGCCTCAGATCGTCTATCTCAGACCGTCTATCTCAGCCCGTCTATTTCAGACCATCTATCTCAGCACGTCGGTCTCATACCGTCTGTCTCAGACCGTCTGTCTCAGACCGTCTGTCTCAGACCGTCTGTCTCAGACCGTCTGCCTCAGATCGTCTGTGTCAGACCGTCTGTCTCGGACCGTCTGTCTCACACCGTCTGTCTCAGACCGTCTGTCTGAGACGATCTGTCTCAGACCGTCTGTCTCAGACCGTCTGTCTCAGACCGTCTGTCTCATACCGTCTATCTCAGACCAGCTGTCTCAGACCGTCTGTCTCAGACCGTCTGCATCAGATCGTCTGTCTCAGACCGTCTATCTCAGCCCGTCTGAATCAGACCATCTATCTCAGCACGTCGGCCTCATACCGTCTGTCTCAGACCGTCTGTCTCAGACCGTCTGTCTCAGACCGTCTGTCTCAGACCGTCTGTCTCAGACCGTCTGTCTCAGACCCTCTGTCTCAGACCGTCTGCCTCAGACCGCATATCTCAGACCGTCTGTGTCAGACCGTCTGCCTCAGATCGTCTGTGTCAGACCGTCTGTCTCGGACCGTCTGTCTCACACCGTCTGTCTCAGACCGTCTGCCTCAGATCGTCTGTGTCAGACCGTCTGTCTCAGACTGTCTGTCTCAGACCGTCTGTCTCAGACCGTCTGTCTCACACCGTCTGTCTCAGACCGTCTGCATCAGATCGTCTGTCTCAGACCGTCGGTCTCAGACCAGCTGTCTCAGACCGTCTGTCTCAGACCGTCTGTCTCAGACCGTCTATCTCAGACCAGCTCTCTCAGACCGTCTGTCTCAGACCGTCTGTCTCACACCGTCTGTCTCAGACCGTCTGCATCAGATCGTCTGTCTCAGACCGTCGGTCTCAGACCGTCTGTCTCAGACCGTCTGCCTCAGACCGCATATCTCAGACCGTCTGCCTCAGATCGTCTGTGTCAGACCGTCTGTCTCGGACCGTCTGTCTCACACCGTCTGTCTCAGACCGTCTGTCTCGGACCGTCTGTCTGAGACCGTCTGTCTCAGACCGTCTGTCTGAGACCGTCTGTCTCAGACCGTCTGTCACAGACCGTCTGTCTCAGATCGTCTGTCTCAGACCGTCTGTCTCAAGCCGTCTGTTTAATACCGTCTGTCTCAGACCGTCTATCTCGTCCCGTCGGTCTCAGACTAGCTGTCTCAGACCGTCTGTCTCAGACCAGCTGTGTCAGACCGTCTGTCTCAGACCGTCTGTCTCAGACCGTCTGTCTCAGACCGTCTGCCTCAGACCGCATATCTCAGACCGTCTGCCTCAGATCGTCTGTGTCAGACCGTCTGTCTCGGACCGTCTGTCTCACACCGTCTGTCTCAGACCGTCTGTCTCAGACCGTCTGTCTGAGTCCGTCTGTCTCAGACCGTCTGTCTCAAGCCGTCTGTTTAATACCGTCTGTCTCAGACCGTCTATCTCGTCCCGTCGGTCTCAGACTAGCTGTCTCAGACCGTCTGTCTCAGACCAGCTGTGTCAGACCGTCTGTCTCAGACCGTCTGTCTCAGACCGTCTATCTCGTCCCGTCGGTCTCAGACTAGCTGTCTCAGACCGTCTGTCTCAGACCAGCTGTGTCAGACCGTCTGTCTCAGACCGTCTGTCTCAGACCGTCTGTCTCAGACCGTCTGTCTCAGACCGTCTGCCTCAGACCGCATATCTCAGACCGTCTGCCTCAGATCGTCTGTGTCAGACCGTCTGTCTCGGACCGTCTGTCTCACACCGTCTGTCTCAGACCGTCTGTCTCGGACCGTCTGTCTGAGACCGTCTGTCTCATACCGTCGGTCTCAGTCCAGCTGTCTCAGACCGTCTGTCTCAGACCAGCTGTCTCAGACCGTCTGTCTCAGACCGTCTGTCTCAGACCGTCTGTCTCAGACCGTCTGTCTCAGACCGTCTGTCTTAGACCGTCTGCCTCAGATCGTCTGTCTCAGACCGTCGGTCTCGGACCAGCTGTCTCAGACCGTCTGTCTCAGACCAGCTGTCTCAGACCGTCTGTCTCAGACCGTCTGTCTCAGACCGTCTGTCTCAGACCGTCTGTCTCAGACCGTCTGTCTCAGACCGTCTGTCTCAGACCGTCTGTCTCAGACCCTCTGTCTCAGACCGTCTGCCTCAGACCGCATATCTCAGACCGTCTGTGTCAGACCGTCTGCCTCAGATCGTCTGTGTCAGACCGTCTGTCTCGGACCGTCTGTCTCACACCGTCTGTCTCAGACCGTCTGCCTCAGATCGTCTGTGTCAGACCGTCTGTCTCGGACCGTCTGTCTCACACCGTCTGTCTCAGACCGTCTGTCTCAGACCGTCTGTCTCAGACCGTCTATCTCAGACCAGCTGTCTCAGACCGTCTGTCTCAGACCGTCTGTCTCACACCGTCTGTCTCAGACCGTCTGTCTGAGTCCGTCTGTCTCAGACCGTCTGTCTCAGGCCGTCTGTTTAATACCGTCTATCTCGTCCCGTCGGTCTCAGACCAGCTGTCTCAGACCGTCTGTCTCAGACCAGCTGTCTCAGACCGTCTGTCTCAGACCGTCTGTCTCAGACCGTCTGTCTCAGACCGTCTGTCTCAGACCGTCTGTCTCAGACCGTCTGCCACAGATCATCTGTCTCAGCCCGTCTATCTCGGCCCGTCGGTCTCAGACCAGCTGTCTCAGTCCGTCTGTCTCAGTTCGTCTATATCAGCCCGTCAGCACCAGCCCGTCTGTCTGAGTCCGTATGTCTCAGATCCTCTGTCTCAGACCGTCTGCCTCAGGCCGTCTGTTTAATACCGTCTGTCTCAGACCGTCTATCTCGTCCCGTCGGTCTCAGACAGTCTGTCTCACACCGTCTGTCTCAGACCGTCTGCATCAGATCGTCTGTCTCAGACCGTCGGTCTCAGACCAGCTGTCTCAGACCGTCTGTCTCAGACCGTCTGTCTCAGACCGTCTGTCTCAGACCGTCTGTCTCAGACCGTCTGTCTCAGACCGTCTGTCTCAGACCGTCTGTCTCAGACCGTCTGTCTCAGACCGTCTGTCTCAGACCAGCTGTCTCAGATCGTCCGTCTCAGACCGTCTGTCTCAGACCGTCTATCTCGTCCCGTCTGTCTCAGACCGTCTGCATCAGGCCGTCTGTTTAATACCGTCTGTCTCAGACCGTCTATCTCGTCCCGTCGGTCTCAGTCCGCCGGTCTTAGACCAGCTGTCTGAGACCGTCTGTCTCAGACCAGCTGTCTCAGATCGTCTGTCTCAGACCGTCTGTCTCAGACCGTCTGTCTCAGACCGTCTGTCTCAGACCGTCTGTCTCAGACCGTCTGTCTCAGACCGTCTGTCTCAGACCGTCTGCATCAGGCCGTCTGTTTAATACCGTCTGTCTCAGACCGTCTATCTCCTCCCGTCGGTCTCAGACCGTCGGTGTTAGACCAGCTGTCTCAGACCGTCTGTCTCAGACCAGCTGTCTCAGACCGTCTGTCTCACACCGTCTGTCTCAGACCGTCTGCCTCAGATCGTCTGTCTCAGACCGTCTGTCTCAGACCGTCTGTCTCAGACCGTCTGCCTCAGATCGTCTATCTCAGACCGTCTATCTCAGCCCGTCTATTTCAGACCATCTATCTCAGCACGTCGGTCTCATACCGTCGGTCTCAGTCCAGCTGTCTCAGACCGTCTGTCTCAGACCAGCTGTCTCAGACCGTCTGTCTCAGACCGTCCTTTTCAGACCGTCTGCCTCAGACCGCATATCTCAGACCGTCTGTGTCAGAACGTCTGTCTCAGACCGTCTGCCTCAGATCATCTGTCTCAGTCCGTCTATCTCGGCCCGCCGGTCTCAGACCGTCTGTCTCAGACCAGCTGTCTCAGTCGGTCTGTCTCAGCCCGTCTATCACAGCCCGTCTGTCTCAGACCGTCTGTCTCAGACCGTCTGTCTCAGACCGTCTGTCTCAGACCGTCTGCCTCAGATCGTCTATCTCAGACCGTCTATCTCAGCCCGTCTATTTCAGACCATCTATCTCAGCACGTCGGTCTCATACCGTCTGTCTCAGACCGTCTGTCTCAGACCGTCTGTCTCAGACCGTCTGTCTCAGACCGTCTGCCTCAGATCGTCTGTGTCAGACCGTCTGTCTCGGACCGTCTGTCTCACACCGTCTGTCTCAGACCGTCTGTCTGAGACGATCTGTCTCAGACCGTCTGTCTCAGACCGTCTGTCTCAGACCGTCTGTCTCAGACCGTCTGTCTCATACCGTCTATCTCAGACCAGCTGTCTCAGACCGTCTGTCTCAGACCGTCTGCATCAGATCGTCTGTCTCAGACCGTCGGTCTCAGACTAGCTGTCTCAGACCGTCTGTCTCAGACCAGCTGTCTCAGACCGTCTATCTCAGGCAGTCTGTCTCAGACCGTCTGCCTCAGATCGTCTGTCTCAGACCGTCTATCTCAGCCCGTCTGAATCAGACCATCTATCTCAGCACGTCGGCCTCATACCGTCTGTCTCCGACCGTCTGTCTCAGACTGTCTGTCTCAGACCGTCTGTCTCAGACCGTCTGTCTCAGACCAGCTGTCTCAGACCGTCTGTCTCAGACCGTCTGTCTCAGACCGTCTGTCTCAGACCGTCTGTCTCAGACCGTCTGTCTCAGACCCTCTGTCTCAGACCGTCTGCCTCAGACCGCATATCTCAGACCGTCTGTGTCAGACCGTCTGCCTCAGATCGTCTGTGTCAGACCGTCTGTCTCGGACCGTCTGTCTCACACCGTCTGTCTCAGACCGTCTGCCTCAGATCGTCTGTGTCAGACCGTCTGTCTCAGACTGTCTGTCTCAGACCGTCTGTCTCAGACCGTCTGTCTCACACCGTCTGTCTCAGACCGTCTGCATCAGATCGTCTGTCTCAGACCGTCGGTCTCAGACCAGCTGTCTCAGACCGTCTGTCTCAGACCGTCTGTCTCAGACCGTCTATCTCAGACCAGCTCTCTCAGACCGTCTGTCTCAGACCGTCTGTCTCACACCGTCTGTCTCAGACCGTCTGTCTGAGTCCGTCTGTCTCAGACCGTCTGTCTCAGGCCGTCTGTTTAATACCGTCTATCTCGTCCCGTCGGTCTCAGACCAGCTGTCTCAGACCGTCTGTCTCAGACCAGCTGTCTCAGACCGTCTGTCTCAGACCGTCTGTCTCAGACCGTCTGTCTCAGACCGTCTGCCTCAGACCGCATATCTCAGACCGTCTGCCTCAGATCGTCTGTGTCAGACCGTCTGTCTCGGACCGTCTGTCTCACACCGTCTGTCTCAGACCGTCTGTCTCGGACCGTCTGTCTGAGACCGTCTGTCTCAGACCGTCTGTCTGAGACCGTCTGTCTCAGACCGTCTGTCACAGACCGTCTGTCTCAGATCGTCTGTCTCAGACCGTCTGTCTCAAGCCGTCTGTTTAATACCGTCTGTCTCAGACCGTCTATCTCGTCCCGTCGGTCTCAGACTAGCTGTCTCAGACCGTCTGTCTCAGACCAGCTGTGTCAGACCGTCTGTCTCAGACCGTCTGTCTCAGACCGTCTGTCTCAGACCGTCTGCCTCAGACCGCATATCTCAGACCGTCTGCCTCAGATCGTCTGTGTCAGACCGTCTGTCTCGGACCGTCTGTCTCACACCGTCTGTCTCAGACCGTCTGTCTCAGACCGTCTGTCTGAGTCCGTCTGTCTCAGACCGTCTGTCTCAAGCCGTCTGTTTAATACCGTCTGTCTCAGACCGTCTATCTCGTCCCGTCGGTCTCAGACTAGCTGTCTCAGACCGTCTGTCTCAGACCAGCTGTGTCAGACCGTCTGTCTCAGACCGTCTGTCTCAGACCGTCTATCTCGTCCCGTCGGTCTCAGACTAGCTGTCTCAGACCGTCTGTCTCAGACCGTCTGCCTCAGACCGCATATCTCAGACCGTCTGCCTCAGATCGTCTGTGTCAGACCGTCTGTCTCGGACCGTCTGTCTCACACCGTCTGTCTCAGACCGTCTGTCTCGGACCGTCTGTCTGAGACCGTCTGTCTCATACCGTCGGTCTCAGTCCAGCTGTCTCAGACCGTCTGTCTCAGACCAGCTGTCTCAGACCGTCTGTCTCAGACCGTCTGTCTCAGACCGTCTGTCTCAGACCGTCTGTCTCAGACCGTCTGTCTCAGACCGTCTGTCTTAGACCGTCTGCCTCAGATCGTCTGTCTCAGACCGTCGGTCTCAGACCAGCTGTCTCAGACCGTCTGTCTCAGACCAGCTGTCTCAGACCGTCTGTCTCAGACCGTCTGTCTCAGACCGTCTGTCTCAGACCGTCTGTCTCAGACCGTCTGTCTCAGACCGTCTGTCTCAGACCCTCTGTCTCAGACCGTCTGCCTCAGACCGCATATCTCAGACCGTCTGTGTCAGACCGTCTGCCTCAGATCGTCTGTGTCAGACCGTCTGTCTCGGACCGTCTGTCTCACACCGTCTGTCTCAGACCGTCTGCCTCAGATCGTCTGTGTCAGACCGTCTGTCTCGGACCGTCTGTCTCACACCGTCTGTCTCAGACCGTCTGTCTCAGACCGTCTGTCTCAGACCGTCTATCTCAGACCAGCTGTCTCAGACCGTCTGTCTCAGACCGTCTGTCTCACACCGTCTGTCTCAGACCGTCTGTCTGAGTCCGTCTGTCTCAGACCGTCTGTCTCAGGCCGTCTGTTTAATACCGTCTATCTCGTCCCGTCGGTCTCAGACCAGCTGTCTCAGACCGTCTGTCTCAGACCAGCTGTCTCAGACCGTCTGTCTCAGACCGTCTGTCTCAGACCGTCTGTCTCAGACCGTCTGTCTCAGACCGTCTGTCTCAGACCGTCTGTCTCAGACCGTCTGCCACAGATCATCTGTCTCAGCCCGTCTATCTCGGCCCGTCGGTCTCAGACCAGCTGTCTCAGTCCGTCTGTCTCAGTTCGTCTATATCAGCCCGTCAGCACCAGCCCGTCTGTCTGAGTCCGTATGTCTCAGATCCTCTGTCTCAGACCGTCTGCCTCAGGCCGTCTGTTTAATACCGTCTGTCTCAGACCGGCTATCTCGTCCCGTCGGTCTCAGACCGTCTGTCTCACACCGTCTGTCTCAGACCGTCTGCATCAGATCGTCTGTCTCAGACCGTCGGTCTCAGACCAGCTGTCTCAGACCGTCTGTCTCAGACCGTCTGTCTCAGACCGTCTGTCTCAGACCGTCTGTCTCAGACCGTCTGTCTCAGACCGTCTGTCTCAGACCGTCTGTCTCAGACCGTCTGTCTCAGACCAGCTGTCTCAGATCGTCCGTCTCAGACCGTCTGTCTCAGACCGTCTATCTCGTCCCGTCTGTCTCAGACCGTCTGCATCAGGCCGTCTGTTTAATACCGTCTGTCTCAGACCGTCTATCTCGTCCCGTCGGTCTCAGTCCGCCGGTCTTAGACCAGCTGTCTGAGACCGTCTGTCTCAGACCAGCTGTCTCAGATCGTCTGTCTCAGACCGTCTGTCTCAGACCGTCTGTCTCAGACCGTCTGTCTCAGACCGTCTGTCTCAGACCGTCTGTCTCAGACCGTCTGTCTCAGACCGTCTGTCTCAGACCGTCTGCATCAGGCCGTCTGTTTAATACCGTCTGTCTCAGACCGTCTATCTCGTCCCGTCGGTCTCAGACCGTCGGTGTTAGACCAGCTGTCTCAGACCGTCTGTCTCAGACCAGCTGTCTCAGACCGTCTGTCTCACACCGTCTGTCTCAGACCGTCTGCCTCAGATCGTCTGTCTCAGACCGTCTGTCTCAGACCGTCTGTCTCAGACCGTCTGCCTCAGATCGTCTATCTCAGACCGTCTATCTCAGCCCGTCTATTTCAGACCATCTATCTCAGCACGTCGGTCTCATACCGTCGGTCTCAGTCCAGCTGTCTCAGACCGTCTGTCTCAGACCAGCTGTCTCAGACCGTCTGTCTCAGACCGTCTGTCTCAGACCGTCTGTCTCAGACCGTCTGTCTTAGACCGCCTGCCTCAGATCGTCTGTCTCATTCCGTCGGTCTCAGACCAGCTGTCTCAGACCGTCTGTCTCAGACCAGCTGTCTCAGACCGTCTGTCTCAGACCGTCTGTCTCAGACCGTCTGTCTCAGACCGTCTGTCTCAGACCGTCTGTCTCAGACCGTCTGTCTCAGACCCTCTGTCTCAGACCGTCTGCCTCAGACCGCATATCTCAGACCGTCTGTGTCAGACCGTCTGCCTCAGATCGTCTGTGTCAGACCGTCTGTCTCGGACCGTCTGTCTCACACCGTCTGTCTCAGACCGTCTGCCTCAGATCGTCTGTGTCAGACCGTCTGTCTCGGACCGTCTGTCTCACACCGTCTGTCTCAGACCGTCTGTCTGAGACCGTCTGTCTCAGACCGTCTGTCTCAGACCGTCTGTCTCAGACCGTCTGTCTCACACCGTCTGTCTCAGACCGTCTGCATCAGATCGTCTGTCTCAGACCGTCGGTCTCAGACCAGCTGTCTCAGACCGTCTGTCTCAGACCGTCTGTCTCAGACCGTCTATCTCAGACCAGCTGTCTCAGACCGTCTGTCTCAGACCGTCTGTCTCACACCGTCTGTCTCAGACCGTCTGTCTGAGTCCGTCTGTCTCAGACCGTCTGTCTCAGGCCGTCTGTTTAATACCGTCTATCTCGTCCCGTCGGTCTCAGACCAGCTGTCTCAGACCGTCTGTCTCAGACCAGCTGTCTCAGACCGTCTGTCTCAGACCGTCTGTCTCAGACCGTCTGTCTCAGACCGTCTGTCTCAGACCGTCTGTCTCAGACCGTCTGCCACAGATCATCTGTCTCAGCCCGTCTATCTCGGCCCGTCGGTCTCAGACCAGCTGTCTCAGTCCGTCTGTCTCAGTTCGTCTATATCAGCCCGTCAGCACCAGCCCGTCTGTCTGAGTCCGTATGTCTCAGATCCTCTGTCTCAGACCGTCTGCCTCAGGCCGTCTGTTTAATACCGTCTGTCTCAGACCGTCTATCTCGTCCCGTCGGTCTCAGACCGTCTGTCTCACACCGTCTGTCTCAGACCGTCTGCATCAGATCGTCTGTCTCAGACCGTCGGTCTCAGACCAGCTGTCTCAGACTGTCTGTCTCAGACCGTCTGTCTCAGACCGTCTGTCTCAGACCGTCTGTCTCAGACCGTCTGTCTCAGACCGTCTGTCTCAGACCGTCTGTCTCAGACCGTCTGTCTCAGACCAGCTGTCTCAGATCGTCCGTCTCAGACCGTCTGTCTCAGACCGTCTATCTCGTCCCGTCGGTCTCAGACCGTCTTTCTCAGACCAGCTGTCTCAGACCGTCTGTCTCAGACCAGCTGTCTCAGACCGTCTGTCTCAGACCGTCTGTCTCAGGCCGTCTGTTTAATACCGTCTGTCTCAGACCGTCTATCTCGTCCCGTCGGTCTCAGTCCGCCGGTCTTAGACCAGCTGTCTGAGACCGTCTGTCTCAGACCAGCTGTCTCAGATCGTCTGTCTCAGACCGTCTGTCTCAGACCGTCTGTCTCAGACCGTCTGTCTCAGACCGTCTGTCTCAGACCGTCTGTCTCAGACCGTCTGTCTCAGACCGTCTGTCTCAGACCGTCTGCATCAGGCCGTCTGTTTAATACCGTCTGTCTCAGACCGTCTATCTCGTCCCGTCGGTCTCAGACCGTCGGTGTTAGACCAGCTGTCTCAGACCGTCTGTCTCAGACCAGCTGTCTCAGACCGTCTGTCTCACACCGTCTGTCTCAGACCGTCGGTCTCAGACCAGCTGTCTCAGACCGTCTGTCTCAGACCAGCTGTCTCAGACCGTCTGTCTCAGACCGTGTGTCTCAAACCGTCTATATCCGCCCGTCTGTCTCAGACCGTCTGTCTCCGACCGTCTGTCTCAGACCGTCTATCTCAGACCAGCTGTCTCAGACCATCTGCCTCAGACCGTCTGCCTCAGATCGTCTGTCTCAGACCGTCGGTCTCAGACTAGCTGTCTCAGACCGTCTGTCTCAGACCAGCTGTCTCAGACCGTCTGTCTCAGACAGTCTGTCTCAGACCGTCTGCCTCAGATCGTCTGTCTCAGACCGTCTGTCTCAGACCAGCTGTCTCAGACCGTCTGTCTCAGACAGTCTGTCTCAGACCGTCTGCCTCAGATCGTCTGTCTCAGACCGTCTATCTCAGCCCGTCTGAATCAGACCATCTATCTCAGCACGTCGGCCTCATACCGTCTGTCTCTTACCGTCTGTCTCAGACTGTCTATCTCAGACCGTCTGTCTCAGACCGCCTGTCTCAGACCATCTGTCTCAGACCGTCTGTCTGAGACTGTCTGTCTCAGACCCTCTGTCTCAGACCGTCTGTCTCAGACCGTCTGTCTCAGACCGTCTGTGACAGACCGTCTGTCTCAGACCGTCTGTCTCAGACCGTCTGTCTCAGGCCGTCAGTTTAATACCGTCTGTCTCAGACCGTCTATCTCGTCCCGTCGGTCTCAGACCGTCGGTGTTAGACCAGCTGTCTCAGACTGTCTGTCTCAGACCAGCTCTCTCAGACCGTCTGTCTCACACCGTCTGTCTCAGACCGTCTGCCTCAGACCGTCTGCCTCAGATCGTCTGTCTCAGACCGTCGGTCTCAGACCAGCTGTCTCAGACCGTCTGTCTCAGACCAGCTGTCTCAGACCGTCTGTCTCAGACCGTCTGCCTCAGATCGTCTGTCTCAGACCGTCTATCTCAGCCCGTCTGTATCAGACCATCTATCTCAGCACGTCGGCCTCATACCGTCTGTCTCAGACCGTCTGTCTCAGACTGTCTGTCTCAGACCGTCTGTCTCAGACCGTCCTTCTCAGACCGTCTGCCTCAGACCGCATATCTCAGACCGTCTGTCTCAGACCGTCTGTCTCAGACCGTCTGCCTCAGATCATCTGTCTCAGTCCGTCTATCTCGGCCCGTCGGTCTCAGACCGTCTGTGTCAGACCGCCTGTCTCAGATCGTCTGTCTCAGAACGTCTGCCTCAGATCGTGTGTCTCAGAACGTCTGTCTCAGCCCGTCTATCTCTGCCCGTCGGCCGCAGAACGTCTGTCTCAGACCGTCTGCCTCAGATCTTCGATCTCAGACCGTCTGTCTCAGATCGTCTGCCACAGATCATCTGTCTCAGCCCGTCTATCTCGGCCCGTCGGTCTCAGACCAGCTGTCTCAGTCCGTCTGTCTCAGTTCGTCTATATCAGCCCGTCAGCATCAGCCCGTCTGTCTGAGTCCGTATGTCTCAGATCCTCTGTCTCAGACCGTCTGCCTCAGGCCGTCTGTTTAATACCGTCTGTCTCAGACCGTCTATCTCGTCCCGTCGGTCTCAGACCGTCGGTGTTAGACCAGCTGTCTCAGACCGTCTGTCTCAGACCAGCTGTCTCAGACCGTCTGTCTCACACCGTCTGTCTCAGACCGTCTGCCTCAGATCGTCTGTCTCAGACCGTCGGTCTCAGACCAGCTGTCTCAGACCGTCTGTCTCAGACCGTCTGTCTCAGACCGTCTGTCTCAGACCAGCTGTCTCAGACCGTCTGTCTCAGACCGTCTGTCTCAGACCGTCTGTCTCAGACCGTCTATCTCGTCCCGTCGGTCTCAGACCGTCTTTCTCAGACCAGCTGTCTCAGACCGTCTGCCTCAGACCAGCTGTCTCAGACCGTCTGTCTCAGACCGTCTGTCTCAGGCCGTCTGTTTAATACCGTCTGTCTCAGACCGTCTATCTCGTCCCGTCGGTCTCAGACCGCCGGTCTTAGACCAGCTGTCTGAGACCGTCTGTCTCAGACCAGCTGTCTCAGATCGTCTGTCTCAGTCCGTCTGTCTCAGACCGTCTGTCTCAGACCGTCTGTCTCAGACCGTCTGTCTCAGACCGTCTGTCTCAGACCGTCTGTCTCAGACCGTCTGTCTCAGACCGTCTGCCTCAGGCCGTCTGTTTAATACCGTCTGTCTCAGACCGTCTATCTCGTCCCGTCGGTCTCAGACCGTCGGTGTTAGACCAGCTGTCTCAGAACGTCTGTCTCAGACCAGCTGTCTCAGACCGTCTGTCTCACACCGTCTGTCTCAGACCGTCTGCCTCAGATCGTCTGTCTCAGATCGTCGGTCTCAGACCAGCTGTCTCAGACCGTCTGTCTCAGACCAGCTGTCTCAGACCGTCTCTCTCAGACCGTCTGTCTCAGACCGTCTGTCTCAGACCGTCTGTCTCAGACCGTCTGTCTCAGACCGTCTATCTCTGCCCGTCGGCCGCAGAACGTCTGTCTCAGACCGTCTGCCTCAGATCGTCTGTCTCAGACCGTCTGTCTCGGACCGTCTGCCTCAGATCATCTGTCTCAGCCCGTCTATCTCGGCCCGCCGGTCTCAGACCAGCTGTCTCAGTCGGTCTGTCTCAGCCCGTCTATCACAGCCCGTCTGTCTCAGACCTTCTGCCTCAGACCGTCTGTCTCAGACCGTCTATCTCGTCCCGTCTGTCTCAGACCGTCTGTCTTAGACCGTCTGTCTCAGACCGTCTATCTCGGCCCGTCGGTCTCAGACCAGCTGTCTCAGTCCGTCTGTCTCAGTTCGTCTATATCAGCCCGTCAGCATCAGCCCGTCTGTCTGAGTCCGTAAGTCTCAGATCCTCTGTCTCAGACCGTCTGTCTCAGCCCGTCTGTCTCAGATCCTCTGTCTCAGACCGTCTGTCTCAGCCCGTCTGTCTCAGAACGTCTGTCTCAGATCGTCTGTCTCAGAACGTCTGTCTCAGCCCGTCTGTCTCAGTTCGTCTATATCAGCCCGTCTGTCTGAGTCCGTATGTCTCAGATCCTCTGTCTCAGACCGTCTGTCTCAGCCCGTCTGTCTCAGACCGTCTGCCACAGATCATCTGTCTCAGCCCGTCTATCTCGGCCCGTCGGTCTCAGACCAGCTGTCTCAGTCCGTCTGTCTCAGTTCGTCTATAACAGCCCGCCAGCATCAGCCCGTCTGTCTGAGTCCGTATGTCTCAGATCCTCTGTCTCAGACCGTCTGTCTCAGCCCGTCTGTCTCAGACCGTCTGCCTCAGATCGTCTGTGTCAGACCGTCTGTCTCGGACCGTCTGTCTCACACCGTCTGTCTCAGACCGTCTGTCTGAGACCGTCTGTCTCAGACCGTCTGTCTCAGACCGTCTGTCTCAGACCGTCTGTCTCAGCCCGTCTGTATCAGACCATCTATCTCAGCACGTCGGCCTCATACCGTCTGTCTCAGACCGCCTGTCTCAGACTGTCTGTCTCAGACCGTCTATCTCAGACCGCCTGTCTCAGAACGTCTGTCTCAGACAGTCTGTCTCAGTACGGATATCTCAGATAGTCTGTCTCAGAACGTCTGTCTCAGCCAGTCTGTCTCAGAACATCTGTCTCAGACCGTCTGTCTCAGACCGCCTGTCTCAGAACATCTATCTCGGCCCGTCTACATCGTCCCCTCGGTCACAGACCGTCTATCTCGTCCCGTCTGTCTCAGGCAGCCTGTCTCAGATCGTCTGTCTCAGAACGCCTGTCTCAGCCCGTCTATCTCTGCCCGTCGGCCGCAGAACGTCTGTCTCAGACCGTCTGCCTCAGATCCTCTGTCTCAGACCGTCTGTCTCGGACCGTCTGCCTCAGATCATCTGTCTCAGCCCGTCTATCTCGGCCCGCCGGTCTCAGACCAGCTGTCTCAGTCGGTCTGTCTCAGCCCGTCTATCACAGCCCGTCTGTCTCAGACCTTCTGCCTCAGACCGTCTGTCTCAGACCGTCTATCTCGTCCCGTCTGTCTCAGACCGTCTGTCTTAGACCGTCTGTCTCAGACCGTCTATCTCGGCCCGTCGGTCTCAGACCAGCTGTCTCAGTCCGTCTGTCTCAGTTCGTCTATATCAGCCCGTCAGCATCAGCCCGTCTGTCTGAGTCCGTAAGTCTCAGATCCTCTGTCTCAGACCGTCTGTCTCAGCCCGTCTGTCTCAGATCCTCTGTCTCAGACCGTCTGTCTCACACCGTCTGTCTCAGACCGTCTGTCTGAGACCGTCTGTCTCAGACCGTCTATCTCAGACCAGCTGTCTCAGACCGTCTGTCTCAGACCGTCTGCCTCAGATCGTCTGTCTCAGACCGTCGGTCTCAGACTAGCTGTCTCAGACCGTCTGTCTCAGACCAGCTGTCTCAGACCGTCTGTCTCAGACCGTCTGTCTCAGACCGTCTGCCTCAGGCCGTCTGTTTAATACCGTCTGTCTCAGACCGTCTATCTCGTCCCGTCGGTCTCAGACCGTCGGTGTTAGACCAGCTGTCTCAGAACGTCTGTCTCAGACCAGCTGTCTCAGACCGTCTGTCTCACACCGTCTGTCTCAGACCGTCTGCCTCAGATCGTCTGTCTCAGATCGTCGGTCTCAGACCAGCTGTCTCAGACCGTCTGTCTCAGACCAGCTGTCTCAGACCGTCTCTCTCAGACCGTCTGTCTAAGACCGTCTGTCTCAGACCGTCTGTCTCAGACCGTCTGTCTCAGACCGTCTCTCTCAGACCGTCTGCCTCAGATCGTCTGTCTCAGACCGTCTATCTCAGCCCGTCTGTATCAGACCATCTATCTCAGCACGTCGGCCTCATACCGTCTGTCTCAGACCGCCTGTCTCAGACTGTCTGTCTCAGACCGTCTATCTCAGACCGCCTGTCTCAGAACGTCTGTCTCAGACAGTCTGTCTCAGTACGTATATCTCAGATAGTCTGTCTCAGAACGTCTGTCTCAGCCAGTCAGTCTCAGAACATCTGTCTCAGACCGTCTGTCTCAGACCGCCTGTCTCAGAACATCTATCTCGGCCCGTCTACCTCGTCCCCTCGGTCACAGACCGTCTATCTCGTCCCGTCTGTCTCAGGCAGCCTGTCTCAGATCGTCTGTCTCAGAACGTCTGTCTCAGCCCGTCTATCTCTGCCCGTCGGCCGCAGAACGTCTGTCTCAGACCGTCTGCCTCAGATCGTCTGTCTCAGACCGTCTGTCTCGGACCGTCTGCCTCAGATCATCTGTCGCAGCCCGTCTATCTCGGCCCGCCGGTCTCAGACCAGCTGTCTCAGTCGGTCTGTCTCAGCCCGTCTATCACAGCCCGTCTGTCTCAGACCTTCTGCCTCAGACCGTCTGTCTCAGACCGTCTATCTCGTCCCGTCTGTCTCAGACCGTCTGTCTTAGACCGTCTGTCTCAGACCGTCTATCTCGGCCCGTCGGTCTCAGACCAGCTGTCTCAGTCCGTCTGTCTCAGTTCGTCTATATCAGCCCGTCAGCATCAGCCCGTCTGTCTGAGTCCGTAAGTCTCAGATCCTCTGTCTCAGACCGTCTGTCTCAGCCCGTCTGTCTCAGATCCTCTGTCTCAGACCGTCTGTCTCAGCCCGTCTGTCTCAGAACGTCTGTCTCAGATCGTCTGTCTCAGAACGTCTGTCTCAGCCCGTCTGTCTCAGTTCGTCTATATCAGCCCGTCAGCATCAGCCCGTCTGTCTGAGTCCGTATGTCTCAGATCCTCTGTCTCAGACCGTCTGTCTCAGCCCGTCTGTCTCAGACCGTCTGCCACAGATCATCTGTCTCAGCCCGTCTATCTCGGCCCGTCGGTCTCAGACCAGCTGTCTCAGTCCGTCTGTCTCAGTTCGTCTATATCAGCCCGCCAGCATCAGCCCGTCTGTCTGAGTCCGTATGTCTCAGATCCTCTGTCTCAGACCGTCTGTCTCAGCCCGACTGTCTCAGACCGTCTGCCTCAGATCGTCTGTGTCAGACCGTCTGTCTCGGACCGTCTGTCTCACACCGTCTGTCTCAGACCGTCTGTCTGAGACCGTCTGTCTCAGACCGTCTGTCTCAGACCGTCTGTCTCAGACCGTCTGTCTCAGACCGTCTGTCTCAGCCCGTCTGTATCAGACCATCTATCTCAGCACGTCGGCCTCATACCGTCTGTCTCAGACCGCCTGTCTCAGACTGTCTGTCTCAGACCGTCTATCTCAGACCGCCTGTCTCAGAACGTCTGTCTCAGACAGTCTGTCTCAGTACGGATATCTCAGATAGTCTGTCTCAGAACGTCTGTCTCAGCCAGTCTGTCTCAGAACATCTGTCTCAGACCGTCTGTCTCAGACCGCCTGTCTCAGAACATCTATCTCGGCCCGTCTACCTCGTCCCCTCGGTCACAGACCGTCTATCTCGTCCCGTCTGTCTCAGGCAGCCTGTCTCAGATCGTCTGTCTCAGAACGCCTGTCTCAGCCCGTCTATCTCTGCCCGTCGGCCGCAGAACGTCTGTCTCAGACCGTCTGCCTCAGATCGTCTGTCTCAGACCGTCTGTCTCGGACCGTCTGCCTCAGATCATCTGTCTCAGCCCGTCTATCTCGGCCCGCCGGTCTCAGACCAGCTGTCTCAGTCGGTCTGTCTCAGCCCGTCTATCACAGCCCGTCTGTCTCAGACCTTCTGCCTCAGACCGTCTGTCTCAGACCCTCTATCTCGTCCCGTCTGTCTCAGACCGTCTGTCTTAGACCGTCTGTCTCAGACCGTCTATCTCGGCCCGTCGGTCTCAGACCAGCTGTCTCAGTCCGTCTGTCTCAGTTCGTCTATATCAGCCCGTCAGCATCAGCCCGTCTGTCTGAGTCCGTAAGTCTCAGATCCTCTGTCTCAGACCGTCTGTCTCAAACCCGTCTGTCTCAGATCCTCTGTCTCAGACCGTCTGTCTCAGCCCGTCTGTCTCAGAACGTCTGTCTCAGATCGTCTGTCTCAGAACGTCTGTCTCAGCCCGTCTGTCTCAGTTCGTCTATATCAGCCCGTCAGCATCAGCCCGTCTGTCTGAGTCCGTATGTCTCAGATCCTCTGTCTCAGACCGTCTGTCTCAGCCCGTCTGTCTCAGACCGTCTGCCACAGATCATCTGTCTCAGCCCGTCTATCTCGGCCCGTCGGTCTCAGACCAGCTGTCTCAGTCCGTCTGTCTCAGTTCGTCTATATCAGCCCGTCAGCATCAGCCCGTCTGTCTGAGTCCGTATGTCTCAGATCCTCTGTCTCAGACCGTCTGTCTCAGCCCGTCTGTCTCAGACCGTCTGCCTCAGATCGTCTGTGTCAGACCGTCTGTCTCGGACCGTCTGTCTCACACCGTCTGTCTCAGACCGTCTGTCTGAGACCGTCTGTCTCAGACCGTCTGTCTCAGACCGTCTGTCTCAGACCGTCTGTCTCAGACCGTCTGTCTCAGACCGTCTGTCTCAGACCGTCTGTCTCAGACCGTCTGTCTCAGACCGTCTGTCTCAGACCGTCTGTCTCAGACCGGCTATCTCAGACAGTCTGTCTCAGACCGTCTGTCTCAGACCGTCTGTCTCAGACCGTCTGTCTCAGACTGTCTGTCTCAGGCCGTCTGCTTAATACTGTCTGTCTCAGACCGTCTGTCTCAGACCGTCGGTCTCAGACCGTCGGTCTTGTACCAGCTGTCTCAGACCGTCTGTCTCAGACCAGCTGTCTCAGACCGTCTGTCTCAGACCGTCTGTCTCAGACCGTCTGTCTCAGACCGTCTGTCTCAGACCGTCTGTCTCAGACCGTCTGTCTCAGACCGTCTGTCTCAGACCGTCCGTCTCAGACCGTCTGTCTCAGACCGTATGTCTCAGACCGTCTGTCTCAGACCGTCTGTCTCAGACCGTCTGTCTCAGACCGTCTGCCTCAGGCCGTCTGTTTAATACCGTCTGTCTCAGACCGGCTGCCTCAGATCGTCTGTCTCAGACCGTCTATCTCAGCCCGTCTGTATCAGACCATCTATCTCAGCACGTCGGCCTCATACCGTCTGTCTCAGACCGCCTGTCTCAGACTGTCTGTCTCAGACCGTCTGTCTCAGACCGCCTGTCTCAGACCGTCTGTCTCAGACCGTCTGTCTCAGACCGTCTGTCTCAGACCGTCTGTCTCAGACCGTCTATCTCAGACCGTCTGTCTCAGACCGTCTGTCTCAGACCGTCTGTCTCAGACCGTCTGTCTCAGACCGTCTGTCTCAGACCGTCTGTCTCAGACCGTCTGTCTCAGACCGTCTGTCTCAGACCGTCTGTCTCAGACCAGCTGTCTCAGACCGTCTGTCTCAGACCGTCTGTCTCAGACCGTCTATCTCGTCCCGTCGGTCTCAGACCGTCTTTCTCAGACCAGCTGTCTCAGACCGTCTGTCTCAGACCAGCTGTCTCAGACAGTCTGTCTCAGACCGTCTGTCTCAGGCCGTCTGTTTAATACCGTCTGTCTCAGACCGTCTATCTCGTCCCGTCGGTCTCAGACCACCGGTCTTAGACCAGCTGTCTGAGACCGTCTGTCTCAGACCAGCTGTCTCAGACCGTCTGTCTCAGACCGTCTGTCTCACACCGTCTGTCTCAGACCGTCTGCCTCAGATCGTCTGTCTCAGACCGTCGGTCTCAGACCGTCTATCTCAGCCCGTCTGTCTCAGACCGTCTGTCACAGACCGTCTGTCTCAGACCGTCTGTCTCAGACCGTCTGTCTCAGACCGTCTGTCTCAGACCGTCTGTCTAAGACCGTCTGTCTCAGACCGTCTGTCTCAGACCGTCTGTCTCAGACCGTCTGCCTCAGGCCGTCTGTTTAATACCGTCTGTCTCAGACCGTCTATCTCGTCCCGTCGGTCTCAGACCGTCGGTGTTAGACCAGCTGTCTCAGACCGTCTGTCTCAGACCAGCTGTCTCAGACCGTCTGTCTCACACCGTCTGTCTCAGACCGTCGGTCTCAGACCGTCTATCTCAGCCCGTGTGTCTCAGACCGTCTGTCCCAGACCGTCTGTCTCAGACCGTCTGTCTCAGACCGTCTGTCTCAGACCGTCTGTCTCAGACCGTCTGTCTCAGACCGTCTGTCTCAGACCGTCTGTCTTAGACCGTCTGTCTCAGACCGTCTGTCTCAGACCGTCTGTCTCAGACCGTCTGTCTCAGACCGTCTGTCTCAGACCGTCGGTCTCAGTACGTATTTCTCAGATAGTCTGTCTCAGACCGTCTGTCTCAGCCCGTCTTTCTCAGAACGTCTGCCTCAGCCCGTCTATCTCTGCCCGTTGGCCGCAGAACGTCTGTCTCAGACAGTCTGCCTCAGATCGTCTATCTCAGACCGTCTATCTCAGCCCGTCTGTTTCAGACCATCTATCTCAGCACGTCGGTCTCATACCATCTGTCTCAGACCGGCTATCTCGTCCCGTCTGTCTCAGACCGTCTGTCTCAGCCCGTCTATCTCGGTCCGTCGGTCTCAGACCGTCTGCCTCAGTCCGTCTGCCTCAGATCATCTGTCTCAGACCGTCGGTCTCAGTACGTATATCTCAGATAGTCTGTCTCAGAACGTCTGTCTCAGCCCGTCGGTCTCAGACCGTCTGTCTCAGATCGTCTGTCTCAGAACGTCTGTCTCAGCCCGTCTATCTCTGCCCGCCGGCCGCAGAACGTCTGTCTCAGACCGTCTGCCTCAGACCGTCTGTCTCAGACCGTCTGCCTCAGATCATCTGTCACAGACCGTCTGTCTCAGACCGTAGGTCTCAGTACGTATATCTCAGATAGTCTGTCTCAGAACGCCTGTATCAGCCCGTCGGTCTCAGACCGTCTGTGTCAGACCGCCTGTCTCAGATCGTCTGTCTCAGAACGTCTGTCTCAGATCGTCTGTCTCAGAACGTCTGTCTCAGACAGCCTGTCTCAGATCGTCTGTCTCAGAACGTCTGTCTCAGCCCGTCTATATCTGCCCGTCGGCCGCAGAACGTCTGTCTCAGACCGTCTGCGTCAGATCGTCTGTCTCAGACCGTCTGTCTCAGACCGTCTGCCTCAGATCATCTGTCTCAGCCCGTCTATCTCGGCCCGTCGGTCTCAGACCGTCTGTCTCAGACCAGCTGTCTCAGTCGGTCTGTCTCAGCCCGTCTATCACAGCCCGTCTGTCTCAGACCGTCTGTCTCAGACCGTCTGTCTCAGACCGTCTGTCTCAGACCGTCTGTCTCAGACCGTCTGTCTCAGAACGTCTAGCTCAGCCCGTCTGTCTCAGAACGTCTAGCTCAGCCCGTCTGTCTCAGACCGTCTGTCTCAGACCGTCTGTCTCAGACCGTCTGTCACAGACCGTCTGTCTCAGACCGTCAGTCTCAGACCGTCTGCCTCAGATCGTCTGTCTCAGACCGTCTATCTCAGCCCGTCTGTATCAGACCATCTCTCTCAGCACGGCGGCCTCATACCGTCTGTCTCAGACCGTCTGTCTCAGACCGTCTGTCTCAGACCGTCCGTCTCAGACCGTCCGTCTCAGACCGTCTGTCTCAGACCGTCTGTCTCAGACCGTCTGTCTCAGACCGTCTGTCTCAGGCCGTCTGTTTAATACCGTCTATCTCGTCCCGTCGGTCTCAGACCAGCTGTCTCAGACCGCCTGTCTCAGACCGCCTGTCTCAGCCCGTCTGTCTCAGAACGTCTGTCTCAGATCGTCTGTCTCAGAACGTCTGTCTCAGCCCGTCTATCTCAGCCCGTCGGCCGCAGAACGTCTGTCTCAGACCGCCTGTCTCAGACCGTCTGCCTCAGATCATCTGTCTCAGACCGTCGGTCTCAGTACGTATTTCTCAGATAGTCTGTCTCAGACCGTCTGTCTCAGCCCGTCTTTCTCAGAACGTCTGCCTCAGCCCGTCTATCTCAGCCCGTCGGCCGCAGAACGTCTGTCTCAGACCGTCTGTCTCAGACTGTCTGTCTCAGACCGTCTGTCTCAGACCGACTGCCTCAGACCGTCTGCCTCGGATCGTCTGTCTCAGACCGTCTGCCTCAGATCATCTGTCTCAGCCCGTCTATCTCGGCCCGTCGGTCTCAGACCGTCTGTCTCAGACCAGCTGTCTCAGTCCGTCTGTCTCAGTCCGTCTATCTCAGCCCGTCGGCATCAGACCGTCTGTCTCAGTCCGTATGTCTCAGATCCTCTGTCTCAGACCGTCTGTCTCAGCCCGTCTGTCTCAGAACGTCTGTCTCAGACCGTCTGTCTCAGACCGTCTGTCTCAGACAGTCGGTCTCAGTACGTATATCTCAGATAGTCTGTCTCAGAACGTCTGTCTCAGCCCGGCGGTCTCAGACCGTCTGTCTCAGAACATCTGTCTCAGACCGCCTGTCTCAGACCGTCTGTCTCAGATCGTCTGTCTCAGAACGTCTGTCTCAGCCCGTCTATCTCTGCCCGTCGGCCGCAGAACGTCTGTCTCAGACCGTCTGTCTCAGACCGTCTGTCTCAGACCGTCTGTCTCAGACCGTCTGCCTCAGATCATCTGTCTCAGACCGTCTGTCTCAGACCGTCGGTCTCAGACCGTCTGTGTCAGACCGTCTGTCTCAGACCGTCTGTCTCAGACCGTCTGTCTCAGGCCGTCTGTTTAATACCGTCTATCTCGTCCCGTCGGTCTCAGACCAGCTGTCTCAGACCGCCTGTCTCAGACCGTCTGCCTCATACCGTCTGTCTCAGACCGTCTGTCTCAGACCGTCTGTCTCAGACCGTCTGTCTCAGAACGTCTAGCTCAGCCCGTCTGTCTCAGAACGTCTAGCTCAGCCCGTCTGTCTCAGACCGTCTGTCTCAGACCGTCTGTCTCAGACCGTCTGTCTCAGACCGTCAGTCTCAGACCGTCTGCCTCAGATCGTCTGTCTCAGACCGTCTATCTCAGCCCGTCTGTATCAGACCATCTATCTCAGCACGTCGGCCTCATACCGTCTGTCTCAGACCGTCTGTCTCAGACCGTCCGTCTCAGACCGTCCGTCTCAGACCGTCTGTCTCAGACCGTCTGTCTCAGACCGTCTGTCTCAGGCCGTCTGTTTAATACCGTCTATCTCGTCCCGTCGGTCTCAGACCAGCTGTCTCAGACCGCCTGTCTCAGACCGTCTGCCTCATACCGTCTGTCTCAGACCGTCTGTCTCAGACCGTCCGTCTCAGACCGTCTGTCTCAGACCGTCAGTCTCAGACCGTCTGCCTCAGATCGTCTGTCTCAGACCGTCTATCTCAGCCCGTCTGTATCAGACCATCTATCTCAGCACGTCGGCCTCATACCGTCTGTCTCAGACCGTCTGTCTCAGACCGTCCGTCTCAGACCGTCCGTCTCATACCGTCTGTCTCAGACCGTCTATCTCGTCCCGTCTGTCTCAGACCGTCTGTCTTAGACCGTCTGTCTCAGACCGTCTATCTCGGCCCGTCGGTCTCAGACCAGCTGTCTCAGTCCGTCTGTCTCAGTTCGTCTATATCAGCCCGTCAGCATCAGCCCGTCTGTCTGAGTCCGTAAGTCTCAGATCCTCTGTCGCAGACCGTCTGTCTCAGCCCGTCTGTCTCAGATCCTCTGTCTCAGACCGTCTGTCTCAGCCCGTCTGTCTCAGTTCGTCTATATCAGCCCGTCAGCATCAGCCCGTCTGTCTGAGTCCGTATGTCTCAGATCCTCTGTCTCAGACCGTCTGTCTCAGACCGTCTGTCTCAGAACATCTGTCTCAGACCGCCTGTCTCAGAACATCTATCTCAGCCCGTCTACCTCGTCCCCTCGGTCACAGACCGTCTATCTCGTACCGTCTGTCCCAGACAGCCTGTGTCAGATCGTCTGTCTCAGACCGTCTATCTCAGCCCGTCTGTTTCAGACCATCTATCTCAGCACGTCGGTCTCATACCGTCTGTCTCAGACCGGCTATCTCGTCCCGTCTGTCTCAGACCGCCTGTCTCAGCCCGTCTATCTCGGCCCGTCGGTCTCAGACCGTCTGTCTCAGTCCGTCTGCCTCAGATCATCTGTCTCAGACCGTCGGTCTCAGTACGTATATCTCAGATAGTCTGTCTCAGAACGTCTGTCTCAGCCCGTCGGTCTCAGACCGTCTGTCTCAGAACATCTGTCTCAGACCGCCTGTCTCAGACCGTCTGTCTCAGATCGTCTGTCTCAGCCCGTCTATCTCTGCCCGTCGGCCGCAGAACGTCTGTCTCAGACCGTCTGTCTCAGACCGTCTGTCTCAGCCCGTCTGTCTCAGAACGTCTGTCTCAGACCGTCTGTCTCAGACCGTCTGTCTCAGACAGTCGGTCTCAGTACGTATATCTCAGATAGTCTGTCTCAGAACGTCTGTCTCAGCCCGGCGGTCTCAGACCGTCTGTCTCAGAACATCTGTCTCAGACCGCCTGTCTCAGACCGTCTGTCTCAGATCGTCTGTCTCAGAACGTCTGTCTCAGCCCGTCTATCTCTGCCCGTCGGCCGCAGAACGTCTGTCTCAGACCGTCTGTCTCAGACCGTCTGTCTCAGACCGTCTGTCTCAGACCGTCTGCCTCAGATCATCTGTCTCAGACCGTCTGTCTCAGACCGTCGGTCTCAGACCGTCTGTGTCAGACCGTCTGTCTCAGACCGTCTGTCTCAGGCCGTCTGTTTAATACCGTCTATCTCGTCCCGTCGGTCTCAGACCAGCTGTCTCAGACCGCCTGTCTCAGACCGTCTGCCTCATACCGTCTGTCTCAGACCGTCTGTCTCAGACCGTCTGTCTCAGACCGACTGCCTCAGACCGTCTGCCTCGGATCGTCTGTCTCAGACCGTCTGCCTCAGATCATCTGTCTCAGCCCGTCTATCTCGGCCCGTCGGTCTCAGACCGTCTGTCTCAGACCAGCTGTCTCAGTCCGTCTGTCTCAGTCCGTCTGTATCAGACCATCTATCTCAGCACGTCGGCCTCATACCGTCTGTCTCAGACCGTCTGTCTCAGACCGTCCGTCTCAGACCGTCCGTCTCATACCGTCTGTCTCAGACCGTCTATCTCGTCCCGTCTGTCTCAGACCGTCTGTCTTAGACCGTCTGTCTCAGACCGTCTATCTCGGCCCGTCGGTCTCAGACCAGCTGTCTCAGTCCGTCTGTCTCAGTTCGTCTATATCAGCCCGTCAGCATCAGCCCGTCTGTCTGAGTCCGTAAGTCTCAGATCCTCTGTCGCAGACCGTCTGTCTCAGCCCGTCTGTCTCAGATCCTCTGTCTCAGACCGTCTGTCTCAGCCCGTCTGTCTCAGTTCGTCTATATCAGCCCGTCAGCATCAGCCCGTCTGTCTGAGTCCGTATGTCTCAGATCCTCTGTCTCAGACCGTCTGTCTCAGACCGTCTGTCTCAGACCGTCCGTCTCAGACCGTCCGTCTCAGACCGTCAGTCTCAGACCGTCTGCCTCAGATCGTCTGTCTCAGACCGTCTATCTCAGCCCGTCTGTATCAGACCATCTATCTCAGCACGTCGGCCTCATACCGTCTGTCTCAGACCGTCTGTCTCAGACCGTCCGTCTCAGACCGTCCGTCTCATACCGTCTGTCTCAGACCGTCTATCTCGTCCCGTCTGTCTCAGACCGTCTGTCTTAGACCGTCTGTCTCAGACCGTCTATCTCGGCCCGTCGGTCTCAGACCAGCTGTCTCAGTCCGTCTGTCTCAGTTCGTCTATATCAGCCCGTCAGCATCAGCCCGTCTGTCTGAGTCCGTAAGTCTCAGATCCTCTGTCGCAGACCGTCTGTCTCAGCCCGTCTGTCTCAGATCCTCTGTCTCAGACCGTCTGTCTCAGCCCGTCTGTCTCAGTTCGTCTATATCAGCCCGTCAGCATCAGCCCGTCTGTCTGAGTCCGTATGTCTCAGATCCTCTGTCTCAGACCGTCTGTCTCAGACCGTCTGTCTCAGAACATCTGTCTCAGACCGCCTGTCTCAGAACATCTATCTCAGCCCGTCTACCTCGTCCCCTCGGTCACAGACCGTCTATCTCGTACCGTCTGTCCCAGACAGCCTGTGTCAGATCGTCTGTCTCAGACCGTCTATCTCAGCCCGTCTGTTTCAGACCATCTATCTCAGCACGTCGGTCTCATACCGTCTGTCTCAGACCGGCTATCTCGTCCCGTCTGTCTCAGACCGCCTGTCTCAGCCCGTCTATCTCGGCCCGTCGGTCTCAGACCGTCTGTCTCAGTCCGTCTGCCTCAGATCATCTGTCTCAGACCGTCGGTCTCTGGCCGTCTGTCTCAGACCGTCTGTATCAAACCGTCTGTCTCAGACCGTCTGTCTCAGACCGCCTGCCTCAGATCGTCTGTCTCAGACCGTCTATCTCAGCCCGTCTGTATCAGACCATCTATCTCATCACGTCGGCCTCATACCGTCTGTCTCAGACCGTCTGTCTCAGACTGTCTGTCTCAGACCGTCTGTCTCAGACCGCCTGTCTCAGAACGTCTGTCTCAGCCAGTCTGTCTCAGAACATCTGTCTCAGACCGTCTGTCTCAGACCGCCTGTCTCAGAACATCTATCTCGGCCCGTCTGCCTCAGATCGTCTATCTCAGACCGTCTATCTCAGCCCGTCTGTTTCAGACCATCTATCTCAGCACGTCGGTCTCATACCGTCTGTCTCAGACCGTCTATCTCGTCCCGTCGGTCTCAGACCGTCGGTGTTAGACCAGCTGTCTCAGACCGTCTGTCTCAGACCAGCTGTCTCAGACCGTCTGTCTCACACCGTCTGTCTCAGACCGTCTGCCTCAGATCGTCTGTCTCAGACCGTCGGTCTCAGACCAGCTGTCTCAGACCGTCTGTCTCAGACCAGCTGTCTCAGACCGTCTGTCTCAGACCGTCTGTCTCAGACCGTCTGTCTCAGACCGTCTGTCTCAGACCGTCTGTCTCAGACCGTCTGTCTCAGACCGTCTGTCTCAGACCGTCTGTCTCAGACCGTCTGTCTCAGACCGTCTGTCTCAGACCGTCTGCCTCAGATCGTCTGTCTCAGACCGTCTATCTCAGCCCGTCTGTATCAGACCATCTATCTCAGCACGTCGGCCTCATACCGTCTGTCTCAGACCGTCTGTCTCAGACTGTCTGTCTCAGACCGTCTGTCTCAGACCGTCCTTCTCAGACCGTCAGCCTCAGACCGCATATCTCAGACCGTCTGTCTCAGACCGTCTGTCTCAGACCGTCTGCCTCAGATCATCTGTCTCAGTCCGTCTATCTCGGCCCGTCGGTCTCAGACCGTCTGTGTCAGACCGCCTGTCTCAGATCGTCTGTCTCAGAACGTCTGCCTCAGATCGTGTGTCTCAGAACGTCTGTCTCAGCCCGTCTATCTCTGCCCGTCGGCCGCAGAACGTCTGTCTCAGACCGTCTGCCTCAGATCTTCGATCTCAGACCGTCTGTCTCAGATCGTCTGCCACAGATCATCTGTCTCAGCCCGTCTATCTCGGCCCGTCGGTCTCAGACCAGCTGTCTCAGTCCGTCTGTCTCAGTTCGTCTATATCAGCCCGTCAGCATCAGCCCGTCTGTCTGAGTCCGTATGTCTCAGATCCTCTGTCTCAGACCGTCTGCCTCAGGCCGTCTGTTTATTACCGTCTGTCTCAGACCGTCTATCTTGTCCCGTCGGTCTCAGACCGTCGGGGTTAGACCAGCTGTCTCAGACCGTCTGTCTCAGACCAGCTGTCTCAGACCGTCGGTCTCACACCGTCTGTCTCAGACCGTCTGCCTCAGATTGTCTGTCTCAGACCAGCTGTCTCAGACCGTCTGTCTCAGACCGTCTGTCTCAGACCGTCTGTCTCAGACCGTCTGTCTCAGACCGTCTGTCTCAGACCGTCTGTCTCAGGCCGTCTGTCTCAGACCAGCTGTCTCAGACCGTCTGTCTCAGACCGTCTGTCTCAGACCGTCTGTCTCAGACCGTCTGTCTCAGACCGTCTGTCTCAGACCGTCTATCTCGTCCCGTCGGTCTCAGACCGTCTTTCTCAGACCAGCTGTCCCAGACCGTCTGTCTCAGACCAGCTGTCTCAGACCGTCTGTCTCAGACCGTCTGTCTCAGGCCGTCTGTTTAATACCGTCTGTCTCAGACCGTCTATCTCGTCCCGTCGGTCCCAGACGGTCTGTCTCAGACCAGCTGTCTCAGATCGTCTGTCTCAGACCGTCTGTCTCAGACCGTCTGTCTCAGACCGTCTGTCTCAGACCGTCTGTCTCAGACCGTCTGCCTCAGGCCGTCTATCCCGTCCCGTCGGTCTCAGACCGTCGGTGTTAGACCAGCTGTCTCAGACCGTCTGTCTCAGATCAGCTGTCTCAGACCGTCTGTCTCACACCGTCTGTCTCAGACCGTCTGCCTCAGATCGTCTGTCTCAGACCGTCGGTCTCAGACCGTCTGTCTCAGGCCAGCTGTCTCAGACCGTCTGTCTCAGACCGTCTGTCTCAGACCGTCTGTCTCAGACCGTCTCTCTCAGACCGTCTGCCTCAGATCGTCTGTCTCAGACCGTCTATCTCAGCCCGTCTGTATCAGACCATCTATCTCAGCACGTCGGCCTCATACCGTCTGTCTCAGACCGCCTGTCTCAGACTGTCTGTCTCAGACCGTCTGTCTCAGACCGCCTGTCTCAGAACGTCTGTCTCAGACAGTCTGTCTCAGTACGTATATCTCAGATAGTCTGTCTCAGAACGTCTGTCTCAGCCAGTCTGTCTCGGAACATCTGTCTCAGACCGTCTGTCTCAGACCGCCTGTCTCAGAACATCTATCTCGGCCCGTCTGCCTCAGATCGTCTATCTCAGACCGTCTATCTCAGCCCGTCTGTTTCAGACCATCTATCTCAGCACGTCGGTCTCATACCGTCTGTCTCAGACCGTCTATCTCGTCCCGTCTGTCTCAGACCGTCTGTCTTAGGCCGTCTGTCTCAGACCGTCTATCTCGGCCCGTCGGTCTCAGACCAGCTGTCTCAGTCCGTCTGTCTCAGTTCGTCTATATCAGCCCGTCAGCATCAGCCCGTCTGTCTGAGTCCGTAAGTCTCAGATCCTCTGTCTCAGACCGTCTGTCTCAGCCCGTCTGTCTCAGATCCTCTGTCTCAGACCGTCTGTCTCAGCCCGTCTGTCTCAGAACGTCTGTCTCAGATCGTCTGTCTCAGAACGTCTGTCTCAGCCCCTCTGTCTCAGCCCGTCTGTCTCAGTTCGTCTATATCAGCCCGTCAGCATCAGCCCGTCTGTCTGAGTCCGTATGTCTCAGATCCTCTGTCTCAGACCGTCTGTCTGAGACCGTCTGTCTCAGACCGTCTGTCTGAGACCGTCTGTCTCAGACCGTCTGTCTCAGACTGTCTGTCTCAGGCCGTCTGCTTAATACCGTCTGTCTCAGACCGTCTGTCTCAGACCGTCTGTCTCAGACCGTCGGTCTCAGACCGTCGGTCTTAGACCAGCTGTCTCGGACCGTCTGTCTCAGACCAGCTGTCTCAGCCCGTCTGTCTCAGACCGTCTGCCTCAGATCGTCTGTCTCAGACCGTCGGTCTCAGACCGTCTATCTCAGCCCGTCTGTCTCAGACCGTCTGTCACAGACCGTCTGTCTCAGACCGTCTGTCTCAGACCGTCGGTCTCAGACCAGCTGTCTCAGACCGTCTGTCTCAGACCAGCTGTCTCAGACCGTCTGTCTCAGACCGTCCGTCTCAGACCGTTTGTCTCAGACCGTCTGTCTCAGACCGTCTGTCTCAGACCGTCTGTCTCAGACCGTCTGTCTCAGACCGTCTGCCTCAGGCCGTCTGTTTAATACCGTCTGTCTCAGACCGTCTATCTCGTCCCGTCGGTCTCAGACCGTCGGTGTTAGACCAGCTGTCTCAGACCGTCTGTCTCAGACCAGCTGTCTCAGACCGTCTGTCTCACACCGTCTGTCTCAGACCGTCTGCCTCAGCACGTCGGCCTCATACCGTCTGTCTCAGACCGCCTGTCTCAGACTGTCAGTCTCAGACCGTCTGTCTCAGACCGCCTGTCTCAGACCGTCTGTCTCAGACCGTCTGTCTCAGACCGTCTGTCTCAGACCGTCTGTCTCAGACCGTCTGTCTCAGACCGTCTGTCTCAGACCGTCTGTCTCAGACCGTCTGTCTCAGACCGTCTGTCTCAGACCGTCTGTCTCAGACCGTCTATCTCGTCCCGTCGGTCTCAGACCGTCTTTCTCAGACCAGCTGACTCAGACCGTCTGTCTCACACCGTCTGTCTCAGACCGTCTGCCTCAGATCGTCTGTATCAGACCGTCGGTCTCAGACCGTCTATCTCAGCCCGTCTGTCTCAGACCGTCTGTCACAGACCGTCTGTCTCAGACCGTCTGTCTCGGATCGTCTGTCTCAGACCGTCTGTCTCAGACCGTCTGTCTCAGACCGTCTGTCTCAGACCGTCTGTCTCAGACCGTCTGTCTCAGGCCGTCTGTTTAATACCGTCTGTCTCAGACCGTCTATCTCGTCCCGTCGGTCTCAGACCAGCTGTCTCAGACCGTCTGTCTCAGACCAGCTGTCTCAGACCGTCTGTCTCAGACCGTCTGTCTCAGACCGTCTGTCTCAGACCGTCTGTCTCAGACCGTCTGTCTCAGACCGTCTGTCTCAGACCGTCTGTCTCAGACCGTCTGTCTCAGACCGTCTGTCTCAGACCGTCTGTCTCAGACCGTCTGCCTCAGGCCCTCTGTTTAATACCGTCTGTCTCAGACCGTCTATCTCGTCCCGTCGGTCTCAGACCGTCGGTGTTAGACCAGCTGTCTCAGACCGTCTGTCTCAGACCAGCTGTCTCAGACCGTCTGTCTCACACCGTCTGTCACAGACCGTCTGTCTCAGAACGTCTGTCTCAGATCGTCTGTCTCAGAACGTCTGTCTCAGGCAGCCTGTCTCAGATCGTCTGTCTCAGAACGTCTGTCTCAGCCCGTCTATCTCTGCCCGTCGGCCGCAGAACGTCTGTCTCAGACCGTCTGCCTCAGATCGTCTGTGTCAGACCGTCTGTCTCAGACCGTCGGCCTCAGATCATCTGTCTCAGCCCGTCTATCTCGGCCCGTCGGTCTCAGACCGTCTGTCTCAGACCAGCTGTCTCAGTCGGTCTGTCTCAGCCCGTCTATCGCAGCCCGTCTGTCTCAGACCGTCTGTCTCAGACCGTCTGTCTCAGACCGTCTGTCTCAGACCGTCTGTCTCACACCGTCTGTCTCAGACCGTCTGTCTCAGAACGTCTAGCTCAGCCCGTCTGTCTCAGAACGTCTAGCTCAGCCCGTCTGTCTCAGACCGTCTGTCTCAGACCGTCTGTCTCAGACCGTCTGTCACAGACCGTCTGTCTCAGACCGTCAGTCTCAGACCGTCTGCCTCAGATCGTCTGTCTCAGACCGTCTATCTCAGCCCGTCTGTATCAGACCATCTCTCTCAGCACGTCGGCCTCATACCGTCTGTCTCAGACCGTCTGTCTCAGACCGTCCGTCTCAGACCGTCCGTCTCAGACCGTCTGTCTCAGACCGTCTGTCTCAGACCGTCTGTCTCAGGCCGTCTGTTTAATACCGTCTATCTCGTCCCGTCGGTCTCAGACCAGCTGTCTCAGACCGCCTGTCTCAGACCGCCTGTCTCAGCCCGTCTGTCTCAGAACGTCTGTCTCAGATGGTCTGTCTCAGAACGTCTGTCTCAGCCCGTCTATCTCAGCCCGTCGGCCGCAGAACGTCTGTCTCAGACCGTCTGTCTCAGACCGCCTGTCTCAGACCGTCTGCCTCAGATCATCTGTCTCAGACCGTCTGTCTCAGACCGTCGGTCTCAGTACGTATTTCTCAGATAGTCTGTCTCAGACCGTCTGTCTCAGCCCGTCTGTCTCAGAACGTCTGCCTCAGCCCGTCTATCTCAGCCCGTCGGCCGCAGAACGTCTGTCTCAGACCGTCTGTCTCAGACTGTCTGTCTCAGACCGTCTGTCTCAGACCGACTGACTCAGACCGTCTGCCTCGGATCGTCTGTCTCAGACCGACTGCCTCAGATCATCTGTCTGAGCCCGTCTATCTCGGCCCGTCGGTCTCAGACCGTCTGTCTCAGACCAGCTCTCTCAGTCCGTCTGTCTCAGTCCGTCTATCTCAGCCCGTCGGCATCAGACCGTCTGTCTCAGTCCGTATGTCTCAGATCCTCTGTCTCAGACCGTCTGTCTCAGCCCGTCTGTCTCAGAACGTCTGTCTCAGACCGTCTGTCTCAGACAGTCTGTCTCAGTACGTATATCTCATATAGTCTGTCTCAGAACGTCTGTCTCAGCCAGTCTGTCTCAGAACATCTGTCTCAGACCGCCTGTCTCAGAACATCTATCTCAGCCCGTCTACCTCGTCCCCTCGGTCACAGACCGTCTATCTCGTCCCGTCTGTCTCAGACCGTCTGTCTCAGACCGTCTGTCTCAGCCCGTCTGTCTCAGAACGTCTGTCTCAGCCCGTCGGCCGCAGAACGTCTGACTCAGAACGTCTGTCTCAGATCGTCTGTCTCAGAACGTCTGTCTCAGCCCGTCTATCTCAGCCCGTCGGCCGCAGAACGTCTGTCTCAGACCGTCTGTCTCAGACCGCCTGTCTCAGACCGTCTGTCTCAGACCGTCTGTCTCAGGCCGTCTGTTTAATACCGTCTATCTCGTCCCGTCAGTCTCAGACCAGCTGTCTCAGACCGCCTGTCTCAGGCCGCCTGTCTCAGCCCGTCTGTCTCAGAACGTCTGTCTCAGATCGTCTGTCTCAGAACGTCTGTCTCAGCCCGTCTATCTCAGCCCGTCGGCCGCAGAACGTCTGACTCAGACCGTCTGTCTCAGACCGCCTGTCTCAGACCGCCTGTCTCAGACCGTCTGTCTCAGACCGTCTGTCTCAGACCGTCTGTCTCAGACCGTCTGCCTCAGATCATCTGTCTCAGACCGTCTGTCTCAGACCGTCGGTCACAGTACGTATTTCTCAGAACGTCTGTCTCAGCCCGTCTATCTCAGCCCGTCGGCCGCAGAACGTCTGTCTCAGTCCGTATGTCTCAGATCCTCTATCTCAGACCGTCTGTCTCAGCCCGCCTGTCTCAGAACGTCTGTCTCAGACCGTCTGCCTCAGACAGTCTGTCTCAGTACGTATATCTCATATAGTCTGTCTCAGAACGTCTGTCTCAGAAAGTCTGTCTCTGAACATCTGTCTCAGACTGTCTGTCTCAGACCGCCTGTCTCAGAACATCTATCTCAGCCCGTCTACCTCGTCCCCTCGGTCACAGACCGTCTATCTCGTCCCGTCTGTCTCAGACAGCCTCTGTCAGATCGTCTGTCTCAGAACGTCTGTCTCAGCCCGTCTATCTGTGCCCGTCGGCCGCAGAACGTCTGTCTCAGACCGTCTGCCTCAGATCGTCTGTCTCAGACCGTCTGTCTCAGACCGTCTGCCTCAGATCATCTGTCTCAGCCCGTCCATCTCGGCCCGCCGGTCTCAGACCGTCTGCCTCAGACCGTCTGTCTCAGACCGTCTGTCTCAGACCGTCTGTCTCAGTACGTATATTTCAGATAGTCTGTCTCAGAACGTCTGTCTCAGACCGTCTGTCTCAGACCGTCTGTCTCAGACCGTCTGTCTCAGAACGTCTGTCTCAGCCCGTCTATCTCTGCCCGTCGGCCGCAGAACGTCTGTCTCAGACCGTCTGCCTCAGATCGTCTATCTCAGACCGTCTATCTCAGCCCGTCTGTTTCAGACCATCTATCTCAGCACGTCGGTCTCATACCGTCTGTCTCAGACCGGCTATCTCGTCCCGTCTGTCTCAGACCGTCTGTCTCAGCCCGTCTATCTCGGTCCGTCGGTCTCAGACCGTCCGTCTCAGTCCGTCAGCCTCAGATCATCTGTCTCAGACCGTCGGTCTCAGTACGTATATCTCAGATAGTCTGTCTCAGAACGTCTGTCTCAGCCCGTCGGTCTCAGACCGTCTGTGTCAGACCGCCTGTCTCAGATCGTCTGTCTCAGAACGTCTGTCTCAGATCGTCTGTCTCAGACCGTCTGTCTCAGACCGTCTGTCTCAGCCCGTCTGTCTCAGAACGTCTGTCTCAGACCGTCTGTCTCAGACAGTCTGTCTCAGTACGTATATCTCATATAGTCTGTCTCAGAACGTCTGTCTCAGCCAGTCTGTCTCAGAACATCTGTCTCAGACCGCCTGTCTCAGAACATCTATCTCAGCCCGTCTACCTCGTCCCCTCGGTCACAGACCGTCTATCTCGTCCCGTCTGTCTCAGACAGCCTGTGTCAGATCGCCTGTCTCAGAACGTCTGTCTCAGATCGTCTGTCTCAGACCGTCTGTCTCAGCCCGTCTGTCTCAGAACGTCTGTCTCAGCCCGTCGGTCTCAGACCGTCTGTCTCAGAACATCTGTCTCAGACCGCCTGTCTCAGACCGTCTGTCTCAGATCGTCTGTCTCAGAACGTCTGTCTCAGCCCGTCTATCTCTGCCCGTCGGCCGCAGAACGTCTGTCTCAGACCGTCTGTCTCAGACCGTCGGTCTCAGTACGTATATCTCAGATAGTCTGTCTCAGAACGTCTGTCTCAGCCCGTCGGTCTCAGACCGTCTGTGTCAGACCGCCTGTCTCAGATCGTCTGTCTCAGAACGTCTGTCTCAGATCGTCTGTCTCAGACCGTCTGTCTCAGACCGTCTGTCTCAGACCGTCTGTCTCAGACCGTCTGTCTCAGAACGTCTGTCTCAGGCCGTCTGTTTAATACCGTCTGTCTCGGACCGTCTATCTCGTCCCGTCGGTCTCAGACCAGCTGTCTCAGACCGTCTGTCTCAGACCAGCTGTCTCAGACCGTCTGTCTCAGACCGTCCGTCTCAGACCGTTTGTCTCAGACCGTCTGTCTCAGACCGTCTGTCTCAGACCGTCTGTCTCAGACCGTCTGTCTCAGACCGTCTGTCTCAGACCGTCTGTCTCAGACCGTCTGCCTCAGGCCGTCTGTTTAATACCGTCTGTCTCAGACCGCCTATCTCGTCCCGTCGGTCTCAGACCGTCGGTGTTAGACCAGCTGTCTCAGACCGTCTGTCTCAGACCAGCTGTCTCAGACCGTCTGTCTCACACCGTCTGTCTCAGACCGTCTGCCTCAGCACGTCGGCCTCATACCGTCTGTCTCAGACCGCCTGTCTCAGACTGTCTGTCTCAGACCGTCTGTCTCAGACCGCCTGTCTCAGACCGTCTGTCTCAGACCGTCTGTCTCAGACCGTCTGTCTCAGACCGTCTGTCTCAGACCGTCTGTCTCAGACCGTCTGTCTCAGACCGTCTGTCTCAGACCGTCTGTCTCAGACCGTCTGTCTCAGACCGTCTATCTCGTCCCGTCGGTCTCAGACCGTCTTTCTCAGACCAGCTGACTCAGACCGTCTGTCTCACACCGTCTGTCTCAGACCGTCTGCCTCAGATCGTCTGTCTCAGACCGTCGGTCTCAGACCGTCTATCTCAGCCCGTCTGTCTCAGACCGTCTGTCACAGACCGTCTGTCTCAGACCGTCTGTCTCAGATCGTCTGTCTCAGACCGTCTGTCTCAGACCGTCTGTCTCAGACCGTCTGTCTCAGGCCGTCTGTTTAATACCGTCTGTCTCAGACCGTCTATCTCGTCCCGTCGGTCTCAGACCGTCGGTGTTAGACCAGCTGTCTCAGACCGTCTGTCTCAGACCAGCTGTCTCAGACCGTCTGTCTCACACCGTCTGTCTCAGACCGTCTGCCTCAGCACGTCGGCCTCATACCGTCTGTCTCAGACCGCCTGTCTCAGACTGTCTGTCTCAGACCGTCTGTCTCAGACCGCCTGTCTCAGACCGTCTGTCTCAGACCGTCTGTCTCAGACCGTCTGTCTCAGACCGTCTGTCTCAGACCGTCTGTCTCAGACCGTCTGTCTCAGACCGTCTGTCTCAGACCGTCTGTCTCAGACCGTCTGTCTCAGACCGTCTGTCTCAGACCGTCTGTCTCAGACCGTCTGCCTCAGGCCCTCTGTTTAATACCGTCTGTCTCAGACCGTCTATCTCGTCCCGTCGGTCTCAGACCGTCGGTGTTAGACCAGCTGTCTCAGACCGTCTGTCTCAGACCAGCTGTCTCAGACCGTCTGTCTCACACCGTCTGTCACAGACCGTCTGTCTCAGACCGTCTGTCTCAGACCGTCTGTCTCAGACCGTCTGTCTCAGACCGTCTGCCTCAGACCGTCTGTCTCAGACCGGCTGCCTCAGATCATCTGTCACAGACCGTCTGTCTCAGACCGTAGGTCTCAGTACGTATATCTCAGATAGTCTGTCTCAGAACGTCTGTATCAACCCGTCGGTCTCAGACCGTCTGTGTCAGACCGCCTGTCTCAGATCGTCTGTCTCAGAACGTCTGTCTCAGGCAGCCTGTCTCAGATCGTCTGTCTCAGAACGTCTGTCTCAGCCCGTCTATCTCTGCCCGTCGGCCGCAGAACGTCTGTCTCAGACCGTCTGCCTCAGATCGTCTGTGTCAGACCGTCTGTCTCAGACCGTCGGCCTCAGATCATCTGTCTCAGCCCGTCTATCTCGGCCCGTCGGTCTCAGACCGTCTATCTCAGCCCGTCTGTCTCAGACCGTCTGTCACAGACCGTCTGTCTCAGACCGTCTGTCTCAGACCGTCTGTCTCAGACCGTCTGTCTCAGACCGTCTGTCTCAGGCCGTCTGTTTAATACCGTCTGTCTCGGACCGTCTATCTCGTCCCGTCGGTCTCAGACCAGCTGTCTCAGACCGTCTGTCTCAGACCAGCTGTCTCAGACCGTCTGTCTCAGACCGTCCGTCTCAGACCGTTTGTCTCAGACCGTCTGTCTCAGACCGTCTGTCTCAGACCGTCTGTCTCAGACCGTCTGTCTCAGACCGTCTGTCTCAGACCGTCTGCCTCAGGCCGTCTGTTTAATACCGTCTGTCTCAGACCGTCTATCTCGTCCCGTCGGTCTCAGACCGTCGGTGTTAGACCAGCTGTCTCAGACCGTCTGTCTCAGACCAGCTGTCTCAGACCGTCTGTCTCACACCGTCTGTCTCAGACCGTCTGCCTCAGCACGTCGGCCTCATACCGTCTGTCTCAGACCGCCTGTCTCAGACTGTCTGTCTCAGACCGTCTGTCTCAGACCGCCTGTCTCAGACCGTCTGTCTCAGACCGTCTGTCTCAGACCGTCTGTCTCAGACCGTCTGTCTCAGACCGTCTGTCTCAGACCGTCTGTCTCAGACCGTCTGTCTCAGACCGTCTGTCTCAGACCGTCTGTCTCAGACCGTCTATCTCGTCCCGTCGGTCTCAGACCGTCTTTCTCAGACCAGCTGACTCAGACCGTCTGTCTCACACCGTCTGTCTCAGACCGTCTGCCTCAGATCGTCTGTCTCAGACCGTCGGTCTCAGACCGTCTATCTCAGCCCGTCTGTCTCAGACCGTCTGTCACAGACCGTCTGTCTCAGACCGTCTGTCTCAGATCGTCTGTCTCAGACCGTCTGTCTCAGACCGTCTGTCTCAGACCGTCTGTCTCAGGCCGTCTGTTTAATACCGTCTGTCTCAGACCGTCTATCTCGTCCCGTCGGTCTCAGACCAGCTGTCTCAGACCGTCTGTCTCAGACCAGCTGTCTCAGACCGTCTGTCTCAGACCGTCTGTCTCAGACCGTCTGTCTCAGACCGTCTGTCTCAGACCGTCTGTCTCAGACCGTCTGTCTCAGACCGTCTGTCTCAGACCGTCTGTCTCAGACCGTCTGTCTCAGACCGTCTGTCTCAGACCGTCTGTCTCAGACCGTCTGCCTCAGGCCCTCTGTTTAATACCGTCTGTCTCAGACCGTCTATCTCGTCCCGTCGGTCTCAGACCGTCGGTGTTAGACCAGCTGTCTCAGACCGTCTGTCTCAGACCAGCTGTCTCAGACCGTCTGTCTCACACCGTCTGTCACAGACCGTCTGTCTCAGACCGTCTGTCTCAGACCGTCTGTCTCAGACCGTCTGTCTCAGACCGTCTGTCTCAGACCGTCTGTCTCAGACCGTCTGTCTCAGAACATCTGTCTCAGACCGCCTGTCTCAGACCGTCTGTCTCAGATCGTCTGTCTCAGAACGTCTATCTCTGCCCGTCGGCCGCAGAACGTCTGTCTCAGACCGTCTGCCTCAGACCGTCTGTCTCAGACCGGCTGCCTCAGATCATCTGTCACAGACCGTCTGTCTCAGACCGTAGGTCTCAGTACGTATATCTCAGATAGTCTGTCTCAGAACGTCTGTATCAACCCGTCGGTCTCAGACCGTCTGTGTCAGACCGCCTGTCTCAGATCGTCTGTCTCAGAACGTCTGTCTCAGATCGTCTGTCTCAGAACGTCTGTCTCAGGCAGCCTGTCTCAGATCGTCTGTCTCAGAACGTCTGTCTCAGCCCGTCTATCTCTGCCCGTCGGCCGCAGAACGTCTGTCTCAGACCGTCTGCCTCAGATCGTCTGTGTCAGACCGTCTGTCTCAGACCGTCGGCCTCAGATCATCTGTCTCAGCCCGTCTATCTCGGCCCGTCGGTCTCAGACCGTCTGTCTCAGACCAGCTGTCTCAGTCGGTCTGTCTCAGCCCGTCTATCGCAGCCCGTCTGTCTCAGACCGTCTGTCTCAGACCGTCTGTCTCAGACCGTCTGTCTCACACCGTCTGTCTCAGACCGTCTGTCTCAGAACGTCTAGCTCAGCCCGTCTGTCTCAGAACGTCTAGCTCAGCCCGTCTGTCTCAGACCGTCTGTCTCAGACCGTCTGTCTCAGACCGTCTGTCACAGACCGTCTGTCTCAGACCGTCAGTCTCAGACCGTCTGCCTCAGATCGTCTGTCTCAGACCGTCTATCTCAGCCCGTCTGTATCAGACCATCTCTCTCAGCACGTCGGCCTCATACCGTCTGTCTCAGACCGTCTGTCTCAGACCGTCCGTCTCAGACCGTCCGTCTCAGACCGTCTGTCTCAGACCGTCTGTCTCAGACCGTCTGTCTCAGGCCGTCTGTTTAATACCGTCTATCTCGTCCCGTCGGTCTCAGACCAGCTGTCTCAGACCGCCTGTCTCAGACCGCCTGTCTCAGCCCGTCTGTCTCAGAACGTCTGTCTCAGATGGTCTGTCTCAGAACGTCTGTCTCAGCCCGTCTATCTCAGCCCATCGGCCGCAGAACGTCTGTCTCAGACCGTCTGTCTCAGACCGCCTGTCTCAGACCGTCTGCCTCAGATCATCTGTCTCAGACCGTCTGTCTCAGACCGTCGGTCTCAGTACGTATTTCTCAGATAGTCTGTCTCAGACCGTCTGTCTCAGCCCGTCTGTCTCAGAACGTCTGCCTCAGCCCGTCTATCTCAGCCCGTCGGCCGCAGAACGTCTGTCTCAGACCGTCTGTCTCAGACTGTCTGTCTCAGACCGTCTGTCTCAGACCGACTGCCTCAGACCGTCTGCCTCGGATCGTCTGTCTCAGACCGACTGCCTCAGATCATCTGTCTGAGCCCGTCTATCTCGGCCCGTCGGTCTCAGACCGTCTGTCTCAGACCAGCTCTCTCAGTCCGTCTGTCTCAGTCCGTCTATCTCAGCCCGTCGGCATCAGACCGTCTGTCTCAGTCCGTATGTCTCAGATCCTCTGTCTCAGACCGTCTGTCTCAGCCCGTCTGTCTCAGAACGTCTGTCTCAGACCGTCTGTCTCAGACAGTCTGTCTCAGTACGTATATCTCATATAGTCTGTCTCAGAACGTCTGTCTCAGCCAGTCTGTCTCAGAACATCTGTCTCAGACCGCCTGTCTCAGAACATCTATCTCAGCCCGTCTACCTCGTCCCCTCGGTCACAGACCGTCTATCTCGTCCCGTCTGTCTCAGACCGTCTGTCTCAGACCGTCTGTCTCAGCCCGTCTGTCTCAGAACGTCTGTCTCAGCCCGTCGGCCGCAGAACGTCTGACTCAGAACGTCTGTCTCAGATCGTCTGTCTCAGAACGTCTGTCTCAGCCCGTCTATCTCAGCCCGTCGGCCGCAGAACGTCTGTCTCAGACCGTCTGTCTCAGACCGCCTGTCTCAGACCGTCTGTCTCAGACCGTCTGTCTCAGGCCGTCTGTTTAATACCGTCTATCTCGTCCCGTCAGTCTCAGACCAGCTGTCTCAGACCGCCTGTCTCAGGCCGCCTGTCTCAGCCCGTCTGTCTCAGAACGTCTGTCTCAGATCGTCTGTCTCAGAACGTCTGTCTCAGCCCGTCTATCTCAGCCCGTCGGCCGCAGAACGTCTGACTCAGACCGTCTGTCTCAGACCGCCTGTCTCAGACCGCCTGTCTCAGACCGTCTGTCTCAGACCGTCTGTCTCAGACCGTCTGTCTCAGACCGTCTGCCTCAGATCATCTGTCTCAGACCGTCTGTCTCAGACCGTCGGTCACAGTACGTATTTCTCAGAACGTCTGTCTCAGCCCGTCTATCTCAGCCCGTCGGCCGCAGAACGTCTGTCTCAGTCCGTATGTCTCAGATCCTCTATCTCAGACCGTCTGTCTCAGCCCGCCTGTCTCAGAACGTCTGTCTCAGACCGTCTGCCTCAGACAGTCTGTCTCAGTACGTATATCTCATATAGTCTGTCTCAGAACGTCTGTCTCAGAAAGTCTGTCTCTGAACATCTGTCTCAGACTGTCTGTCTCAGTCCGCCTGTCTCAGAACATCTATCTCAGCCCGTCTACCTCGTCCCCTCGGTCACAGACCGTCTATCTCGTCCCGTCTGTCTCAGACAGCCTCTGTCAGATCGTCTGTCTCAGAACGTCTGTCTCAGCCCGTCTATCTGTGCCCGTCGGCCGCAGAACGTCTGTCTCAGACCGTCTGCCTCAGATCGTCTGTCTCAGACCGTCTGTCTCAGACCGTCTGTCTCAGACCGTCTGCCTCAGATCATCTGTCTCAGCCCGTCCATCTCGGCCCGCCGGTCTCAGACCGTCTGCCTCAGACCGTCTGTCTCAGACCGTCTGTCTCAGACCGTCTGTCTCAGTACGTATATTTCAGATAGTCTGTCTCAGAACGTCTGTCTCAGACCGTCTGTCTCAGACCGTCTGTCTCAGACCGTCTGTCTCAGAACGTCTGTCTCAGCCCGTCTATCTCTGCCCGTCGGCCGCAGAACGTCTGTCTCAGACCGTCTGCCTCAGATCGTCTATCTCAGACCGTCTATCTCAGCCCGTCTGTTTCAGACCATCTATCTCAGCACGTCGGTCTCATACCGTCTGTCTCAGACCGGCTATCTCGTCCCGTCTGTCTCAGACCGTCTGTCTCAGCCCGTCTATCTCGGTCCGTCGGTCTCAGACCGTCCGTCTCAGTCCGTCAGCCTCAGATCATCTGTCTCAGACCGTCGGTCTCAGTACGTATATCTCAGATAGTCTGTCTCAGAACGTCTGTCTCAGCCCGTCGGTCTCAGACCGTCTGTGTCAGACCGCCTGTCTCAGATCGTCTGTCTCAGAACGTCTGTCTCAGATCGTCTGTCTCAGACCGTCTGTCTCAGACCGTCTGTCTCAGCCCGTCTGTCTCAGAACGTCTGTCTCAGACCGTCTGTCTCAGACAGTCTGTCTCAGTACGTATATCTCATATAGTCTGTCTCAGAACGTCTGTCTCAGCCAGTCTGTCTCAGAACATCTGTCTCAGACCGCCTGTCTCAGAACATCTATCTCAGCCCGTCTACCTCGTCCCCTCGGTCACAGACCGTCTATCTCGTCCCGTCTGTCTCAGACAGCCTGTGTCAGATCGCCTGTCTCAGAACGTCTGTCTCAGATCGTCTGTCTCAGACCGTCTGTCTCAGCCCGTCTGTCTCAGAACGTCTGTCTCAGCCCGTCGGTCTCAGACCGTCTGTCTCAGAACATCTGTCTCAGACCGCCTGTCTCAGACCGTCTGTCTCAGATCGTCTGTCTCAGAACGTCTGTCTCAGCCCGTCTATCTCTGCCCGTCGGCCGCAGAACGTCTGTCTCAGACCGTCTGTCTCAGACCGTCGGTCTCAGTACGTATATCTCAGATAGTCTGTCTCAGAACGTCTGTCTCAGCCCGTCGGTCTCAGACCGTCTGTGTCAGACCGCCTGTCTCAGATCGTCTGTCTCAGAACGTCTGTCTCAGATCGTCTGTCTCAGACCGTCTGTCTCAGACCGTCTGTCTCAGACCGTCTGTCTCAGACCGTCTGTCTCAGAACGTCTAGCTCAGCCCGTCTGTCTCAGAACGTCTAGCTCAGCCCGTCTGTCTCAGACCGTCTGTCTCAGACCGTCTGTCTCAGACCGTCTGTCTCCGACCGTCAGTCTCAGACCGTCTGCCCCAGATCGTCTGTCTCAGACCGTCTATCTCAGCCCGTCTGTATCAGACCATCTATCTCAGCACGTCGGCCTCATACCGTCTGTCTCAGCCCGTCTATCACAGCCCGTCGGCCGCAGAACGTCTGTCTCAGACCGTCTGTCTCAGACTGTCTGTCTCAGACCGTCTGTCTCAGACCGACTGCCTCAGACCGTCTGCCTCGGATCGTCTGTCTCAGACCGTCTGCCTCAGTACGTATATTTCAGATAGTCTGTCTCAGAACGTCTGTCTCAGACCGTCTGTCTCAGACCGTCTGTCTCAGACCGTCTGTCTCAGAACGTCTGTCTTAGCCCGTCTATCTCTGCCCGTCGGCCGCAGAACGTCTGTCTCAGACCGTCTGCCTCAGATCGTCTATCTCAGACCGTCTATCTCAGCCCGTCTGTTTCAGACCATCTATCTCAGCACGTCGGTCTCATACCGTCTGTCTCAGACCGGCTATCTCGTCCCGTCTGTCTCAGACCGTCTGTCTCAGCCCGTCTATCTCGGTCCGTCGGTCTCAGACCGTCCGTCTCAGTCCGTCAGCCTCAGATCATCTGTCTCAGACCGTCGGTCTCAGTACGTATATCTCAGATAGTCTGTCTCAGAACGTCTGTCTCAGCCCGTCGGTCTCAGACCGTCTGTGTCAGACCGCCTGTCTCAGATCGTCTGTCTCAGAACGTCTGTCTCAGATCGTCTGTCTCAGACCGTCTGTCTCAGCCCGTCTGTCTCAGAACGTCTGTCTCAGACCGTCTGTCTCAGACAGTCTGTCTCAGTACGTATATCTCATATAGTCTGTCTCAGAACGTCTGTCTCAGCCAGTCTGTCTCAGAACATCTGTCTCAGACCGCCTGTCTCAGAACATCTATCTCAGCCCGTCTACCTCGTCCCCTCGGTCACAGACCGTCTATCTCGTCCCGTCTGTCTCAGACAGCCTGTGTCAGATCGCCTGTCTCAGACCGTCTATCTCATCCCGTCTGTTTCAGACCATCTATCTCAGCACGTCGGTCTCATACCGTCTGTCTCAGACCGGCTATCTCGTCCCGTCTGTCTCAGACCGCCTGTCTCAGCCCGTCTATCTCGGCCCGTCTGTCTCAGTCCGTCTGCCTCAGATCATCTGTCTCAAACCGTCGGTCTCAGTACGTATATCTCAGATAGTCTGTCTCAGAACGTCTGTCTCAGCCCGTCGGTCTCAGACCGTCTGTGTCGGACCGCCTGTCTCAGATCGTCTGTCTCAGACCGTCTGTCTCAGACCGTCTGTCTCAGACCGTCTGTCTCAGACCGTCTGTCTCAGACCGTCTGTCTCAGACCGTCTGTCTCAGAACGTCTAGCTCAGCCCGTCTGTCTCAGAACGTCTAGCTCAGCCCGTCTGTCTCAGACCGTCTGTCTCAGACCGTCTGTCTCAGACCGTCTGTCTCAGACCGTCTGTCTCAGACCGTCAGTCTCAGACCGTCTGCCTCAGATCGTCTGTCTCAGACCGTCTATCTCAGCCCGTCTGTATCAGACCATCTATCTCAGCACGTCGGCCTCATACCGTCTGTCTCAGACCGTCTGTCTCAGACCGTCCGTCTCAGACCGTCCGTCTCAGACCGTCTGTCTCAGACCGTCTGTCTCAGACCGTCTGTCTCAGGCCGTCTGTTTAATACCGTCTATCTCGTCCCGTCTGTCTCAGACAGCCTGTGTCAGATCGTCTGTCTCAGACCGTCTATCTCAGCCCGTCAGTTTCAGACCATCTATCTCAGCACGTCGGTCTCATACCGTCTGTCTCAGACCGGCTATCTCGTCCCGTCTGTCTCAGACCGCCTGTCTCAGCCCGTCTATCTCGGCCCGTCGTTCTCAGACCGTCTGTCTCAGTCCGTCTGCCTCAGATCATCTGTCACAGACCGTCGGTCTCAGTAGGTATATCTCAGATAGTCTGTCTCAGAACGTCTGTCTCAGCCCGTCGGTCTCAGACCGTCTGTCCCAGAACATCTGTCTCAGACCGCCTGTCTCAGACCGTCTGTCTCAGATCGTCTGTCTCAGAACGTCTGTCTCAGCCCGTCTATCTCTGCCCGTCGGCCGCAGAACGTCTGTCTCAGACCGTCTGTCTCAGACCGTCTGCCTCAGATCATCTGTCTCAGACCGTCTGTCTCAGACCGTCGGTCTCAGTACGTATATCTCAGATAGTCTGTCTCAGAACGTCTGTCTCAGCCCGTCGGTCTCAGACCGTCTGTGTCAGACCGCCTGTCTCAGATCGTCTGTCTCAGAACGTCTGTCTCAGATCGTCTGTCTCAGACCGTCTGTCTCAGACCGTCTGTCTCAGATCGTCTGCCTCAGATCGTCTGTCTCAGACCGGCTATCTCGTCCCGTCTGTCTCAGACCGCCTGTCTCAGCCCGTCTATCTCGGCCCGTCGGTCTCAGACCGTCTGTCTCAGTCCGTCTGCCTCAGATCATCTGTCACAGACCGTCGGTCTCAGTACGTATATCTCAGATAGTCTGTCTCAGAACGTCTGTCTCAGCCCGTCGGTCTCAGACCGTCTGTCTCAGAACATCTGTCTCAGACCGCCTGTCTCAGACCGTCTGTCTCAGATCGTCTGTCTCAGAACGTCTGTCTCAGCCCGTCTATCTCTGCCCGTCGGCCGCAGAACGTCTGTCTCAGACCGTCTGCCTCAGATCATCTGTCTCAGCCCGTCTGTCTCAGACCGTCTGTCTCAGACCGTCTGTCTCAGACCGACTGCCTCAGATCATCTGTCTCAGACCGTCTGCCTCAGATCATCTGTCTCAGCCCGTCTGTCTCAGAACGTCTGTCTCAGCCCGTCTATCTCTGCCCGTCGGCCGCAGAACGTCTGTCTCAGACCGTCTGTCTCAGACCGTCTGTCTCAGACCGTCTGTCTCAGACCGTCTGTCTCAGACCGTCTGTCTCAGGCCGTCTGTCTCAGACCGTCTGTCTCAGAACGTCTAGCTCAGCCCGTCTGTCTCAGAACGTCTAGCTCAGCCCGTCTGTCTCAGACCGTCTGTCTCAGACCGTCTGTCTCAGACCGTCTGTCTCAGACCGTCTGTCTCAGACCGTCTGTCTCAGACCGTCTGTCTCAGCCCGTCTGTCTCAGAACGTCTGTCTCAGATCGTCTGTCTCAGAACGTCTGTCTCAGCCCGTCTGTTTAATACCGTCTATCTCGTCCCGTCGGTCTCAGACCAGCTGTCTCAGACCGCCTGTCTCAGACCGCCTGTCTCAGCCCGTCTGTCTCAGAACGTCTGTCTCAGATCGTCTCTCTCAGAACGTCTGTCTCAGCCCGTCTATCTCAGCCCGTCGGCCGCAGAACGTCTGTCTCAGACCGTCTGTCTCAGACCGCCTGTCTCAGACCGTCTGTCTCAGACCGTCTGTCTCAGGCCGTCTGTTTAATACCGTCTATCTCGTCCCGTCGGTCTCAGACCAGCTGTCTCAGACCGCCTGTCTCAGGCCGCCTGTCTCAGCCCGTCTGTCTCAGAACGTCTGTCTCAGATCGTCTGTCTCAGAACGTCTGTCTCAGCCCGTCTATCTCAGCCCGTCGGCCGCAGAACGTCTGACTCAGACCGTCTGTCTCAGACCGTCTGTCTCAGCCCGCCTGTCTCAGAACGTCTGTCTCAGACCGTCTGCCTCAGACAGTCTGTCTCAGTACGTATATCTCATATAGTCTGTCTCAGAACGTCTGTCTCAGCCAGTCTGTCTCAGAACATCTGTCTCAGACTGTCTGTCTCAGACCGCCTGTCTCAGAACATATATCTCAGCCCGTCTACCTCGTCCCCTCGGTCACAGACCGTCTATCTCGTCCCGTCTGTCTCAGACAGCCTCTGTCAGATCGTCTGTCTCAGAACGTCTGTCTCAGCCCGTCTATCTCTGCCCGTCGGCCGCAGAACGTCTGTCTCAGACCGTCTGCCTCAGATCGTCTGTCTCAGACCGTCTGTCTCAGACCGTCTGCCTCAGATCATCTGTCTCAGCCCGTCCATCTCGGCCCGCCGGTCTCAGACCGTCTGTCTCAGACCGTCTGCCTCAGACCGTCTGTCTCAGACCGTCTGTCTCAGACCGTCTGTCTCAGACCGTCTGTCTCAGACCGTCTGTCTCAGTACGTATATTTCAGATAGTATGTCTCAGAACGTCTGTCTCAGCCCGTCTATCTCTGCCCGTCGGCCGCAGAACGTCTGTCTCAGACCGTCTGCCTCAGATCGTCTATCTCAGACCGTCTATCTCAGCCCGTCTGTTTCAGACCATTTATCTCAGCACGTCGGTCTCATACCGTCTGTCTCAGACCGGCTATCTCGTCCCGTCTGTCTCAGACCGTCTGTCTCAGCCCGTCTATCTCGGTCCGTCGGTCTCAGACCGTCTGTCTCAGTCCGTCTGTCTCAGTACGTCTAGCTCAGCCCGTCTGTCTCAGAACGTCTAGCTCAGCCCGTCTGTCTCAGTACGTATATTTCAGATAGTATGTCTCCGAACGTCTGTCTCAGCCCGTCTATCTCTGCCCGTCGGCCGCAGAACGTCTGTCTCAGACCGTCTGTCTCAGACCGTCTGTCTCAGACCGTCTGTCTCAGACCGTCTGCCTCAGATCATCTGTCTCAGACCGTCGGTCTCAGTACGTATATCTCACACAGTCTGTCTCAGAACGTCTGTCTCAGCCCGTCGGTCTCAGACCGTCTGTCTCAGACAGCCTGTCTCAGATCTTCTGTCTCAGAACGTCTGTCTCAGCCCGTCTATCTCTGCCCGTCGGCCGCAGAACGTCTGTCTCAGACCGTCTGCCTCAGATCGTCTGTCTCAGACCGTCTGTCTCAGTCCGTCTGCCTCAGATCATCTGTCTCAGCCCGTCTATCTCGGCCCGTCGGTCTCAGACCGTCTGTCTCAGACCAGCTGTCTCAGTCGGTCTGTCTCAGCCCGTCTATCACAGCCCGTCTGTCTCAGACCGTCTGTCTCAGACCGGCTATCTCGTCCCGTCTGTCTCAGACAGTCTGTCTCAGCCCGTCTATCTCGGTCCGTCTGTCTCAGTCCGTCTGCCTCAGATCATCTGTCTCAGACCGTCGGTCTCAGACCGTCTGTCTCAGGCCGTCTGTTTAATACCGTCTATCTCGTCCCGTCGGTCTCAGACCAGCTGTCTCAGACCGCCTGTCTCAGGCCGCCTGTCTCAGCCCGTCTGTCTCAGAACGTCTGTCTCAGATCGTCTGTCTCAGAACGTCTGTCTCAGCCCGTCTATCTCAGCCCGTCGGCCGCAGAACGTCTGACTCAGACCGTCTGTCTCAGCCCGCCTGTCTCAGAACGTCTGTCTCAGACCGTCTGCCTCAGACAGTCTGTCTCAGTACGTATATCTCATATAGTCTGTCTCAGAACGTCTGTCTCAGCCAGTCTGTCTCAGAACATCTGTCTCAGACTGTCTGTCTCAGACCGCCTGTCTCAGAACATATATCTCAGCCCGTCTACCTCGTCCCCTCGGTCACAGACCGTCTATCTCGTCCCGTCTGTCTCAGACAGCCTCTGTCAGATCGTCTGTCTCAGAACGTCTGTCTCAGCCCGTCTATCTCTGCCCGTCGGCCGCAGAACGTCTGTCTCAGACCGTCTGCCTCAGATCGTCTGTCTCAGACCGTCTGTCTCAGACCGTCTGCCTCAGATCATCTGTCTCAGCCCGTCCATCTCGGCCCGCCGGTCTCAGACCGTCTGTCTCAGACCGTCTGCCTCAGACCGTCTGTCTCAGACCGTCTGTCTCAGACCGTCTGTCTCAGACCATCTGTCTCAGTACGTATATTTCAGATAGTATGTCTCAGAACGTCTGTCTCAGCCCGTCTATCTCTGCCCGTCGGCCGCAGAACGTCTGTCTCAGACCGTCTGCCTCAGATCGTCTATCTCAGACCGTCTATCTCAGCCCGTCTGTTTCAGACCATTTATCTCAGCACGTCGGTCTCATACCGTCTGTCTCAGACCGGCTATCTCGTCCCGTCTGTCTCAGACCGTCTGTCTCAGCCCGTCTATCTCGGTCCGTCGGTCTCAGACCGTCTGTCTCAGTCCGTCTGTCTCAGTACGTCTAGCTCAGCCCGTCTGTCTCAGAACGTCTAGCTCAGCCCGTCTGTCTCAGTACGTATATTTCAGATAGTATGTCTCCGAACGTCTGTCTCAGCCCGTCTATCTCTGCCCGTCGGCCGCAGAACGTCTGTCTCAGACCGTCTGTCTCAGACCGTCTGTCTCAGACCGTCTGCCTCAGATCATCTGTCTCAGACCGTCTGTCTCAGAACGTCTGTCTCAGACCGTCTGTCTCAGACCGTCTGTCTCAGAACATCTGTCTCAGCCCGTCTATCTCTGCCCGTCGGCCGCAGAACGTCTGTCTCAGATCGTCTGTCTCAGACCGGCTATCTCGTCCCGTCTGTCTCAGACCGTCTGTCTCAGCCCGTCTATCTCGGCCCGTCGGTCTCAGACCAGCTGTCTCAGTCCGTCTGTCTCAGTTCGTCTATATCAGCCCGTCAGCATCAGCCCGTCTGTCTCAGTCCGTATGTCTCAGATCCTCTGTCTCAGACCGTCTGTCTCAGCCCGTCTGTCTCAGAACGTCTGTCTCAGATCGTCTGTCTCAGACCGTCTGTCTCAGACCGTCTGTCTCAGACCGTCTGTCTCAGACCGTCTGTCTCAGACCGTCTCTCTCAGACCGTCTGTCTCAGACCGTCTGTCTCAGACCGTCTGTCTCAGACCGTCTGTCTCAGACCGTCTGTCTCAGACCGTCTGTCTCAGACCGTCTGTCTCAGCCCGTCTGTCTCAGAACGTCTGTCTCAGATCGTCTGTCTCAGACCGTCTGTCGCAGACCGTCTGTCTCAGACCAGCTGTCTCAGTCCGTCTGTCTCAGTCCGTCTATCTCAGCCCGGCGGCATCAGACCGTCTGTCTCAGTCCGTATGTCTCAGATCCTCTGTCTCAGACCGTCTGTCTCAGCCCGTCTGTCTCAGAACGTCTGTCTCACACCGTCTGTCTCAGACCGTCTGTCTCAGACCGTCTGTCTCAGTACGTATATCTCAGATAGTCTGTCTCAGAACGTCTGTCTCAGACCGTCTGTCTCAGACCGTCTGTCTCAGACCGTCTGTCTCAGAACGTCTGTCTCAGACCGTCTGTCTCAGACCGTCTGTCTCAGAACGTCTGTCTCAGCCCGTCTATCTCTGCCCGTCGGCCGCAGAACGTCTGTCTCAGACCGTCTGCCTCAGATCGTCTATCTCAGACCGTCTATCTCAGCCCGTCTGTTTCAGACCATCTATCTCAGCACGTCGGTCTCATACCGTCTGTCTCAGACCGGCTATGTCGTCCCGTCTGTCTCAGACCGTCTGTCTCAGCCCGTCTATCTCGGCCCGTCGGTCTCAGACCGTCTGTCTCAGTCCGTCTGCCTCAGATCATCTGTCTCAGACCGTCGGTCTCAGTACGTATGTCTCAGATAGTCTGTCTCAGACCGTCTGTCTCAGACCGTCTGTCTCAGACCGTCTGTCTCAGACCGTCTGTCTCAGACCGTCTGTCTCAGTACGTATATCTCAGATAGTCTGTCTCAGAACGTCTGTCTCAGACCGTCTGTCTCAGACCGTCTGTCTCAGACCGTCTGTCTCAGAACGTCTGTCTCAGACCGTCTGTCTCAGACCGTCTGTCTCAGAACGTCTGTCTCAGCCCGTCTATCTCTGCCCGTCGGCCGCAGAACGTCTGTCTCAGACCGTCTGCCTCAGATCGTCTATCTCAGACCGTCTATCTCAGCCCGTCTGTTTCAGACCATCTATCTCAGCACGTCGGTCTCATACCGTCTGTCTCAGACCGGCGATCTCGTCCCGTCAGTCTCAGACCGTCTGTCTCAGCCCGTCTATCTCGGCCCGTCGGTCTCAGACCGTCTGTCTCAGTCCGTCTGCCTCAGATCATCTGTCTCAGACCGTCGGTCTCAGTACGTATGTCTCAGATAGTCTGTCTCAGAACGTCTGTCTCAGCCCGTCGGTCTCAGACCGTCTGTCTCAGAACATCTGTCTCAGACCGCCTGTCTCAGACCGTCTGTCTCAGATCTTCTGTCTCAGAACGTCTGTCTCAGCCCGTCTATCTCTGCCCGTCGGCCGCAGAACGTCTGTCTCAGACCGTCTGCCTCAGATCGTCTGTCTCAGACCGTCTGCCTCAGATCGTCTGTCTCAGACCGTCTGTCTCAGACCGTCTGCCTCAGACCGTCTGTCTCAGACCGTCTGTCTCAGACCGTCTGTCTCAGACCGTCTGTCTCAGACCGTCTGTCTCAGACCGTCTGTCTCAGGCCGTCTGTCTCAGACCGTCTGTCTCAGAACGTCTAGTTCAGCCCGTCTGTCTCAGAACGTCTAGCTCAGACCGTCTGTCTCAGACCGTCTGTCTCAGACCGTCTGTCGCAGACCGTCTGCCTCAGATCATCTGTCTCAGCCTGTCTATGTCGGCCCGCCGGTCTCAGACCGTCTGTCTCAGACCAGCTGTCTCAGTCGGTCTGTCTCAGCCCGTCTATCACAGCCCGTCTGTCTCAGACCGTCTGTCTCAGACCGTCTGTCTCAGACCGTCTGTCTCAGGCCGTCTGTCTCAGACCGTCTGTCTCAGACCGTCTGTCTCAGCCCGTCTATCTCTGCCCGTCGGCCGCAGAACGTCTGTCTCAGACCGTCTGCCTCAGATCGTCTGTCTCAGGCCGTCTGTTTAATACCGTCTATCTCGTCCCGTCTGTCTCAGACAGCCTGTGTCAGATCGTCTGTCTCAGACCGTCTATCTCAGCCCGTCAGTTTCAGACCATCTATCTCAGCACGTCGGTCTCATACCGTCTGTCTCAGACCGGCTATCTCGTCCCGTCTGTCTCAGACCGCCTGTGTCAGATCGCCTGTCTCAGACCGTCTATCTCATCCCGTCTGTTTCAGACCATCTATCTCAGCACGTCGGTCTCATACCGTCTGTCTCAGACCGGCTATCTCGTCCCGTCTGTCTCAGACCGTCTGTCTCAGCCCGTCTATCTCGGTCCGTCGGTCTCAGACCGTCCGTCTCAGTCCGTCAGCCTCAGATCATCTGTCTCAGACCGTCGGTCTCAGTACGTATATCTCAGATAGTCTGTCTCAGAACGTCTGTCTCAGCCCGTCGGTCTCAGACCGTCTGTGTCAGACCGCCTGTCTCAGATCGTCTGTCTCAGAACGTCTGTCTCAGATCGTCTGTCTCAGACCGTCTGTCTCAGCCCGTCTGTCTCAGAACGTCTGTCTCAGACCGTCTGTCTCAGACAGTCTGTCTCAGTACGTATATCTCATATAGTCTGTCTCAGAACGTCTGTCTCAGCCAGTCTGTCTCAGAACATCTGTCTCAGACCGCCTGTCTCAGAACATCTATCTCAGCCCGTCTACCTCGTCCCCTCGGTCACAGACCGTCTATCTCGTCCCGTCTGTCTCAGACAGCCTGTGTCAGATCGCCTGTCTCAGACCGTCTATCTCATCCCGTCTGTTTCAGACCATCTATCTCAGCACGTCGGTCTCATACCGTCTGTCTCAGACCGGCTATCTCGTCCCGTCTGTCTCAGACCGCCTGTCTCAGCCCGTCTATCTCGGCCCGTCTGTCTCAGTCCGTCTGCCTCAGATCATCTGTCTCAAACCGTCGGTCTCAGTACGTATATCTCAGATAGTCTGTCTCAGAACGTCTGTCTCAGCCCGTCGGTCTCAGACCGTCTGTGTCGGACCGCCTGTCTCAGATCGTCTGTCTCAGACCGTCTGTCTCAGACCGTCTGTCTCAGACCGTCTGTCTCAGACCGTCTGTCTCAGACCGTCTGTCTCAGACCGTCTGTCTCAGAACGTCTAGCTCAGCCCGTCTGTCTCAGAACGTCTAGCTCAGCCCGTCTGTCTCAGACCGTCTGTCTCAGACCGTCTGTCTCAGACCGTCTGTCTCAGACCGTCTGTCTCAGACCGTCAGTCTCAGACCGTCTGCCTCAGATCGTCTGTCTCAGACCGTCTATCTCAGCCCGTCTGTATCAGACCATCTATCTCAGCACGTCGGCCTCATACCGTCTGTCTCAGACCGTCTGTCTCAGACCGTCCGTCTCAGACCGTCCGTCTCAGACCGTCTGTCTCAGACCGTCTGTCTCAGACCGTCTGTCTCAGGCCGTCTGTTTAATACCGTCTATCTCGTCCCGTCTGTCTCAGACAGCCTGTGTCAGATCGTCTGTCTCAGACCGTCTATCTCAGCCCGTCAGTTTCAGACCATCTATCTCAGCACGTCGGTCTCATACCGTCTGTCTCAGACCGGCTATCTCGTCCCGTCTGTCTCAGACCGCCTGTCTCAGCCCGTCTATCTCGGCCCGTCGTTCTCAGACCGTCTGTCTCAGTCCGTCTGCCTCAGATCATCTGTCACAGACCGTCGGTCTCAGTAGGTATATCTCAGATAGTCTGTCTCAGAACGTCTGTCTCAGCCCGTCGGTCTCAGACCGTCTGTCCCAGAACATCTGTCTCAGACCGCCTGTCTCAGACCGTCTGTCTCAGATCGTCTGTCTCAGAACGTCTGTCTCAGCCCGTCTATCTCTGCCCGTCGGCCGCAGAACGTCTGTCTCAGACCGTCTGTCTCAGACCGTCTGCCTCAGATCATCTGTCTCAGACCGTCTGTCTCAGACCGTCGGTCTCAGTACGTATATCTCAGATAGTCTGTCTCAGAACGTCTGTCTCAGCCCGTCGGTCTCAGACCGTCTGTGTCAGACCGCCTGTCTCAGATCGTCTGTCTCAGAACGTCTGTCTCAGATCGTCTGTCTCAGACCGTCTGTCTCAGACCGTCTGTCTCAGATCGTCTGCCTCAGATCGTCTGTCTCAGACCGGCTATCTCGTCCCGTCTGTCTCAGACCGCCTGTCTCAGCCCGTCTATCTCGGCCCGTCGGTCTCAGACCGTCTGTCTCAGTCCGTCTGCCTCAGATCATCTGTCACAGACCGTCGGTCTCAGTACGTATATCTCAGATAGTCTGTCTCAGAACGTCTGTCTCAGCCCGTCGGTCTCAGACCGTCTGTCTCAGAACATCTGTCTCAGACCGCCTGTCTCAGACCGTCTGTCTCAGATCGTCTGTCTCAGAACGTCTGTCTCAGCCCGTCTATCTCTGCCCGTCGGCCGCAGAACGTCTGTCTCAGACCGTCTGCCTCAGATCATCTGTCTCAGCCCGTCTGTCTCAGACCGTCTGTCTCAGACCGTCTGTCTCAGACCGACTGCCTCAGATCATCTGTCTCAGACCGTCTGCCTCAGATCATCTGTCTCAGCCCGTCTGTCTCAGAACGTCTGTCTCAGCCCGTCTATCTCTGCCCGTCGGCCGCAGAACGTCTGTCTCAGACCGTCTGTCTCAGACCGTCTGTCTCAGACCGTCTGTCTCAGACCGTCTGTCTCAGACCGTCTGTCTCAGGCCGTCTGTCTCAGACCGTCTGTCTCAGAACGTCTAGCTCAGCCCGTCTGTCTCAGAACGTCTAGCTCAGCCCGTCTGTCTCAGACCGTCTGTCTCAGACCGTCTGTCTCAGACCGTCTGTCTCAGACCGTCTGTCTCAGACCGTCTGTCTCAGACCGTCTGTCTCAGCCCGTCTGTCTCAGAACGTCTGTCTCAGATCGTCTGTCTCAGAACGTCTGTCTCAGCCCGTCTGTTTAATACCGTCTATCTCGTCCCGTCGGTCTCAGACCAGCTGTCTCAGACCGCCTGTCTCAGACCGCCTGTCTCAGCCCGTCTGTCTCAGAACGTCTGTCTCAGATCGTCTCTCTCAGAACGTCTGTCTCAGCCCGTCTATCTCAGCCCGTCGGCCGCAGAACGTCTGTCTCAGACCGTCTGTCTCAGACCGCCTGTCTCAGACCGTCTGTCTCAGACCGTCTGTCTCAGGCCGTCTGTTTAATACCGTCTATCTCGTCCCGTCGGTCTCAGACCAGCTGTCTCAGACCGCCTGTCTCAGGCCGCCTGTCTCAGCCCGTCTGTCTCAGAACGTCTGTCTCAGATCGTCTGTCTCAGAACGTCTGTCTCAGCCCGTCTATCTCAGCCCGTCGGCCGCAGAACGTCTGACTCAGACCGTCTGTCTCAGACCGTCTGTCTCAGCCCGCCTGTCTCAGAACGTCTGTCTCAGACCGTCTGCCTCAGACAGTCTGTCTCAGTACGTATATCTCATATAGTCTGTCTCAGAACGTCTGTCTCAGCCAGTCTGTCTCAGAACATCTGTCTCAGACTGTCTGTCTCAGACCGCCTGTCTCAGAACATATATCTCAGCCCGTCTACCTCGTCCCCTCGGTCACAGACCGTCTATCTCGTCCCGTCTGTCTCAGACAGCCTCTGTCAGATCGTCTGTCTCAGAACGTCTGTCTCAGCCCGTCTATCTCTGCCCGTCGGCCGCAGAACGTCTGTCTCAGACCGTCTGCCTCAGATCGTCTGTCTCAGACCGTCTGTCTCAGACCGTCTGCCTCAGATCATCTGTCTCAGCCCGTCCATCTCGGCCCGCCGGTCTCAGACCGTCTGTCTCAGACCGTCTGCCTCAGACCGTCTGTCTCAGACCGTCTGTCTCAGACCGTCTGTCTCAGACCGTCTGTCTCAGACCGTCTGTCTCAGTACGTATATTTCAGATAGTATGTCTCAGAACGTCTGTCTCAGCCCGTCTATCTCTGCCCGTCGGCCGCAGAACGTCTGTCTCAGACCGTCTGCCTCAGATCGTCTATCTCAGACCGTCTATCTCAGCCCGTCTGTTTCAGACCATTTATCTCAGCACGTCGGTCTCATACCGTCTGTCTCAGACCGGCTATCTCGTCCCGTCTGTCTCAGACCGTCTGTCTCAGCCCGTCTATCTCGGTCCGTCGGTCTCAGACCGTCTGTCTCAGTCCGTCTGTCTCAGTACGTCTAGCTCAGCCCGTCTGTCTCAGAACGTCTAGCTCAGCCCGTCTGTCTCAGTACGTATATTTCAGATAGTATGTCTCCGAACGTCTGTCTCAGCCCGTCTATCTCTGCCCGTCGGCCGCAGAACGTCTGTCTCAGACCGTCTGTCTCAGACCGTCTGTCTCAGACCGTCTGTCTCAGACCGTCTGCCTCAGATCATCTGTCTCAGACCGTCGGTCTCAGTACGTATATCTCACACAGTCTGTCTCAGAACGTCTGTCTCAGCCCGTCGGTCTCAGACCGTCTGTCTCAGACAGCCTGTCTCAGATCTTCTGTCTCAGAACGTCTGTCTCAGCCCGTCTATCTCTGCCCGTCGGCCGCAGAACGTCTGTCTCAGACCGTCTGCCTCAGATCGTCTGTCTCAGACCGTCTGTCTCAGTCCGTCTGCCTCAGATCATCTGTCTCAGCCCGTCTATCTCGGCCCGTCGGTCTCAGACCGTCTGTCTCAGACCAGCTGTCTCAGTCGGTCTGTCTCAGCCCGTCTATCACAGCCCGTCTGTCTCAGACCGTCTGTCTCAGACCGGCTATCTCGTCCCGTCTGTCTCAGACAGTCTGTCTCAGCCCGTCTATCTCGGTCCGTCTGTCTCAGTCCGTCTGCCTCAGATCATCTGTCTCAGACCGTCGGTCTCAGACCGTCTGTCTCAGGCCGTCTGTTTAATACCGTCTATCTCGTCCCGTCGGTCTCAGACCAGCTGTCTCAGACCGCCTGTCTCAGGCCGCCTGTCTCAGCCCGTCTGTCTCAGAACGTCTGTCTCAGATCGTCTGTCTCAGAACGTCTGTCTCAGCCCGTCTATCTCAGCCCGTCGGCCGCAGAACGTCTGACTCAGACCGTCTGTCTCAGCCCGCCTGTCTCAGAACGTCTGTCTCAGACCGTCTGCCTCAGACAGTCTGTCTCAGTACGTATATCTCATATAGTCTGTCTCAGAACGTCTGTCTCAGCCAGTCTGTCTCAGAACATCTGTCTCAGACTGTCTGTCTCAGACCGCCTGTCTCAGAACATATATCTCAGCCCGTCTACCTCGTCCCCTCGGTCACAGACCGTCTATCTCGTCCCGTCTGTCTCAGACAGCCTCTGTCAGATCGTCTGTCTCAGAACGTCTGTCTCAGCCCGTCTATCTCTGCCCGTCGGCCGCAGAACGTCTGTCTCAGACCGTCTGCCTCAGATCGTCTGTCTCAGACCGTCTGTCTCAGACCGTCTGCCTCAGATCATCTGTCTCAGCCCGTCCATCTCGGCCCGCCGGTCTCAGACCGTCTGTCTCAGACCGTCTGCCTCAGACCGTCTGTCTCAGACCGTCTGTCTCAGACCGTCTGTCTCAGACCATCTGTCTCAGTACGTATATTTCAGATAGTATGTCTCAGAACGTCTGTCTCAGCCCGTCTATCTCTGCCCGTCGGCCGCAGAACGTCTGTCTCAGACCGTCTGCCTCAGATCGTCTATCTCAGACCGTCTATCTCAGCCCGTCTGTTTCAGACCATTTATCTCAGCACGTCGGTCTCATACCGTCTGTCTCAGACCGGCTATCTCGTCCCGTCTGTCTCAGACCGTCTGTCTCAGCCCGTCTATCTCGGTCCGTCGGTCTCAGACCGTCTGTCTCAGTCCGTCTGTCTCAGTACGTCTAGCTCAGCCCGTCTGTCTCAGAACGTCTAGCTCAGCCCGTCTGTCTCAGTACGTATATTTCAGATAGTATGTCTCCGAACGTCTGTCTCAGCCCGTCTATCTCTGCCCGTCGGCCGCAGAACGTCTGTCTCAGACCGTCTGTCTCAGACCGTCTGTCTCAGACCGTCTGCCTCAGATCATCTGTCTCAGACCGTCTGTCTCAGAACGTCTGTCTCAGACCGTCTGTCTCAGACCGTCTGTCTCAGAACATCTGTCTCAGCCCGTCTATCTCTGCCCGTCGGCCGCAGAACGTCTGTCTCAGATCGTCTGTCTCAGACCGGCTATCTCGTCCCGTCTGTCTCAGACCGTCTGTCTCAGCCCGTCTATCTCGGCCCGTCGGTCTCAGACCAGCTGTCTCAGTCCGTCTGTCTCAGTTCGTCTATATCAGCCCGTCAGCATCAGCCCGTCTGTCTCAGTCCGTATGTCTCAGATCCTCTGTCTCAGACCGTCTGTCTCAGCCCGTCTGTCTCAGAACGTCTGTCTCAGATCGTCTGTCTCAGACCGTCTGTCTCAGACCGTCTGTCTCAGACCGTCTGTCTCAGACCGTCTGTCTCAGACCGTCTCTCTCAGACCGTCTGTCTCAGACCGTCTGTCTCAGACCGTCTGTCTCAGACCGTCTGTCTCAGACCGTCTGTCTCAGACCGTCTGTCTCAGACCGTCTGTCTCAGCCCGTCTGTCTCAGAACGTCTGTCTCAGATCGTCTGTCTCAGACCGTCTGTCGCAGACCGTCTGTCTCAGACCAGCTGTCTCAGTCCGTCTGTCTCAGTCCGTCTATCTCAGCCCGGCGGCATCAGACCGTCTGTCTCAGTCCGTATGTCTCAGATCCTCTGTCTCAGACCGTCTGTCTCAGCCCGTCTGTCTCAGAACGTCTGTCTCACACCGTCTGTCTCAGACCGTCTGTCTCAGACCGTCTGTCTCAGTACGTATATCTCAGATAGTCTGTCTCAGAACGTCTGTCTCAGACCGTCTGTCTCAGACCGTCTGTCTCAGACCGTCTGTCTCAGAACGTCTGTCTCAGACCGTCTGTCTCAGACCGTCTGTCTCAGAACGTCTGTCTCAGCCCGTCTATCTCTGCCCGTCGGCCGCAGAACGTCTGTCTCAGACCGTCTGCCTCAGATCGTCTATCTCAGACCGTCTATCTCAGCCCGTCTGTTTCAGACCATCTATCTCAGCACGTCGGTCTCATACCGTCTGTCTCAGACCGGCTATGTCGTCCCGTCTGTCTCAGACCGTCTGTCTCAGCCCGTCTATCTCGGCCCGTCGGTCTCAGACCGTCTGTCTCAGTCCGTCTGCCTCAGATCATCTGTCTCAGACCGTCGGTCTCAGTACGTATGTCTCAGATAGTCTGTCTCAGACCGTCTGTCTCAGACCGTCTGTCTCAGACCGTCTGTCTCAGACCGTCTGTCTCAGACCGTCTGTCTCAGTACGTATATCTCAGATAGTCTGTCTCAGAACGTCTGTCTCAGACCGTCTGTCTCAGACCGTCTGTCTCAGACCGTCTGTCTCAGAACGTCTGTCTCAGACCGTCTGTCTCAGACCGTCTGTCTCAGAACGTCTGTCTCAGCCCGTCTATCTCTGCCCGTCGGCCGCAGAACGTCTGTCTCAGACCGTCTGCCTCAGATCGTCTATCTCAGACCGTCTATCTCAGCCCGTCTGTTTCAGACCATCTATCTCAGCACGTCGGTCTCATACCGTCTGTCTCAGACCGGCGATCTCGTCCCGTCAGTCTCAGACCGTCTGTCTCAGCCCGTCTATCTCGGCCCGTCGGTCTCAGACCGTCTGTCTCAGTCCGTCTGCCTCAGATCATCTGTCTCAGACCGTCGGTCTCAGTACGTATGTCTCAGATAGTCTGTCTCAGAACGTCTGTCTCAGCCCGTCGGTCTCAGACCGTCTGTCTCAGAACATCTGTCTCAGACCGCCTGTCTCAGACCGTCTGTCTCAGATCTTCTGTCTCAGAACGTCTGTCTCAGCCCGTCTATCTCTGCCCGTCGGCCGCAGAACGTCTGTCTCAGACCGTCTGCCTCAGATCGTCTGTCTCAGACCGTCTGCCTCAGATCGTCTGTCTCAGACCGTCTGTCTCAGACCGTCTGCCTCAGACCGTCTGTCTCAGACCGTCTGTCTCAGACCGTCTGTCTCAGACCGTCTGTCTCAGACCGTCTGTCTCAGACCGTCTGTCTCAGGCCGTCTGTCTCAGACCGTCTGTCTCAGAACGTCTAGTTCAGCCCGTCTGTCTCAGAACGTCTAGCTCAGACCGTCTGTCTCAGACCGTCTGTCTCAGACCGTCTGTCGCAGACCGTCTGCCTCAGATCATCTGTCTCAGCCTGTCTATGTCGGCCCGCCGGTCTCAGACCGTCTGTCTCAGACCAGCTGTCTCAGTCGGTCTGTCTCAGCCCGTCTATCACAGCCCGTCTGTCTCAGACCGTCTGTCTCAGACCGTCTGTCTCAGACCGTCTGTCTCAGGCCGTCTGTCTCAGACCGTCTGTCTCAGACCGTCCGTCTCAGACCGTCTGCCTCAGATCGTCTATCTCAGACCGTCTATCTCAGCCCGTCTGTTTCAGACAATCTATCTCAGCACGTCGGTCTCATACCGTCTGTCTCAGACCGTCTGTCTCAGACCGTCTGTCTCAGGCCGTCTGTCTCAGACCGTCTGTCTCAGAACGTCTAGCTCAGCCCGTCTGTCTCAGAACGTCTAGCTCAGCCCGTCTGTCTCAGACCGTCAGTCTCAGACCGTCTGCCTCAGATCGGCTGTCTCAGACCGTCTATCTCAGCCCGTCTGTATCAGACCATCTATCTCAGCACGTCGGCCTCATACCGTCTGTCTCAGACCGTCTGTCTCAGACCGTCCGTCTCAGACCGCCCGTCTCAGACCGTCTGTCTCAGACCGTCTGTCTCAGACCGTCTGTCTCAGACCGTCTGTCTCAGGCCGTCTGCTTAATACCGTCTATCTCGTCCCGTCGGTCTCAGACCAGCTGTCTCAGACCGCCTGTCTCAGACCGCCTGTTTCAGACCGTCTGTCTCAGACCGTATGTCTCAGACCGTCGGTCTCAGACCGTCTGCCTCAGATCGTCTGTCGCAGACCGTCTATCTCACCCCGTCTGTCTCAGACCGTCTGTCTCAGAACGTCTGTCTCAGACCGTCTGTCTCAGACCGTCTGTCTCAGAACGTCTGTCTCAGCCCGTCTATCTCTGCCCGTCGGCCGCAGAACGTCTGTCTCAGACCGTCTGCCTCAGATCGTCTATCTCAGACCGTCTATCTCAGCCCGTCTGTTTCAGCCCGTCTGTTTCAGACCATCTATCTCAGCACGTCGGTCTCATACCGTCTGTCTCAGACCGGCTATCTCGTCCCGTCTGTCTCAGACCGTCTGTCTCAGCCCGTCTATCTCGGCCCGTCGGTCTCAGACCGTCTGTCTTAGTCCGTCTGCCACAGATCATCTGTCTCAGACCGTCGGTCTCAGTACGTATATCTCAGATAGTCTGTCTCAGAACGTCTGTCTCAGCCCGTCGGTCTCAGACCGTCTGTCTCAGAACATCTGTCTCAGACCGCCTGTCTCAGACCGTCTGTCTCAGATCGTCTGTCTCAGAACGTCTGTCTCAGCCCGTCTATCTCTGCCCGTCGGCCGCAGAACGTCTGTCTCAGACCGTCTGCCACAGATCGTCTGTCTCAGACCGTCTGCCTCAGATCGTCTGTCTCAGACCGTCTGTCTCAGACCGTCTGCCTCACATCATCTGTCTCAGCCCGTCTATCTCGGCCCGTCGGTCTCAGACCGTCTGTCTCAGACCAGCTGTCTCAGTCGGTCTGTCTCAGACCAGCTGTCTCAGTCGGTCTGTCTCAGCCCGTCTATCACAGCCCGTCTGTCTCAGACCGTCTGTCTCAGACCGTCTGTCTCCGACCGTCTGTCTCAGACCGTCTGTCTCAGACCGTCTGTCTCAGACCGTCTGTCTCAGACCGTCTGTCTCAGACCGTCTGTCTCAGACCGTCTGTCTCAGACCGTCTGTCTCAGACCGTCTGTCTCAGGCCGTCTGTCTCAGACCGTCTGTCTCAGAACGTCTAGCTCAGCCCGTCTGTCTCAGACCGTCAGTCTCAGACCGTCTGCCTCAGATCGGCTGTCTCAGACCGTCTATCTCAGCCCGTCTGTATCAGACCATCTATCTCAGCACGTCGGCCTCATACCGTCTGTCTCAGTCCGTCCGTCTCAGACCGCCCGTCTCAGACCGTCTGTCTCAGACCGTCTGTCTCAGACCGTCTGTCTCAGGCCGTCTGCTTAATACCGTCTATCTCGTCCCGTCGGTCTCAGACCAGCTGTCTCAGACCGCCTGTCTCAGACCGCCTGTTTCAGACCGTCTGTCTCAGACCGTATGTCTCAGACCGTCGGTCTCAGACCGTCTGCCTCAGATCGTCTGTCGCAGACCGTCTATCTCACCCCGTCTGTCTCAGACCGTCTGTCTCAGACCGTCCGTCTCAGACCGCCCGTCTCAGACCGTCCGTCTCAGACCGTCTGTCTCAGACCGTCTGTCTCAGACCGTCTGTCTCAGGCCGTCTGTTTAATACCGTCTATCTCGTCCCGTCGGTCTCAGACCAGCTGTCTCAGACCGCCTGTCTCAGACCGCCTGTTTCAGACCGTCTGTCTCAGACCGTATGTCTCAGACCGTCTGTCTCAGACCGTCTGCCTCAGATCGTCTGTCTCAGACCGTCTATCTCAGCCCGTCTGTATCAGACCATCTATCTCAGCACGTCGGCCTCATACCGTCTGTCTCAGACCGTCTGTCTCAGACCGTCCGTCTCAGACCGTCCGTCTCAGACCGTCTGTCTCAGACCGTCTGTCTCAGACCGTCCGTCTCAGACCGTCTGTCTCAGACCGTCTGTCTCAGACCGTCTGTCGCAGACCGTCTGCCTCAGATCATCTGTCTCAGTCCGTCTATCTCGGCCCGCCGGCCTCAGACTGTCTGTCTCAGACCAGCTGTCTCAGTCGGTCTGTCTCAGCCCGTCTATCACAGCCCGTCTGTCTCAGACCGTCTGTCTCAGACCGTCTGTCTCAGACCGTCTGCCTCAGATCGTCTGTCTCAGACCGTCTATCTCAGCCCGTCTGTATCAGACCATCTATCTCAGCACGTCGGCCTCATACCGTCTGTCTCAGACCGTCTGCCTCAGATCGTCTGTCTCAGACCGTCTGCCTCGGATCATCTGTCTCAGCCCGTCTATCTCAGACCGTCTGTCTCAGACCGTCTGTCTCAGACCGTCTGTCGCAGACCGTCTGCCTCAGATCATCTGTCTCAGCCCGTCTATCTCGGCCCGTCGGTCTCAGACCGTCTGTCTCAGACCAGCTGTCTCAGTCGGTCTGTCTCAGACCAGCTGTCTCAGTCGGTCTGTCTCAGCCCGTCTATCACAGCCCGTCTGTCTCAGACCGTCTGTCTCAGACCGTCTGTCTCCGACCGTCTGTCTCAGACCGTCTGTCTCAGACCGTCTGTCTCAGAACGTCTGTCTCAGACCGTCTGTCTCAGACCGTCTGTCTCAGAACGTCTGTCTCAGCCCGTCTATCTCTGCCCGTCGGCCGCAGAACGTCTGTCTCAGACCGTCTGCCTCAGATCGTCTATCTCAGACCGTCTATCTCAGCCCGTCTGTTTCAGCCCGTCTGTTTCAGACCATCTATCTCAGCACGTCGGTCTCATACCGTCTGTCTCAGACCGGCTATCTCGTCCCGTCTGTCTCAGACCGTCTGTCTCAGCCCGTCTATCTCGGCCCGTCGGTCTCAGACCGTCTGTCTTAGTCCGTCTGTCTCAGGCCGTCTGCTTAATACCGTCTATCTCGTCCCGTCGGTCTCAGACCAGCTGTCTCAGACCGCCTGTCTCAGACCGCCTGTTTCAGACCGTCTGTCTCCGACCGTCTGTCTCAGACCGTCTGCCACAGATCGTCTGCCTCGGATCATCTGTCTCAGCCCGTCTATCTCAGACCGTCTGTCTCAGACCGTCTGTCTCAGACCGTCTGTCTCAGGCCGTCTGCTTAATACCGTCTATCTCGTCCCGTCGGTCTCAGACCAGCTGTCTCAGACCGCCTGTCTCAGACCGCCTGTTTCAGACCGTCTGTCTCCGACCGTCTGTCTCAGACCGTCTGCCACAGATCGTCTGTCTCAGACCGTCTGCCTCAGATCGTCTGTCTCAGACCGTCTGTCTCAGACCGTCTGCCTCACATCATCTGTCTCAGCCCGTCTATCTCGGCCCGTCGGTCTCAGACCGTCTGTCTCAGACCAGCTGTCTCAGTCGGTCTGTCTCAGACCAGCTGTCTCAGTCGGTCTGTCTCAGCCCGTCTATCACAGCCCGTCTGTCTCAGACCGTCTGTCTCAGGCCGTCTGTCTCAGACCGTCTGTCTCAGAACGTCTAGCTCAGCCCGTCTGTCTCAGACCGTCAGTCTCAGACCGTCTGCCTCAGATCGGCTGTCTCAGACCGTCTATCTCAGCCCGTCTGTATCAGACCATCTATCTCAGCACGTCGGCCTCATACCGTCTGTCTCAGTCCGTCCGTCTCAGACCGCCCGTCTCAGACCGTCTGTCTCAGACCGTCTGTCTCAGACCGTCTGTCTCAGGCCGTCTGCTTAATACCGTCTATCTCGTCCCGTCGGTCTCAGACCAGCTGTCTCAGACCGCCTGTCTCAGACCGCCTGTTTCAGACCGTCTGTCTCAGACCGTATGTCTCAGACCGTCGGTCTCAGACCGTCTGCCTCAGATCGTCTGTCGCAGACCGTCTATCTCACCCCGTCTGTCTCAGACCGTCTGTCTCAGAACGTCTGTCTCAGACCGTCTGTCTCAGACCGTCTGTCTCAGAACGTCTGTCTCAGCCCGTCTATCTCTGCCCGTCGGCCGCAGAACGTCTGTCTCAGACCGTCTGCCTCAGATCGTCTATCTCAGACCGTCTATCTCAGCCCGTCTGTTTCAGCCCGTCTGTTTCAGACCATCTATCTCAGCACGTCGGTCTCATACCGTCTGTCTCAGACCGGCTATCTCGTCCCGTCTGTCTCAGACCGTCTGTCTCAGCCCGTCTATCTCGGCCCTTCGGTCTCAGACCGTCTGTCTCAGTCCGTCTGCCACAGATCATCTGTCTCAGACCGTCGGTCTCAGTACGTATATCTCAGATAGTCTGTCTCAGAACGTCTGTCTCAGCCCGTCGGTCTCAGACCGTCGGTCTCAGACCGTCTGTCTCAGAACATCTGTCTCAGACCGCCTGTCTCAGACCGTCTGTCTCAGATCGTCTGTCTCAGAACGTCTGTCTCAGCCCGTCTATCTCTGCCCGTCGGCCGCAGAACGTCTGTCTCAGACCGTCTGCCACAGATCGTCTGTCTCAGACCGTCTGCCTCAGATCGTCTGTCTCAGACCGTCTGTCTCAGACCGTCTGCCTCACATCATCTGTCTCAGCCCGTCTATCTCGGCCCGTCGGTCTCAGACCGTCTGTCTCAGACCAGCTGTCTCAGTCGGTCTGTCTCAGACCAGCTGTCTCAGTCGGTCTGTCTCAGCCCGTCTATCACAGCCCGTCTGTCTCAGACCGTCTGTCTCAGACCGTCTGTCTCCGACCGTCTGTCTCAGACCGTCTGTCTCAGACCGTCTGTCTCAGACCGTCTGTCTCAGACCGTCTGTCTCAGACCGTCTGTCTCAGACCGTCTGTCTCAGGCCGTCTGTCTCAGACCGTCTGTCTCAGAACGTCTAAGCTCAGCCCGTCTGTCTCAGAACGTCTGTCTCAGACCGTCTGTCACAGATCTTCTGCCTCAGATCATCTGCCTCAGTCCGTCTATCTCGGCCCGCCGGTCTCAGACCGTCTGTCTCAGACCAGCTGTCTCAGATCGTCTATCTCAGACCGTCTATCTCAACCCGTCTGTTTCAGACCGTCTGTTTCAGACCATCTATCTCAGCACGTCGGTCTCATACCGTCTGCCTCAGACCGCCTGTATCAGACCGTCTGTCTCAGACCGTCTGTCTCAGACCGTCTGTCTCAGACCGTCTGTCTCAGACCGTCTGTCTCAGACCGTCTGTCTCAGACCGTCTGTCTCAGACCGTCAGTCTCAGACCGTCTGCCTCAGATCGGCTGTCTCAGACCGTCTATCTCAGCCCGTCTGTATCAGACCATCTATCTCAGCACGTCGGCCTCATACCGTCTGTCTCAAACCGTCTGTCTCAGACCGTCCGTCTCAGACCGCCCGTCTCAGACCGTCTGTCTCAGACCAGCTGTCTCAGTCGGTCTGTCTCAGACCAGCTGTCTCAGTCGGTCTGTCTCAGCCCGTCTATCACAGCCCGTCTGTCTCAGACCGTCTGTCTCAGACCGTCTGTCTCCGACCGTCTGTCTCAGACCGTCTGTCTCAGACCGTCTGTCTCAGACCGTCTGTCTCAGACCGTCTGTCTCAGACCGTCTGTCTCAGGCCGTCTGTCTCAGACCGTCTGTCTCAGAACGTCTAGCTCAGCCCGTCTGTCTCAGAACGTCTGTCTCAGACCGTCTGTCACAGATCTTCTGCCTCAGATCATCTGCCTCAGTCCGTCTATCTCGGCCCGCCGGTCTCAGACCGTCTGTCTCAGACCAGCTGTCTCAGATCGTCTATCTCAGACCGTCTATCTCAACCCGTCTGTTTCAGACCGTCTGTTTCAGACCATCTATCTCAGCACGTCGGTCTCATACCATCTGCCTCAGACCGCCTGTATCAGACCGTCTGTCTCAGACCGTCTGTCTCAGACCGTCTGTCTCAGACCGTCTGTCTCAGACCGTCTGTCTCAGACCGTCTGTCTCAGACCGTCTGTCTCAGACCGTCTGTCTCAGACCGTCAGTCTCAGACCGTCTGCCTCAGATCGGCTGTCTCAGACCGTCTATCTCAGCCCGTCTGTATCAGACCATCTATCTCAGCACGTCGGCCTCATACCGTCTGTCTCAGACCGTCTGTCTCAGACCGTCCGTCTCAGACCGCCCGTCTCAGACCGTCTGTCTCAGACCGTCAGTCTCAGACCGTCTGCCTCAGATCGGCTGTCTCAGACCGTCTATCTCAGCCCGTCTGTATCAGACCATCTATCTCAGCACGTCGGCCTCATACCGTCTGTCTCAGACCGTCTGTCTCAGAACGTCTGTCTCAGCCCGTCTATCTCTGCCCGTCGGCCGCAGAACGTCTGTCTCAGACCGTCTGCCTCAGATCGTCTATCTCAGACCGTCTATCTCAGCCCGTCTGTTTCAGCCCGTCTGTTTCAGACCATCTATCTCAGCACGTCGGTCTCATACCGTCTGTCTCAGACCGGCTATCTCGTCCCGTCTGTCTCAGACCGTCTGTCTCAGCCCGTCTATCTCGGCCCTTCGGTCTCAGACCGTCTGTCTCAGTCCGTCTGCCACAGATCATCTGTCTCAGACCGTCGGTCTCAGTACGTATATCTCAGATAGTCTGTCTCAGAACGTCTGTCTCAGCCCGTCGGTCTCAGACCGTCGGTCTCAGACCGTCTGTCTCAGAACATCTGTCTCAGACCGCCTGTCTCAGACCGTCTGTCTCAGATCGTCTGTCTCAGAACGTCTGTCTCAGCCCGTCTATCTCTGCCCGTCGGCCGCAGAACGTCTGTCTCAGACCGTCTGCCACAGATCGTCTGTCTCAGACCGTCTGCCTCAGATCGTCTGTCTCAGACCGTCTGTCTCAGACCGTCTGCCTCACATCATCTGTCTCAGCCCGTCTATCTCGGCCCGTCGGTCTCAGACCGTCTGTCTCAGACCAGCTGTCTCAGTCGGTCTGTCTCAGACCAGCTGTCTCAGTCGGTCTGTCTCAGCCCGTCTATCACAGCCCGTCTGTCTCAGACCGTCTGTCTCAGACCGTCTGTCTCCGACCGTCTGTCTCAGACCGTCTGTCTCAGACCGTCTGTCTCAGACCGTCTGTCTCAGACCGTCTGTCTCAGACCGTCTGTCTCAGACCGTCTGTCTCAGGCCGTCTGTCTCAGACCGTCTGTCTCAGAACGTCTAAGCTCAGCCCGTCTGTCTCAGAACGTCTGTCTCAGACCGTCTGTCACAGATCTTCTGCCTCAGATCATCTGCCTCAGTCCGTCTATCTCGGCCCGCCGGTCTCAGACCGTCTGTCTCAGACCAGCTGTCTCAGATCGTCTATCTCAGACCGTCTATCTCAACCCGTCTGTTTCAGACCGTCTGTTTCAGACCATCTATCTCAGCACGTCGGTCTCATACCGTCTGCCTCAGACCGCCTGTATCAGACCGTCTGTCTCAGACCGTCTGTCTCAGACCGTCTGTCTCAGACCGTCTGTCTCAGACCGTCTGTCTCAGACCGTCTGTCTCAGACCGTCTGTCTCAGACCGTCAGTCTCAGACCGTCTGCCTCAGATCGGCTGTCTCAGACCGTCTATCTCAGCCCGTCTGTATCAGACCATCTATCTCAGCACGTCGGCCTCATACCGTCTGTCTCAGACCGTCTGTCTCAGACCGTCCGTCTCAGACCGCCCGTCTCAGACCGTCTGTCTCAGACCAGCTGTCTCAGTCGGTCTGTCTCAGACCAGCTGTCTCAGTCGGTCTGTCTCAGCCCGTCTATCACAGCCCGTCTGTCTCAGACCGTCTGTCTCAGACCGTCTGTCTCCGACCGTCTGTCTCAGACCGTCTGTCTCAGACCGTCTGTCTCAGACCGTCTGTCTCAGACCGTCTGTCTCAGACCGTCTGTCTCAGACCGTCTGTCTCAGGCCGTCTGTCTCAGACCGTCTGTCTCAGAACGTCTAGCTCAGCCCGTCTGTCTCAGAACGTCTGTCTCAGACCGTCTGTCACAGATCTTCTGCCTCAGATCATCTGCCTCAGTCCGTCTATCTCGGCCCGCCGGTCTCAGACCGTCTGTCTCAGACCAGCTGTCTCAGATCGTCTATCTCAGACCGTCTATCTCAACCCGTCTGTTTCAGACCGTCTGTTTCAGACCATCTATCTCAGCACGTCGGTCTCATACCATCTGCCTCAGACCGCCTGTATCAGACCGTCTGTCTCAGACCGTCTGTCTCAGACCGTCTGTCTCAGACCGTCTGTCTCAGACCGTCTGTCTCAGACCGTCTGTCTCAGACCGTCTGTCTCAGACCGTCTGTCTCAGACCGTCAGTCTCAGACCGTCTGCCTCAGATCGGCTGTCTCAGACCGTCTATCTCAGCCCGTCTGTATCAGACCATCTATCTCAGCACGTCGGCCTCATACCGTCTGTCTCAGACCGTCTGTCTCAGACCGTCCGTCTCAGACCGTCCGTCTCAGACCGTCTGTCTCAGACCGTCTGTCTCAGACCGTCCGTCTCAGACCGTCTGTCTCAGACCGTCTGTCTCAGACCGTCTGTCGCAGACCGTCTGCCTCAGATCATCTGTCTCAGTCCGTCTATCTCGGCCCGCCGGTCTCAGACCGTCTGTCTCAGACCAGCTGTCTCAGTCGGTCTGTCTCAGCCCGTCTATCACAGCCCGTCTGTCTCAGACCGTCTGTCTCAGACCGTCTGTCTCAGACCGTCTGCCTCAGATCGTCTGTCTCAGACCGTCTATCTCAGCCCGTCTGTATCAGACCATCTATCTCAGCACGTCGGCCTCATACCGTCTGTCTCAGACCGTCTGCCTCAGATCGTCTGTCTCAGACCGTCTGCCTCGGATCATCTGTCTCAGCCCGTCTATCTCAGACCGTCTGTCTCAGACCGTCTGTCTCAGACCGTCTGTCTCAGACCGTCTGCCTCAGATCATCTGTCTCAGCCTGTCTATGTCGGCCCGCCGGTCTCAGACCGTCTGTCTCAGACCAGCTGTCTCAGTCGGTCTGTCTCAGCCCGTCTATCACAGCCCGTCTGTCTCAGACCGTCTGTCTCAGACCGTCTGTCTCAGACCGTCTGTCTCAGACCGTCTGTCTCAAACCGTCTGTCTCAGACCGTCTGTCTCAGACCGTCTGTATCAGACCATCTATCTCAGCACGTCGGCCTCATACCGTCTGTCTCAGACCATCTGCCTCAGATCGTCTGTCTCAAACCGTCTGTCTCAGCCCGTCTATCACAGCCCGTCTGTCTCAGACCGTCTGTCTCAGACCGTCTGTCTCAGACCGTCTGTCTCAGACCGTCTGTCTCAAACCGTCTGTCTCAGACCGTCTGTCTCAGACCGTCTGCCTCAGATCGTCTATCTCAGACCGTCTATCTCAGCCCGTCTGTTTCAGACCGTCTGTTTCAGACCATCTATCTCAGCACGTCGGTCTCATACCGTCTGTCTCAGACCGTCTGTCTCAGACCGTCTGTCTCAGGCCGTCTGTCTCAGACCGTCTGTCTCAGAACGTCTAGCTCAGCCCGTCTGTCTCAGAACGTCTAGCTCAGCCCGTCTGTCTCAGACCGTCATTCTCAGACCGTCTGCCTCAGATCGGCTGTCTCAGACCGTCTATCTCAGCCCGTCTGTATCAGACCATCTATCTCAGCACGTCGGCCTCATACCGTCTGTCTCAGACCGTCTGTCTCAGACCGTCCGTCTCAGACCGCCCGTCTCAGACCGCCCGTCTCAGACCGTCTGTCTCAGAACGTCTGTCTCAGACCGTCTGTCTCAGGCCGTCTGCTTAATACCGTCTATCTCGTCCCGTCGGTCTCAGACCAGCTGTCTCAGACCGCCTGTCTCAGACCGCCTGTTTCAGACCGTCTGTCTCAGACCGTATGTCTCAGACCGTCGGTCTCAGAGCGTCTGCCTCAGATCGTCTGTCGCAGACCGTCTATCTCTGCCCGTCGGCCGCAGAACGTCTGTCTCAGACCGTCTGCCTCAGATCGTCTATCTCAGACCGTCTATCTCAGCCCGTCTGTATCAGACCATCTATCTCAGCACGTCGGCCTCATACCGTCTGTCTCAGACTGTCTGTCTCAGACCGTCCGTCTCAGACCGTCTGCCTCAGATCGTCTGTCTCAGACCGTCTGTCTCAGACCAGCTGTCTCAGTCGGTCTGTCTCAGACCAGCTGTCTCAGTCGGTCTGTCTCAGCCCGTCTATCACAGCCCGTCTGTCTCAGACCGTCTGTCTCAGACCGTCTGTCCCCGACCGTCTGTCTCAGACCGTCTGTCTCAGACCGTCTGTCTCAGACCGTCTGTCTCAGACCGTCTGTCTCAGACCGTCTGTCTCAGACCGTCTGTCTCAGACCGTCTGTCTCAGGCCGTCTGTCTCAGACCGTCTGTCTCAGAACGTCTAGCTCAGCCCGTCTGTCTCAGAACGTCTGTCTCAGACCGTCTGTCACAGACCTTCTGCCTCAGATCATCTGCCTCAGTCCGTCTATCTCGGCCCGCCGGTCTCAGACCGTCTGTCTCAGACCAGCTGTCTCAGATCGTCTATCTCAGACCGTCTATCTCAACCCATCTGTTTCAGACCGTCTGTTTCAGACCATCTATCTCAGCACGTCGGTCTCATACCGTCTGCCTCAGACCGCCTGTATCAGACCGTCTGTCTCAGACCGTCTGTCTCAGACCGTCTGTCTCAGACCGTCTGTCTCAGTACGTATATCTCAGATAGTCTGTCTCAGACCAGCTGTCTCAGTCGGTCTGTCTCAGACCAGCTGTCTCAGTCGGTCTGTCTCAGCCCGTCTATCTCAGCCCGTCTGTTTCAGACCGTCTGTCTCAGACCGTCTGTCTCAGACCGTCTGTCTCAGTACGTATATCTCAGATAGTCTGTCTCAGAACGTCTGTCTCAGACCGTCTGTCTCAGACCGTCTGTCTCAGAACGTCTGTCTCAGCCCGTCTATCTCTGCCCGTCGGCCGCAGAACGTCTGTCTCAGACCGTCTGCCTCAGTCCGTCTGTCTCAGACCGTCTGTCTCAGACCGTCTGTCTCAGTACGTATATCTCAGATAGTCTGTCTCAGAACGTCTGTCTCAGCCCGTCGGTCTCAGACCGTCGGTCTCAGACCGTCTGTCTCAGAACATCTGTCTCAGACCGCCTGTCTCAGACCGTCTGTCTCAGATCGTCTGTCTCAGAACGTCTGTCTCAGCCCGTCTATCTCTGCCCGTCGGCCGCAGAACGTCTGTCTCAGACCGTCTGCCACAGATCGTCTGTCTCAGACCGTCTGCCTCAGATCGTCTGTCTCAGACCGTCTGTCTCAGACCGTCTGCCTCACATCATCTGTCTCAGCCCGTCTATCTCGGCCCGTCGGTCTCAGACCGTCTGTCTCAGACCAGCTGTCTCAGTCGGTCTGTCTCAGACCAGCTGTCTCAGTCGGTCTGTCTCAGCCCGTCTATCACAGCCCGTCTGTCTCAGACCGTCTGTCTCATACCGTCTGTCTCCGACCGTCTGTCTCAGACCGTCTGTCTCAGACCGTCTGTCTCAGACCGTCTGTCTCAGATCGTCTGTCTCAGACCGTCTGTCTCAGGCCGTCTGTCTCAGACCGTCTGTCTCAGAACGTCTAGCTCAGCCCGTCTGTCTCAGAACGTCTGTCTCAGACCGTCTGTCACAGATCTTCTGCCTCAGATCATCTGCCTCAGTCCGTCTATCTCGGCCCGCCGGTCTCAGACCGTCTGTCTCAGACCAGCTGTCTCAGATCGTCTATCTCAGACCGTCTATCGCAACCCGTCTGTTTCAGACCGTCTGTTTCAGACCGTCTGTTTCAGACCATCTATCTCAGCACGTCGGTCTCATACCGTCTGCCTCAGACCGCCTGTATCAGACCGTCTGTCTCAGACCGTCTGTCTCAGACCGTCTGTCTCAGACCGTCTGTCTCAGACCGTCTGTCTCAGACCGTCAGTCTCAGACCGTCTGCCTCAGATCGGCTGTCTCAGACCGTCTATCTCAGCCCGTCTGTATCAGACCATCTATCTCAGCACGTCGGCCTCATACCGTCTGTCTCAGACCGTCTGTCTCAGACCGTCTGTCTCAGACCGTCCGTCTCAGACCGCCCGTCTCAGACCGTCTGTCTCAGACCAGCTGTCTCAGTCGGTCTGTCTCAGACCAGCTGTCTCAGTCGGTCTGTCTCAGCCCGTCTATCACAGCCCGTCTGTCTCAGACCGTCTGTCTCAGACCGTCTGTCTCCGACCGTCTGTCTCAGACCGTCTGTCTCAGACCGTCTGTCTCAGACCGTCTGTCTCAGACCGTCTGTCTCAGACCGTCTGTCTCAGGCCGTCTGTCTCAGACCGTCTGTCTCAGAACGTCTAGCTCAGCCCGTCTGTCTCAGAACGTCTGTCTCAGACCGTCTGTCACAGATCTTCTGCCTCAGATCATCTGCCTCAGTCCGTCTATCTCGGCCCGCCGGTCTCAGACCGTCTGTCTCAGACCAGCTGTCTCAGATCGTCTATCTCAGACCGTCTATCTCAACCCGTCTGTTTCAGACCATCTATCTCAGCACGTCGGTCTCATACCGTCTGCCTCAGACCGCCTGTATCAGACCGTCTGTCTCAGACCGTCTGTCTCAGACCGTCTGTCTCAGACCGTCTGTCTCAGACCGTCTGTCTCAGACCGTCTGTCTCAGACCGTCAGTCTCAGACCGTCTGCCTCAGATCGGCTGTCTCAGACCGTCTATCTCAGCCCGTCTGTATCAGACCATCTATCTCAGCACGTCGGCCTCATACCGTCTGTCTCAGACCGTCTGTCTCAGACCGTCCGTCTCAGACCGCCCGTCTCAGACCGTCTGTCTCAGACCGTCTGTCTCAGACCGTCTGTCTCAGGCCGTCTGTTTAATACCGTCTATCTCGTCCCGTCGGTCTCAGACCAGCTGTCTCAGACCGCCTGTCCCAGACCGCCTGTTTCAGACCGTCTGTCTCAGACCGTATGTCTCAGACCGTCTGTCTCAGACCGTCTGCCTCAGATCGTCTGTCTCAGACCGTCTATCTCAGCCCGTCTGTATCAGACCATCTATCTCAGCACGTCGGCCTCATACCGTCTGTCTCAGACCGTCTGTCTCAGACCGTCCGTCTCAGACCGTCCGCCTCAGACCGTCTGTCTCAGACCGTCTGTCTCAGACCGTCCGTCTCAGACCGTCTGTCTCAGACCGTCTGTCGCAGACCGTCTGCCTCAGATCATCTGTCTCAGTCCGTCTATCTCGGCCCGCCGGTCTCAGACCGTCTGTCTCAGACCAGCTGTCTCAGTCGGTCTGTCTCAGCCCGTCTATCACAGCCCGTCTGTCTCAGACCGTCTGTCTCAGACCGTCTGTCTCAGACCGTATGTCTCAGACCGTCTGTCGCAGACCGTCTGCCTCAGATCGTCTGTCTCAGACCGTCTATCTCAGCCCGTCTGTATCAGACCATCTATCTCAGCACGTCGGCCTCATACCGTCTGTCTCAGACCGTCTGTCTCAGACCGTCCGTCTCAGACCGTCCGTCTCAGACCGTCTGTCTCAGACCGTCTGTCTCAGACCGTCCGTCTCAGACCGTCTGTCTCAGACCGTCTGTCGCAGACCGTCTGCCTCAGATCATCTGTCTCAGTCCGTCTATCTCGGCCCGCCGGTCTCAGACCGTCTGTCTCAGACCAGCTGTCTCAGTCGGTCTGTCTCAGCCCGTCTATCACAGCCCGTCTGTCTCAGACCGTCTGTCTCAGACCGTCTGCCTCAGATCGTCTGTCTCAGACCGTCTATCTCAGCCCGTCTGTATCAGACCATCTATCTCAGCACGTCGGCCTCATACCATCTGTCTCAGACCGTCTGCCTCAGATCGTCTGTCTCAGACCGTCTGCCTCGGATCATCTGTCTCAGCCCGTCTATCTCAGACCGTCTGTCTCAGACCGTCTGTCTCAGACCGTCTGCCTCAGATCATCTGTCTCAGCCTGTCTATGTCGGCCCGCCGGTCTCAGACCGTCTGTCTCAGACCAGCTGTCTCAGTCGGTCTGTCTCAGCCCGTCTATCACAGCCCGTCTGTCTCAGACCGTCTGTCTCAGACCGTCTGTCTCAGACCGTCTGTCTCAGACCGTCTGTCTCAGACCGTCTGTCTCAAACCGTCTGTCTCGGACCGTCTGTCTCAGACCGTCTGCCTCAGATCGTCTATCTCAGACCGTCTATCTCAGCCCGTCTGTTTCAGACCGTCTGTTTCAGACCATCTATCTCAGCACGTCGGTCTCATACCGTCTGTCTCAGACCGTCTGTCTCAGACCGTCTGTCTCAGGCCGTCTGTATCAGACCGTCTGTCTCAGAACGTCTAGCTCAGCCCGTCTGTCTCAGAACGTCTAGCTCAGCCCGTCTGTCTCAGACCGTCATTCTCAGACCGTCTGCCTCAGATCGGCTGTCTCAGACCGTCTATCTCAGCCCGTCTGTATCAGACCATCTATCTCAGCACGTCGGCCTCATACCGTCTGTCTCAGACCGTCTGTCTCAGACCGTCCGTCTCAGACCGCCCGTCTCAGACCGTCTGTCTCAGACCGTCTGTCTCAGACCGTCTGTCTCAGACCGTCTGTCTCAGACCGTCTGTCTCAGGCCGTCTGCTTAATACCGTCTATCTCGTCCCGTCGGTCTCAGACCAGCTGTCTCAGACCGCCTGTCTCAGACCGCCTGTTTCAGACCGTCTGTCTCAGACCGTATGTCTCAGACCGTCTAGCTCAGCCCGTCTGTCTCAGAACGTCTAGCTCAGCCCGTCTGTCTCAGACCGTCATTCTCAGACCGTCTGCCTCAGATCGGCTGTCTCAGACCGTCTATCTCAGCCCGTCTGTATCAGACCATCTATCTCAGCACGTCGGCCTCATACCGTCTGTCTCAGACCGTCTGTCTCAGACCGTCCGTCTCAGACCGCCCGTCTCAGACCGTCTGTCTCAGACCGTCTGTCTCAGACCGTCTGTCTCAGACCGTCTGTCTCAGGCCGTCTGCTTAATACCGTCTATCTCGTCCCGTCGGTCTCAGACCAGCTGTCTCAGACCGCCTGTCTCAGACCGCCTGTTTCAGACCGTCTGTCTCAGACCGTATGTCTCAGACCGTCGGTCTCAGACCGTCTGCCTCAGATCGTCTGTCGCAGACCGTCTATCTCTGCCCGTCGGCCGCAGAACGTCTGTCTCAGACCGTCTGCCTCAGATCGTCTATCTCAGACCGTCTATCTCAGCCCGTCTGTATCAGACCATCTATCTCAGCACGTCGGCCTCATACCGTCTGTCTCAGACCGTCTGTCTCAGACCGTCCGTCTCAGACCGTCTGCCTCAGATCGTCTGTCTCAGACCGTCTGTCTCAGACCAGCTGTCTCAGTCGGTCTGTCTCAGACCAGCTGTCTCAGTCGGTCTGTCTCAGCCCGTCTATCACAGCCCGTCTGTCTCAGACCGTCTGTCTCAGACCGTCTGTCTCAGACCGTCTGTCCCCGACCGTCTGTCTCAGACCGTCTGTCTCAGACCGTCTGTCTCAGACCGTCTGTCTCAGACCGTCTGTCTCAGACCGTCTGTCTCAGACCGTCTGTCTCAGACCGTCTGTCTCAGACCGTCTGTCTCAGACCGTCTGTCTCAGGCCGTCTGTCTCAGACCGTCTGTCTCAGAACGTCTAGCTCAGCCCGTCTGTCTCAGAACGTCTGTCTCAGACCGTCTGTCACAGACCTTCTGCCTCAGATCATCTGCCTCAGTCCGTCTATCTCGGCCCGCCGGTCTCAGACCGTCTGTCTCAGACCAGCTGTCTCAGATCGTCTATCTCAGACCGTCTATCTCAACCCATCTGTTTCAGACCGTCTGTTTCAGACCATCTATCTCAGCACGTCGGTCTCATACCGTCTGCCTCAGACCGCCTGTATCAGACCGTCTGTCTCAGACCGTCTGTCTCAGACCGTCTGTCTCAGACCGTCTGTCTCAGTACGTATATCTCAGATAGTCTGTCTCAGACCAGCTGTCTCAGTCGGTCTGTCTCAGACCAGCTGTCTCAGTCGGTCTGTCTCAGCCCGTCTATCTCAGCCCGTCTATCTCAGCCCGTCTGTTTCAGACCGTCTGTCTCAGACCGTCTGTCTCAGACCGTCTGTCTCAGACCGTCTGTCTCAGACCGTCTGTCTCAGTACGTATATCTCAGATAGTCTGTCTCAGAACGTCTGTCTCAGACCGTCTGTCTCAGACCGTCTGTCTCAGAACGTCTGTCTCAGCCCGTCTATCTCTGCCCGTCGGCCGCAGAACGTCTGTCTCAGACCGTCTGCCTCAGTCCGTCTGTCTCAGACCGTCTGTCTCAGACCGTCTGTCTCAGACCGTCTGTCTCAGACCGTCTGCCTCAGATCATCTGTCTCAGCCTGTCTATGTCGGCCCGCCGGTCTCAGACCGTCTGTCTCAGACCAGCTGTCTCAGTCGGTCTGTCTCAGCCCGTCTATCACAGCCCGTCTGTCTCAGACCGTCTGTCTCAGACCGTCTGTCTCAGACCGTCTGTCTCAGACCGTCTGTCTCAAACCGTCTGTCTCAGACCGTCTGTCTCAGACCGTCTGCCTCAGATCGTCTATCTCAGACCGTCTATCTCAGCCCGTCTGTTTCAGACCGTCTGTTTCAGACCATCTATCTCAGCACGTCGGTCTCATACCGTCTGTCTCAGACCGTCTGTCTCAGACCGTCTGTCTCAGGCCGTCTGTCTCAGACCGTCTGTCTCAGAACGTCTAGCTCAGCCCGTCTGTCTCAGAACGTCTAGCTCAGCCCGTCTGTCTCAGACCGTCATTCTCAGACAGTCTGGCTCAGATCGGCTGTCTCAGACCGTCTATCTCAGCCCGTCTGTATCAGACCATCTATCTCAGCACGTCGGCCTCATACCGTCTGTCTCAGACCGTCTGTCTCAGACCGTCCGTCTCAGACCGCCCGTCTCAGACCGTCTGTCTCAGACCGTCTGTCTCAGACCGTCTGTCTCAGGCCGTCTGCTTAATACCGTCTATCTCGTCCCGTCGGTCTCAGACCAGCTGTCTCAGACCGCCTGTCTCAGACCGCCTGTTTCAGACCGTCTGTCTCAGACCGTATGTCTCAGACCGTCGGTCTCAGACCGTCTGCCTCAGATCGTCTGTCGCAGACCGTCTATCTCTGCCCGTCGGCCGCAGAACGTCTGTCTCAGACCGTCTGCCTCAGATCGTCTATCTCAGACCGTCTATCTCAGCCCGTCTGTATCAGACCATCTATCTCAGCACGTCGGCCTCATACCGTCTGTCTCAGACCGTCTGTCTCAGACCGTCCGTCTCAGACCGTCTGCCTCAGATCGTCTGTCTCAGACCGTCTGTCTCAGACCGTCTGTCTCAGACCGTCTGTCTCAGACCGTCTGTCTCAGGCTGTCTGTCTCAGACCGTCTGTCTCAGAACGTCTAGCTCAGCCCGTCTGTCTCAGAACGTCTGTCTCAGACCGTCTGTCACAGACCTTCTGCCTCAGATCATCTGCCTCAGTCCGTCTATCTCGGCCCGCCGGTCTCAGACCGTCTGTATCAGACCAGCTGTCTCAGATCGTCTATCTCAGACCGTCTATCTCAACCCATCTGTTTCAGACCGTCTGTTTCAGACCATCTATCTCAGCACGTCGGTCTCATACCGTCTGTCTCAGACCGGCTATCTCGTCCCGTCTGTCTCAGACCGTCTGTCTCACCCCGTCTATCTCGGCCCGTCGGTCTCAGACGGTCTGTCTCAGTCCGTCTGCCTCAGATCATCTGTCTCAGACCGTCGGTCTCAGTACGTATATCTCAGATAGTCTGTCTCAGAACGTCTGTCTCAGCCCGTCGGTCTCAGACCGTCTGTCTCAGAACATCTGTCTCAGACCGCCTGTCTCAGACCGTCTGTCTCAGATCGTCTGTCTCAGAACGTCTGTCTCAGCCCGTCTATCTCTGCCCGTCGGCCGCAGAACGTCTGTCTCAGACCGTCTGCCTCAGATCGTCTGTCTCAGACCGTCTGCCTCAGATCGTCTGTCTCAGACCGTCTGTCTCAGACCGTCTGCCTCAGACCGTCTGTCTCAGACCGTCTGTCTCAGACCGTCTGTCTCAGACCGTCTGTCTCAGACCGTCTGTCTCAGACCGTCTGTCTCAGACCGTCTGTCTCAGACCGTCTGTCTCAGACCGTCTGTCTCAGGCCGTCTGTCTCAGACCGTCTGTCTCAGAACGTCTAGTTCAGCCCGTCTGTCTCAGAACGTCTAGCTCAGCCCGTTTGTCTCAGACCGTCTGTCTCAGACCGTCTGTCTCAGACCGTCAGTGTCAGACCGTCTGCCTCAGATCGGCTGTCTCAGACCGTCAATCTCAGCCCGTCTGTATCAGACCATCTATCTCAGCACGTCGGCCTCATACCGTCTGTCTCAGACCGTCTGTCTCAGACCGTCCGTCTCAGACCGCCCGTCTCAGACCGTCTATCTCGGCCCGTCGGTCTCAGACCGTCTGTCTCAGACCAGCTGTCTCAGTCGGTCTGTCTCAGACCAGCTGTCTCAGTCGGTCTGTCTCAGCCCGTCTATCACAGCCCGTCTGTCTCAGACCGTGTGTCTCAGACCGTCTGTCTCCGACCGTCTGTCTCAGACCGTCTGTCTCAGACCGTCTGTCTCAGACCGTCTGTCTCAGACCGTCTGTCTCAGACCGTCTGTCTCAGACCGTCTGTCTCAGGCCGTCTGTCTCAGACCGTCTGTCTCAGAACGTCTAGCTCAGCCCGTCTGTCTCAGAACGTCTGTCTCAGACCGTCTGTCACAGACCTTCTGCCTCAGATCATCTGTCTCAGTCCGTCTATCTCGGCCCGCCGGTCTCAGACCGTCTGTCTCAGACCAGCTGTCTCAGATCGTCTATCTCAGACCGTCTATCTCAACCCGTCTGTTTCAGACCGTCTGTTTCAGACCATCTATCTCAGCACGTCGGTCTCATACCGTCTGCCTCAGACCGCCTGTATCAGACCGTCTGTCTCAGACCGTCTGTCTCAGACCGTCTGTCTCAGACCGTCTGTCTCAGTACGTATATCTCAGATAGTCTGTCTCAGAACGTCTGTCTCAGACCGTCTGTCTCAGACCGTCTGTCTCAGAACGTCTGTCTCAGCCCGTCTATCTCTGCCCGTCGGCCGCAAAACGTCTGTCTCAGACCGTCTGCCTCAGATCGTCTATCTCAGACCGTCTATCTCAGCCCGTCTGTTTCAGACCATCTATCTCAGCACGTCGGTCTCATACCGTCTGTCTCAGACCGTCTGTCTCACCCCGTCTATCTCGGCCCGTCGGTCTCAGACCGTCTGTCTCAGTCCGTCTGCCTCAGATCATCTGTCTCAGACCGTCGGTCTCAGTACGTATATCTCAGATAGTCTGTCTCAGAACGTCTGTCTCAGCCCGTCGGTCTCAGACCGTCTGTCTCAGAACATCTGTCTCAGACCGCCTGTCTCAGACCGTCTGTCTCAGATCGTCTGTCTCAGAACGTCTGTGTCAGCCCGTCTATCTCTGCCCGTCGGCCGCAGACCGTCTGCCTCAGACCGTCTGTCTCAGACCGTCTGTCTCAGACCGTCTGTCTCAGACCGTCTGTCTCAGACCGTCTGTCTCAGACCGTCTGTCTCAGACCGTCTGTCTCAGACCGTCTGTCTCAGACCGTCTGTCTCAGGCCGTCTGTCTCAGACCGTCTGTCTCAGAACGTCTAGTTCAGCCCGTCTGTCTCAGAACGTCTAGCTCAGCCCGTCTGTCTCAGACCGTCTGTCTCAGACCGCCTGTCTCAGACCGTCTGTCTCAGATCGTCTGTCTCAGAACGTCTGTGTCAGCCCGTCTATCTCTGCCCGTCGGCCGCAGACCGTCTGCCTCAGACCGTCTGTCTCAGACCGTCTGTCTCAGACCGTCTGTCTCAGACCGTCTGTCTCAGACCGTCTGTCTCAGACCGTCTGTCTCAGACCGTCTGTCTCAGACCGTCTGTCTCAGACCGTCTGTCTCAGACCGTCTGTCTCAGACCGTCTGTCTCAGACCGTCTGTCTCAGGCCGTCTGTCTCAGACCGTCTGTCTCAGAACGTCTAGTTCAGCCCGGCTGCCTCAGATCGGCTGTCTCAGACCGTCAATCTCAGCCCGTCTGTATCAGACCATCTATCTCAGCACGTCGGCCTCATACCGTCTGTCTCAGACCGTCTGTCTCAGACCGTCCGTCTCAGACCCCCCGTCTCAGACCGTCTGTCTCAGACCGTCTGTCTCAGACCGTCTGTCTCAGGCCGTCTGTTTAATACCGTCTATCTCGTCCCGTCGGTCTCAGACCAGCTGTCTCAGACCGCCTGTCTCAGACCGCCTGTTTCAGACCGTCTGTCTCAGACCGTATGTCTCAGACCGTCTGTCTCAGACCGTCTGCCTCAGATCGTCTGTCTCAGACCGTCTATCTCAGCCCGTCTGTATCAGACCATCTATCTCAGCACGTCGGCCTCATACCGTCTGTCTCAGACCGTCTGTCTCAGACCTTCCGTCTCAGACCGTCCGTCTCAGACCGTCTGTCTCAGACCGTCTATCTCAGACCGTCCGTCTCAGACCGTCTGTCTCAGACCGTCTGTCTCAGACCGTCTGTCGCAGACCGTCTGCCTCAGATCATCTGTCTTAGTCCGTCTATCTCGGCCCGCCGGCCTCAGACCGTCTGTCTCAGACCAGCTGTCTCAGTCGGTCTGTCTCAGCCCGTCTATCACAGCCCGTCTGTCTCAGACCGTCTGTCTCAGACCGTCTGTCTCAGACCGTCTGTATCAGACCATCTATCTCAGCACGTCGGCCTCATACCGTCTGTCTCAGCACGTCGGCCTCATACCGTCTGTCTCAGACCGTCTGTCTCAGACCGTCCGTCTCAGACCGTCTGTCTCAGACCGTCTATCTCAGACCGTCCGTCTCAGACCGTCTGTCTCAGACCGTCTGTCTCAGACCGTCTGCCTCAGATCGTCTATCTCAGACCGTCTATCTCAGCCCGTCTGTTTCAGACCATCTATCTCAGCACGTCGGTCTCATACCGTCTGTCTCAGACCGTCTGTCTCAGACCGTCTGTCTCAGGCCGTCTGTCTCAGACCGTCTGTCTCAGAACGTCTAGCTCAGCCCGTCTGTCTCAGAACGTCTAGCTCAGCCCGTCTGTCTCAGACCGTCTGCCTCAGATCGTCTGTCGCAGACCGTCTATCTCACCCCGTCTGTATCAGACCATCTATCTCAGCACGTCGGCCTCAGACCGTCTATCTCACCCCGTCTGTATCAGACCATCTATCTCAGCACGTCGGCCTCAGACCGTCTGTCTCAGACCGTCTGTCTCAGACCGTCTGTCTCAGACCGTCTGTCTCAGACCGTCTGTCTCAGGTCGTCTGTCTCAGACCGTCTGTCTCAGAACGTCTGTCTCAGACCGTCTGTCTCAGACCGTCTGTCTCAGAACGTCTGTCTCAGCCCGTCTATCTCTGCCCGTCGGCCGCAGAACGTCTGTCTCAGACCGTCTGCCTCAGATCGTCTATCTCAGACCGTCTATCTCAGCCCGTCTGTTTCAGCCCGTCTGTTTCAGACCATCTATCTCAGCACGTCGGTCTCATACCGTCTGTCTCAGACCGGCTATCTCGTCCCGTCTGTCTCAGCCCGTCTATCTCGGCCCGTCGGTCTCAGACCGTCTGTCTCAGTCCGTCTGCCTCAGATCATCTGTCTCAGACCGTCGGTCTCAGTACGTATATCTCAGATAGTCTGTCTCAGAACGTCTGTCTCAGCCCGTCGGTCTCAGACCGTCTGTCTCAGAACATCTGTCTCAGACCGCCTGTCTCAGACCGTCTGTCTCAGATCGTCTGTCTCAGAACGTCTGTCTCAGCCCGTCTATCTCTGCCCGTCGGCCGCAGAACGTCTGTCTCAGACCGTCTGCCACAGATCGTCTGTCTCAGACCGTCTGCCTCAGACCGTCTGCCTCACATCATCTGTCTCAGCCCGTCTATCTCGGCCCGTCGGTCTCAGACCGTCTGTCTCAGACCAGCTGTCTCAGTCGGTCTGTCTCAGACCAGCTGTCTCAGTCGGTCTGTCTCAGCCCGTCTATCACAGCCCGTCTGTCTCAGACCGTCTGTCTCAGACCGTCTGTCTCAGACCGTCTGTCTCCGACCGTCTGTCTCAGACCGTCTGTCTCAGACCGTCTGTCTCAGACCGTCTGTCTCAGACCGTCTGTCTCAGACCGTCTGTCTCAGACCGTCTGTCTCAGACCGTCTGTCTCAGACCGTCTGTCTCAGACCGTCTGTCTCAGACCGTCTGTCCAGACCGTCTGTCTCAGGCCGTCTGTCTCAGACCGTCTGTCTCAGAACGTCTAGCTCAGCCCGTCTGTCTCAGAACGTCTAGCTCAGCCCGTCTGTCTCAGACCGTCTGTCTCAGACCGTCAGTCTCAGACCGTCTGCCTCAGATCGGCTGTCTCAGACCGTCTATCTCAGCCCGTCTGTATCACACCATCTATCTCAGCACGTCGGCCTCATACCGTCTGTCTCAGACCGTCTGTCTCAGGCCGTCTGTTTAATACCGTCTATCTCGTCCCGTCGGTCTCAGACCAGCTGTCTCAGACCGCCTGTCTCAGACCGCCTGTTTCAGACCGTCTGTCTCAGACCGTATGTCTCAGACCGTCAGTCTCCGACCGTCTGTCTCAGACCGTCTGTCTCAGACCGTCTGTCTCAGACCGTCTGTCTCAGACCGTCTGTCTCAGACCGTCTGTCTCAGACCGTCTGTCTCAGACCGTCTGTCTCAGACCGTCTGTCTCAGACCGTCTGTCTCAGACCGTCTGTCCAGACCGTCTGTCTCAGGCCGTCTGTCTCAGACCGTCTGTCTCAGAACGTCTAGCTCAGCCCGTCTGTCTCAGAACGTCTAGCTCAGCCCGTCTGTCTCAGACCGTCTGTCTCAGACCGTCAGTCTCAGACCGTCTGCCTCAGATCGGCTGTCTCAGACCGTCTATCTCAGCCCGTCTGTATCACACCATCTATCTCAGCACGTCGGCCTCATACCGTCTGTCTCAGACCGTCTGTCTCAGGCCGTCTGTTTAATACCGTCTATCTCGTCCCGTCGGTCTCAGACCAGCTGTCTCAGACCGCCTGTCTCAGACCGCCTGTTTCAGACCGTCTGTCTCAGACCGTATGTCTCAGACCGTCAGTCTCAGACCGTCTGCCTCAGATCGGCTGTCTCAGACCGTCTATCTCAGCCCGTCTGTATCACACCATCTATCTCAGCACGTCGGCCTCATACCGTCTGTCTCAGACCGTCTGTCTCAGGCCGTCTGTTTAATACCGTCTATCTCGTCCCGTCGGTCTCAGACCAGCTGTCTCAGACCGCCTGTCTCAGACCGCCTGTTTCAGACCGTCTGTCTCAGACCGTATGTCTCAGACCGTCAGTCTCAGACCGTCTGCCTCAGATCGGCTGTCTCAGACCGTCTATCTCAGCCCGTCTGTATCACACCATCTATCTCAGCACGTCGGCCTCATACCGTCTGTCTCAGACCGTCTGCCTCAGATCGTCTATCTCAGACCGTCTATCTCAGCCCGTCTGTTTCAGCCCGTCTGTTTCAGACCATCTATCTCAGCACGTCGGTCTCATACCGTCTGTCTCAGACCGGCTATCTCGTCCCGTCTGTCTCAGCCCGTCTATCTCGGCCCGTCGGTCTCAGACCGTCTGTCTCAGTCCGTCTGCCTCAGATCATCTGTCTCAGACCGTCGGTCTCAGTACGTATATCTCAGATAGTCTGTCTCAGAACGTCTGTCTCAGCCCGTCGGTCTCAGACCGTCTGTCTCAGAACATCTGTCTCAGACCGCCTGTCTCAGACCGTCTGTCTCAGACCGCCTGTCTCAGACCGTCTGTCTCAGATCGTCTGTCTCAGAACGTCTGTGTCAGCCCGTCTATCTCTGCCCGTCGGCCGCAGACCGTCTGCCTCAGACCGTCTGTCTCAGACCGTCTGTCTCAGACCGTCTGTCTCAGACCGTCTGTCTCAGACCGTCTGTCTCAGACCGTCTGTCTCAGACCGTCTGTCTCAGACCGTCTGTCTCAGACCGTCTGTCTCAGACCGTCTGTCTCAGGCCGTCTGTCTCAGACCGTCTGTCTCAGAACGTCTAGTTCAGCCCGGCTGCCTCAGATCGGCTGTCTCAGACCGTCAATCTCAGCCCGTCTGTATCAGACCATCTATCTCAGCACGTCGGCCTCATACCGTCTGTCTCAGACCGTCTGTCTCAGACCGTCCGTCTCAGACCCCCCGTCTCAGACCGTCTGTCTCAGACCGTCTGTCTCAGACCGTCTGTCTCAGGCCGTCTGTTTAATACCGTCTATCTCGTCCCGTCGGTCTCAGACCAGCTGTCTCAGACCGCCTGTCTCAGACCGCCTGTTTCAGACCGTCTGTCTCAGACCGTATGTCTCAGACCGTCTGTCTCAGACCGTCTGCCTCAGATCGTCTGTCTCAGACCGTCTATCTCAGCCCGTCTGTATCAGACCATCTATCTCAGCACGTCGGCCTCATACCGTCTGTCTCAGACCGTCTGTCTCAGACCTTCCGTCTCAGACCGTCCGTCTCAGACCGTCTGTCTCAGACCGTCTATCTCAGACCGTCCGTCTCAGACCGTCTGTCTCAGACCGTCTGTCTCAGACCGTCTGTCGCAGACCGTCTGCCTCAGATCATCTGTCTTAGTCCGTCTATCTCGGCCCGCCGGCCTCAGACCGTCTGTCTCAGACCAGCTGTCTCAGTCGGTCTGTCTCAGCCCGTCTATCACAGCCCGTCTGTCTCAGACCGTCTGTCTCAGACCGTCTGTCTCAGACCGTCTGTATCAGACCATCTATCTCAGCACGTCGGCCTCATACCGTCTGTCTCAGCACGTCGGCCTCATACCGTCTGTCTCAGACCGTCTGTCTCAGACCGTCCGTCTCAGACCGTCTGTCTCAGACCGTCTATCTCAGACCGTCCGTCTCAGACCGTCTGTCTCAGACCGTCTGTCTCAGACCGTCTGCCTCAGATCGTCTATCTCAGACCGTCTATCTCAGCCCGTCTGTTTCAGACCATCTATCTCAGCACGTCGGTCTCATACCGTCTGTCTCAGACCGTCTGTCTCAGACCGTCTGTCTCAGGCCGTCTGTCTCAGACCGTCTGTCTCAGAACGTCTAGCTCAGCCCGTCTGTCTCAGAACGTCTAGCTCAGCCCGTCTGTCTCAGACCGTCTGCCTCAGATCGTCTGTCGCAGACCGTCTATCTCACCCCGTCTGTATCAGACCATCTATCTCAGCACGTCGGCCTCAGACCGTCTATCTCACCCCGTCTGTATCAGACCATCTATCTCAGCACGTCGGCCTCAGACCGTCTGTCTCAGACCGTCTGTCTCAGACCGTCTGTCTCAGACCGTCTGTCTCAGACCGTCTGTCTCAGGTCGTCTGTCTCAGACCGTCTGTCTCAGAACGTCTGTCTCAGACCGTCTGTCTCAGACCGTCTGTCTCAGAACGTCTGTCTCAGCCCGTCTATCTCTGCCCGTCGGCCGCAGAACGTCTGTCTCAGACCGTCTGCCTCAGATCGTCTATCTCAGACCGTCTATCTCAGCCCGTCTGTTTCAGCCCGTCTGTTTCAGACCATCTATCTCAGCACGTCGGTCTCATACCGTCTGTCTCAGACCGGCTATCTCGTCCCGTCTGTCTCAGCCCGTCTATCTCGGCCCGTCGGTCTCAGACCGTCTGTCTCAGTCCGTCTGCCTCAGATCATCTGTCTCAGACCGTCGGTCTCAGTACGTATATCTCAGATAGTCTGTCTCAGAACGTCTGTCTCAGCCCGTCGGTCTCAGACCGTCTGTCTCAGAACATCTGTCTCAGACCGCCTGTCTCAGACCGTCTGTCTCAGATCGTCTGTCTCAGAACGTCTGTCTCAGCCCGTCTATCTCTGCCCGTCGGCCGCAGAACGTCTGTCTCAGACCGTCTGCCACAGATCGTCTGTCTCAGACCGTCTGCCTCAGACCGTCTGCCTCACATCATCTGTCTCAGCCCGTCTATCTCGGCCCGTCGGTCTCAGACCGTCTGTCTCAGACCAGCTGTCTCAGTCGGTCTGTCTCAGACCAGCTGTCTCAGTCGGTCTGTCTCAGCCCGTCTATCACAGCCCGTCTGTCTCAGACCGTCTGTCTCAGACCGTCTGTCTCAGACCGTCTGTCTCAGACCGTCTGTCTCCGACCGTCTGTCTCAGACCGTCTGTCTCAGACCGTCTGTCTCAGACCGTCTGTCTCAGACCGTCTGTCTCAGACCGTCTGTCTCAGACCGTCTGTCTCAGACCGTCTGTCTCAGACCGTCTGTCTCAGACCGTCTGTCTCAGACCGTCTGTCTCAGACCGTCTGTCCAGACCGTCTGTCTCAGGCCGTCTGTCTCAGACCGTCTGTCTCAGAACGTCTAGCTCAGCCCGTCTGTCTCAGAACGTCTAGCTCAGCCCGTCTGTCTCAGACCGTCTGTCTCAGACCGTCAGTCTCAGACCGTCTGCCTCAGATCGGCTGTCTCAGACCGTCTATCTCAGCCCGTCTGTATCACACCATCTATCTCAGCACGTCGGCCTCATACCGTCTGTCTCAGACCGTCTGTCTCAGGCCGTCTGTTTAATACCGTCTATCTCGTCCCGTCGGTCTCAGACCAGCTGTCTCAGACCGCCTGTCTCAGACCGCCTGTTTCAGACCGTCTGTCTCAGACCGTATGTCTCAGACCGTCAGTCTCAGACCGTCTGCCTCAGATCGGCTGTCTCAGACCGTCTATCTCAGCCCGTCTGTATCACACCATCTATCTCAGCACGTCGGCCTCATACCGTCTGTCTCAGACCGTCTGTCTCAGGCCGTCTGTTTAATACCGTCTATCTCGTCCCGTCGGTCTCAGACCAGCTGTCTCAGACCGCCTGTCTCAGACCGCCTGTTTCAGACCGTCTGTCTCAGACCGTATGTCTCAGACCGTCAGTCTCAGACCGTCTGCCTCAGATCGGCTGTCTCAGACCGTCTATCTCAGCCCGTCTGTATCACACCATCTATCTCAGCACGTCGGCCTCATACCGTCTGTCTCAGACCGTCTGTCTCAGACCGTCCGTCTCAGACCGCCCGTCTAAGACCGCCCGTCTCAGACCGTCTGTCTCAGACCGTCTGTCTCAGACCGTCTGTCTCAGACCGTCTGTCTCAGGCCGTCTGTTTAATACCGTCTATCTCGTCCCGTCGGTCTCAGACCAGCTGTCTCAGACCGCCTGTCTCAGACCGCCTGTTTCAGACCGTCTGTCTCAGACCGTATGTCTCAGACCGTCTGTCTCAGACCGTCTGCCTCAGATCGTCTGTCTCAGACCGTCTATCTCAGCCCGTCTGTATCAGACCATCTATCTCAGCACGTCGGCCTCATACCGTATGTCTCAGACCGTCCGTCTCAGACCGTCCGTCTCAGACCGTCTGTCTCAGACCGTCTGTCTCAGATCGTCTGTCACAGACCGTCTGCCTCAGATCATCTGTCTCAGTCCGTCTATCTCGGCCCGCCGGTCTCAGACCAGCTGTCTCAGTCGGTCTGTCTCAGCCCGTCTATCTCAGCCCGTCGGCCGCAGAACGTCTGTCTCAGACCGTCTGTCTCAGACCGTCTGTCTCAGACCGTCTGTCTCAGACCGTCTGTCTCAGACCGTCTGTCTCAGACCGTCTGTCTCAGACCGTCTGTCTCAGACCGTCTGTCTCAGACCGTCTGTCTCAGACCGTCTGTCTCAGACCGTCTGTCTCAGACCAGCTGTCTCAGTCGGTCTGTCTCAGCCCGTCTATCACAGCCCGTCTGTCTCAGACCGTCTGTCTCAGACCGTCTGTCTCCGACCGTCTGTCTCAGACCGTCTGTCTCAGACCGTCTGTCTCAGACCGTCTGTCTCAGACCGTCTGTCTCAGACCGTCTGTCCAGACCGTCTGTCTCAGGCCGTCTGTCTCAGACCGTCTGTCTCAGAACGTCTAGCTCAGCCCGTCTGTCTCAGAACGTCTAGCTCAGCCCGTCTGTCTCAGACCGTCTGTCTCAGACCGTCAGTCTCAGACCGTCTGCCTCAGATCGGCTGTCTCAGACCGTCTATCTCAGCCCGTCTGTATCACACCATCTATCTCAGCACGTCGGCCTCATACCGTCTGTCTCAGACCGTCTGTCTCAGGCCGTCTGTTTAATACCGTCTATCTCGTCCCGTCGGTCTCAGACCAGCTGTCTCAGACCGCCTGTCTCAGACCGCCTGTTTCAGACCGTCTGTCTCAGACCGTATGTCTCAGACCGTCAGTCTCAGACCGTCTGCCTCAGATCGGCTGTCTCAGACCGTCTATCTCAGCCCGTCTGTATCACACCATCTATCTCAGCACGTCGGCCTCATACCGTCTGTCTCAGACCGTCTGTCTCAGGCCGTCTGTTTAATACCGTCTATCTCGTCCCGTCGGTCTCAGACCAGCTGTCTCAGACCGCCTGTCTCAGACCGCCTGTTTCAGACCGTCTGTCTCAGACCGTATGTCTCAGACCGTCAGTCTCAGACCGTCTGCCTCAGATCGGCTGTCTCAGACCGTCTATCTCAGCCCGTCTGTATCACACCATCTATCTCAGCACGTCGGCCTCATACCGTCTGTCTCAGACCGTCTGTCTCAGACCGTCCGTCTCAGACCGCCCGTCTAAGACCGCCCGTCTCAGACCGTCTGTCTCAGACCGTCTGTCTCAGACCGTCTGTCTCAGACCGTCTGTCTCAGGCCGTCTGTTTAATACCGTCTATCTCGTCCCGTCGGTCTCAGACCAGCTGTCTCAGACCGCCTGTCTCAGACCGCCTGTTTCAGACCGTCTGTCTCAGACCGTATGTCTCAGACCGTCTGTCTCAGACCGTCTGCCTCAGATCGTCTGTCTCAGACCGTCTATCTCAGCCCGTCTGTATCAGACCATCTATCTCAGCACGTCGGCCTCATACCGTATGTCTCAGACCGTCCGTCTCAGACCGTCCGTCTCAGACCGTCTGTCTCAGACCGTCTGTCTCAGATCGTCTGTCACAGACCGTCTGCCTCAGATCATCTGTCTCAGTCCGTCTATCTCGGCCCGCCGGTCTCAGACCAGCTGTCTCAGTCGGTCTGTCTCAGCCCGTCTATCTCAGCCCGTCGGCCGCAGAACGTCTGTCTCAGACCGTCTGTCTCAGACCGTCTGTCTCAGACCGTCTGTCTCAGACCGTCTGTCTCAGACCGTCTGTCTCAGACCGTCTGTCTCAGACCGTCTGTCTCAGACCGTCTGTCTCAGACCAGCTGTCTCAGTCGGTCTGTCTCAGCCCGTCTATCACAGCCCGTCTGTCTCAGACCGTCTGTCTCAGACCGTCTGTCTCCGACCGTCTGTCTCAGACCGTCTGTCTCAGACCGTCTGTCTCAGACCGTCTGTCTCAGACCGTCTGTCTCAGACCGTCTGTCCAGACCGTCTGTCTCAGGCCGTCTGTCTCAGACCGTCTGTCTCAGAACGTCTAGCTCAGCCCGTCTGTCTCAGAACGTCTAGCTCAGCCCGTCTGTCTCAGACCGTCTGTCTCAGACCGTCAGTCTCAGACCGTCTGCCTCAGATCGGCTGTCTCAGACCGTCTATCTCAGCCCGTCTGTATCACACCATCTATCTCAGCACGTCGGCCTCATACCGTCTGTCTCAGACCGTCTGTCTCAGGCCGTCTGTTTAATACCGTCTATCTCGTCCCGTCGGTCTCAGACCAGCTGTATCAGACCGCCTGTCTCAGACCGCCTGTTTCAGACCGTCTGTCTCAGACCGTATGTCTCAGACCGTCAGTCTCAGACCGTCTGCCTCAGATCGGCTGTCTCAGACCGTCTATCTCAGCCCGTCTGTATCACACCATCTATCTCAGCACGTCGGCCTCATACCGTCTGTCTCAGACCGTCTGTCTCAGGCCGTCTGTTTAATACCGTCTATCTCGTCCCGTCGGTCTCAGACCAGCTGTCTCAGACCGCCTGTCTCAGACCGCCTGTTTCAGACCGTATGTCTCAGACCGTCAGTCTCAGACCGTCTGCCTCAGATCGGCTGTCTCAGACCGTCTATCTCAGCCCGTCTGTATCACACCATCTATCTCAGCACGTCGGCCTCATACCGTCTGTCTCAGACCGTCTGCCTCAGATCGTCTATCTCAGACCGTCTATCTCAGCCCGTCTGTTTCAGCCCGTCTGTTTCAGACCATCTATCTCAGCACGTCGGTCTCATACCGTCTGTCTCAGACCGGCTATCTCGTCCCGTCTGTCTCAGCCCGTCTATCTCGGCCCGTCGGTCTCAGACCGTCTGTCTCAGTCCGTCTGCCTCAGATCATCTGTCTCAGACCGTCGGTCTCAGTACGTATATCTCAGATAGTCTGTCTCAGAACGTCTGTCTCAGCCCGTCGGTCTCAGACCGTCTGTCTCAGAACATCTGTCTCAGACCGCCTGTCTCAGACCGTCTGTCTCAGACCGCCTGTCTCAGACCGTCTGTCTCAGATCGTCTGTCTCAGAACGTCTGTGTCAGCCCGTCTATCTCTGCCCGTCGGCCGCAGACCGTCTGCCTCAGACCGTCTGTCTCAGACCGTCTGTCTCAGACCGTCTGTCTCAGACCGTCTGTCTCAGACCGTCTGTCTCAGACCGTCTGTCTCAGACCGTCTGTCTCAGACCGTCTGTCTCAGACCGTCTGTCTCAGACCGTCTGTCTCAGGCCGTCTGTCTCAGACCGTCTGTCTCAGAACGTCTAGTTCAGCCCGGCTGCCTCAGATCGGCTGTCTCAGACCGTCAATCTCAGCCCGTCTGTATCAGACCATCTATCTCAGCACGTCGGCCTCATACCGTCTGTCTCAGACCGTCTGTCTCAGACCGTCCGTCTCAGACCCCCCGTCTCAGACCGTCTGTCTCAGACCGTCTGTCTCAGACCGTCTGTCTCAGGCCGTCTGTTTAATACCGTCTATCTCGTCCCGTCGGTCTCAGACCAGCTGTCTCAGACCGCCTGTCTCAGACCGCCTGTTTCAGACCGTCTGTCTCAGACCGTATGTCTCAGACCGTCTGTCTCAGACCGTCAGTCTCAGGCCGTCTGCCTCAGATCGGCTGTCTCAGACCGTCTATCTCAGCCCGTCTGTATCACACCATCTATCTCAGCACGTCGGCCTCATACCGTCTGTCTCAGACCGTCTGTCTCAGACCGTCCGTCTCAGACCGCCCGTCTCAGACCGCCCGTCTCAGACCGTCTGTCTCAGACCGTCTGTCTCAGACCGTCTGTCTCAGACCGTCTGTCTCAGGCCGTCTGTTTAATACCGTCTATCTCGTCCCGTCGGTCTCAGACCAGCTGTCTCAGACCGCCTGTCTCAGACCGCCTGTTTCAGACCGTCTGTCTCAGACCGTATGTCTCAGACCGTCTGTCTCAGACCGTCTGCCTCAGATCGTCTGTCTCAGACCGTCTATCTCAGCCCGTCTGTATCAGACCATCTATCTCAGCACGTCGGCCTCATACCGTATGTCTCAGACCGTCCGTCTCAGACCGTCCGTCTCAGACCGTCTGTCTCAGACCGTCTGTCTCAGATCGTCTGTCACAGACCGTCTGCCTCAGATCATCTGTCTCAGTCCGTCTATCTCGGCCCGCCGGTCTCAGACCAGCTGTCTCAGTCGGTCTGTCTCAGCCCGTCTATCACAGCCCGTCTGTCTCAGACCGTCTATCTCAGCACGTCGGCCTCATACCGTCTGTCTCAGACCGTCTGTCTCAGACCGTCTGTCTCAGACCGTCTGTCTCAGACCGTCTGTCTCAGACCGTCTGCCTCAGATCGTCTGACTCAGACCGTCTATCTCAGCCCGTCTGTATCAGACCATCTATCTCAGCACGTCGGCCTCATACCGTCTGTCTCAGACCGGCTATCTCGTCCCGTCTGTCTCAGACCGTCTGTCTCAGCCCGTCTATCTCGGCCCGTCGGTCTCAGACCGTCTGTCTCAGTCCGTCTGCCTCAGATCATCTGTCTCAGACCGTCGGTCTCAGTACGTATATCTCAGATAGTCTGTCTCAGAACGTCTGTCTCAGCCCGTCGGTCTCAGACCGTCTGTCTCAGAACATCTGTCTCAGACCGCCTGTCTCAGACAGTCTGTCTCAGACCGTTTGTCTCAGACCGTCTGCCTCAGACCGTCTGTCTCAGACCGTCTGTATCAGACCATCTATCTCAGCACGTCGGCCTCATACCGTCTGTCTCAGACCGTCTGTCTCAGACCGTCCGTCTCAGACCGTCCGTCTCAGACCGTCTGTCTCAGACCGTCTGTCTCAGACCGTCTGCCTCAGACGGTCTGTCTCAGACCGTCTGTCTCAGACCGTCTGTCTCAGGCCGTCTGTCTCAGTCCGTCTGTCTCAGTTCGTCCATATCAGCCCGTCAGCATCAGTCCGTATGTCTCAGATCCTCTCTCTCAGACCGTCTGTCTCAGCCCGTCTGTCTCAGCCCGTCTGTCTCAGAACGTCTGTCTCAGATCGTCTGTCTCAGAACGTCTGTCTCAGCCCGTCTATCTCAGCCCGTCGGACGCAGAACGTCTGCCTCAGAACGTCTAGCTCAGACCGTCTGTCTCAGACCGTCTGTCTCAGACCGTCTGTCTCAGACCGTCTGTCTCAGACCGTCTGTCTCAGACCGTCTGTCTCAGACCGTCTGTCTCAGACCGTCTGTCTCAGACCGTCTGTCTCAGACCGTCTGTCTCAGACCGTCTGTCTCAGACCGTCTGTCTCAGACCGTGTGTCTCAAACCGTCTATGTCCGCCCGTCTGTCTCAGACCGTCTATATCTGCCCGTCTGTCTCAGACCGTCTGTCTCAGACCGCCTGTCTCAGACCGTCTGTCTCAGACCGCCTGTCTCAGTCCGTCTATCTCAGCTCGTCCATATCAGCCCGTCAGCATCAGTCCGTATGTCTCAGATCCTCTGTCTCAGACCGTCTGTCTCAGCCCGTCTGTCTCAGAACGTCTGTCTCAGATCGTCTGTCTCAGAACGTCTGTCTCAGACCGTCTGTCTCAGACCGTCTGTCTCAGACCGTCTGTCTCAGACCGTCTGTCTCAGACCGTCTGTCTCAGACCCTCTGTCTGAAACCGTCTGTCTCAGACCGTCTGTCTCAGACCGTCTGTCTGAGACCGTCTGTCTCAGACCGTCTGTCTCACACCGTCTGTCTCAGACCGTCTGTCTCAGACCGTCTGTCTCAGACCGTCTGTCTCAGACCGACCGTCTCAGAACGTCTAGCTCAGCCCGTCTGTCTCAGAACGTCTAGCTCAGACCGCCTGTCTCAGACCGTCTGTCTCAGACCGTCTGTCTCAGACCGTCTGCCTCAGATAGTCTGTCTCACACCGTCTGTCTCAGACAGTCTGCCTCAGAACGTCTAGCTCAGCCCGTCTGTCTCAGAACGTCTAGCTCAGACCGTCTGTCTCAGACCGTCTAGCTCAGCCCGTCTGTCTCAGAACGTCTAGCTCAGACCGCCTGTCTCAGACCGTCTGTCTCAGACCGTCTGCCTCAGATCGTCTGTGTCAGACCGTCTGTCTCGGACCGGCTGTCTCACACCGTCTGTCTCAGACCGTCTGTCTGAGACCGTCTGTCTCAGACCGTCTGTCTCAGACCGTCTGTCTCAGACCGTCTGTCTCAGACCGTCTGTCTCAGACCGTCTGTCTCAGACCGTCTGTCTCAGACCGTCTGTCTCAGACCGTCTATCGCAGACCGTCTGTCTCAGACCAGCTGTCTCAGACCGTCTGTCTCAGCCCGTCTGTCTCAGAACGTCTAGCTCAGACCGCCTGTCTCAGACCGTCTGTCTCAGACCGTCTGTCTCAGACCGTCTGCCTCAGATCGTCTGTCTCAGACCGTCGGTCTCAGACCAGCTGTCTCAGACCGTCTGTCTCAGACCAGCTGTCTCAGACCGTCTGTCTCAGACCGTCTGTCTCAGTCCGTCTGCCTCAGATCATCTGTCTCAGACCGTCGGTCTCAGTACGTATATCTCAGATAGTCTGTCTCAGAACGTCTGTCTCAGCCCGTCGGTCTCGGACCGTCTGTCTCAGAACATCTGTCTCAGACCGCCTGTCTCAGACCGTCTGTCTCAGATCGTCTGTCTCAGAACGTCTGTCTCAGCCCGTCTATCTCTGCCCGTCGGCCGCAGAACGTCTGTCTCAGACCGTCTGCCACAGATCGTCTGTCTCAGACCGTCTTCCTCAGATCGTCTGTCTCAGACCGTCTGTCTCAGACCGTCTGCCTCACATCATCTGTCTCAGCCCGTCTATCTCGGCCCGTCGGTCTCAGACCGTCTGTCTCAGACCAGCTGTCTCAGTCGGTCTGTCTCAGACCAGCTGTCTCAGTCGGTCTGTCTCAGCCCGTCTATCACAGCCCGTCTGTCTCAGACCGTCTGTCTCAGACCGTCTGTCTCCGACCGTCTGTCTCAGACCGTCTGTCTCAGACCGTCTGTCTCAGACCGTCTGTCTCACACCGTCTGTCTCAGACCGTCTGTCTCAGACCGTCTGTCTCAGACCGTCTGTCTCAGACCGTCTGTCTCAGACCGTCTGTCTCAGGCCGTCTGTTTAATACCGTCTATCTCGTCCCGTCGGTCTCAGACCAGCTGTCTCAGACCGCCTGTCTCAGACCGCCTGTTTCAGACCGTCTGTCTCAGACCGTATGTCTCAGACCGTCTGTCTCAGACCGTCTGCCTCAGATCGTCTGTCTCAGACCGTCTATCTCAGCCCGTCTGTATCAGACCATCTATCTCAGCACGTCGGCCTCATACCGTCTGTCTCAGACCGTCCGTCTCAGACCGTCCGTCTCAGACCGTCTGTCTCACACCGTCTGTCTCCGACCGTCTGTCTCAGATCGTCTGTCTCAGACCGTCTGTCTCAGACCGTCTGTCTCAGACCGTCTGTCTCAGACCGTCTGTCTCAGACCGACCGTCTCAGAACGTCTAGCTCAGCCCGTCTGTCTCAGAACGTCTAGCTCAGACCGCCTGTCTCAGACCGTCTGTCTCAGACCGTCTGTCTCAGACCGTCTGCCTCAGATAGTCTGTCTCACACCGTCTGTCTCAGACAGTCTGCCTCAGAACGTCTAGCTCAGCCCGTCTGTCTCAGAACGTCTAGCTCAGACCGTCTGTCTCAGACCGTCTGTCTCAGACCGTCTGTCTCAGACCCTCTGTCTGAAACCGTCTGTCTCAGACCGTCTGTCTCAGACCGTCTGTCTGAGACCGTCTGTCTCAGCCCGTCTGTCTCAGAACGTCTAGCTCAGACCGTCTGTCTCAGACCGTCTGTCTCAGACCCTCTGTCTGAAACCGTCTGTCTCAGACCGTCTGTCTGAGACCGTCTGTCTCAGACCGTCTGTCTCACACCGTCTGTCTCAGACCGTCTGTCTCAGACCGTCTGTCTCAGACCGTCTGTCTCAGACCGTCTGTCTCAGACCGACCGTCTCAGAACGTCTAGCTCAGCCCGTCTGTCTCAGAACGTCTAGCTCAGACCGCCTGTCTCAGACCGTCTGTCTCAGACCGTCTGTCTCAGACCGTCTGCCTCAGATAGTCTGTCTCACACCGTCTGTCTCAGACAGTCTGCCTCAGAACGTCTAGCTCAGCCCGTCTGTCTCAGAACGTCTAGCTCAGACCGTCTGTCTCAGACCGTCTAGCTCAGCCCGTCTGTCTCAGAACGTCTAGCTCAGACCGCCTGTCTCAGACCGTCTGTCTCAGACCGTCTGCCTCAGATCGTCTGTGTCAGACCGTCTGTCTCGGACCGGCTGTCTCACACCGTCTGTCTCAGACCGTCTGTCTGAGACCGTCTGTCTCAGACCGTCTGTCTCAGACCGTCTGTCTCAGACCGTCTGTCTCAGACCGTGTGTCTCAAACCGTCTATGTCCGCCCGTCTGTCTCAGACCGTCTATATCTGCCCGTCTGTCTCAGACCGTCTGTCTCAGACCGCCTGTCTCAGACCGTCTGTCTCAGACCGTCTGTCTCAGTCCGTCTGCCTCAGATCATCTGTCTCAGACCGTCGGTCTCAGTACGTATATCTCAGATAGTCTGTCTCAGAACGTCTGTCTCAGCCCGTCGGTCTCGGACCGTCTGTCTCAGAACATCTGTCTCAGACCGCCTGTCTCAGACCGTCTGTCTCAGACCGTCTGTCTCAGACCGACCGTCTCAGACCGTCTGCCTCACATCATCTGTCTCAGCCCGTCTATCTCGGCCCGTCGGTCTCAGACCGTCTGTCTCAGACCAGCTGTCTCAGTCGGTCTGTCTCAGACCAGCTGTCTCAGTCGGTCTGTCTCAGCCCGTCTATCACAGCCCGTCTGTCTCAGACCGTCTGTGTCAGACCGTCTGTCTCAGACCGTCTGTCTCAGACCGTCTGTCTCAGACCGTCTGTCTCAGACCGTGTGTCTCAAACCGTCTATGTCCGCCCGTCTGTCTCAGACCGTCTATATCTGCCCGTCTGTCTCAGACCGTCTGTCTCAGAACGTCTAGCTCAGACCGTCTGTCTCAGACCGTCTAGCTCAGCCCGTCTGTCTCAGAACGTCTAGCTCAGACCGCCTGTCTCAGATCGTCTGTCTCAGAACGTCTGTCTCAGCCCGTCTATCTCTGCCTGTCGGCCGCAGAACGTCTGTCTCAGACCGTCTGCCACAGATCGTCTGTCTCAGACCGTCTGCCTCAGATCGTCTGTCTCAGACCGTCTGTCTCAGACCGTCTGCCTCACATCATCTGTCTCAGCCCGTCTATCTCGGCCCGTCGGTCTCAGACCGTCTGTCTCAGACCAGCTGTCTCAGTCGGTCTGTCTCAGACCAGCTGTCTCAGTCGGTCTGTCTCAGCCCGTCTATCACAGCCCGTCTGTCTCAGACCGTCTGTCTCAGACCGTCTGTCTCAGACCGTCTGTCTCCGACCGTCTGTCTCAGACCGTCTGTCTCAGACCGTCTGTCTCAGACCGTCTGTCTCAGACCGTCTGTCTCAGACCGTCTGTCTCAGACCGTCTGTCTCAGACCGTCTGTCTCAGGCCGTCTGTCTCAGACCGTCTGTCTCAGAACGTCTAGCTCAGCCCGTCTGTCTCAGAACGTCTAGCTCAGCCCGTCTGTCTCAGACCGTCTGTCTCAGACCGTCAGTCTCAGACCGTCTGCCTCAGATCGGCTGTCTCAGACCGTCTATCTCAGCCCGTCTGTATCAGACCATCTATCTCAGCACGTCGGCCTCATACCGTCTGTCTCAGACCGTCTGTCTCAGACCGTCTGTCTCAGGCCGTCTGTTCAATACCGTCTATCTCGTCCCGTCGGTCCCAGACCAACTGTCTCAGACCGCCTGTCTCAGATCGTCTGTCTCAGACCGTCTGTCTCAGACCGTGTGTCACAGACCGTCTGTCTCAGACCGTCTGTCTCAGACCGTCTGTCTCAGACCGTCTGTCTCAGACCGTCTGTCTCAGACCGTCTGTCTCAGACCGTGTGTCTCAAACCGTCTATGTCCGCCCGTCTGTCTCAGACCGTCTATATCTGCCCGTCTGTCTCAGACCGTCTGTCTCAGACCGCCTGTCTCAGACCGTCTGTCTCAGACCGCCTGTCTCAGTCCATCTATCTCAGCTCGTGCATATCAGCCCGTCAGCATCAGTCCGTATGTCTCAGATCCTCTGTCTCAGACCGTCTGTCTCAGCCCGTCTGTCTCAGAACGTCTGTCTCAGATCGTCTGTCTCAGAACGTCTGTCTCAGCCCGTCTATCTCAGCCCGTCGGCCGCAGAATGTCTGTCTCAGACCGTCTGTCCCAGACCGTCTGTCTCAGACCGTCTGTCTCAGACCGTCTGTCTCAGACCGTCTGTCTCAGACCGTCTGTCTCAGACCGTCTGTCTCAGACCGTCTGTCTCAGACCCTCTGTCTGAAACCGTCTGTCTCAGACCGTCTGTCTCAGACCGTCTGTCTGAGACCGTCTGTCTCAGACCGTCTGTCTCACACCGTCTGTCTCAGACCGCCTGTCTCAGACCGTCTGTCTCAGACCGTCTGTCTCAGACCGTCGGTCTCAGACCGTCTGTCTCAGACCGTCTGCCTCAGATAGTCTGTCTCACACCCTCTGTCTCAGACCGTCTGTCTCAGAACGTCTAGCTCAGCCCGTCTGTCTCAGAACGTCTAGCTCAGACCGTCTGTCTCAGACCGTCTAGCTCAGCCCGTCTGTATCAGACCATCTATCTCAGCACGTCGGCCTCATACCGTCTGTCTCAGACCGTCCGTCTCAGACCGTCTGTCTCAGACCGTGTGTCACAGACCGTCTGTCTCAGACCGTCTGTCTCAGACCGTCTGTCGCAGACCGTCTGTCTCAGACCGTCTGTCTCAGACCGTCTGTCTCAGACCGTCTGTCTCAGTCCGTCTATCTCAGCCCGTCTGAATCAGACCATCTATCTCAGCACGTTGGCCTCATACCGTCTGTCTCGGACCGTCTGTCTCAGACTGTCTGTCTCAGACCGTCTGTCTCAGACCGTCTGTCTCATACCGCCTGTCTCAGACCGTCTGTCTCAGACCGTCTGTCTCAGACCGTCTGTCTCAGGCCGTCTGTTCAATACCGTCTATCTCGTCCCGTCGGTCCCAGACCAGCTGTCTCAGACCGCCTGTCTCAGATCGTCTGTCTCAGACCGTCTGTCTCAGACCGTGTGTCACAGACCGTCTGTCTCAGACCGTCTGTCTCAGACCGTCTGTCGCAGACCGTCTGTCTCAGACCGTCTGTCTCAGACCGTCTGTCTCAGACCGTCTGTCTCAGACCGTCTGTCTCAGACCGTCTGTCTCAGACCGTCTGTCTCAGACCGTCTGTCTCAGACCGTCTGTCTCAGACCGTCTGTCTCAGACCGTCTGTCTCAGACCGTGTGTCTCAAACCGTCTATGTCCGCCCGTCTGTCTCAGACCGTCTATATCTGCCCGTCTGTCTCAGACCGTCTGTCTCAGACCGCCTGTCTCAGACCGTCTGTCTCAGCCCGTCTGTCTCAGAACGCCTGTCTCAGATCGTCTGTCTCAGAACGTCTGTCTCAGCCCGTCTATCTCAGCCCGTCGGCCGCAGAATGTCTGTCTCAGACCGTATGTCCCAGACCGTCTGTCTCAGACCGTCTGTCTCAGACCGTCTGTCTCAGACCGTCTGTCTCAGACCGTCTGTCTCAGACCGTCTGTCTCAGACCCTCTGTCTGAAACCGTCTGTCTCAGACCGTCTGTCTCAGACCGTCTGTCTGAGACCGTCTGTCTCAGACCGTCTGTCTCACACCGTCTGTCTCAGACCGTCTGTCTCAGACCGTCTGTCTCAGACCGTCTGTCTCAGACCGTCTGTCTCAGACCGACCGTCTCAGAACGTCTAGCTCAGCCCGTCTGTCTCAGAACGTCTAGCTCAGACCGCCTGTCTCAGACCGTCTGTCTCAGACCGTCTGTCTCAGACCGTCTGCCTCAGATAGTCTGTCTCACACCGTCTGTCTCAGACCGTCTGTCTCAGAACGTCTAGCTCAGCCCGTCTGTCTCAGAACGTCTACCTCAGACCGTCTGTCTCAGACCGTCTAGCTCAGCCCGTCTGTCTCAGAACGTCTAGCTCAGACCGCCTGTCTCAGACCGTCTGTCTCAGACCGTCTGCCTCAGATCGTCTGTGTCAGACCGTCTGTCTCGGACCGTCTGTCTCACACCGTCTGTCTCAGACCGTCTGTCTGAGACCGTCTGTCTCAGACCGTCTGTCTCAGACCGTCTGTCTCAGACCGTCTGTCTCAGACCGTCTGTCTCAGACCGTCTGTCTCAGACCGTCTGTCTCAGACCGTCTGTCTCAGACCGTCTGTCTCAGACCGTCTGTCTCAGACCGTCTGTCTCAGGTCGTCTGTCTCAGACCGTCTGTCTCAGAACGTCTAGCTCAGCCCGTCTGTCTCAGAACGTCTAGCTCAGCCCGTCTGTCTCAGACCGTCTGTCTCAGACCGTCTGTCTCAGACCGTCAGTCTCAGACCGTCTGCCTCAGATCGGCTGTCTCAGACCGTCTATCTCAGCCCGTCTGTATCAGACCATCTATCTCAGCACGTCGGCCTCATACCGTCTGTCTCATACCGTCCGTCTCAGACCGTCCGTCTCAGACCGTCTGTCTCACACCGTCTGTCTCAGACCGTCTGTCTCAGACCGTCTGTCTCAGACCGTCTGTCTCAGACCGACCGTCTCAGAACGTCTAGCTCAGCCCGTCTGTCTCAGAACGTCTAGCTCAGACCGCCTGTCTCAGACCGTCTGTCTCAGACCGTCTGTCTCAGACCGTCTGTCTCAGACCGTCTGCCTCAGATAGTCTGTCTCACACCGTCTGTCTCAGACCGTCTGTCTCAGAACGTCTAGCTCAGCCCGTCTGTCTCAGAACGTCTAGCTCAGACCGTCTGTCTCAGACCGTCTAGCTCAGCCCGTCTGTCTCAGAACGTCTAGCTCAGACCGCCTGTCTCAGATCGTCTGTCTCAGAACGTCTGTCTCAGCCCGTCTATCTCTGCCCGTCGGCCGCAGAACGTCTGTCTCAGACCGTCTGCCACAGATCGTCTGTCTCAGACCGTCTGCCTCAGATCGTCTGTCTCAGACCGTCTGTCTCAGACCGTCTGCCTCACATCATCTGTCTCAGCCCGTCTATCTCGGCCCGTCGGTCTCAGACGGTCTGCCTCAGACCAGCTGTCTCAGTCGGTCTGTCTCAGCCCGTCTATCACAGCCCGTCTGTCTCAGACCGTCTGTCTCAGACCGTCTGTCTCCGACCGTCTGTCTCAGACCGTCTGTCTCAGACCGTCTGTCTCAGACCGTCTGTCTCAGACCGTCTGTCTCAGACCGTCTGTCTCAGACCGTCTGTCTCAGACGGTCTGCCTCAGACCAGCTGTCTCAGTCGGTCTGTCTCAGACCGTCTGTCTCAGACCGTCTGTCTCAGACCGTCTGCCTCAGACCGTCTGTCTCAGACCGTCTGTATCAGACCATCTATCTCAGCACGTCGGCCTCATACCGTGTGTCACAGACCGTCTGTCTCAGACCGTCTGTCTCAGACCGTCTGTCGCAGACCGTCTGTCTCAGACCGTCTGTCTCAGACCGTCTGTCTCAGACCGTCTGTCTCAGTCCGTCTATCTCAGCCCGTCTGAATCAGACCATCTATCTCAGCACGTTGGCCTCATACCGTCTGTCTCGGACCGTCTGTCTCAGACTGTCTGTCTCAGACCGTCTGTCTCAGACCGTCTGTCTCATACCGCCTGTCTCAGACCGTCTGTCTCAGACCGTCTGTCTCAGACCGTCTGTCTCAGGCCGTCTGTTCAATACCGTCTATCTCGTCCCGTCGGTCCCAGACCAGCTGTCTCAGACCGCCTGTCTCAGATCGTCTGTCTCAGACCGTCTGTCTCAGACCGTCTGTCTCAGACCGTCTGTCGCAGACCGTCTGTCTCAGACCGTCTGTCTCAGACCGTCTGTCTCAGACCGTCTGTCTCAGACCGTCTGTCTCAGACCGTCTGTCTCAGACCGTCTGTCTCAGACCGTCTGTCTCAGACCGTCTGTCTCAGACCGTCTGTCTCAGACCGTCTGTCTCAGACCGTGTGTCTCAAACCGTCTATGTCCGCCCGTCTGTCTCAGACCGTCTATATCTGCCCGTCTGTCTCAGACCGTCTGTCTCAGACCGCCTGTCTCAGACCGTCTGTCTCAGCCCGTCTGTCTCAGAACGCCTGTCTCAGATCGTCTGTCTCAGAACGTCTGTCTCAGCCCGTCTATCTCAGCCCGTCGGCCGCAGAATGTCTGTCTCAGACCGTCTGTCCCAGACCGTCTGTCTCAGACCGTCTGTCTCAGACCGTCTGTCTCAGACCGTCTGTCTCAGACCGTCTGTCTCAGACCCTCTGTCTGAAACCGTCTGTCTCAGACCGTCTGTCTCAGGCCGTCTGTCTGAGACCGTCTGTCTCAGACCGTCTGTCTCACACCGTCTGTCTCAGACCGTCTATCTCAGACCGTCTGTCTCAGACCGTCTGTCTCAGACCGTCTGTCTCAGACCGACCGTCTCAGAACGTCTAGCTCAGCCCGTCTGTCTCAGAACGTCTAGCTCAGACCGCCTGTCTCAGACCGTCTGTCTCAGACCGTCTGCCTCAGATAGTCTGTCTCACACCGTCTGTCTCAGACCGTCTGTCTCAGAACGTCTAGCTCAGCCCGTCTGTCTCAGAACGTCTACCTCAGACCGTCTGTCTCAGACCGTCTAGCTCAGCCCGTCTGTCTCAGAACGTCTAGCTCAGACCGCCTGTCTCAGACCGTCTGTCTCAGACCGTCTGCCTCAGATCGTCTGTGTCAGACCGTCTGTCTCGGACCGTCTGTCTCACACCGTCTGTCTCAGACCGTCTGTCTGAGACCGTCTGTCTCAGACCGTCTGTCTCAGACCGTCTGTCTCAGACCGTCTGTCTCAGACCGTCTGTCTCAGACCGTCTGTCTCAGACCGTCTGTCTCAGACCCTCTGTCTCAGACCGTCTGTCTCAGACCGTCTGTCTCAGACCGTCTGTCTCAGACCGTCTGTCTCAGGTCGTCTGTCTCAGACCGTCTGTCTCAGAACGTCTAGCTCAGCCCGTCTGTCTCAGAACGTCTAGCTCAGCCCGTCTGTCTCAGACCGTCTGTCTCAGACCGTCTGTCTCAGACCGTCAGTCTCAGACCGTCTGCCTCAGATCGGCTGTCTCAGACCGTCTATCTCAGCCCGTCTGTATCAGACCATCTATCTCAGCACGTCGGCCTCATACCGTCTGTCTCAGACCGTCCGTCTCAGACCGTCCGTCTCAGACCGTCTGTCTCACACCGTCTGTCTCAGACCGTCTGTCTCAGACCGTCTGTCTCAGACCGTCTGTCTCAGACCGTCTGTCTCAGACCGTCTGTCTCAGACCGACCGTCTCAGACCGACCGTCTCAGAACGTCTAGCTCAGCCCGTCTGTCTCAGAACGTCTAGCTCAGACCGCCTGTCTCAGACCGTCTGTCTCAGACCGTCTGCCTCAGATAGTCTGTCTCACACCGTCTGTCTCAGACCGTCTGTCTCAGAACGTCTAGCTCAGCCCGTCTGTCTCAGAACGTCTAGCTCAGACCGTCTGTCTCAGACCGTCTAGCTCAGCCCGTCTGTCTCAGAACGTCTAGCTCAGACCGCCTGTCTCAGATCGTCTGTCTCAGAACGTCTGTCTCAGCCCGTCTATCTCTGCCCGTCGGCCGCAGAACGTCTGTCTCAGACCGTCTGCCACAGATCGTCTGTCTCAGACCGTCTGCCTCAGATCGTCTGTCTCAGACCGTCTGTCTCAGACCGTCTGCCTCACATCATCTGTCTCAGCCCGTCTATCTCGGCCCGTCGGTCTCAGACGGTCTGCCTCAGACCAGCTGTCTCAGTCGGTCTGTCTCAGCCCGTCTATCACAGCCCGTCTGTCTCAGACCGTCTGTCTCAGACCGTCTGTCTCCGACCGTCTGTCTCAGACCGTCTGTCTCAGACCGTCTGTCTCAGACCGTCTGTCTCAGACCGTCTGTCTCAGACCGTCTGTCTCAGACAGTCTGTCTCAGACGGTCTGCCTCAGACCAGCTGTCTCAGTCGGTCTGTCTCAGACCGTCTGTCTCAGACCGTCTGTCTCAGACCGTCTGCCTCAGACCGTCTGTCTCAGACCGTCTGTATCAGACCATCTATCTCAGCACGTCGGCCTCATACCGTCTGTCTCAGACCGTCTGTCTCAGACCGTCCGTCTCAGACCGTCCGTCTCAGACCGTCTGTCTCAGACCGTCTGTCTCAGACCGTCTGCCTCAGACCGTCTGTCTCAGACCGTCTGTCTCAGACCGTCTGTCTCAGACCGTCTGTCTCAGACCGTCTGTCTCAGGCCGTCTGTTTAATACCGTCTATCTCGTCCCGTCGGTCTCAGACCAGCTGTCTCAGACCGCCTGTCTCAGACCGCCTGTTTCAGACCGTCTGTCTCAGACCGTATGCCTCAGACCGTCTGTCTCAGACCGTCTGCCTCAGATCGTCTGTCTCAGACCGTCTATCTCAGCCCGTCTGTATCAGACCATCTATCTCAGCACGTCGGCCTCATACCGTCTGTCTCAGACCGTCCGTCTCAGACCGTCCGTCTCAGACCGTCTGTCTCAGACCGTCTGTCTCAGATCGTCTGTCACAGACCGTCTGCCTCAGATCATCTGTCTCAGTCCGTCTATCTCGGCCCGCCGGTCTCAGACCAGCTGTCTCAGTCGGTCTGTCTCAGCCCGTCTATCACAGCCCGTCTGTCTCAGACCGTCTATCTCAGCACGTCGGCCTCATACCGTCTGTCTCAGACCGTCTGTCTCAGACCGTCTGTCTCAGACCGTCTGTCTCAGACCGTCTGTCTCAGACCGTCTGTCTCAGACCGTCTGTCTGAGACCGTCTGTCTCAGACCGTCTGCCTGAGATTGTCTGACTCAGACCGTCTATCTCAGCCCGTCTGTATCAGACCATCTATCTCAGCACGTCGGCCTCATACCGTCTGTCTCAGACCGTCTGTCTCAGACCGTCCGTCTCAGACCGTCCGTCTCAGACCGTCTGTCTCAGACCGTCTGCCTCAGACCGCATATCTCAGACCGTCTGTCTCAGACAGTCTGTCTCAGACCGTCTGTCTCAGACCGTCTGCCTCAGACCGTCTGTCTCAGACCGTCTGTATCAGACCATCTATCTCAGCACGTCGGCCTCATACCGTCTGTCTCAGACCGTCTGTCTCAGACCGTACGTCTCAGACCGTCCGTCTCAGACCGTCTGTCTCAGACCGTCTGTCTCAGACCGTCTGCCTCAGACCGTCTGTCTCAGACCGTCTGTCTCAGACCGCCTGTCTCAGACCGTCTGTCTCAGACCGCCTGTCTCAGACCGTCTGTCTCAGACCGTCTGCCTCAGATCGTCATTCTCAGACCGTCGGTCTCAGTACGTATATCTCAGATAGTCTGTCTCAGAACGTCTGTCTCAGCCCGTCGGTCTCAGACCGTCTGTCTCAGAACATCTGTCTCAGACCGCCTGTCTCAGACCGTCTGTCTCAGATCGTCTGTCTCAGAACGTCTGTCTCAGCCCGTCTATCTCTGCCCGTCGGCCGCAGAACGTCTGTCTCAGACCGTCTGCCACAGATCGTCTGTCTCAGACCGTCTGCCTCAGATCGTCTGTCTCAGACCGCCTGTCTCAGACCGCCTGTTTCAGACCGTCTGTCTCAGACCGTATGTCTCAGACCGTCTGTCTCAGACCGTCTGCCTCAGATCGTCTGTCTCAGACCGTCTATCTCAGCCCGTCTGTATCAGACCATCTATCTCAGCACGTCGGCCTCATACCGTCTGTCTCAGACCGTCCGTCTCAGACCGTCCGTCTCAGACCGTCTGTCTCACACCGTCTGTCTCAGACCGTCTGTCTCAGACCGTCTGTCTCAGACCGTCTGTCTCAGACCGTCTGTCTCAGACCGTCTGTCTCAGACCGACCGTCTCAGAACGTCTAGCTCAGCCCGTCTGTCTCAGAACGTCTAGCTCAGACCGCCTGTCTCAGACCGTCTGTCTCAGACCGTCTGTCTCAGACCGTCTGCCTCAGATAGTCTGTCTCACACCGTCTGTCTCAGACCGTCTGTCTCAGAACGTCTAGCTCAGCCCGTCTGTCTCAGAACGTCTAGCTCAGACCGTCTGTCTCAGACCGTCTAGCTCAGCCCGTCTGTCTCAGAACGTCTAGCTCAGACCGCCTGTCTCAGATCGTCTGTCTCAGAACGTCTGTCTCAGCCCGTCTATCTCTGCCCGTCGGCCGCAGAACGCCTGTCTCAGACCGTCTGCCACAGATCGTCTGTCTCAGACCGTCTGCCTCAGATCGTCTGTCTCAGACCGTCTGTCTCAGACCGTCTGCCTCACATCATCTGTCTCAGCCCGTCTATCTCGGCCCGTCGGTCTCAGACGGTCTGTCTCATACCAGCTGTCTCAGTCGGTCTGTCTCAGACCAGCTGTCTCAGTCGGTCTGTCTCAGCCCGTCTATCACAGCCCGTCTGTCTCAGACCGTCTGTCTCAGACCGTCTGTCTCCGACCGTCTGTCTCAGACCGTCTGTCTCAGACCGTCTGTCTCAGACCGTCTGTCTCAGACCGTCTGTCTCAGACCGTCTGTCTCAGACCGTCTGTCTCAGACCGTCTGTCTCAGACCGTCTGTCTCAGACCGTCTGTCTCAGACCGTCTGTCTCAGACCGTCTGTCTCAGACCGTCTGTCTCAGACCGTCTGTCTCAGGTCGTCTGTCTCAGACCGTCTGTCTCAGAACGTCTAGCTCAGCCCGTCTGTCTCAGAACGTCTAGCTCAGCCCGTCTGTCTCAGACCGTCTGTCTCAGACCGTCTGTCTCAGATCGTCTGTCACAGACCGTCTGCCTCAGATCATCTGTCTCAGTCCGTCTATCTCGGCCCGCCGGTCTCAGACCAGCTGTCTCAGTCGGTCTGTCTCAGACCGTCTAGCTCAGCCCGTCTGTCTCAGAACGTCTAGCTCAGACCGCCTGTCTCAGACCGTCTGTCTCAGACCGTCTGCCTCAGATCGTCTGTGTCAGACCGTCTGTCTCGGACCGTCTGTCTCACACCGTCTGTCTCAGACCGTCTGTCTGAGACCGTCTGTCTCAGACCGTCTGTCTCAGACCGTCTGTCTCAGACGGTCTGTCTCAGACCGTCTGTCTCAGACCGTCTGTCTCAGACCGTCTGTCTCAGACCGTCTGTCTCAGGTCGTCTGTCTCAGACCGTCTGTCTCAGAACGTCTAGCTCAGCCCGTCTGTCTCAGAACGTCTAGCTCAGCCCGTCTGTCTCAGACCGTCTGTCTCAGACCGTCTGTCTCAGACCGTCTGCCTCAGACCGTCAGTCTCAGACCGTCTGCCTCAGATCGGCTGTCTCAGACCGTCTATCTCAGCCCGTCTGTATCAGACCATCTATCTCAGCACGTCGGCCTCATACCGTCTGTCTCAGACCGTCCGTCTCAGACCGTCCGTCTCAGACCGTCTGTCTCACACCGTCTGTCTCAGACCGTCTGTCTCAGACCGTCTGTCTCAGACCGTCTGTCTCAGACCGACCGTCTCAGAACGTCTAGCTCAGCCCGTCTGTCTCAGAACGTCTAGCTCAGACCGCCTGTCTCAGACCGTCTGTCTCAGACCGTCTGTCTCAGACCGTCTGTCTCAGACCGTCTGCCTCAGACCGTCTGTCTCAGACCGTCTGTCTCAGACCGTCTGTCTCAGACCGTCTGTCTCAGACCGTCTGTCTCAGGCCGTCTGTTTAATACCGTCTATCTCGTCCCGTCGGTCTCAGACCAGCTGTCTCAGACCGCCTGTCTCAGACCGCCTGTTTCAGACCGTCTGTCTCAGACCGTATGTCTCAGACCGTCTGTCTCAGACCGTCTGCCTCAGATCGTCTGTCTCAGACCGTCTATCTCAGCCCGTCTGTATCAGACCATCTATCTCAGCACGTCGGCCTCATACCGTCTGTCTCAGACCGTCCGTCTCAGACCGTCCGTCTCAGACCGTCTGTCTCAGACCGTCTGTCTCAGATCGTCTGTCACAGACCGTCTGCCTCAGATCATCTGTCTCAGTCCGTCTATCTCGGCCCGCCGGTCTCAGACCAGCTGTCTCAGTCGGTCTGTCTCAGCCCGTCTATCACAGCCCGTCTGTCTCAGACCGTCTATCTCAGCACGTCGGCCTCATACCGTCTGTCTCAGACCGTCTGTCTCAGACCGTCTGTCTCAGACCGTCATTCTCAGAACGTCGGTCTCAGTACGTATATCTCAGATAGTCTGTCTCAGAACGTCTGTCTCAGCCCGTCGGTCTCAGACCGTCTGTCTCAGAACATCTGTCTCAGACCGCCTGTCTCAGACCGTCTGTCTCAGATCGTCTGTCTCAGAACGTCTGTCTCAGCCCGTCTATCTCTGCCCGTCGGCCGCAGAACGTCTGTCTCAGACCGTCTGCCACAGATCGTCTGTCTCAGACCGTCTGCCTCAGATCGTCTGTCTCAGACCGCCTGTCTCAGACCGCCTGTTTCAGACCGTCTGTCTCAGACCGTATGTCTCAGACCGTCTGTCTCAGACCGTCTGCCTCAGATCGTCTGTCTCAGACCGTCTATCTCAGCCCGTCTGTATCAGACCATCTATCTCAGCACGTCGGCCTCATACCGTCTGTCTCAGACCGTCCGTCTCAGACCGTCCGTCTCAGACCGTCTGTCTCACACCGTCTGTCTCAGACCGTCTGTCTCAGACCGTCTGTCTCAGACCGTCTGTCTCAGACCGTCTGTCTCAGACCGACCGTCTCAGAACGTCTAGCTCAGCCCGTCTGTCTCAGAACGTCTAGCTCAGACCGCCTGTCTCAGACCGTCTGTCTCAGACCGTCTGTCTCAGACCGTCTGCCTCAGATAGTCTGTCTCACACCGTCTGTCTCAGACCGTCTGTCTCAGAACGTCTAGCTCAGCCCGTCTGTCTCAGAACGTCTAGCTCAGACCGTCTGTCTCAGACCGTCTAGCTCAGCCCGTCTGTCTCAGAACGTCTAGCTCAGACCGCCTGTCTCAGATCGTCTGTCTCAGAACGTCTGTCTCAGCCCGTCTATCTCTGCCCGTCGGCCGCAGAACGTCTGTCTCAGACCGTCTGCCACAGATCGTCTGTCTCAGACCGTCTGCCTCAGATCGTCTGTCTCAGACCGTCTGTCTCAGACCGTCTGCCTCACATCATCTGTCTCAGCCCGTCTATCTCGGCCCGTCGGTCTCAGACGGTCTGTCTCATACCAGCTGTCTCAGTCGGTCTGTCTCAGACCAGCTGTCTCAGTCGGTCTGTCTCAGCCCGTCTATCACAGCCCGTCTGTCTCAGACCGTCTGTCTCAGACCGTCTGTCTCCGACCGTCTGTCTCAGACCGTCTGTCTCAGACCGTCTGTCTCAGACCGTCTGTCTCAGACCGTCTGTCTCAGACCGTCTGTCTCAGACCGTCTGTCTCAGACCGTCTGTCTCAGACCGTCTGTCTCAGACCGTCTGCCTCAGATTGCCTGACTCAGACCGTCTATCTCAGCCCGTCTGTATCAGACCATCTATCTCAGCACGTCGGCCTCATACCGTCTGTCTCAGACCGTCTGTCTCAGACCGTCCGTCTCAGACCGTCCGTCTCAGACCGTCTGTCTCAGACCGTCTGCCTCAGACCGCATATCTCAGACCGTCCGTCTCAGACCGTCCGTCTCAGACCGTCTGTCTCAGACCGTCTGTCTCAGACCGTCTGCCTCAGACCGTCTGCCTCAGACCGTCTGTCTCAGACCGTCTGTCTCAGACCGTCTGTCTCAGACCGTCTGTCTCAGGCCGTCTATCTCGTCCCGTCGGTCTCAGACCAGCTGTCTCAGACCGCCTGTCTCAGACCGCCTGTTTCAGACCGTCTGTCTCAGACCGTATGTCTCAGACCGTCTGTCTCAGACCGTCTGCCTCAGATCGTCTGTCTCAGACCGTCTATCTCAGCCCGTCTGTATCAGACCATCTATCTCAGCACGTCGGCCTCATACCGTCTGTCTCAGACCGTCCGTCTCAGACCGTCCGTCTCAGACCGTCTGTCTCAGACCGTCTGTCTCAGATCGTCTGTCACAGACCGTCTGCCTCAGATCATCTGTCTCAGTCCGTCTATCTCGGCCCGCCGGTCTCAGAGCAGCTGTCTCAGTCGGTCTGTCTCAGCCCGTCTATCACAGCCCGTCTGTCTCAGACCGTCTATCTCAGCACGTCGGCCTCATACAGTCTGTCTCAGACCGTCTGTCTCAGACCGTCTGCCTCAGATCGTCTGTCTCAGACCGTCTATCTCAGCCCGTCTGTATCAGACCATCTATCTCAGCACGTCGGCCTCATACCGTCTGTCTCAGACCGTCCGTCTCAGACCGTCCGTCTCAGACCGTCTGTCTCAGACCGTCTGTCTCAGATCGTCTGTCACAGACCGTCTGCCTCAGATCATCTGTCTCAGTCCGTCTATCTCGGCCCGCCGGTCTCAGACCAGCTGTCTCAGTCGGTCTGTCTCAGCCCGTCTATCACAGCCCGTCTGTCTCAGACCGTCTATCTCAGACCGTCTGTCTCAGACCGTCTGCCTCAGATTGTCTGACTCAGACCGTCTATCTCAGCCCGTCTGTATCAGACCATCTATCTCAGCACGTCGGCCTCATACCGTCTGTCTCAGACCGTCTGTCTCAGACCGTCCGTCTCAGACCGTCTGTCCCAGACCGTCTGTCTCAGAACGTCTGTCTCAGTCCGTCTATCTCAGCCCGTCTGAATCAGACCATCTATCTCAGCACGTTGGCCTCATACCGTCTGTCTCGGACCGTCTGTCTCAGACTGTCTGTCTCAGACCGTCTGTCTCAGACCGTCTGTCTCATACCGCCTGTCTCAGACCGTCTGTCTCAGACCGTCTGTCTCAGACCGTCTGTCTCAGACCGTCTGTCTCAGGCCGTCTGTTCAATACCGTCTATCTCGTCCCGTCGGTCCCAGACCAGCTGTCTCAGACCGTCTGTCTCAGATCGTCTGTCTCAGACCGTCTGTCTCAGACCGTCTGTCTCAGACCGTGTGTCACAGACCGTCTGTCTCAGACCGTCTGTCTCAGATCGTCTGTCACAGACCGTCTGCCTCAGATCATCTGTCTCAGTCCGTCTATCTCGGCCCGCCGGTCTCAGACCAGCTGTCTCAGTCGGTCTGTCTCAGCCCGTCTATCACAGCCCGTCTGTCTCAGACCGTCTATCTCAGCACGTCGGCCTCATACAGTCTGTCTCAGACCGTCTGTCTCAGACCGTCTGCCTCAGATCGTCTGTCTCAGACCGTCTATCTCAGCCCGTCTGTATCAGACCATCTATCTCAGCACGTCGGCCTCATACCGTCTGTCTCAGACCGTCCGTCTCAGACCGTCCGTCTCAGACCGTCTGTCTCAGACCGTCTGTCTCAGATCGTCTGTCACAGACCGTCTGCCTCAGATCATCTGTCTCAGTCCGTCTATCTCGGCCCGCCGGTCTCAGACCAGCTGTCTCAGTCGGTCTGTCTCAGCCCGTCTATCACAGCCCGTCTGTCTCAGACCGTCTATCTCAGACCGTCTGTCTCAGACCGTCTGCCTCAGATTGTCTGACTCAGACCGTCTATCTCAGCCCGTCTGTATCAGACCATCTATCTCAGCACGTCGGCCTCATACCGTCTGTCTCAGACCGTCTGTCTCAGACCGTCCGTCTCAGACCGTCTGTCCCAGACCGTCTGTCTCAGAACGTCTGTCTCAGTCCGTCTATCTCAGCCCGTCTGAATCAGACCATCTATCTCAGCACGTTGGCCTCATACCGTCTGTCTCGGACCGTCTGTCTCAGACTGTCTGTCTCAGACCGTCTGTCTCAGACCGTCTGTCTCATACCGCCTGTCTCAGACCGTCTGTCTCAGACCGTCTGTCTCAGACCGTCTGTCTCAGACCGTCTGTCTCAGGCCGTCTGTTCAATACCGTCTATCTCGTCCCGTCGGTCCCAGACCAGCTGTCTAAGACCGTCTGTCTCAGATCGTCTGTCTCAGACCGTCTGTCTCAGACCGTCTGTCTCAGACCGTGTGTCACAGACCGTCTGTCTCAGACCGTCTGTCTCAGACCGTCTGTCGCAGACCGTCTGTCTCAGACCGTCTGTCTCAGACCGTCTGTCTCAGACCGTCTGTCTCAGACCGTCTGTCTCAGACCGTGTGTCTCAAACCGTCTATGTCCGCCCGTCTGTCTCAGACCGTCTATATCTGCCCGTCTGTCTCAGACCGTCTGTCTCAGACCGCCTGTCTCAGACCGTCTGTCTCAGACCGCCTGTCTCAGTCCGTCTATCTCAGCTCGTCCATATCAGCCCGTCAGCATCAGTCCGTATGTCTCAGATCCTCTGTCTCAGACCGTCTGTCACAGCCCGTCTGTCTCAGAACGGCTGTCTCAGATCGTCTGTCTCAGAACGTCTGTCTCAGCCCGTCTATCTCAGCCCGTCGGCCACAGAACGTCTGTCTCAGACCGTCTGTCTCAGACCGTCTGTCTCAGACCGTCTGTCTCAGACCGTCTGTCTCAGACCCTCTGTCTGAAACCGTCTGTCTCAGACCGTCTGTCTCAGACCGTCTGTCTGAGACCGTCTGTCTCAGACCGTCTGTCTCAGACCGTCTAGCTCAGCCCGTCTGTCTCAGAACGTCTAGCTCAGACCGCCTGTCTCAGACCGTCTGTCTCAGACCGTTTGCCTCAGATCGTCTGTGTCAGACCGTCTGTCTCGGACCGTCTGTCTCACACCGTCTGTCTCAGACCGTCTGTCTGAGACCGTCTGTCTCAGACCGTCTGTCTCAGACCGTCTGTCTCAGACCGTCTGTCTCAGACCGTCTGTCTCAGACCGTCTGTCTCAGACCGTCTGTCTCAGACCGTCTGTCTCAGACCGTCTGTCTCAGACCGTCTGTCTCAGACCGTCTATCGCAGACCGTCTGTCTCAGACCGTCTGTCTCAGACCGTCTGTCTCAGGCCGTCTGCTTAATACCGTCTGTCTCAGACCGTCTGTCTCAGACCGTCTGTCTCAGATCGTCTGTCACAGACCGTCTGCCTCAGATCATCTGTCTCAGTCCGTCTATCTCGGCCCGCCGGTCTCAGACCAGCTGTCTCAGTCGGTCTGTCTCAGCCCGTCTATCACAGCCCGTCTGTCTCAGACCGTCTATCTCAGCACGTCGGCCTCATACAGTCTGTCTCAGACCGTCTGTCTCAGACCGTCTGCCTCAGATCGTCTGTCTCAGACCGTCTATCTCAGCCCGTCTGTATCAGACCATCTATCTCAGCACGTCGGCCTCATACCGTCTGTCTCAGACCGTCCGTCTCAGACCGTCCGTCTCAGACCGTCTGTCTCAGACCGTCTGTCTCAGATCGTCTGTCACAGACCGTCTGCCTCAGATCATCTGTCTCAGTCCGTCTATCTCGGCCCGCCGGTCTCAGACCAGCTGTCTCAGTCGGTCTGTCTCAGCCCGTCTATCACAGCCCGTCTGTCTCAGACCGTCTATCTCAGACCGTCTGTCTCAGACCGTCTGCCTCAGATTGTCTGACTCAGACCGTCTATCTCAGCCCGTCTGTATCAGACCATCTATCTCAGCACGTCGGCCTCATACCGTCTGTCTCAGACCGTCTGTCTCAGACCGTCCGTCTCAGACCGTCTGTCCCAGACCGTCTGTCTCAGAACGTCTGTCTCAGTCCGTCTATCTCAGCCCGTCTGAATCAGACCATCTATCTCAGCACGTTGGCCTCATACCGTCTGTCTCGGACCGTCTGTCTCAGACTGTCTGTCTCAGACCGTCTGTCTCAGACCGTCTGTCTCATACCGCCTGTCTCAGACCGTCTGTCTCAGACCGTCTGTCTCAGACCGTCTGTCTCAGGCCGTCTGTTCAATACCGTCTATCTCGTCCCGTCGGTCCCAGACCAGCTGTCTCAGACCGTCTGTCTCAGATCGTCTGTCTCAGACCGTCTGTCTCAGACCGTCTGTCTCAGACCGTGTGTCACAGACCGTCTGTCTCAGACCGTCTGTCTCAGACCGTCTGTCGCAGACCGTCTGTCTCAGACCGTCTGTCTCAGACCGTCTGTCTCGTCCCGTCGGTCCCAGACCAGCTGTCTAAGACCGTCTGTCTCAGATCGTCTGTCTCAGACCGTCTGTCTCAGACCGTCTGTCTCAGACCGTGTGTCACAGACCGTCTGTCTCAGACCGTCTGTCTCAGACCGTCTGTCGCAGACCGTCTGTCTCAGACCGTCTGTCTCAGACCGTCTGTCTCAGACCGTCTGTCTCAGACCGTCTGTCTCAGACCGTGTGTCTCAAACCGTCTATGTCCGCCCGTCTGTCTCAGACCGTCTATATCTGCCCGTCTGTCTCAGACCGTCTGTCTCAGACCGCCTGTCTCAGACCGTCTGTCTCAGACCGTCTGTCTCAGACCGTCTGTCTGAGACCGTCTGTCTCAGACCGTCTGTCTCAGACCGTCTGTCTCAGACCGTCTGTCTCAGACCGTCTGTCTCAGACCGTCTGTCTCAGACCGTCTGTCTCAGACCGTCTGTCTCAGACCGTCTGTCTCAGACCGTCTGTCTCAGACCGTCTATCGCAGACCGTCTGTCTCAGACCGTCTGTCTCAGACCGTCTGTCTCAGGCCGTCTGCTTAATACCGTCTGTCTCAGACCGTCTGTCTCAGACCGTCTGTCTCAGATCGTCTGTCACAGACCGTCTGCCTCAGATCATCTGTCTCAGTCCGTCTATCTCGGCCCGCCGGTCTCAGACCAGCTGTCTCAGTCGGTCTGTCTCAGCCCGTCTATCACAGCCCGTCTGTCTCAGACCGTCTATCTCAGCACGTCGGCCTCATACAGTCTGTCTCAGACCGTCTGTCTCAGACCGTCTGCCTCAGATCGTCTGTCTCAGACCGTCTATCTCAGCCCGTCTGTATCAGACCATCTATCTCAGCACGTCGGCCTCATACCGTCTGTCTCAGACCGTCCGTCTCAGACCGTCCGTCTCAGACCGTCTGTCTCAGACCGTCTGTCTCAGATCGTCTGTCACAGACCGTCTGCCTCAGATCATCTGTCTCAGTCCGTCTATCTCGGCCCGCCGGTCTCAGACCAGCTGTCTCAGTCGGTCTGTCTCAGCCCGTCTATCACAGCCCGTCTGTCTCAGACCGTCTATCTCAGACCGTCTGTCTCAGACCGTCTGCCTCAGATTGTCTGACTCAGACCGTCTATCTCAGCCCGTCTGTATCAGACCATCTATCTCAGCACGTCGGCCTCATACCGTCTGTCTCAGACCGTCTGTCTCAGACCGTCCGTCTCAGACCGTCTGTCCCAGACCGTCTGTCTCAGAACGTCTGTCTCAGTCCGTCTATCTCAGCCCGTCTGAATCAGACCATCTATCTCAGCACGTTGGCCTCATACCGTCTGTCTCGGACCGTCTGTCTCAGACTGTCTGTCTCAGACCGTCTGTCTCAGACCGTCTGTCTCATACCGCCTGTCTCAGACCGTCTGTCTCAGACCGTCTGTCTCAGACCGTCTGTCTCAGGCCGTCTGTTCAATACCGTCTATCTCGTCCCGTCGGTCCCAGACCAGCTGTCTCAGACCGTCTGTCTCAGATCGTCTGTCTCAGACCGTCTGTCTCAGACCGTCTGTCTCAGACCGTGTGTCACAGACCGTCTGTCTCAGACCGTCTGTCTCAGACCGTCTGTCGCAGACCGTCTGTCTCAGACCGTCTGTCTCAGACCGTCTGTCTCAGACCGTCTGTCTCAGACCGTCTGTCTCAGACCGTGTGTCTCAAACCGTCTATGTCCGCCCGTCTGTCTCAGACCGTCTATATCTGCCCGTCTGTCTCAGACCGTCTGTCTCAGACCGCCTGTCTCAGACCGTCTGTCTCAGACCGCCTGTCTCAGTCCGTCTATCTCAGCTCGTCCATATCAGCCCGTCAGCATCAGTCCGTATGTCTCAGATCCTCTGTCTCAGACCGTCTGTCACAGCCCGTCTGTCTCAGAACGTCTGTCTCAGATCGTCTGTCTCAGAACGTCTGTCTCAGCCCGTCTATCTCAGCCCGTCGGCCACAGAACGTCTGTCTCAGACCGTCTGTCTCAGACCGTCTGTCTCAGACCGTCTGTCTCAGACCGTCTGTCTCAGACCCTCTGTCTGAAACCGTCTGTCTCAGACCGTCTGTCTCAGACCGTCTGTCTGAGACCGTCTGTCTCAGACCGTCTCTCTCACACCGTCTGTCTCAGACCGTCTGTCTCAGACCGTCTGTCTCAGACCGTCTGTCTCAGACCGACCGTCTCAGAACGTCTAGCTCAGCCCGTCTGTCTCAGAACGTCTAGCTCAGACCGCCTGTCTCAGACCGTCTGTCTCAGACCGTCTGCCTCCGATAGTCTGTCTCACACCGTCTCTCTCAGACCGTCTGTCTCAGGACGTCTAGCTCAGCCCGTCTGTCTCACACCGTCTGTCTCAGACCGTCTGTCTCAGACCGTCTAGCTCAGCCCGTCTGTCTCAGAACGTCTAGCTCAGACCGCCTGTCTCAGACCGTCTGTCTCAGACCGTCTGCCTCAGATCGTCTGTGTCAGACCGTCTGTCTCGGACCGTCTGTCTCACACCGTCTGTCTCACACCGTCTGTCTCAGACCGTCTGTCTGAGACCGTCTGTCTCAGACCGTCTGTCTCAGACCGTCTGTCTCAGACCGTCTGTCTCAGACCGTCTGTCTCAGACCGTCTGTCTCAGACCGTCTGTCTCAGACCGTCTGTCTCAGACCGTCTATCGCAGACCGTCTGTCTCAGACCGTCTGTCTCAGACCGTCTGTCTCAGGCCGTCTGCTTAATACCGTCTGTCTCAGACCGTCTATCTCGTCCCGTCGGTCTTAGACCAGCTGTCTCAGACCGTCTATCTCAGCCCGTCTGTCTCAGAACGTCTAGCTCAGACCGCCTGTCTCAGACCGTCTGTCTCAGACCGTCTGCCTCAGATCGTCTGTCTCAGACCGTCGGTCTCAGACCAGCTGTCTCAGACCGTCTGTCTCAGACCAGCTGTCTCAGACCGTCTGTCTCAGACCGTCTGTCTCAGACCGTCTGTCTCAGTCCGTCTGCCTCAGATCATCTGTCTCAGACCGTCGGTCTCAGTACGTATATCTCAGATAGTCTGTCTCAGAACGTCTGTCTCAGCCCGTCTATCTCAGCCCGTCGGCCACAGAACGTCTGTCTCAGACCGTCTGTCTCAGAACGTCTGTCTCAGTCCGTCTATCTCAGCCCGTCTGAATCAGACCATCTATCTCAGCACGTTGGCCTCATACCGTCTGTCTCGGACCGTCTGTCTCAGACTGTCTGTCTCAGACCGTCTGTCTCAGACCGTCTGTCTCATACCGCCTGTCTCAGACCGTCTGTCTCAGACCGTCTGTCTCAGACCGTCTGTCTCAGACCGTCTGTCTCAGGCCGTCTGTTCAATACCGTCTATCTCGTCCCGTCGGTCCCAGACCAGCTGTCTAAGACCGTCTGTCTCAGATCGTCTGTCTCAGACCGTCTGTCTCAGACCGTCTGTCTCAGACCGTGTGTCACAGACCGTCTGTCTCAGACCGTCTGTCTCAGACCGTCTGTCGCAGACCGTCTGTCTCAGACCGTCTGTCTCAGACCGTCTGTCTCAGACCGTCTGTCTCAGACCGTCTGTCTCAGACCGTGTGTCTCAAACCGTCTATGTCCGCCCGTCTGTCTCAGACCGTCTATATCTGCCCGTCTGTCTCAGACCGTCTGTCTCAGACCGCCTGTCTCAGACCGTCTGTCTCAGACCGCCTGTCTCAGTCCGTCTATCTCAGCTCGTCCATATCAGCCCGTCAGCATCAGTCCGTATGTCTCAGATCCTCTGTCTCAGACCGTCTGTCACAGCCCGTCTGTCTCAGAACGGCTGTCTCAGATCGTCTGTCTCAGAACGTCTGTCTCAGCCCGTCTATCTCAGCCCGTCGGCCACAGAACGTCTGTCTCAGACCGTCTGTCTCAGACCGTCTGTCTCAGACCGTCTGTCTCAGACCGTCTGTCTCAGACCCTCTGTCTGAAACCGTCTGTCTCAGACCGTCTGTCTCAGACCGTCTGTCTGAGACCGTCTGTCTCAGACCGTCTGTCTCAGACCGTCTAGCTCAGCCCGTCTGTCTCAGAACGTCTAGCTCAGACCGCCTGTCTCAGACCGTCTGTCTCAGACCGTTTGCCTCAGATCGTCTGTGTCAGACCGTCTGTCTCGGACCGTCTGTCTCACACCGTCTGTCTCAGACCGTCTGTCTGAGACCGTCTGTCTCAGACCGTCTGTCTCAGACCGTCTGTCTCAGACCGTCTGTCTCAGACCGTCTGTCTCAGACCGTCTGTCTCAGACCGTCTGTCTCAGACCGTCTGTCTCAGACCGTCTGTCTCAGACCGTCTGTCTCAGACCGTCTATCGCAGACCGTCTGTCTCAGACCGTCTGTCTCAGACCGTCTGTCTCAGGCCGTCTGCTTAATACCGTCTGTCTCAGACCGTCTGTCTCAGACCGTCTGTCTCAGATCGTCTGTCACAGACCGTCTGCCTCAGATCATCTGTCTCAGTCCGTCTATCTCGGCCCGCCGGTCTCAGACCAGCTGTCTCAGTCGGTCTGTCTCAGCCCGTCTATCACAGCCCGTCTGTCTCAGACCGTCTATCTCAGCACGTCGGCCTCATACAGTCTGTCTCAGACCGTCTGTCTCAGACCGTCTGCCTCAGATCGTCTGTCTCAGACCGTCTATCTCAGCCCGTCTGTATCAGACCATCTATCTCAGCACGTCGGCCTCATACCGTCTGTCTCAGACCGTCCGTCTCAGACCGTCCGTCTCAGACCGTCTGTCTCAGACCGTCTGTCTCAGATCGTCTGTCACAGACCGTCTGCCTCAGATCATCTGTCTCAGTCCGTCTATCTCGGCCCGCCGGTCTCAGACCAGCTGTCTCAGTCGGTCTGTCTCAGCCCGTCTATCACAGCCCGTCTGTCTCAGACCGTCTATCTCAGACCGTCTGTCTCAGACCGTCTGCCTCAGATTGTCTGACTCAGACCGTCTATCTCAGCCCGTCTGTATCAGACCATCTATCTCAGCACGTCGGCCTCATACCGTCTGTCTCAGACCGTCTGTCTCAGACCGTCCGTCTCAGACCGTCTGTCCCAGACCGTCTGTCTCAGAACGTCTGTCTCAGTCCGTCTATCTCAGCCCGTCTGAATCAGACCATCTATCTCAGCACGTTGGCCTCATACCGTCTGTCTCGGACCGTCTGTCTCAGACTGTCTGTCTCAGACCGTCTGTCTCAGACCGTCTGTCTCATACCGCCTGTCTCAGACCGTCTGTCTCAGACCGTCTGTCTCAGACCGTCTGTCTCAGGCCGTCTGTTCAATACCGTCTATCTCGTCCCGTCGGTCCCAGACCAGCTGTCTCAGACCGTCTGTCTCAGATCGTCTGTCTCAGACCGTCTGTCTCAGACCGTCTGTCTCAGACCGTGTGTCACAGACCGTCTGTCTCAGACCGTCTGTCTCAGACCGTCTGTCGCAGACCGTCTGTCTCAGACCGTCTGTCTCAGACCGTCTGTCTCGTCCCGTCGGTCCCAGACCAGCTGTCTAAGACCGTCTGTCTCAGATCGTCTGTCTCAGACCGTCTGTCTCAGACCGTCTGTCTCAGACCGTGTGTCACAGACCGTCTGTCTCAGACCGTCTGTCTCAGACCGTCTGTCGCAGACCGTCTGTCTCAGACCGTCTGTCTCAGACCGTCTGTCTCAGACCGTCTGTCTCAGACCGTCTGTCTCAGACCGTGTGTCTCAAACCGTCTATGTCCGCCCGTCTGTCTCAGACCGTCTATATCTGCCCGTCTGTCTCAGACCGTCTGTCTCAGACCGCCTGTCTCAGACCGTCTGTCTCAGACCGTCTGTCTCAGACCGTCTGTCTGAGACCGTCTGTCTCAGACCGTCTGTCTCAGACCGTCTGTCTCAGACCGTCTGTCTCAGACCGTCTGTCTCAGACCGTCTGTCTCAGACCGTCTGTCTCAGACCGTCTGTCTCAGACCGTCTGTCTCAGACCGTCTGTCTCAGACCGTCTATCGCAGACCGTCTGTCTCAGACCGTCTGTCTCAGACCGTCTGTCTCAGGCCGTCTGCTTAATACCGTCTGTCTCAGACCGTCTGTCTCAGACCGTCTGTCTCAGATCGTCTGTCACAGACCGTCTGCCTCAGATCATCTGTCTCAGTCCGTCTATCTCGGCCCGCCGGTCTCAGACCAGCTGTCTCAGTCGGTCTGTCTCAGCCCGTCTATCACAGCCCGTCTGTCTCAGACCGTCTATCTCAGCACGTCGGCCTCATACAGTCTGTCTCAGACCGTCTGTCTCAGACCGTCTGCCTCAGATCGTCTGTCTCAGACCGTCTATCTCAGCCCGTCTGTATCAGACCATCTATCTCAGCACGTCGGCCTCATACCGTCTGTCTCAGACCGTCCGTCTCAGACCGTCCGTCTCAGACCGTCTGTCTCAGACCGTCTGTCTCAGATCGTCTGTCACAGACCGTCTGCCTCAGATCATCTGTCTCAGTCCGTCTATCTCGGCCCGCCGGTCTCAGACCAGCTGTCTCAGTCGGTCTGTCTCAGCCCGTCTATCACAGCCCGTCTGTCTCAGACCGTCTATCTCAGACCGTCTGTCTCAGACCGTCTGCCTCAGATTGTCTGACTCAGACCGTCTATCTCAGCCCGTCTGTATCAGACCATCTATCTCAGCACGTCGGCCTCATACCGTCTGTCTCAGACCGTCTGTCTCAGACCGTCCGTCTCAGACCGTCTGTCCCAGACCGTCTGTCTCAGAACGTCTGTCTCAGTCCGTCTATCTCAGCCCGTCTGAATCAGACCATCTATCTCAGCACGTTGGCCTCATACCGTCTGTCTCGGACCGTCTGTCTCAGACTGTCTGTCTCAGACCGTCTGTCTCAGACCGTCTGTCTCATACCGCCTGTCTCAGACCGTCTGTCTCAGACCGTCTGTCTCAGACCGTCTGTCTCAGGCCGTCTGTTCAATACCGTCTATCTCGTCCCGTCGGTCCCAGACCAGCTGTCTCAGACCGTCTGTCTCAGATCGTCTGTCTCAGACCGTCTGTCTCAGACCGTCTGTCTCAGACCGTGTGTCACAGACCGTCTGTCTCAGACCGTCTGTCTCAGACCGTCTGTCGCAGACCGTCTGTCTCAGACCGTCTGTCTCAGACCGTCTGTCTCAGACCGTCTGTCTCAGACCGTCTGTCTCAGACCGTGTGTCTCAAACCGTCTATGTCCGCCCGTCTGTCTCAGACCGTCTATATCTGCCCGTCTGTCTCAGACCGTCTGTCTCAGACCGCCTGTCTCAGACCGTCTGTCTCAGACCGCCTGTCTCAGTCCGTCTATCTCAGCTCGTCCATATCAGCCCGTCAGCATCAGTCCGTATGTCTCAGATCCTCTGTCTCAGACCGTCTGTCACAGCCCGTCTGTCTCAGAACGTCTGTCTCAGATCGTCTGTCTCAGAACGTCTGTCTCAGCCCGTCTATCTCAGCCCGTCGGCCACAGAACGTCTGTCTCAGACCGTCTGTCTCAGACCGTCTGTCTCAGACCGTCTGTCTCAGACCGTCTGTCTCAGACCCTCTGTCTGAAACCGTCTGTCTCAGACCGTCTGTCTCAGACCGTCTGTCTGAGACCGTCTGTCTCAGACCGTCTCTCTCACACCGTCTGTCTCAGACCGTCTGTCTCAGACCGTCTGTCTCAGACCGTCTGTCTCAGACCGACCGTCTCAGAACGTCTAGCTCAGCCCGTCTGTCTCAGAACGTCTAGCTCAGACCGCCTGTCTCAGACCGTCTGTCTCAGACCGTCTGCCTCCGATAGTCTGTCTCACACCGTCTCTCTCAGACCGTCTGTCTCAGGACGTCTAGCTCAGCCCGTCTGTCTCACACCGTCTGTCTCAGACCGTCTGTCTCAGACCGTCTAGCTCAGCCCGTCTGTCTCAGAACGTCTAGCTCAGACCGCCTGTCTCAGACCGTCTGTCTCAGACCGTCTGCCTCAGATCGTCTGTGTCAGACCGTCTGTCTCGGACCGTCTGTCTCACACCGTCTGTCTCACACCGTCTGTCTCAGACCGTCTGTCTGAGACCGTCTGTCTCAGACCGTCTGTCTCAGACCGTCTGTCTCAGACCGTCTGTCTCAGACCGTCTGTCTCAGACCGTCTGTCTCAGACCGTCTGTCTCAGACCGTCTGTCTCAGACCGTCTATCGCAGACCGTCTGTCTCAGACCGTCTGTCTCAGACCGTCTGTCTCAGGCCGTCTGCTTAATACCGTCTGTCTCAGACCGTCTATCTCGTCCCGTCGGTCTTAGACCAGCTGTCTCAGACCGTCTATCTCAGCCCGTCTGTCTCAGAACGTCTAGCTCAGACCGCCTGTCTCAGACCGTCTGTCTCAGACCGTCTGCCTCAGATCGTCTGTCTCAGACCGTCGGTCTCAGACCAGCTGTCTCAGACCGTCTGTCTCAGACCAGCTGTCTCAGACCGTCTGTCTCAGACCGTCTGTCTCAGACCGTCTGTCTCAGTCCGTCTGCCTCAGATCATCTGTCTCAGACCGTCGGTCTCAGTACGTATATCTCAGATAGTCTGTCTCAGAACGTCTGTCTCAGCCCGTCGGTCTCAGACCGTCTGTCTCAGAACATCTGTCTCAGACCGCCTGTCTCAGACCGTCTGTCTCAGATCGTCTGTCTCAGAACGTCTGTCTCAGCCCGTCTATCTCTGCCCGTCGGGCGCAGAACGTCTGTCTCAGACCGTCTGCCACAGATCGTCTGTCTCAGACCGTCTGCCTCAGATCGTCTGTCTCAGACCGTCTGTCTCAGACCGTCTGCCTCACATCATCTGTCTCAGCCCGTCTATCTCGGCCCGTCGGTCTCAGACCGCCTGTCTCAGACCAGCTGTCTCAGTCGGTCTGTCTCAGACCAGCTGTCTCAGTCGGTCTGTCTCAGCCCGTCTATCACAGCCCGTCTGTCTCAGACCGTCTGTCTCAGACCGTCTGTCTCAGACCGTCTGTCTCAGACCGTCTGTCTCCGACCGTCTGTCTCAGACCGTCTGTCTCAGACCGTCTGTCTCAGACCGTCTGTCTCAGACCGTCTGTCTCAGACCATCTGTCTCAGACCGTCTGTCTCAGGCCGTCTGTCTCAGACCGTCTGTCTCAGAACGTCTAGCTCAGCCCGTCTGTCTCAGAACGTCTAGCTCAGCCCGTCTGTCTCAGACCGTCAGTCTCAGACCGTCTGCCTCAGATCGGCTGTCTCAGACCGTCTATCTCAGCCCGTCTGTATCAGACCATCTATCTCAGCACGTCGGCCTCATACCGTCTGTCTCAGACCGTCCGTCTCAGACCGCCCGTCTCAGACCGTCTGTCTCAGACCGTCTGTCTCAGACCGTCTGTCTCAGACCGTCTGTCTCATCCCGTCTGTCTCAGGCCGTCTGTTTAATACCGTCTATCTCGTCCCGTCTGTCTCAGACCGTCTGTCTCAGACCGTCCGTCTCAGACCGCCCGTCTCAGACCGTCTGTCTCAGACCGTCTGTCTCAGACCGTCTGTCTCAGACCGTCTGTCTCCGACCGTCTGTCTCAGACCGTCTGTCTCAGACCGTCTGTCTCAGACCGTCTGTCTCAGACCGCCTGTTTCAGACCGTCTGTCTCAGACCGTATGTCTCAGACCGTCTGTCTCAGACCGTCTGCCTCAGATCGTCTGTCTCAGACCGTCTATCTCAGCCCGTCTGTATCAGACCATCTATCTCAGCACGTCGGCCTCATACCGTCTGTCTCAGACCGTCTGTCTCAGACCGTCCGTCTCAGACCGCCCGTCTCAGACCGTCTGTCTCAGACCGTATGTCTCAGACCGTCTGCCTCAGATCATCTGTCTCAGTCCGTCTATCTCGGCCCGCCGGTCTCAGACCAGCTGTCTCAGTCGGTCTGTCTCAGCCCGTCTATCACAGCCCGTCTGTCTCAGACCCTCTATCTCAGCACGTCGGCCTCATACCGTCTGTCTCAGACCGTCTGTCTCAGACCGTCTGTCTCAGACCGTCTGTCTCAGACCGTCCGTCTCAGAACGTCTAGCTCAGCCCGTCTGTCTCAGAACGTCTAGCTCAGCCCGTCTGTATCAGACCATCTATCTCAGCACGTCGGCCTCATACCGTCTGTCTCAGACCGTCTGTCTCAGACCGTCCGTCTCAGACCGTCCGTCTCAGACCGTCTGTCTCAGACCGTCTGCCGCAGACCGTCTGTCTCAGACCGTCTGTCTCAGACCGCCTGTCTCAGACCGTCAGTCTCAGACCGCCTGCCTCAGATCGTCTGACTCAGACCGTCTATCTCAGCCCGTCTGTATCAGACCATCTATCTCAGCACGTCGGCCTCATACCGTCTGTCTCAGACCGTCTGTCTCAGACCGTCCGTCTCAGACCGTCCGTCTCAGACCGTCTGTCTCAGACCGTCTGCCTCAGACCGCATATCTCAGACCGTCTGTCTCAGACAGTCTGTCTCAGACCGTCTGTCTCAGACCGTCTGTCTCAGACCGTCTGCCTCAGACCGTCTGTCTCAGACCGTCTGTATCAGACCATCTATCTCAGCACGTCGGCCTCATACCGTCTGTCTCAGACCGTCTGTCTCAGACCGTCCGTCTCAGACCGTCCGTCTCAGACCGTCTGTCTCAGACCGTCTGCCGCAGACCGTCTGTCTCAGACCGTCTGTCTCAGACCGCCTGTCTCAGACCGTCAGTCTCAGACCGCCTGTCTCAGTCCGTCTGTCTCAGTTCGTCCATATCAGCCCGTCAGCATCAGTCCGTATGTCTCAGATCCTCTGTCTCAGACCGTCTGTCTCAGCCCGTCTGTCTCAGAACGTCTGTCTCAGATCGTCTGTCTCAGAACGTCTGTCTCAGCCCGTCTATCTCAGCCCGTCGGGCGCAGAACGTCTGTCTCAGACCGTCCGTCTCAGACCGTCTGTCTCAGACCGTCTGCCGCAGACCGTCTGTCTCAGACCGTCTGTCTCAGACCGTCTGTCTCAGACCGTCTGTCTCAGACCGCCTGTCTCAGACCGTCTGTCTCAGACCGTCTGTCTCAGACCGTCTGTCTCAGGCCGTCTGTTCAATACCGTCTATCTCGTCCCGTCGGTCCCAGACCAGCTGTCTCAGACCGCCTGTCTCAGATCGTCTGTCTCAGACCGTCTGTCTCAGACCGTGTGTCACAGACCGTCTGTCTCAGACCGTCTGTCTCAGACCGTCTGTCTCAGACCGTCTGTCTCCGACCGTCTGTCTCAGACCGTCTGTCTCAGACCGTCTGTCTCAGACCGTCAGTCTCAGACCGTCTGTCTCAGACCATCTGTCTCAGACCATCTGTCTCAGGCCGTCTGTCTCAGACCGTCTGTCTCAGAACGTCTAGCTCAGCCCGTCTGTCTCAGAACGTCTAGCTCAGCCCGTCTGTCTCAGACCGTCAGTCTCAGACCGTCTGCCTCAGATCGGCTGTCTCAGACCGTCTATCTCAGCCCGTCTGTATCAGACTATCTATCTCAGCACGTCGGCCTCATACCGTCTGTCTCAGACCGTCTGTCTCAGACCGTCCGTCTCAGACCGCCCGTCTCAGACCGTCTGTCTCAGACCGTCTGTCTCAGACTGTCTGTCTCAGACCGTCTGTCTCAGACCGTCTGTCTCAGACCGTCTGTCTCATACCGTCTGTCTCAGGCCGTCTGTTTAATACCGTCTATCTCGTCCCGTCTGTCTCAGACCGTCTGTCTCAGACCGTCCGTCTCAGACCGCCCGTCTCAGACCGTCTGTCTCAGACCGTCTGTCTCAGACCGTCTGTCTCAGACCGTCTGTCTCAGACCGTCTGTCTCAGACCGTCTGTCTCCGACCGTCTGTCTCAGACCGTCTGTCTCAGACCGTCTGTCTCAGACCGCCTGTTTCAGACCGTCTGTCTCAGACCGTATGTCTCAGACCGTCTGTCTCAGACCGTCTGCCTCAGATCGTCTGTCTCAGACCGTCTATCTCAGCCCGTCTGTATCAGACCATCTATCTCAGCACGTCGGCCTCATACCGTCTGTCTCAGACCGTCTGTCTCAGACCGTCCGTCTCAGACCGCCCGTCTCAGACCGTCTGTCTCAGACCGTATGTCTCAGACCGTCTGCCTCAGATCATCTGTCTCAGTCCGTCTATCTCGGCCCGCCGGTCTCAGACCAGCTGTCTCAGTCGGTCTGTCTCAGCCCGTCTATCACAGCCCGTCTGTCTCAGACCGTCTATCTCAGCACGTCGGCCTCATACCGTCCGTCTCAGACCGTCCGTCTCAGACCGTCTGTCTCAGACCGTCTGCCTCAGACCGCATATCTCAGACCGTCTGTCTCAGACAGTCTGTCTCAGACCGTCTGTCTCCGACCGTCTGTCTCAGACCGTCTGTCTCAGACCGTCTGTCTCAGACCGTCAGTCTCAGACCGTCTGTCTCAGACCATCTGTCTCAGACCGTCTGTCTCAGGCCGTCTGTCTCAGACCGTCTGTCTCAGAACGTCTAGCTCAGCCCGTCTGTCTCAGAACGTCTAGCTCAGCCCGTCTGTCTCAGACCGTCAGTCTCAGACCGTCTGCCTCAGATCGGCTGTCTCAGACCGTCTATCTCAGCCCGTCTGTATCAGACTATCTATCTCAGCACGTCGGCCTCATACCGTCTGTCTCAGACCGTCTGTCTCAGACCGTCCGTCTCAGACCGCCCGTCTCAGACCGTCTGTCTCAGACCGTCTGTCTCAGACCGTCTGTCTCAGACCGTCTGTCTCAGACCGTCTGTCTCATACCGTCTGTCTCAGGCCGTCTGTTTAATACCGTCTATCTCGTCCCGTCTGTCTCAGACCGTCTGTCTCAGACCGTCCGTCTCAGACCGCCCGTCTCAGACCGTCTGTCTCAGACCGTCTGTCTCAGACCGTCTGTCTCAGACCGTCTGTCTCAGACCGTCTGTCTCCGACCGTCTGTCTCAGACCGTCTGTCTCAGACCGTCTGTCTCAGACCGTCTGTCTCAGACCGCCTGTTTCAGACCGTCTGTCTCAGACCGTATGTCTCAGACCGTCTGTCTCAGACCGTCTGCCTCAGATCATCTGTCTCAGTCCGTCTATCTCGGCCCGCCGGTCTCAGACCAGCTGTCTCAGTCGGTCTGTCTCAGCCCGTCTATCACAGCCCGTCTGTCTCAGACCGTCTATCTCAGCACGTCGGCCTCATACCGTCTGTCTCAGACCGTCTGTCTCAGACCGTCTGTCTCAGACCGTCTGTCTCAGACCGTCTGTCTCAGACCGTCTGTCTCAGACCGTCTGCCTCAGATCGTCTGACTCAGACCGTCTATCTCAGCCCGTCTGTATCAGACCATCTATCTCAGCACGTCGGCCTCATACCGTCTGTCTCAGACCGTCTGTCTCAGACCGTCCGTCTCAGACCGTCCGTCTCAGACCGTCTGTCTCAGACCGTCTGCCTCAGACCGCATATCTCAGACCGTCTGTCTCAGACAGTCTGTCTCAGACCGTCTGTCTCAGACCGTCTGTCTCAGACCGTCTGCCTCAGACCGTCTGTCTCAGACCGTCTGCCGCAGACCGTCTGTCTCAGACCGTCTGTCTCAGACCGCCTGTGTCAGACCGTCAGTCTCAGACCGCCTGTCTCAGTCCGTCTGTCTCAGTTCGTCCATATCAGCCCGTCAGCATCAGTCCGTATGTCTCAGATCCTCTGTCTCAGACCGTCTGTCTCAGCCCGTCTGTCTCAGAACGTCTGTCTCAGATCGTCTGTCTCAGAACGTCTGTCTCAGCCCGTCTATCTCAGCCCGTCGGGCGCAGAACGTCTGTCTCAGACCGTCCGTCTCAGACCGTCTGTGTCAGACCGTCTGCCGCAGACCGTCTGTCTCAGACCGTCTGTCTCAGACCGTCTGTCTCAGACCGCCTGTCTCAGACCGTCTGTCTCAGACCGTCTGTCTCAGACCGTCTGTCTCAGGCCGTCTGTTCAATACCGTCTATCTCGTCCCGTCGGTCCCAGACCAGCTGTCTCAGACCGCCTGTCTCAGATCGTCTGTCTCAGACCGTCTGTCTCAGACCGTGTGTCACAGACCGTCTGTCTCAGACCGTCTGTCTCAGACCGTCTGTCTCAGACCGTCTGTCTCAGACCGTCTGTCTCCGACCGTCTGTCTCAGACCGTCTGTCTCAGACCGTCTGTCTCAGACCGTCTGTCTCAGACCGTCTGTCTCAGACCGTCTGTCTCAGACCGCCTGTTTCAGACCGTCTGTCTCAGACCGTATGTCTCAGACCGTCTGTCTCAGACCGTCTGCCTCAGATCGTCTGTCTCAGACCGTCTATCTCAGCCCGTCTGTATCAGACCATCTATCTCAGCACGTCGGCCTCATACCGTCTGTCTCAGACCGTCTGTCTCAGACCGTCCGTCTCAGACCGTCTGTCTCAGACCGTCTGCCTCAGATCGTCTGTCTCAGACCGTCTATCTCAGCCCGTCTGTATCAGACCATCTATCTCAGCACGTCGGCCTCATACCGTCTGTCTCAGACCGTCTGTCTCAGACCGTCCGTCTCAGACCGCCCGTCTGAGACCGTCTGTCTCAGACCGTATGTCTCAGACCGTCTGCCTCAGATCATCTGTCTCAGTCCGTCTATCTCGGCCCGCCGGTCTCAGACCAGCTGTCTCAGTCGGTCTGTCTCAGCCCGTCTATCACAGGCCGTCTGTCTCAGACCGTCTATCTCAGCACGTCGGCCTCATACCGTCTGTCTCAGACCGTCTGCCTCAGATCGTCTGACTCAGACCGTCTATCTCAGCCCGTCTGTATCAGACCATCTATCTCAGCACGTCGGCCTCATACTGTCTGTCTCAGACCGTCTGCCTCAGACCGTCCGTCTCAGACCGTCCGTCTCAGACCGTCTGTCTCAGACCGTCTGCCTCAGACCGCATATCTCAGACCGTCTGTCTCAGACAGTCTGTCTCAGACCGTCTGTCTCAGACCGTCTGTCTCAGACCGTCTGCCTCAGACCGTCTGTCTCAGACCGTCTGTATCAGACCATCTATCTCAGCACGTCGGCCTCATACCGTCTGTCTCAGACAGTCTGTCTCAGACCGTCCGTCTCAGACCGTCCGTCTCAGACCGTCTGTCTCAGACCGTCTGCCGCAGACCGTCTGTCTCAGACCGTCTGTCTCAGACCGCCTGTCTCAGACCGTCAGTCTCAGACCGCCTGTCTCAGTCCGTCTGTCTCAGTTCGTCCATATCAGCCCGTCAGCATCAGTCCGTATGTCTCAGATCCTCTGTCTCAGACCGTCTGTCTCAGCCCGTCTGTCTCAGAACGTCTGTCTCAGATCGTCTGTCTCAGAACGTCTGTCTCAGCCCGTCTATCTCAGCCCGTCGGGCGCAGAACGTCTGTCTCAGACCGTCCGTCTCAGACCGTCTGTCTCAGACCGTCTGCCGCAGACCGTCTGTCTCAGACCGTCTGTCTCAGACCGTCTGTCTCAGACCGTCGGTCTCAGACCGCCTGTTTCAGACCGTCTGTCTCAGACCGTATGTCTCAGACCGTCTGTCTCAGACCGTCTGCCTCAGATCGTCTGTCTCAGACCGTCTATCTCAGCCCGTCTGTATCAGACCATCTATCTCAGCACGTCGGCCTCATACCGTCTGTCTCAGACCGTCTGTCTCAGACCGTCTGTCTCAGACCGTCTGTCTCAGACCGTCTGTCTCAGACCGTGTGTCTCAAACCGTCTATGTCCGCCCGTCTGTCTCAGACCGTCTATATCTGCCCGTCTGTCTCAGACCGTCTGTCTCAGACCGCCTGTCTCAGACCGTCTGTCTCAGACCGCCTGTCTCAGTCCGTCTATCTCAGTTCGTCCATATCAGCCCGTCAGCATCAGTCCGTATGTCTCAGATCCTCTGTCTCAGACCGTCTGTCTCAGCCCGTCTGTCTCAGAACGTCTGTCTCAGATCGTCTGTCTCAGAACGTCTGTCTCAGCCCGTCTATCTCAGCCCGTCGGCCGCAGAACGTCTGTCTCAGACCGTCTGTCTCAGACCGTCTGTCTCAGACCGTCTGTCTCAGACCGTCTGTCTCAGACCCTCTGTCTGAAACCGTCTGTCTCAGACCGTCTGTCTCAGACCGTCTGTCGCAGACCGTCTGTCTCAGACCGTCTGTCTCAGACCGTCTGTCTCAGATCGTCTGTCTCAGAACGTCTGTCTCAGCCCGTCTATCTCAGCCCGTCGGCCGCAGAACGTCTGTCTCAGACCGTCTGTCTCAGACCGTCTGTCTCAGACCGTCTGTCTCAGACCCTCTGTCTGAAACCGTGTGTCTCAGACCGTCTGTCTCAAACCGTCTGTCTGAGACCGTCTGTCTCAGACCGTCTGTCTCACACCGTCTGTCTCAGACCGTCTGTCTCAGACCGTCTGCCTCAGATAGTCTGTCTCACACCGTCTGTCTCAGACCGTCTGTCTCAGAACGTCTAGCTCAGCCCGTCTGTCTCAGAACGTCTAGCTCAGACCGTCTGTCTCAGACCGTCTAGCTCAGCCCGTCTGTCTCAGAACGTCTAGCTCAGACCGCCTGTCTCAGACCGTCTGTCTCAGACCGTCTGTCTCAGACCGCCTGTTTCAGACCGTCTGTCTCAGACCGTCTGTCTCAGACCGTCTGTCTCAGGCCGTCTGTTCAATACCGTCTATCTCGTCCCGTCGGTCCCAGACCAGCTGTCTCAGACCGCCTGTCTCAGATCGTCTGTCTCAGACCGTCTGTCTCAGACCGTGTGTCACAGACCGTCTGTCTCAGACCGTCTGTCTCAGACCGTCTGTCGCAGACCGTCTGTCTCAGACCGTCTATATCTGCCCGTCTGTCTCAGACCGTCTGTCTCAGACCGCCTGTCTCAGACCGTCTGTCTCAGACCGCCTGTCTCAGTCCGTCTATCTCAGTTCGTCCATATCAGCCCGTCAGCATCAGTCCGTATGTCTCAGATCCTCTGTCTCAGACCGTCTGTCTCAGCCCGTCTGTCTCAGAACGTCTGTCTCAGATCGTCTGTCTCAGAACGTCTGTCTCAGCCCGTCTATCTCAGCCCGTCGGGCGCAGAACGTCTGTCTCAGACCGTCTGTCTCGGACCGTCTGTCTCAGACTGTCTGTCTCAGACCGTCTGTCTCAGACCGTCTGTCTCAGACCGCCTGTCTCAGACCGTCTGTCTCAGACCGTCTGTCTCAGACCGTCTGTCTCAGGCCGTCTGTTCAATACCGTCTATCTCGTCCCGTCGGTCCCAGACCAGCTGTCTCAGACCGCCTGTCTCAGATCGTCTGTCTCAGACCGTCTGTCTCAGACCGTGTGTCACAGACCGTCTGTCTCAGACCGTCTGTCTCAGACCGTCTGTCGCAGACCGTCTGTCTCAGACCGTCTGTCTCAGACCGTCTGTCTCAGACCGTCTGTCTCGAACCGTCTGTCTCAGACCGTCTGTCTCAGACCGTCTGTCTCAGACCGTCTGTCTCAGACCGTCTGTCTCAGACCGTCTGTCTCAGACCGTCTGTCTCAGACCGTCTGTCTCAGACCGTCTGTCTCAGACCGTCTGTCTCAGACCGTGTGTCTCAAACCGTCTATGTCCGCCCGTCTGTCTCAGACCGTCTATATCTGCCCGTCTGTCTCAGACTGTCTGTCTCAGACCGCCTGTCTCAGACCGTCTGTCTCAGACCGCCTGTCTCAGTCCGTCTATCTCAGTTCGTCCATATCAGCCCGTCAGCATCAGTCCGTATGTCTCAGATCCTCTGTCTCAGACCGTCTGTCTCAGCCCGTCTGTCTCAGAACGTCTGTCTCAGATCGTCTGTCTCAGAACGTCTGTCTCAGCCCGTCTATCTCAGCCCGTCGGCCGCAGAACGTCTGTCTCTGCCCGTCTGTCTCAGACCGTCTGTCTCAGACCGCCTGTCTCAGACCGTCTGTCTCAGACCGCCTGTCTCAGTCCGTCTGTCTCAGACCGTGTGTCACAGACCGTCTGTCTCAGACCGTCTGTCGCAGACCGTCTGTCTCAGACCGTCTGTCTCAGACCGTCTGTCTCAGACCGTCTGTCTCAGACCGTCTGTCTCAGACCGTCTGTCTCAGACCGTCTGTCTCAGACCGTCTGTCTCAGACCGTCTGTCTCAGACCGTCTGTCTCAGACCGTCTGTCTCAGACCGTCTGTCTCAGACCGTCTGTCTCAGACCGTCTGTCTCAGACCGTCTGTCTCAGACCGTCTGTCTCAGACCGTCTGTCTCAGACCGTCTGTCTCAGACCGTCTGTCTCAGACCGTGTGTCTCAAACCGTCTATGTCCGCCCGTCTGTCTCAGACCGTCTATATCTGCCCGTCTGTCTCAGACCGTCTGTCTCAGCCCGTCTGTCTCAGAACGTCTGTCTCAGATCGTCTGTCTCAGAACGTCTGTCTCAGCCCGTCTATCTCAGCCCGTCGGCCGCAGAACGTCTGTCTCTGCCCGTCTGTCTCAGACCGTCTGTCTCAGACCGCCTGTCTCAGTCCGTCTATCTCAGTTCGTCCATATCAGCCCGTCAGCATCAGTCCGTATGTCTCAGATCCTCTGTCTCAGACCGTCTGTCTCAGCCCGTCTGTCTCAGAACGTCTGTCTCAGATCGTCTGTCTCAGAACGTCTGTCTCAGCCCGTCTATCTCAGCCCGTCGGCCGCAGAACGTCTGTCTCAGACCGTCTGTCTCAGACCGTCTGTCTCAGACCGTCTGTCTCAGACCGTCTGTCTCAGACCCTCTGTCTGAAACCGTCTGTCTCAGACCGTCTGTCTCAGACCGTCTGTCGCAGACCGTCTGTCTCAGACCGTCTGTCTCAGACCGTCTGTCTCAGATCGTCTGTCTCAGAACGTCTGTCTCAGCCCGTCTATCTCAGCCCGTCGGCCGCAGAACGTCTGTCTCAGACCGTCTGTCTCAGACCGTCTGTCTCAGACCGTCTGTCTCAGACCCTCTGTCTGAAACCGTCTGTCTCAGACCGTCTGTCTCAAACCGTCCGTCTGAGACCGTCTGTCTCAGACCGTCTGTCTCACACCGTCTGTCTCAGACCGTCTGTCTCAGACCGTCTGCCTCAGATAGTCTGTCTCACACCGTCTGTCTCAGACCGTCTGTCTCAGAACGTCTAGCTCAGCCCGTCTGTCTCAGAACGTCTAGCTCAGACCGTCTGTCTCAGACCGTCTAGCTCAGCCCGTCTGTCTCAGAACGTCTAGCTCAGACCGCCTGTCTCAGACCGTCTGTCTCAGACCGTCTGTCTCAGACCGCCTGTTTCAGACCGTCTGTCTCAGACCGTCTGTCTCAGACCGTCTGTCTCAGGCCGTCTGTTCAATACCGTCTATCTCGTCCCGTCGGTCCCAGACCAGCTGTCTCAGACCGCCTGTCTCAGATCGTCTGTCTCAGACCGTCTGTCTCAGACCGTGTGTCACAGACCGTCTGTCTCAGACCGTCTGTCTCAGACCGTCTGTCGCAGACCGTCTGTCTCAGACCGTCTATATCTGCCCGTCTGTCTCAGACCGTCTGTCTCAGACCGCCTGTCTCAGACCGTCTGTCTCAGACCGCCTGTCTCAGTCCGTCTATCTCAGTTCGTCCATATCAGCCCGTCAGCATCAGTCCGTATGTCTCAGATCCTCTGTCTCAGACCGTCTGTCTCAGCCCGTCTGTCTCAGAACGTCTGTCTCAGATCGTCTGTCTCAGAACGTCTGTCTCAGCCCGTCTATCTCAGCCCGTCGGGCGCAGAACGTCTGTCTCAGACCGTCTGTCTCGGACCGTCTGTCTCAGACCGTCTGTCTCAGATCGTCTGTCTCAGAACGTCTGTCTCAGCCCGTCTATCTCAGCCCGTCGGCCGCAGAACGTCTGTCTCAGACCGTCTGTCTCAAACCGTCCGTCTGAGACCGTCTGTCTCAGACCGTCTGTCTCACACCGTCTGTCTCAGACCGTCTGTCTCAGACCGTCTGCCTCAGATAGTCTGTCTCAGACCGTCTGTCTCAGACCGTCTGTCTCAGACCGTCTGTCTCAGACCGTCTGTCTCAGACCGTCTGTCTCAGACCGTCTGTCTCAGACCGTCTGTCTCAGACCGTCTGTCTCAGACCGTCTGTCTCAGACCGTCTGTCTCAGACCGTGTGTCTCAAACCGTCTATGTCCGCCCGTCTGTCTCAGACCGTCTATATCTGCCCGTCTGTCTCAGACCGTCTGTCTCAGACCGCCTGTCTCAGACCGTCTGTCTCAGACCGCCTGTCTCAGTCCGTCTATCTCAGTTCGTCCATATCAGCCCGTCAGCATCAGTCCGTATGTCTCAGATCCTCTGTCTCAGACCGTCTGTCTCAGCCCGTCTGTCTCAGAACGTCTGTCTCAGATCGTCTGTCTCAGAACGTCTGTCTCAGCCCGTCTATCTCAGCCCGTCGGCCGCAGAACGTCTGTCTCAGACCGTCTGTCTCAGACCGTCTGTCTCAGACCGTCTGTCTCAGACCGTCTGTCTCAGACCCTCTGTCTGAAACCGTCTGTCTCAGACCGTCTGTCTCAGACCGTCTGTCGCAGACCGTCTGTCTCAGACCGTCTGTCTCAGACCGTCTGTCTCAGATCGTCTGTCTCAGAACGTCTGTCTCAGCCCGTCTATCTCAGCCCGTCGGCCGCAGAACGTCTGTCTCAGACCGTCTGTCTCAGACCGTCTGTCTCAGACCGTCTGTCTCAGACCCTCTGTCTGAAACCGTCTGTCTCAGACCGTCTGTCTCAAACCGTCTGTCTGAGACCGTCTGTCTCAGACCGTCTGTCTCACACCGTCTGTCTCAGACCGTCTGTCTCAGACCGTCTGCCTCAGATAGTCTGTCTCACACCGTCTGTCTCAGACCGTCTGTCTCAGAACGTCTAGCTCAGCCCGTCTGTCTCAGAACGTCTAGCTCAGACCGTCTGTCTCAGACCGTCTAGCTCAGCCCGTCTGTCTCAGAACGTCTAGCTCAGACCGCCTGTCTCAGACCGTCTGTCTCAGACCGTCTGTCTCAGACCGCCTGTTTCAGACCGTCTGTCTCAGACCGTCTGTCTCAGACCGTCTGTCTCAGGCCGTCTGTTCAATACCGTCTATCTCGTCCCGTCGGTCCCAGACCAGCTGTCTCAGACCGCCTGTCTCAGATCGTCTGTCTCAGACCGTCTGTCTCAGACCGTGTGTCACAGACCGTCTGTCTCAGACCGTCTGTCTCAGACCGTCTGTCTCAGATCGTCTGTCTCAGAACGTCTGTCTCAGCCCGTCTATCTCAGCCCGTCGGGCGCAGAACGTCTGTCTCAGACCGTCTGTCTCGGACCGTCTGTCTCAGACTGTCTGTCTCAGACCGTCTGTCTCAGACCGTCTGTCTCAGACCGCCTGTCTCAGACCGTCTGTCTCAGACCGTCTGTCTCAGACCGTCTGTCTCAGGCCGTCTGTTCAATACCGTCTATCTCGTCCCGTCGGTCCCAGACCAGCTGTCTCAGACCGCCTGTCTCAGATCGTCTGTCTCAGACCGTCTGTCTCAGACCGTGTGTCACAGACCGTCTGTCTCAGACCGTCTGTCTCAGACCGTCTGTCGCAGACCGTCTGTCTCAGACCGTCTGTCTCAGACCGTCTGTCTCAGACCGTCTGTCTCAGACCGTCTGTCTCAGACCGTCTGTCTCAGACCGTCTGTCTCAGACCGTCTGTCTCAGACCGTCTGTCTCAGACCGTCTGTCTCAGACCGTCTGTCTCAGACCGTCTGTCTCAGACCGTCTGTCTCAGACCGTGTGTCTCAAACCGTCTATGTCCGCCCGTCTGTCTCAGACCGTCTATATCTGCCCGTCTGTCTCAGACCGTCTGTCTCAGACCGCCTGTCTCAGACCGTCTGTCTCAGACCGCCTGTCTCAGTCCGTCTATCTCAGTTCGTCCATATCAGCCCGTCAGCATCAGTCCGTATGTCTCAGATCCTCTGTCTCAGACCGTCTGTCTCAGCCCGTCTGTCTCAGAACGTCTGTCTCAGATCGTCTGTCTCAGAACGTCTGTCTCAGCCCGTCTATCTCAGCCCGTCGGCCGCAGAACGTCTGTCTCTGCCCGTCTGTCTCAGACCGTCTGTCTCAGACCGCCTGTCTCAGACCGTCTGTCTCAGACCGCCTGTCTCAGTCCGTCTGTCTCAGACCGTGTGTCACAGACCGTCTGTCTCAGACCGTCTGTCGCAGACCGTCTGTCTCAGACCGTCTGTCTCAGACCGTCTGTCTCAGACCGTCTGTCTCAGACCGTCTGTCTCAGACCGTCTGTCTCAGACCGTCTGTCTCAGACCGTCTGTCTCAGACCGTCTGTCTCAGACCGTCTGTCTCAGACCGTCTGTCTCAGACCGTCTGTCTCAGACCGTCTGTCTCAGACCGTCTGTCTCAGACCGTCTGTCTCAGACCGTCTGTCTCAGACCGTGTGTCTCAAACCGTCTATGTCCGCCCGTCTGTCTCAGACCGTCTATATCTGCCCGTCTGTCTCAGACCGTCTGTCTCAGCCCGTCTGTCTCAGAACGTCTGTCTCAGATCGTCTGTCTCAGAACGTCTGTCTCAGCCCGTCTATCTCAGCCCGTCGGCCGCAGAACGTCTGTCTCTGCCCGTCTGTCTCAGACCGTCTGTCTCAGACCGCCTGTCTCAGTCCGTCTATCTCAGTTCGTCCATATCAGCCCGTCAGCATCAGTCCGTATGTCTCAGATCCTCTGTCTCAGACCGTCTGTCTCAGCCCGTCTGTCTCAGAACGTCTGTCTCAGATCGTCTGTCTCAGAACGTCTGTCTCAGCCCGTCTATCTCAGCCCGTCGGCCGCAGAACGTCTGTCTCAGACCGTCTGTCTCAGACCGTCTGTCTCAGACCGTCTGTCTCAGACCGTCTGTCTCAGACCCTCTGTCTGAAACCGTCTGTCTCAGACCGTCTGTCTCAGACCGTCTGTCGCAGACCGTCTGTCTCAGACCGTCTGTCTCAGACCGTCTGTCTCAGATCGTCTGTCTCAGAACGTCTGTCTCAGCCCGTCTATCTCAGCCCGTCGGCCGCAGAACGTCTGTCTCAGACCGTCTGTCTCAGACCGTCTGTCTCAGACCGTCTGTCTCAGACCGTCTGTCTCAGACCCTCTGTCTGAAACCGTCTGTCTCAGACCGTCTGTCTCAAACCGTCCGTCTGAGACCGTCTGTCTCAGACCGTCTGTCTCACACCGTCTGTCTCAGACCGTCTGTCTCAGACCGTCTGCCTCAGATAGTCTGTCTCACACCGTCTGTCTCAGACCGTCTGTCTCAGAACGTCTAGCTCAGCCCGTCTGTCTCAGAACGTCTAGCTCAGACCGTCTGTCTCAGACCGTCTAGCTCAGCCCGTCTGTCTCAGAACGTCTAGCTCAGACCGCCTGTCTCAGACCGTCTGTCTCAGACCGTCTGTCTCAGACCGCCTGTTTCAGACCGTCTGTCTCAGACCGTCTGTCTCAGACCGTCTGTCTCAGGCCGTCTGTTCAATACCGTCTATCTCGCCCCGTCGGTCCCAGACCAGCTGTCTCAGACCGCCTGTCTCAGATCGTCTGTCTCAGACCGTCTGTCTCAGACCGTGTGTCACAGACCGTCTGTCTCAGACCGTCTGTCTCAGACCGTCTGTCGCAGACCGTCTGTCTCAGACCGTCTATATCTGCCCGTCTGTCTCAGACCGTCTGTCTCAGACCGCCTGTCTCAGACCGTCTGTCTCAGACCGCCTGTCTCAGTCCGTCTATCTCAGTTCGTCCATATCAGCCCGTCAGCATCAGTCCGTATGTCTCAGATCCTCTGTCTCAGACCGTCTGTCTCAGCCCGTCTGTCTCAGAACGTCTGTCTCAGATCGTCTGTCTCAGAACGTCTGTCTCAGCCCGTCTATCTCAGCCCGTCGGGCGCAGAACGTCTGTCTCAGACCGTCTGACTCGGACCGTCTGTCTCAGACTGTCTGTCTCAGACCGTCTGTCTCAGACCGTCTGTCTCAGACCGCCTGTCTCAGACCGTCTGTCTCAGACCGTCTGTCTCAGACCGTCTGTCTCAGGCCGTCTGTTCAATACCGTCTATCTCGTCCCGTCGGTCCCAGACCAACTGTCTCAGACCGCCTGTCTCAGATCGTCTGTCTCAGACCGTCTGTCTCAGACCGTGTGTCACAGACCGTCTGTCTCAGACCGTCTGTCTCAGACCGTCTGTCGCAGACCGTCTGTCTCAGACCGTTTGTCTCAGACCGTCTGTCTCAGACCGTCTGTCTCAGACCGTCTGTCTCAGACCGTCTGTCTCAGACCGTCTGTCTCAGACCGTCTGTCTCAGACCGTCTGTCTCAGACCGTCTGTCTCAGACCGTCTGTCTCAGACCGTCTGTCTCAGACCGTCTGTCTCAGACCGTGTGTCTCAAACCGTCTATGTCCGCCCGTCTGTCTCAGACCGTCTATATCTGCCCGTCTGTCTCAGACCGTCTGTCTCAGACCGCCTGTCTCAGACCGTCTGTCTCAGACCGCCTGTCTCAGTCCGTCTATCTCAGTTCGTCCATATCAGCCCGTCAGCATCAGTCCGTATGTCTCAGATCCTCTGTCTCAGACCGTCTGTCTCAGCCCGTCTGTCTCAGAACGTCTGTCTCAGATCGTCTGTCTCAGAACGTCTGTCTCAGCCCGTCTATCTCAGCCCGTCGGCCGCAGAACGTCTGTCTCTGCCCGTCTGTCTCAGACCGTCTGTCTCAGACCGCCTGTCTCAGACCGTCTGTCTCAGACCGCCTGTCTCAGTCCGTCTATCTCAGTTCGTCCATATCAGCCCGTCAGCATCAGTCCGTATGTCTCAGATCCTCTGTCTCAGACCGTCTGTCTCAGCCCGCCTGTCTCAGAACGTCTGTCTCAGATCGTCTGTCTCAGAACGTCTGTCTCAGCCCGTCTGTCTCAGACCGTCTGTCTCAGACCCTCTGTCTGAAACCGTCTGTCTCAGACCGTCTGTCTCAGACCGTCTGTCTCAGACCGTCTGTCTCAGACCGTCTGTCTCAGACCGTCTGTCTCAGACCGTCTGTCTCAGATCCTCTGTCTCAGACCGTCTGTCTCAGCCCGCCTGTCTCAGAACGTCTGTCTCAGATCGTCTGTCTCAGAACGTCTGTCTCAGCCCGTCTGTCTCAGACCGTCTGTCTCAGACCGTCTGTCTCAGACCGTCTGTCTCAGACCGTCTGTCTCAGACCGTCTGTCTCAGACCGCCTGTCTCAGACCGTCTGTCTCAGACCGTCTGTCTCAGACCGTCTGTCTCAGGCCGTCTGTTCAATACCGTCTATCCCGTCCCGTCGGTCCCAGACCAGCTGTCTCAGACCGCCTGTCTCAGATCGTCTGTCTCAGACCGTCTGTCTCAGACCGTGTGTCACAGACCGTCTGTCTCAGACCGTCTGTCTCAGACCGTCTGTCTCAGACCGTCTGTCGCAGACCGTCTGTCTCAGACCGTCTGTCTCAGACCGTCTGTCTCAGACCGTCTGTCTCAGACCGTCTGTCTCAGACCGTCTGTCTCAGACCGTCTGTCTCAGACCGTCTGTCTCAGACCGTCTGTCTCAGACCGTCTGTCTCAGACCGTCTGTCTCAGACCGTCTGTCTCAGACCGTCTGTCTCAGACCGTGTGTCTCAAACCGTCTATGTCCGCCCGTCTGTCTCAGACCGTCTATATCTGCCCGTCTGTCTCAGACCGTCTGTCTCAGACCGCCTGTCTCAGACCGTCTGTCTCAGACCGCCTGTCTCAGTCCGTCTATCTCAGTTCGTCCATATCAGCCCGTCAGCATCAGTCCGTATGTCCCAGATCCTCTGTCTCAGACCGTCTGTCTCAGCCCGTCTGTCTCAGAACGTCTGTCTCAGATCGTCTGTCTCAGAACGTCTGTCTCAGCCCGTCTATCTCAGCCCGTCGGCCGCAGAACGTCTGTCTCAGACCGTCTGTCTCGGACCGTCTGTCTCAGACTGTCTGTCTCAGACCGTCTGTCTCAGACCGTCTGTCTCAGACCGCCTGTCTCAGACCGTCTGTCTCAGACCGTCTGTCTCAGACCGTCTGTCTCAGGCCGTCTGTTCAATACCGTCTATCTCGTCCCGTCGGTCCCAGACCAGCTGTCTCAGACCGCCTGTCTCAGATCGTCTGTCTCAGACCGTCTGTCTCAGACCGTGTGTCACAGACCGTCTGTCTCAGACCGTCTGTCTCAGACCGTCTGTCGCAGACCGTCTGTCTCAGACCGTCTGTCTCAGACCGTCTGTCTCAGACCGTCTGTCTCAGACCGTGTGTCTCAAACCGTCTATGTCCGCCCGTCTGTCTCAGACCGTCTATATCTGCCCGTCTGTCTCAGACCGTCTGTCTCAGACCGCCTGTCTCAGACCGTCTGTCTCAGACCGCCTGTCTCAGTCCGTCTATCTCAGTTCGTCCATATCAGCCCGTCAGCATCAGTCCGTATGTCTCAGATCCTCTGTCTCAGACCGTCTGTCTCAGCCCGTCTGTCTCAGAACGTCTGTCTCAGATCGTCTGTCTCAGAACGTCTGTCTCAGCCCGTCTATCTCAGCCCGTCGGCTGCAGAACGTCTGTCTCAGACCGTCTGTCTCAGACCGTCTGTCTCAGACCCTCTGTCTGAAACCGTCTGTCTCAGACCGTCTGTCTCAGACCGTCTGTCGCAGACCGTCTGTCTCAGACCGTCTGTCTCAGACCGTCTGTCTCAGATCGTCTGTCTCAGAACGTCTGTCTCAGCCCGTCTATCTCAGCCCGTCGGCCGCAGAACGTCTGTCTCAGACCGTCTGTCTCAGACCGTCTGTCTCAGACCGTCTGTCTCAGACCGTCTGTCTCAGACCCTCTGTCTGAAACCGTCTGTCTCAGACCGTCTGTCTCAAACCGTCTGTCTGAGACCGTCTGTCTCAGACCGTCTGTCTCACACCGTCTGTCTCAGACCGTCTGTCTCAGACCGTCTGCCTCAGATAGTCTGTCTCACACCGTCTGTCTCAGACCGTCTGTCTCAGAACGTCTAGCTCAGCCCGTCTGTCTCAGAACGTCTAGCTTAGACCGTCTGTCTCAGACCGTCTAGCTCAGCCCGTCTGTCTCAGAACGTCTAGATCAGACCGCCTGTCTCAGACCGTCTGTCTCAGACCGTCTGTCTCAGACCGCCTGTCTCAGACCGTCTGTCTCAGACCGTCTGTCTCAGACCGTCTGTCTCAGGCCGTCTGTTCAATACCGTCTATCTCGTCCCGTCGGTCCCAGACCAGCTGTCTCAGACCGCCTGTCTCAGATCGTCTGTCTCAGACCGTCTGTCTCAGACCGTGTGTCACAGACCGTCTGTCTCAGACCGTCTGTCTCAGACCGTCTGTCTCAGACCGTCTGTCGCAGACCGTCTGTCTCAGACCGTCTATATCTGCCCGTCTGTCTCAGACCGTCTGTCTCAGACCGCCTGTCTCAGACCGTCTGTCTCAGACCGCCTGTCTCAGTCCGTCTATCTCAGTTCGTCCATATCAGCCCGTCAGCATCAGTCCGTATGTCTCAGATCCTCTGTCTCAGACCGTCTGTCTCAGCCCGTCTGTCTCAGAACGTCTGTCTCAGATCGTCTGTCTCAGAACGTCTGTCTCAGCCCGTCTATCTCAGCCCGTCGGGCGCAGAACGTCTGTCTCAGACCGTCTGTCTCGGACCGTCTGTCTCAGACTGTCTGTCTCAGACCGTCTGTCTCAGACCGTCTGTCTCAGACCGCCTGTCTCAGACCGTCTGTCTCAGACCGTCTGTCTCAGACCGTCTGTCTCAGGCCGTCTGTTCAATACCGTCTATCTCGTCCCGTCGGTCCCAGACCAGCTGTCTCAGACCGCCTGTCTCAGATCGTCTGTCTCAGACCGTCTGTCTCAGACCGTGTGTCACAGACCGTCTGTCTCAGACCGTCTGTCTCAGACCGTCTGTCGCAGACCGTCTGTCTCAGACCGTCTGTCTCAGACCGTCTGTCTCAGACCGTCTGTCTCAGACCGTCTGTCTCAGACCGTCTGTCTCAGACCGTCTGTCTCAGACCGTCTGTCTCAGACCGTCTGTCTCAGACCGTCTGTCTCAGATCGTCTGTCTCAGAACGTCTGTCTCAGCCCGTCTATCTCAGCCCGTCGGGCGCAGAACGTCTGTCTCAGACCGTCTGTCTCGGACCGTCTGTCTCAGACTGTCTGTCTCAGACCGTCTGTCTCAGACCGTCTGTCTCAGACCGCCTGTCTCAGACCGTCTGTCTCAGACCGTCTGTCTCAGACCGTCTGTCTCAGGCCGTCTGTTCAATACCGTCTATCTCGTCCCGTCGGTCCCAGACCAGCTGTCTCAGACCGCCTGTCTCAGATCGTCTGTCTCAGACCATCTGTCTCAGACCGTGTGTCACAGACCGTCTGTCTCAGACCGTCTGTCTCAGACCGTCTGTCGCAGACCGTCTGTCTCAGACCGTCTGTCTCAGACCGTCTGTCTCAGACCGTCTGTCTCAGACCGTCTGTCTCAGACCGTCTGTCTCAGACCGTCTGTCTCAGACCGTCTGTCTCAGACCGTCTGTCTCAGACCGTCTGTCTCAGACCGTCTGTCTCAGACCGTCTGTCTCAGACCGTCTGTCTCAGACCGTCTGTCTCAGACCGTCTGTCTCAGACCGTCTGTCTCAGACCGTCTGTCTCAGACCGCCTGTCTCAGTCCGTCTATCTCAGTTCGTCCATATCAGCCCGTCAGCATCAGTCCGTATGTCCCAGATCCTCTGTCTCAGACCGTCTGTCTCAGCCCGTCTGTCTCAGAACGTCTGTCTCAGATCGTCTGTCTCAGAACGTCTGTCTCAGCCCGTCTATCTCAGCCCGTCGGCCGCAGAACGTCTGTCTCAGACCGTCTGTCTCGGACCGTCTGTCTCAGACTGTCTGTCTCAGACCGTCTGTCTCAGACCGTCTGTCTCAGACCGCCTGTCTCAGACCGTCTGTCTCAGACCGTCTGTCTCAGGCCGTCTGTTCAATACCGTCTATCTCGTCCCGTCGGTCCCAGACCAGCTGTCTCAGACCGCCTGTCTCAGATCGTCTGTCTCAGACCGTCTGTCTCAGACCGTGTGTCACAGACCGTCTGTCTCAGACCGTCTGTCTCAGACCGTCTGTCGCAGACCGTCTGTCTCAGACCGTCTGTCTCAGACCGTCTGTCTCAGACCGTCTGTCTCAGACCGTCTGTCTCAGACCGTGTGTCTCAAACCGTCTATGTCCGCCCGTCTGTCTCAGACCGTCTATATCGGCCCGTCTGTCTCAGACCGTCTGTCTCAGACCGCCTGTCTCAGACCGTCTGTCTCAGACCGCCTGTCTCAGTCCGTCTATCTCAGTTCGTCCATATCAGCCCGTCAGCATCAGTCCGTATGTCTCAGATCCTCTGTCTCAGACCGTCTGTCTCAGCCCGTCTGTCTCAGAACGTCTGTCTCAGATCGTCTGTCTCAGAACGTCTGTCTCAGCCCGTCTATCTCAGCCCGTCGGCCGCAGAACGTCTGTCTCAGACCGTCTGTCTCAGACCGTCTGTCTCAGACCGTCTGTCTCAGACCCTCTGTCTGAAACCGTCTGTCTCAGACCGTCTGTCTCAGACCGTCTGTCGCAGACCGTCTGTCTCAGACCGTCTGTCTCAGACCGTCTGTCTCAGATCGTCTGTCTCAGAACGTCTGTCTCAGCCCGTCTATCTCAGCCCGTCGGCCGCAGAACGTCTGTCTCAGACCGTCTGTCTCAGACCGTCTGTCTCAGACCCTCTGTCTGAAACCGTCTGTCTCAGACCGTCTGTCTCAAACCGTCTGTCTGAGACCGTCTGTCTCAGACCGTCTGTCTCACACCGTCTGTCTCAGACCGTCTGTCTCAGACCGTCTGCCTCAGATAGTCTGTCTCACACCGTCTGTCTCAGACCGTCTGTCTCAGAACGTCTAGCTCAGCCCGTCTGTCTCAGAACGTCTAGCTTAGACCGTCTGTCTCAGACCGTCTAGCTCAGCCCGTCTGTCTCAGAACGTCTAGATCAGACCGCCTGTCTCAGACCGTCTGTCTCAGACCGTCTGTCTCAGACCGCCTGTCTCAGACCGTCTGTCTCAGACCGTCTGTCTCAGACCGTCTGTCTCAGGCCGTCTGTTCAATACCGTCTATCTCGTCCCGTCGGTCCCAGACCAGCTGTCTCAGACCGCCTGTCTCAGATCGTCTGTCTCAGACCGTCTGTCTCAGACCGTGTGTCACAGACCGTCTGTCTCAGACCGTCTGTCTCAGACCGTCTGTCGCAGACCGTCTGTCTCAGACCGTCTATATCTGCCCGTCTGTCTCAGACCGTCTGTCTCAGACCGCCTGTCTCAGACCGTCTGTCTCAGACCGCCTGTCTCAGTCCGTCTATCTCAGTTCGTCCATATCAGCCCGTCAGCATCAGTCCGTATGTCTCAGATCCTCTGTCTCAGACCGTCTGTCTCAGCCCGTCTGTCTCAGAACGTCTGTCTCAGATCGTCTGTCTCAGAACGTCTGTCTCAGCCCGTCTATCTCAGCCCGTCGGGCGCAGAACGTCTGTCTCAGACCGTCTGTCTCGGACCGTCTGTCTCAGACTGTCTGTCTCAGACCGTCTGTCTCAGACCGTCTGTCTCAGACCGCCTGTCTCAGACCGTCTGTCTCAGACCGTCTGTCTCAGGCCGTCTGTTCAATACCGTCTATCTCGTCCCGTCGGTCCCAGACCAGCTGTCTCAGACCGCCTGTCTCAGATCGTCTGTCTCGGACCGTCTGTCTCAGACCGTGTGTCACAGACCGTCTGTCTCAGACCGTCTGTCTCAGACCGTCTGTCGCAGACCGTCTGTCTCAGACCGTCTGTCTCAGACCGTCTGTCTCAGACCGTCTGTCTCAGACCGTCTGTCTCAGACCGTCTGTCTCAGACCGTCTGTCTCAGACCGTCTGTCTCAGACCGTCTGTCTCAGACCGTCTGTCTCAGACCGTCTGTCTCAGACCGTCTGTCTCAGATCGTCTGTCTCAGAACGTCTGTCTCAGCCCGTCTATCTCAGCCCGTCGGGCGCAGAACGTCTGTCTCAGACCGTCTGTCTCAGACCGTCTGTCTCAGACCGTCTGTCTCAGACCGTCTGTCTCAGACCGTCTGTCTCAGACCGTCTGTCTCAGACCGTCTGTCTCAGACCGTCTGTCTCAGACCGTCTGTCTCAGACCGTGTGTCTCAAACCGTCTATGTCCGCCCGTCTGTCTCAGACCGTCTATATCTGCCCGTCTGTCTCAGACCGTCTGTCTCAGACCGCCTGTCTCAGACCGTCTGTCTCAGACCGCCTGTCTCAGTCCGTCTATCTCAGTTCGTCCATATCAGCCCGTCAGCATCAGTCCGTATGTCTCAGATCCTCTGTCTCAGACCGTCTGTCTCAGCCCGTCTGTCTCAGAACGTCTGTCTCAGATCGTCTGTCTCAGAACGTCTGTCTCAGCCCGTCTATCTCAGCCCGTCGGCCGCAGAACGTCTGTCTCTGCCCGTCTGTCTCAGACCGTCTGTCTCAGACCGCCTGTCTCAGACCGTCTGTCTCAGACCGCCTGTCTCAGTCCGTCTATCTCAGTTCGTCCATATCAGCCCGTCAGCATCAGTCCGTATGTCTCAGATCCTCTGTCTCAGACCGTCTGTCTCAGCCCGCCTGTCTCAGAACGTCTGTCTCAGATCGTCTGTCTCAGAACGTCTGTCTCAGCCCGTCTATCTCAGCCCGTCGGCCGCAGAACGTCTGTCTCAGACCGTCTGTCTCAGACCCTCTGTCTGAAACCGTCTGTCTCAGACCGTCTGTCTCAGACCGTCTGTCTCAGACCGTCTGTCGCAGACCGTCTGTCTCAGACCGTCTGTCTCAGACCGTCTGTCTCAGATCGTCTGTCTCAGAACGTCTGTCTCAGCCCGTCTATCTCAGCCCGTCGGCCGCAGAACGTCTGTCTCAGACCGTCTGTCTCAGACCGTCTGTCTCAGACCCTCTGTCTGAAACCGTCTGTCTCAGACCGTCTGTCTCAAACCGTCTGTCTGAGACCGTCTGTCTCAGACCGTCTGTCTCACACCGTCTGTCTCAGACCGTCTGTCTCAGACCGTCTGCCTCAGATAGTCTGTCTCACACCGTCTGTCTCAGACCGTCTGTCTCAGAACGTCTAGCTCAGCCCGTCTGTCTCAGAACGTCTAGCTCAGACCGTCTGTCTTAGACCGTCTAGCTCAGCCCGTCTGTCTCAGAACGTCTAGCTCAGACCGCCTGTCTCAGACCGTCTGTCTCAGACCGTCTGTCTCAGACCGCCTGTCTCAGACCGTCTGTCTCACACCGTCTGTCTCAGACCGTCTGTCTCAGGCCGTCTGTTCAATACCGTCTATCTCGTCCCGTCGGTCCCAGACCAGCTGTCTCAGACCGCCTGTCTCAGATCGTCTGTCTCAGACCGTCTGTCTCAGACCGTGTGTCACAGACCGTCTGTCTCAGACCGTCTGTCTCAGACCGTCTGTCGCAGACCGTCTGTCTCAGACCGTCTATATCTGCCCGTCTGTCTCAGACCGTCTGTCTCAGACCGCCTGTCTCAGACCGTCTGTCTCAGACCGCCTGTCTCAGTCCGGCTATCTCAGTTCGTCCATATCAGCCCGTCAGCATCAGTCCGTATGTCTCAGATCCTCTGTCTCAGACCGTCTGTCTCAGCCCGTCTGTCTCAGAACGTCTGTCTCAGATCGTCTGTCTCAGAACGTCTGTCTCAGCCCGTCTATCTCAGCCCGTCGGGCGCAGAACGTCTGTCTCAGACCGTCTGTCTCGGACCGTCTGTCTCAGACTGTCTGTCTCAGACCGTCTGTCTCAGACCGTCTGTCTCAGACCGCCTGTCTCAGACCGTCTGTCTCAGACCGTCTGTCTCAGACCGTCTGTCTCAGGCCGTCTGTTCAATACCGTCTATCTCGTCCCGTCGGTCCCAGACCAGCTGTCTCAGACCGCCTGTCTCAGATCGTCTGTCTCAGACCGTCTGTCTCAGACCGTGTGTCACAGACCGTCTGTCTCAGACCGTCTGTCTCAGACCGTCTGTCGCAGACCGTCTGTCTCAGACCGTCTGTCTCAGACCGTCTGTCTCAGACCGTCTGTCTCAGACCGTCTGTCTCAGACCGTCTGTCTCAGACCGTCTGTCTCAGACCGTCTGTCTCAGACCGTCTGTCTCAGACCGTCTGTCTCAGACCGTCTGTCTCAGACCGTCTGTCTCAGACCGTCTGTCTCAGACCGTCTGTCTCAGACCGTCTGTCTCAGACCGTCTGTCTCAGACCGTCTGTCTCAGACCGTGTGTCTCAAACCGTCTATGTCCGCCCGTCTGTCTCAGACCGTCTATATCTGCCCGTCTGTCTCAGACCGTCTGTCTGAGACCGCCTGTCTCAGACCGTCTGTCTCAGACCGCCTGTCTCAGTCCGTCTATCTCAGTTCGTCCATATCAGCCCGTCAGCATCAGTCCGTATGTCTCAGATCCTCTGTCTCAGACCGTCTGTCTCAGACCGCCTGTCTCAGTCCGTCTATCTCAGTTCGTCCATATCAGCCCGTCAGCATCAGTCCGTATGTCTCAGATCCTCTGTCTCAGACCGTCTGTCTCAGCCCGTCTGTCTCAGAACGTCTGTCTCAGATCGTCTGTCTCAGAACGTCTGTCTCAGCCCGTCTATCTCAGCCCGTCGGGCGCAGAACGTCTGTCTCAGACCGTCTGTCTCGGACCGTCTGTCTCAGACTGTCTGTCTCAGACCGTCTGTCTCAGACCGTCTGTCTCAGACCGCCTGTCTCAGACCGTCTGTCTCAGACCGTCTGTCTCAGACCGTCTGTCTCAGGCCGTCTGTTCAATACCGTCTATCTCGTCCCGTCGGTCCCAGACCAGCTGTCTCAGACCGCCTGTCTCAGATCGTCTGTCTCAGACCGTCTGTCTCAGACCGTGTGTCACAGACCGTCTGTCTCAGACCGTCTGTCTCAGACCGTCTGTCGCAGACCGTCTGTCTCAGACCGTCTGTCTCAGACCGTCTGTCTCAGACCGTCTGTCTCAGACCGTCTGTCTCAGACCGTCTGTCTCAGACCGTCTGTCTCAGACCGTCTGTCTCAGACCGTCTGTCTCAGACCGTCTGTCTCAGACCGTCTGTCTCAGATCGTCTGTCTCAGAACGTCTGTCTCAGCCCGTCTATCTCTGCCCGTCGGGCGCAGAACGTCTGTCTCAGACCGTCTGTCTCGGACCGTCTGTCTCAGACTGTCTGTCTCAGACCGTCTGTCTCAGACCGTCTGTCTCAGACCGCCTGTCTCAGACCGTCTGTCTCAGACCGTCTGTCTCAGACCGTCTGTCTCAGGCCGTCTGTTCAATACCGTCTATCTCGTCCCGTCGGTCCCAGACCAGCTGTCTCAGACCGCCTGTCTCAGATCGTCTGTCTCAGACCGTCTGTCTCAGACCGTGTGTCACAGACCGTCTGTCTCAGACCGTCTGTCTCAGACCGTCTGTCGCAGACCGTCTGTCTCAGACCGTCTGTCTCAGACCGTCTGTCTCAGACCGTCTGTCTCAGACCGTCTGTCTCAGACCGTCTGTCTCAGACCGTCTGTCTCAGACCGTCTGTCTCAGACCGTCTGTCTCAGACCGTCTGTCTCAGACCGTCTGTCTCAGACCGTCTGTCTCAGACCGTCTGTCTCAGACCGTCTGTCTCAGACCGTCTGTCTCAGACCGTCTGTCTCAGACCGTCTGTCTCAGACCGTGTGTCTCAAACCGTCTATGTCCGCCCGTCTGTCTCAGACCGTCTATATCTGCCCGTCTGTCTCAGACCGTCTGTCTCAGACCGCCTGTCTCAGACCGTCTGTCTCAGACCGCCTGTCTCAGTCCGTCTATCTCAGTTCGTCCATATCAGCCCGTCAGCATCAGTCCGTATGTCTCAGATCCTCTGTCTCAGACCGTCTGTCTCAGCCCGTCTGTCTCAGAACGTCTGTCTCAGATCGTCTGTCTCAGAACGTCTGTCTCAGCCCGTCTATCTCAGCCCGTCGGTCGCAGAACGTCTGTCTCTGCCCGTCTGTCTCAGACCGTCTGTCTCAGACCGCCTGTCTCAGACCGTCTGTCTCAGACCGCCTGTCTCAGTCCGTCTATCTCAGTTCGTCCATATCAGCCCGTCAGCATCAGTCCGTATGTCTCAGATCCTCTGTCTCAGACCGTCTGTCTCAGCCCGCCTGTCTCAGAACGTCTGTCTCAGATCGTCTGTCTCAGAACGTCTGTCTCAGCCCGTCTATCTCAGCCCGTCGGCCGCAGAACGTCTGTCTCAGACCGTCTGTCTCAGACTGTCTGTCTCAGACCGTCTGTCTCAGACCCTCTGTCTGAAACCGTCTGTCTCAGACCGTCTGTCTCAGACCGTCTGTCTCAGACCGTCTGTCGCAGACCGTCTGTCTCAGACCGTCTGTCTCAGACCGTCTGTCTCAGATCGTCTGTCTCAGAACGTCTGTCTCAGCCCGTCTATCTCAGCCCGTCGGCCGCAGAACGTCTGTCTCAGACCGTCTGTCTCAGACCGTCTGTCTCAGACCGTCTGTCTCAGACCCTCTGTCTGAAACCGTCTGTCTCAGACCGTCTGTCTCAAACCGTCTGTCTGAGACCGTCTGTCTCAGACCGTCTGTCTCACACCGTCTGTCTCAGACCGTCTGTCTCAGACCGTCTGCCTCAGATAGTCTGTCTCACACCGTCTGTCTCAGACCGTCTGTCTCAGAACGTCTAGCTCAGCCCGTCTGTCTCAGAACGTCTAGCTCAGACCGTCTGTCTCAGACCGTCTAGCTCAGCCCGTCTGTCTCAGAACGTCTAGCTCAGACCGTCTGTCTCAGACCGTCTGTCTCAGACCGTCTGTCTCAGACCGCCTGTCTCAGACGGTCTGTCTCAGACCGTCTGTCTCAGACCGTCTGTCTCAGGCCGTCTGTTCAATACCGTCTATCTCGTCCCGTCGGTCCCAGACCAGCTGTCTCAGACCGCCTGTCTCAGATCGTCTGTCTCAGACCGTCTGTCTCAGACCGTGTGTCACAGACCGTCTGTCTCAGACCGTCTGTCTCAGACCGTCTGTCGCAGACCGTCTGACTCAGACCGTCTATATCTGCCCGTCTGTCTCAGACCCTCTGTCTGAAACCGTCTGTCTCAGACCGTCTGTCTCAAACCGTCTGTCTGAGACCGTCTGTCTCAGACCGTCTGTCTCACACCGTCTGTCTCAGACCGTCTGTCTCAGACCGTCTGTCTCAGACCGTCTGTCTCAGACCGTCTGTCTCAGACCGACCGTCTCAGAACGTCTAGCTCAGCCCGTCTGTCTCAGAACGTCTAGCTCAGACCGCCTGTCTCAGACCGTCTGTCTCAGACCGTCTGCCTCAGATAGTCTGTCTCACACCGTCTGTCTCAGACCGTCTGTCTCAGAACGTCTAGCTCAGCCCGTCTGTCTCAGAACGTCTAGCTCAGACCGTCTGTCTCAGACCGTCTAGCTCAGCCCGTCTGTCTCAGAACGTCTAGCTCAGACCGTCTGTCTCAGACCGTCTGTCTCAGACCGTCTGTCTCAGACCGCCTGTCTCAGACCGTCTGTCTCAGACCGTCTGTCTCAGACCGTCTGTCTCAGGCCGTCTGTTCAATACCGTCTATCTCGTCCCGTCGGTCCCAGACCAGCTGTCTCAGACCGCCTGTCTCAGATCGTCTGTCTCAGACCGTCTGTCTCAGACCGTGTGTCACAGACCGTCTGTCTCAGACCGTCTGTCTCAGACCGTCTGTCGCAGACCGTCTGTCTCAGACCGTCTATATCTGCCCGTCTGTCTCAGACCCTCTGTCTGAAACCGTCTGTCTCAGACCGTCTGTCTCAAACCGTCTGTCTGAGACCGTCTGTCTCAGACCGTCTGTCTCACACCGTCTGTCTCAGACCGTCTGTCTCAGACCGTCTGTCTCAGACCGTCTGTCTCAGACCGTCTGTCTCAGACCGACCGTCTCAGAACGTCTAGCTCAGCCCGTCTGTCTCAGAACGTCTAGCTCAGACCGCCTGTCTCAGACCGTCTGTCTCAGACCGTCTGCCTCAGATAGTCTGTCTCACACCGTCTGTCTCAGACCGTCTGTCTCAGAACGTCTAGCTCAGCCCGTCTGTCTCAGAACGTCTAGCTCAGACCGTCTGTCTCAGACCGTCTAGCTCAGCCCGTCTGTCTCAGAACGTCTAGCTCAGACCGCCTGTCTCAGACCGTCTGTCTCAGACCGTCTGTCTCAGACCGCCTGTCTCAGACCGTCTGTCTCAGACCGTCTGTCTCAGACCGTCTGTCTCAGGCCGTCTGTTCAATACCGTCTATCTCGTCCCGTCGGTCCCAGACCAGCTGTCTCAGACCGCCTGTCTCAGATCGTCTGTCTCAGACCGACTGTCTCAGACCGTGTGTCACAGACCGTCTGTCTCAGACCGTCTGTCTCAGACCGTCTGTCTCAGACCGTCTGTCTCAGACCGTCTGTCTCAGACCGTCTGTCTCAGACCGTGTGTCTCAGACCGTCTGCCTCAGATAGTCTGTCTCACACCGTCTGTCTCAGACCGTCTGTCTCAGGACGTCTAGCTCAGCCCGTCTGTCTCAGAACGTCTAGCTCAGACCGTCTGTCTCAGGCCGTCTGTTTAATACCGCCTATCTCGTCCCGTCGGTCTCAGACCAGCTGTCTCAGACCGCCTGTCTCAGACCGCCTGTTTCAGACCGTCTGTCTCAGACCGTATGTCTCAGACCGTCTGTCTCAGACCGTCTGCCTCAGATCGTCTGTCTCAGACCGTCTATCTCAGCCCGTCTGTATCAGACCATCTATATCAGCACGTCGGCCTCATACCGTCTGTCTCAGACCGTCCGTCTCAGACCGTCCGTCTCAGACCGTCCGTCTCAGACCGCCCGTCTCAGACCGTCTGTCTCAGACCGTCTGTCTCAGGCCGTCTGTTTAATACCGCCTATCTCGTCCCGTCGGTCTCAGACCAGCTGTCTCAGACCGCCTGTCTCAGACCGCCTGTTTCAGACCGTCTGTCTCAGACCGTATGTCTCAGACCGTCTGTCTCAGACCGTCTGCCTCAGATCATCTGTCTCAGTCCGTCTATCTCGGCCCGCCGGTCTCAGACCAGCTGTCTCAGTCGGTCTGTCTCAGCCCGTCTATCACAGCCCGTCTGTCTCAGACCGTCTATCTCAGCACGTCGGCCTCATACCGTCTGTCTCAGACCGTCTGTCTCAGACCGTCTGTCTCAGACCGTCTGTCTCAGACCGTCTGTCTCAGACCGTCTGTCTCAGACCGTCTGTCTCAGACCGTCTGTCTCAGACCGTCTGTCTCAGACCGTCTGTCTCAGACCGTCTGTCTCAGACCGTCTGTCTCAGACCGTCTGTCTCAGACCGTCTGTCTCAGACCGTGTGTCTCAAACCGTCTATGTCCGCCCGTCTGTCTCAGACCGTCTATATCTGCCCGTCTGTCTCAGACCGTCTGTCTCAGACCGTCTGTCTCAGACCGCCTGTCTCAGACCGTCTGTCTCAGACCGCCTGTCTCAGTCCGTCTATCTCAGTTCGTCCATATCAGCCCGTCAGCATCAGTCCGTATGTCTCAGATCCTCTGTCTCAGACCGTCTGTCTCAGCCCGTCTGTCTCAGAACGTCTGTCTCAGATCGTCTGTCTCAGAACGTCTGTCTCAGCCCGTCTATCTCAGCCCGTCGGTCGCAGAACGTCTGTCTCAGACCGTCTGTCTCAGACCGTCTGTCTCAGACCGTCTGTCTCAGACCGTCTGTCTCAGACCGTCTGTCTCAGACCGTCTGTCTCAGACCGTCTGTCTCAGACCGTCTGTCTCAGACCGTCTGTCTCAGACCCTCTGTCTGAAACCGTCTGTCTCAGACCGTCTGTCTCAGACCGTCTGTCTGAGACCGTCTGTCTCAGACCGTCTGTCTCACACCGTCTGTCTCAGACCGTCTGTCTCAGACCGTCTGTCTCAGACCGTCTGTCTCAGACCGTCTGTCTCAGACCGACCGTCTCAGAACGTCTAGCTCAGCCCGTCTGTCTCAGAACGTCTAGCTCAGACCGCCTGTCTCAGACCGTCTGTCTCAGACCGTCTGTCTCAGACCGTCTGCCTCAGATAGTCTGTCTCACACCGTCTGTCTCAGACCGTCTGTCTCAGAACGTCTAGCTCAGCCCGTCTGTCTCAGAACGTCTAGCTCAGACCGTCTGTCTCAGACCGTCTAGCTCAGCCCGTCTGTCTCAGAACGTCTAGCTCAGACCGCCTGTCTCAGACCGTCTGCCTCAGACCGTCTGCCTCAGATCGTCTGTGTCAGACCGTCTGTCCCGGACCGTCTGTCTCACACCGTCTGTCTCAGACCGTCTGTCTGAGACCGTCTGTCTCAGACCGTCTGTCTCAGACCGTCTGTCTCAGAACGTCTAGCTCAGCCCGTCTGTCTCAGACCGTCTGTCTCAGACCGTCTGTCTCAGACCGACCGTCTCAGAACGTCTAGCTCAGCCCGTCTGTCTCAGAACGTCTAGCTCAGACCGCCTGTCTCAGACCGTCTAGCTCAGCCCGTCTGTCTCAGAACGTCTAGCTCAGACCGCCTGTCTCAGACCGTCTGTCTCAGACCGTCTGTCTCAGACCGTCTGCCTCAGATCGTCTGTCTCAGACCGTCTATCTCAGCCCGTCTGTATCAGACCATCTATCTCAGCACGTCGGCCTCATACCGTCTGTCTCAGACCGTCTGTCTCAGACTGCCTGTCTCAGACCGTCTGTCTCAGACCGCCTGTCTCAGACCGTCTGTCTCAGACCGTCTGTCTGAGACCGTCTGTCTCAGACCCTCTGTCTCAGACCGTCTGTCTCAGACCGTCTGTCTCAGACCGTCTGTCTCAGACCGTCTGTCTCAGACCGTCTATCGCAGACCGTCTGTCTCAGACCGTCTGTCGCAGACCGTCTGTCTCAGGCCGTCTGCTTAATACCGTCTGTCTCAGACCGGCTATCTCGTCCCGTCTGTCTCAGACCGTCTGTCTCAGCCCGTCTATCTCGGCCCGTCGGTCTCAGACCGTCTGTCTCAGTCCGTCTGCCTCAGATCATCTGTCTCAGACCGTCGGTCTCAGTACGTATATCTCAGATAGTCTGTCTCAGCCCGTCGGTCTCAGACCGTCTGTCTCAGAACATCTGTCTCAGACCGCCTGTCTCAGACCGTCTGTCTCAGATCGTCTGTCTCAGAACGTCTGTCTCAGCCCGTCTATCTCTGCCCGTCGGCCGCAGAACGTCTGTCTCAGACCGTCTGCCACAGATCGTCTGTCTCAGACCGTCTGCCTCAGATCGTCTGTCTCAGACCGTCTGTCTCAGACCGTCTGTCTCAGACCGTCTGTCTCAGACCGTCTGTCTCAGACCGTCTGTCTCAGACCGTCTGTCTCAGACCGTCTGTCTCAGACCGTCTGTCTCAGACCGTCTGTCTCAGACCGTCTGTCTCAGACCGTCTGTCTCAGACCGTGTGTCTCAAACCGTCTATGTCCGCCCGTCTGTCTCAGACCGTCTATATCTGCCCGTCTGTCTCAGACCGTCTGTCTCAGACCGCCTGTCTCAGACCGTCTGTCTCAGACCGCCTGTCTCAGTCCGTCTATCTCAGTTCGTCCATATCAGCCCGTCAGCATCAGTCCGTATGTCTCAGATCCTCTGTCTCAGACCGTCTGTCTCAGCCCGTCTGTCTCAGAACGTCTGTCTCAGATCGTCTGTCTCAGAACGTCTGTCTCAGCCCGTCTATCTCAGCCCGTCGGCCGCAGAACGTCTGTCTCAGACCGTCTGTCTCAGACCGTCTGTCTCAGACCGTCTGTCTCAGACTGTCTGTCTCAGACCGTCTGTCTCAGACCGTCTGTCTCAGACCGTCTGTCTCAGACCCTCTGTCTGAAACCGTCTGTCTCAGACCGTCTGTCTGAGACCGTCTGTCTCAGACCGTCTGTCTCACACCGTCTGTCTCAGACCGTCTGTCTCAGACCGTCTGTCTCAGACCGTCTGTCTCAGACCGTCTGTCTCAGACCGTCTGTCTCAGACCGTCTGTCTCAGACCGTCTGTCTCAGACCGTCTGTCTCAGACCGACCGTCTCAGAACGTCTAGCTCAGCCCGTCTGTCTCAGAACGTCTAGCTCAGACCGCCTGTCTCAGACCGTCTGTCTCAGACCGTCTGTCTCAGAACGTCTAGCTCAGCCCGTCTGTCTCAGACCGTCTGTCTCAGACCGACCGTCTCAGAACGTCTAGCTCAGCCCGTCTGTCTCAGAACGTCTAGCTCAGACCGCCTGTCTCAGACCGTCTAGCTCAGCCCGTCTGTCTCAGAACGTCTAGCTCAGACCGCCTGTCTCAGACCGTCTGTCTCAGACCGTCTGTCTCAGACCGTCTGCCTCAGATCGTCTGTCTCAGACCGTCTATCTCAGCCCGTCTGTATCAGACCATCTATCTCAGCACGTCGGCCTCATACCGTCTGTCTCAGACCGTCTGTCTCAGACTGCCTGTCTCAGACCGTCTGTCTCAGACCGCCTGTCTCAGACCGTCTGTCTCAGACCGTCTGTCTGAGACCGTCTGTCTCAGACCCTCTGTCTCAGACCGTCTGTCTCAGACCGTCTGTCTCAGACCGTCTGTCTCAGACCGTCTGTCTCAGACCGTCTATCGCAGACCGTCTGTCTCAGACCGTCTGTCGCAGACCGTCTGTCTCAGGCCGTCTGCTTAATACCGTCTGTCTCAGACCGGCTATCTCGTCCCGTCTGTCTCAGACCGTCTGTCTCAGCCCGTCTATCTCGGCCCGTCGGTCTCAGACCGTCTGTCTCAGTCCGTCTGCCTCAGATCATCTGTCTCAGACCGTCGGTCTCAGTACGTATATCTCAGATAGTCTGTCTCAGCCCGTCGGTCTCAGACCGTCTGTCTCAGAACATCTGTCTCAGACCGCCTGTCTCAGACCGTCTGTCTCAGATCGTCTGTCTCAGAACGTCTGTCTCAGCCCGTCTATCTCTGCCCGTCGGCCGCAGAACGTCTGTCTCAGACCGTCTGCCACAGATCGTCTGTCTCAGACCGTCTGCCTCAGATCGTCTGTCTCAGACCGTCTGTCTCAGACCGTCTGTCTCAGACCGTCTGTCTCAGACCGTCTGTCTCAGACCGTCTGTCTCAGACCGTCTGTCTCAGACCGTCTGTCTCAGACCGTCTGTCTCAGACCGTCTGTCTCAGACCGTCTGTCTCAGACCGTCTGTCTCAGACCGTGTGTCTCAAACCGTCTATGTCCGCCCGTCTGTCTCAGACCGTCTATATCTGCCCGTCTGTCTCAGACCGTCTGTCTCAGACCGCCTGTCTCAGACCGTCTGTCTCAGACCGCCTGTCTCAGTCCGTCTATCTCAGTTCGTCCATATCAGCCCGTCAGCATCAGTCCGTATGTCTCAGATCCTCTGTCTCAGACCGTCTGTCTCAGCCCGTCTGTCTCAGAACGTCTGTCTCAGATCGTCTGTCTCAGAACGTCTGTCTCAGCCCGTCTATCTCAGCCCGTCGGCCGCAGAACGTCTGTCTCAGACCGTCTGTCTCAGACCGTCTGTCTCAGACCGTCTGTCTCAGACTGTCTGTCTCAGACCGTCTGTCTCAGACCGTCTGTCTCAGACCGTCTGTCTCAGACCCTCTGTCTGAAACCGTCTGTCTCAGACCGTCTGTCTGAGACCGTCTGTCTCAGACCGTCTGTCTCACACCGTCTGTCTCAGACCGTCTGTCTCAGACCGTCTGTCTCAGACCGTCTGTCTCAGACCGTCTGTCTCAGACCGTCTGTCTCAGACCGTCTGTCTCAGACCGTCTGTCTCAGACCGTCTGTCTCAGACCGACCGTCTCAGAACGTCTAGCTCAGCCCGTCTGTCTCAGAACGTCTAGCTCAGACCGCCTGTCTCAGACCGTCTGTCTCAGACCGTCTGTCTCAGACCGTCTGTCTCAGACCGTCTGCCTCAGATAGTCTGTCTCACACCGTCTGTCTCAGACCGTCTGTCTCAGAACGTCTAGCTCAGCCCGTCTGTCTCAGAACGTCTAGCTCAGACCGTCTGTCTCAGACCGTCTAGCTCAGCCCGTCTGTCTCAGAACGTCTAGCTCAGACCGCCTGTCTCAGACCGTCTGTCTCAGACCGTCTGCCTCAGATCGTCTGTGTCAGACCGTCTGTCCCGGACCGTCTGTCTCACACCGTCTGTCTCAGACCGTCTGTCTGAGACCGTCTGTCTCAGACCGTCTGTCTCAGACCGTCTGTCTCAGACCGCCTGCCTCAGACCGTCTGTCTCAGACCGTCTGTCTCAGACCGTCTGTCTCAGACCGTCTGTCTCAGACCGTCTATCTCGTCCCGTCGGTCTCAGACCGTCGGTCTTAGACCAGCTGTCTCAGACCGTCTGTCTCAGCCCGTCTGTCTCAGAACGTCTAGGTCAGACCGGCTGTCTCAGACCGTCTGTCTCATACCGTCTGTCTCAGACCGTCTGCCTCAGATCGTCTGTCTCAGACCGTCGGTCTCAGACCAGCTGTCTCAGACCGTCTGTCTCAGACCAGCTGTCTCAGACCGTCTGTCTCAGACCGTCTGTCTCAGACCGTCTGTCTCAGACCGTCTGCCTCAGATCGTCTGTCTCAGACCGTCTATCTCAGCCCGTCTGTATCAGACCATCTATCTCAGCACGTCGGCCTCATACCGTCTGTCTCAGACCGTCTGTCTCAGACCGTCTGTCTCAGACCGTCTGTCTCAGACCGTCTGTCTCAGACCGTCTGTCTCAGACCGTCTGTCTCAGACCGTCTGTCTCAGACCGACCGTCTCAGAACGTCTAGCTCAGCCCGTCTGTCTCAGAACGTCTAGCTCAGACCGCCTGTCTCAGACCGTCTGTCTCAGACCGTCTGTCTCAGACCGTCTGTCTCAGACCGTCTGCCTCAGATAGTCTGTCTCACACCGTCTGTCTCAGACCGTCTGTCTCAGAACGTCTAGCTCAGCCCGTCTGTCTCAGAACGTCTAGCTCAGACCGTCTGTCTCAGACCGTCTAGCTCAGCCCGTCTGTCTCAGAACGTCTAGCTCAGACCGCCTGTCTCAGACCGTCTGTCTCAGACCGTCTGCCTCAGATCGTCTGTGTCAGACCGTCTGTCCCGGACCGTCTGTCTCACACCGTCTGTCTCAGACCGTCTGTCTGAGACCGTCTGTCTCAGACCGTCTGTCTCAGACCGTCTGTCTCAGACCGCCTGCCTCAGACCGTCTGTCTCAGACCGTCTGTCTCAGACCGTCTGTCTCAGACCGTCTGTCTCAGACCGTCTATCTCGTCCCGTCGGTCTCAGACCGTCGGTCTTAGACCAGCTGTCTCAGACCGTCTGTCTCAGCCCGTCTGTCTCAGAACGTCTAGGTCAGACCGGCTGTCTCAGACCGTCTGTCTCATACCGTCTGTCTCAGACCGTCTGCCTCAGATCGTCTGTCTCAGACCGTCGGTCTCAGACCAGCTGTCTCAGACCGTCTGTCTCAGACCCGCTGTCTCAGACCGTCTGTCTCAGACCGTCTGTCTCAGACCGTCTGTCTCAGACCGTCTGCCTCAGATCGTCTGTCTCAGACCGTCTATCTCAGCCCGTCTGTATCAGACCATCTATCTCAGCACGTCGGCCTCATACCGTCTGTCTCAGACCGTCTGTCTCAGACTGCCTGTCTCAGACCGTCTGTCTCAGACCGCCTGTCTCAGACCGTCTGTCTCAGACCGTCTGTCTGAGACCGTCTGTCTCAGACCCTCTGTCTCAGACCGTCTGTCTCAGACCGTCTGTCTCAGACCGTCTGTCTCAGACCGTCTGTCTCAGACCGTCTATCGCAGACCGTCTGTCTCAGACCGTCTGTCGCAGACTGTCTGTCTCAGGCCGTCTGCTTAATACCGTCTGTCTCAGACCGGCTATCTCGTCCCGTCTGTCTCAGACCGTCTGTCTCAGCCCGTCTATCTCGGCCCGTCGGTCTCAGACCGTCTGTCTCAGTCCGTCTGCCTCAGATCATCTGTCTCAGACCGTCGGTCTCAGTACGTATATCTCAGATAGTCTGTCTCAGAACGTCTGTCTCAGCCCGTCGGTCTCAGACCGTCTGTCTCAGAACATCTGTCTCAGACCGCCTGTCTCAGACCGTCTGTCTCAGATCGTCTGTCTCAGAACGTCTGTCTCAGCCCGTCTATCTCTGCCCGTCGGCCGCAGAACGTCTGTCTCAGACCGTCTGCCACAGATCGTCTGTCTCAGACCGTCTGCCTCAGATCGTCTGTCTCAGACCGCCTGTCTCAGACCGTCTGCCTCACATCATCTTTCTCAGCCCGTCTATCTCGGCCCGTCGGTCTCAGACCGTCTGTCTCAGACCAGCTGTCTCAGTCGGTCTGTCTCAGACCAGCTGTCTCAGTCGGTCTGTCTCAGCCCGTCTATCACAGCCCGTCTGTCTCCGACCGTCTGTCTCAGACCGTCTGTCTCAGACCGTCTGTCTCAGACCGTCTGTCTCAGACCGTCTGTCTCAGACCGTCTGTCTCAGGCCGTCTGTCTCAGACCGTCTGTCTCAGAACGTCTAGCTCAGCCCGTCTGTCTCAGAACGTCTAGCTCAGCCCGTCTGTCTCAGACCGTCTGTCTCAGACCGTCAGTCTCAGACCGTCTGCCTCAGATCGGCTGTCTCAGACCGTCTATCTCAGCCCGTCTGTATCAGACCATCTATCTCAGCACGTCGGCCTCATACCGTCTGTCTCAGACCGTCTGTCTCAGACCGTCCGTCTCAGACCGCCCGTCGCAGACCGTCTGTCTCAGACCGTATGTCTCAGACCGTCTGCCTCAGATCATCTGTCTCAGTCCGTCTATCTCGGCCCGCCGGTCTCAGACCAGCTGTCTCAGTCGGTCTGTCTCAGCCCGTCAGTCACAGCCCGTCTGTCTCAGACCGTCTATCTCAGCACGTCGGCCTCATACCGTCTGTCTCAGACCGTCTGTCTCAGACCGTCTGTCTCAGACCGTCTGTCTCAGACCGTCTGTCTCAGACCGTCTGCCTCAGATCGTCTGACTCAGACCGTCTATCTCAGCCCGTCTGTATCAGACCATCTATCTCAGCACGTCGGCCTCATACCGTCTGTCTCAGACCGTCTGTCTCAGACCGTCCGTCTCAGACCGTCCGTCTCAGACCGTCTGTCTCAGACCGTCTGCCTCAGACCGCATATCTCAGACCGTCTGTCTCAGACAGTCTGTCTCAGACCGTCTGTCTCAGACCGTCTGTCTCAGACCGTCTGCCTCAGACCGTCTGTCTCAGACCGTCTGTATCAGACCATCTATCTCAGCACGTCGGCCTCATACCGTCTGTCTCAGACCGTCTGTCTCAGACCGTCCGTCTCAGACCGTCCGTCTCAGACCGTCTGTCTCAGACCGTCTGTCTCAGAACGTCTGTCTCAGCCCGTCTATCTCTGCCCGTCGGCCGCAGAACGTCTGTCTCAGACCGTCTGCCACAGACCGTCTGTCTCAGACCGTCTGCCTCAGATCGTCTGTCTCAGACCGCCTGTCTCAGACCGTCTGCCTCACATCATCTGTCTCAGCCCGTCTATCTCGGCCCGTCGGTCTCAGACCGTCTGTCTCAGACGAGCTGTCTCAGTCGGTCTGTCTCAGACCAGCTGTCTCAGTCGGTCTGTCTCAGCCCGTCTATCACAGCCCGTCTGTCTCCGACCGTCTGTCTCAGACCGTCTGTCTCAGACCGTCTGTCTCAGACCGTCTGTCTCAGACCGTCTGTCTCAGACCGTCTGTCTCAGACCGTCTGTCTCAGGCCGTCTGTCTCAGACCGTCTGTCTCAGAACGTCTAGCTCAGCCCGTCTGTCTCAGAACGTCTAGCTCAGCCCGTCTGTCTCAGACCGTCTGTCTCAGACCGTCAGTCTCAGACCGTCTGCCTCAGATCGGCTGTCTCAGACCGTCTATCTCAGCCCGTCTGTATCAGACCATCTATCTCAGCACGTCGGCCTCATACCGTCTGTCTCAGACCGTCTGTCTCAGACCGTCCGTCTCAGACCGCCCGTCGCAGACCGTCTGTCTCAGACCGTATGTCGCAGACCGTCTGCCTCAGATCATCTGTCTCAGTCCGTCTATCTCGGCCCGCCGGTCTCAGACCAGCTGTCTCAGTCGGTCTGTCTCAGCCCGTCAATCACAGCCCGTCTGTCTCAGACCGTCTATCTCAGCACGTCGGCCTCATACCGTCTGTCTCAGACCGTCTGTCTCAGACCGTCTGTCTCAGACCGTCTGTCTCAGACCGTCTGTCTCAGACCGTCTGCCTCAGATCGTCTGACTCAGACCGTCTATCTCAGCCCGTCTGTATCAGACCATCTATCTCAGCACGTCGGCCTCATACCGTCTGTCTCAGACCGTCTGTCTCAGACCGTCCGTCTCAGACCGTCCGTCTCAGACCGTCTGTCTCAGACCGTCTGCCTCAGACCGCATATCTCAGACCGTCTGTCTCAGACAGTCTGTCTCAGACCGTCTGTCTCAGACCGTCTGTCTCAGACCGTCTGCCTCAGACCGTCTGTCTCAGACCGTCTGTATCAGACCATCTATCTCAGCACGTCGGCCTCATACCGTCTGTCTCAGACCGTCTGTCTCAGACCGTCCGTCTCAGACCGTCCGTCTCAGACAGTCTGTCTCAGACCGTCTGCCGCAGACCGTCTGTCTCAGACCGTCTGTCTCAGACCGCCTGTCTCAGACCGTCAGTCTCAGACCGCCTGTCTCAGTCCGTCTGTCTCAGTTCGTCCATATCAGCCCGTCAGCATCAGTCCGTATGTCTCAGATCCTCTGTCTCAGACCGTCTGTCTCAGCCCGTCTGTCTCAGAACGTCTGTCTCAGATCGCCAGTCTCAGAACGTCTGTCTCAGCCCGTCTATCTCAGCCCGTCGGGCGCAGAACGTCTGTCTCAGACCGTCTGTCTCAGACCGTCTGTCTCGGACCGTCTGTCTCAGACTGTCTGTCTCAGACCGTCTGTCTCAGACCGTCTGTCTCAGACCGCCTGTCTCAGACCGTCTGTCTCAGACCGTCTGTCTCAGACCGTCTGTCTCAGGCCGTCTGTTCAATACCGTCTATCTCGTCCCGTCGGTCCCAGACCAGCTGTCTCAGACCGCCTGTCTCAGATCGTCTGTCTCAGACCGTCTGTCTCGGACCGTGTGTCACAGACCGTCTGTCTCAGACCGTCTGTCTCAGACCGTCTGTCGCAGACCGTCTGTCTCAGACCGTCTGTCTCAGACCGTCTGTCTCAGACCGTCTGTCTCAGACCGTCTGTCTCAGACCGTCTGTCTCAGACCGTCTGTCTCAGACCGTCTGTCTCAGACCGTCTGTCTCAGACCGTCTGTCTCAGACCGTCTGTCTCAGACCGTCTGTCTCAGACCGTCTGTCTCAGACCGTCTGTCTCAGACCGTCTGTCTCAGACCGTCTGTCTCAGACCGTCTGTCTCAGACCGTCTGTCTCAGACCGCCTGTCTCAGTCCGTCTATCTCAGTTCGTCCATATCAGCCCGTCAGCATCAGTCCGTATGTCTCAGATCCTCTGTCTCAGACCGTCTGTCTCAGCCCGTCTGTCTCAGAACGTCTGTCTCAGATCGTCTGTCTCAGAACGTCTGTCTCAGCCCGTCTATCTCAGCCCGTCGGCCGCAGAACGTCTGTCTCAGACCGTCTGTCTCAGACCGTCTGTCTCAGACCCTCTGTCTGAAACCGTCTGTCTCAGACCGTCTGTCTCAAACCGTCTGTCTGAGACCGTCTGTCTCAGACCGTCTGTCTCACACCGTCTGTCTCAGACCGTCTGTCTCAGACCGTCTGTCTCAGACCGTCTGTCTCAGACCGTCTGTCTCAGACCGACCGTCTCAGAACGTCTAGCTCAGCCCGTCTGTCTCAGAACGTCTAGCTCAGACCGCCTGTCTCAGACCGTCTGTCTCAGACCGTCTGTCTCAGACCGTCTGCCTCAGATAGTCTGTCTCACACCGTCTGTCTCAGACCGTCTGTCTCAGGCCGTCTGTTCAATACCGTCTATCTCGTCCCGTCGGTCCCAGACCAGCTGTCTCAGACCGCCTGTCTCAGATCGTCTGTCTCAGACCGTCTGTCTCAGACCGTGTGTCACAGACCGTCTGTCTCAGACCGTCTGTCTCAGACCGTCTGTCTCAGACCGTCTGTCTCAGACCGTCTATCTCGTCCCGTCGGTCTCAGACCGTCGGTCTTAGACCAGCTGTCTCAGACCGTCTGTCTCAGCCCGTCTGTCTCAGAACGTCTAGCTCAGACCGCCTGTCTCAGACCGTCTGTCTCAGACCGTCTGCCTCAGATCGTCTGTCTCAGACCGTCGGTCTCAGACCAGCTGTCTCAGACCGTCTGTCTCAGACCAGCTGTCTCAGACCGTCTGTCTCAGACCGTCTGTCTCAGTCCGTCTACCCCAGATCATCTGTCTCAGACCGTCGGTCTCAGTACGTATATCTCAGATAGTCTGTCTCAGAACGTCTGTCTCAGCCCGTCGGTCTCAGACCGTCTGTCTCAGAACATCTGTCTCAGACCGCCTGTCTCAGACCGTCTGTCTCAGATCGTCTGTCTCAGAACGTCTGTCTCAGCCCGTCTATCTCTGCCCGTCGGCAGCAGAACGTCTGTCTCAGACCGTCTGCCACAGATCGTCTGTCTCAGACCGTCTGCCTCAGATCGTCTGTCTCAGACCGTCTGTCTCAGACCGTCTGCCTCACATCATCTGTCTCAGCCCGTCTATCTCGGCCCGTCGGTCTCAGACCGTCTGTCTCAGACCAGCTGTCTCAGTCGGTCTGTCTCAGACCAGCTGTCTCAGTCGGTCTGTCTCAGCCCGTCTATCACAGCCCGTCTGTCTCAGACCGTCTGTCTCCGACCGTCTGTCTCAGACCGTCTGTCTCAGACCGTCTGTCTCAGACCGTCTGTCTCAGAACGTCTAGCTCAGCCCGTCTGTCTCAGAACGTCTAGCTCAGCCCGTCTGTCTCAGACCGTCAGTCTCAGACCGTCTGCCTCAGATCGGCTGTCTCAGACCGTCTGTCTCAGACCGTCCGTCTCAGACCGCCCGTCTCAGACCGTCTGTCTCAGACCGTCTGTCTCAGACCGTCTGTCTCAGACCGTCTGTCTCAGACCGTCTGTCTCAGGCCGTCTGTTTAATACCGTCTATCTCGTCCCGTCGGTCTCAGACCAGCTGTCTCAGACCGCCTGTCTCAGACCGCCTGTTTCAGACCGTCTGTCTCAGACCGTATGTCTCAGACCGTCTGTCTCAGACCGTCTGCCTCAGATCGTCTGTCTCAGACCGTCTATCTCAGCCCGTCTGTATCAGACCATCTATCTCAGCACGTCGGCCTCATACCGTCTGTCTCAGACCGTCCGTCTCAGACCGTCCGTCTCAGACCGTCTGTCTCAGACCGTCTGTCTCAGATCGTCTGTCACAGACCGTCTGCCTCAGATCATCTGTCTCAGTCCGTCTATCTCGGCCCGCCGGTCTCAGACCAGCTGTCTCAGTCGGTCTGTCTCAGCCCGTCTATCACAGCCCGTCTGTCTCAGACCGTCTGTCTCAGAACGTCTAGCTCAGCCCGTCTGTCTCAGAACGTCTAGCTCAGCCCGTCTGTCTCAGACCGTCAGTCTCACACCGTCTGTCTCAGACCGTCTGTCTCAGACCGTCTGTCTCAGACCGTGTGTCTCAAACCGTCTATGTCCGCCCGTCTGTCTCAGACCGTCTATATCTGCCCGTCTGTCTCAGACCGTCTGTCTCAGACCGTCTGTCTCAGACCGTCTGTCTCAGACCGTCTGTCTCAGACCCTCTGTCTGAAACCGTCTGTCTCAGACCGTCTGTCTCAGACCGTCTGTCTCAGACCGTCTGTCTGAGACCGTCTGTCTCAGACCGTCTGTCTCACACCGTCTGTCTCAGACCGTCTGTCTCAGACCGTCTGTCTCAGACCGTCTGTCTCAGACCGTCTGTCTCAGACCGTCTGTCTCAGACCGTCTGTCTCAGACCGTCTGTCTCAGACCGTCTGTCTCAGACCGACCGTCTCAGAACGTCTAGCTCAGCCCGTCTGTCTCAGAACGTCTAGCTCAGACCGCCTGTCTCAGACCGTCTGTCTCAGACCGTCTGTCTCAGACCGTCTGTCTCAGACCGTCTGCCTCAGATAGTCTGTCTCACACCGTCTGTCTCAGACCGTCTGTCTCAGAACGTCTAGCTCAGCCCGTCTGTCTCAGAACGTCTAGCTCAGACCGTCTGTCTCAGACCGTCTAGCTCAGCCCGTCTGTCTCAGAACGTCTAGCTCAGACCGACTGTCTCAGACCGTCTGCCTCAGACCGTCTGCCTCAGATCGTCTGTGTCAGACCGTCTGTCCCGGACCGTCTGTCTCACACCGTCTGTCTCAGACCGTCTGTCTGAGACCGTCTGTCTCAGACCGTCTGTCTCAGACCGTCTGTCTCAGACCGTCTGTCTCAGACCGTCTGTCTCAGACCGTCTGTCTCAGACCGTCTGTCTCAGGCCGTCTGTTCAATACCGTCTATCTCGTCCCGTCGGTCCCAGACCAGCTGTCTCAGACCGCCTGTCTCAGATCGTCTGTCTCAGACCGTCTGTCTCGGACCGTGTGTCACAGACCGTCTGTCTCAGACCGTCTGTCTCAGACCGTCTGTCGCAGACCGTCTGTCTCAGACCGTCTGTCTCAGACCGTCTGTCTCAGACCGTCTGTCTCAGACCGTCTGTCTCAGACCATCTGTCTCAGACCGTCTGTCTCAGACCGTCTGTCTCAGACCGTCTGTCTCAGACCGTCTGTCTCAGACCGTCTGTCTCAGACCGTGTGTCTCAAACCGTCTATGTCCGCCCGTCTGTCTCAGACCGTCTATATCTGCCCGTCTGTCTCAGACCGTCTGTCTCAGACCGCCTGTCTCAGTCCGTCTATCTCAGTTCGTCCATATCAGCCCGTCAGCATCAGTCCGTATGTCTCAGATCCTCTGTCTCAGACCGTCTGTCTCAGCCCGTCTGTCTCAGAACGTCTGTCTCAGATCGTCTGTCTCAGAACGTCTGTCTCAGCCCGTCTATCTCAGCCCGTCGGCCGCAGAACGTCTGTCTCAGACCGTCTGTCTCAGACCGTCTGTCTCAGACCCTCTGTCTGAAACCGTCTGTCTCAGACCGTCTGTCTCAAACCGTCTGTCTGAGACCGTCTGTCTCAGACCGTCTGTCTCACACCGTCTGTCTCAGACCGTCTGTCTCAGACCGTCTGTCTCAGACCGTCTGTCTCAGACCGTCTGTCTCAGACCGACCGTCTCAGAACGTCTAGCTCAGCCCGTCTGTCTCAGAACGTCTAGCTCAGACCGCCTGTCTCAGACCGTCTGTCTCAGACCGTCTGTCTCAGACCGTCTGCCTCAGATAGTCTGTCTCACACCGTCTGTCTCAGACCGTCTGTCTCAGAACGTCTAGCTCAGCCCGTCTGTCTCAGAACGTCTAGCTCAGACCGTCTGTCTCAGACCGTCTAGCTCAGCCCGTCTGTCTCAGAACGTCTAGCTCAGACCGCCTGTCTCAGACCGTCTGTCTCAGACCGTCTGTCTCAGACCGCCTGTGTCAGACCGTCTGTCTCAGACCGTCTGTCTCAGACCGTCTGTCTCAGACCGTCTGTCTCAGGCCGTCTGTTCAATACCGTCTATCTCGTCCCGTCGGTCCCAGACCAGCTGTCTCAGACCGCCTGTCTCAGATCGTCTGTCTCAGACCGTCTGTCTCAGACCGTGTGTCACAGACCGTCTGTCTCAGACCGTCTGTCTCAGACCGTCTGTCTCAGACCCTCTGTCTGAAACCGTCTGTCTCAGACCGTCTGTCTCAATCCGTCTGTCTCAGACCGTCTGTCTCAGACCGTCTGTCTCAGACCGTCTGTCTCAGACCGTCTATCTCGTCCCGTCGGTCTCAGACCGTCGGTCTTAGACCAGCTGTCTCAGACCGTCTGTCTCAGCCCGTCTGTCTCAGAACGTCTAGCTCAGACCGCCTGTCTCAGACCGTCTGTCTCAGACCGTCTGCCTCAGATCGTCTGTCTCAGACCGTCGGTCTCAGACCAGCTGTCTCAGACCGTCTGTCTCAGACCAGCTGTCTCAGACCGTCTGTCTCAGCCCGTCGGTCTCAGACCGTCTGTCTCAGAACATCTGTCTCAGACCGCCTGTCTCAGACCGTCTGTCTCAGATCGTCTGTCTCAGAACGTCTGTCTCAGCCCGTCTATCTCTGCCCGTCGGCCGCAGAACGTCTGTCTCAGACCGTCTGCCACAGATCGTCTGTCTCAGACCGTCTGCCTCAGATCGTCTGTCTCAGACCGTCTGTCTCAGACCGTCTGCCTCACATCATCTGTCTCAGCCCGTCTATCTCGGCCCGTCGGTCTCAGACCGTCTGTCTCAGACCAGCTGTCTCAGTCGGTCTGTCTCAGACCAGCTGTCTCAGTCGGTCTGTCTCAGCCCGTCTATCACAGCCCGTCTGTCTCAGACCGTCTGTCTCCGACCGTCTGTCTCAGACCGTCTGTCTCAGACCGTCTGTCTCAGAACGTCTAGCTCAGCCCGTCTGTCTCAGAACGTCTAGCTCAGCCCGTCTGTCTCAGACCGTCAGTCTCAGACCGTCTGCCTCAGATCGGCTGTCTCAGACCGTCTGTCTCAGACCGTCCGTCTCAGACCGCCCGTCTCAGACCGTCTGTCTCAGACCGTCTGTCTCAGGCCGTCTGTTTAATACCGTCTATCTCGTCCCGTCGGTCTCAGGCCGTCTGTTTAATACCGTCTATCTCGTCCCGTCGGTCTCAGACCAGCTGTCTCAGACCGCCTGTCTCAGACCGCCTGTTTCAGACCGTCTGTCTCAGACCGTATGTCTCAGACCGTCTGTCTCAGACCGTCTGCCTCAGATCGTCTGTCTCAGACCGTCTATCTCAGCCCGTCTGTATCAGACCATCTATCTCAGCACGTCGGCCTCATACCGTCTGTCTCAGACCGTCCGTCTCAGACCGTCCGTCTCAGACCGTCTGTCTCAGACCGTCTGTCTCAGATCGTCTGTCACAGACCGTCTGCCTCAGATCATCTGTCTCAGTCCGTCTATCTCGGCCCGCCGGTCTCAGACCAGCTGTCTCAGTCGGTCTGTCTCAGCCCGTCTATCACAGCCCGTCTGTCTCAGACCGTCTATCTCAGCACGTCGGCCTCATACCGTCTGTCTCAGACCGTCTGTCTCAGACCGTCTGTCTCAGACCGTCTGTCTCAGACCGTCTGTCTCAGACCGTCTGTCTCAGACCGTCTGTCTCAGACCGTCTGTCTCAGACCGTCTGTCTCAGACCGTCTGTCTCAGACCGTCTGTCTCAGACCGTCTGTCTCAGACCGTCTGTCTCAGACCGTCTGTCTCAGACCGTGTGTCTCAAACCGTCTATGTCCGCCCGTCTGTCTCAGACCGTCTATATCTGCCCGTCTGTCTCAGACCGTCTGTCTCAGACCGTCTGTCTCAGACCGTCTGTCTCAGACCGTCTGTCTCAGACCGTCTGTCTCAGACCGTCTGTCTCAGACCCTCTGTCTGAAACCGTCTGTCTCAGACCGTCTGTCTCAGACCGTCTGTCTCAGACCGTCTGTCTGAGACCGTCTGTCTCAGACCGTCTGTCTCACACCGTCTGTCTCAGACCGTCTGTCTCAGACCGTCTGTCTCAGACCGTCTGTCTCAGACCGTCTGTCTCAGACCGTCTGTCTCAGACCGACCGTCTCAGAACGTCTAGCTCAGCCCGTCTGTCTCAGAACGTCTAGCTCAGACCGCCTGTCTCAGACCGTCTGTCTCAGACCGTCTGTCTCAGACCGTCTGTCTCAGACCGTCTGCCTCAGATAGTCTGTCTCACACCGTCTGTCTCAGACCGTCTGTCTCAGAACGTCTAGCTCAGCCCGTCTGTCTCAGAACGTCTAGCTCAGACCGTCTGTCTCAGACCGTCTGTCTCAGACCGTCTGTCTCAGACCCTCTGTCTGAAACCGTCTGTCTCAGACCGTCTGTCTCAGACCGTCTGTCTGAGACCGTCTGTCTCAGACCGTCTGTCTCACACCGTCTGTCTCAGACCGTCTGTCTCAGACCGTCTGTCTCAGACCGTCTGTCTCAGACCGTCTGTCTCAGACCGTCTGTCTCAGACCGTCTGTCTCAGACCGTCTGTCTCAGACCGTCTGTCTCAGACCGTCTGTCTCAGACCGTCTGTCTCAGACCGACCGTCTCAGAACGTCTAGCTCAGCCCGTCTGTCTCAGAACGTCTAGCTCAGACCGCCTGTCTCAGACCGTCTAGCTCAGCCCGTCTGTCTCAGAACGTCTAGCTCAGACCGCCTGTCTCAGACCGTCTGTCTCAGACCGTCTGTCTCAGACCGTCTGCCTCAGATCGTCTGTCTCAGACCGTCTATCTCAGCCCGTCTGTATCAGACCATCTATCTCAGCACGTCGGCCTCATACCGTCTGTCTCAGACCGTCTGTCTCAGACTGCCTGTCTCAGACCGTCTGTCTCAGACCGCCTGTCTCAGACCGTCTGTCTCAGCCCGTCTATCTCGGCCCGTCGGTCTCAGACCGTCTGTCTCAGTCCGTCTGCCTCAGATCATCTGTCTCAGACCGTCGGTCTCAGTACGTATATCTCAGATAGTCTGTCTCAGAACGTCTGTCTCAGCCCGTCGGTCTCAGACCGTCTGTCTCAGAACATCTGTCTCAGACCGCCTGTCTCAGACCGTCTGTCTCGGATCGTCTGTCTCAGAACGTCTGTCTCAGCCCGTCTATCTCTGCCCGTCGGCCGCAGAACGTCTGTCTCAGACCGTCTGCCACAGATCGTCTGTCTCAGACCGTCTGCCTCAGATCGTCTGTCTCAGACCGTCTGTCTCAGACCGTCTGTCTCAGACCGTCTGTCTCAGACCGTCTGTCTCAGACCGTCTGTCTCAGACCGTCTGTCTCAGACCGTCTGTCTCAGACCGTCTGTCTCAGACCGTCTGTCTCAGACCGTCTGTCTCAGACCGTCTGTCTCAGACCGTGTGTCTCAAACCGTCTATGTCCGCCCGTCTGTCTCAGACCGTCTATATCTGCCCGTCTGTCTCAGACCGTCTGTCTCAGACCGCCTGTCTCAGACCGTCTGTCTCAGACCGCCTGTCTCAGTCCGTCTATCTCAGTTCGTCCATATCAGCCCGTCAGCATCAGTCCGTATGTCTCAGATCCTCTGTCTCAGACCGTCTGTCTCAGCCCGTCTGTCTCAGAACGTCTGTCTCAGATCGTCTGTCTCAGAACGTCTGTCTCAGCCCGTCTATCTCAGCCCGTCGGCCGCAGAACGTCTGTCTCAGACCGTCTGTCTCAGACCGTCTGTCTCAGACCGTCTGTCTCAGACTGTCTGTCTCAGACCGTCTGTCTCAGACCGTCTGTCTCAGACCGTCTGTCTCAGACCGTCTGTCTCAGACCCTCTGTCTGAAACCGTCTGTCTCAGACCGTCTGTCTCAGACCGTCTGTCTGAGACCGTCTGTCTCAGACCGTCTGTCTCACACCGTCTGTCTCAGACCGTCTGTCTCAGACCGTCTGTCTCAGACCGTCTATCTCAGCCCGTCTGTATCAGACCATCTATCTCAGCACGTCGGCCTCATACCGTCTGTCTCAGACCGTCTGTCTCAGACTGCCTGTCTCAGACCGTCTGTCTCAGACCGCCTGTCTCAGACCGTCTGTCTCAGCCCGTCTATCTCGGCCCGTCGGTCTCAGACCGTCTGTCTCAGTCCGTCTGCCTCAGATCATCTGTCTCAGACCGTCGGTCTCAGTACGTATATCTCAGATAGTCTGTCTCAGAACGTCTGTCTCAGCCCGTCGGTCTCAGACCGTCTGTCTCAGAACATCTGTCTCAGACCGCCTGTCTCAGACCGTCTGTCTCGGATCGTCTGTCTCAGAACGTCTGTCTCAGCCCGTCTATCTCTGCCCGTCGGCCGCAGAACGTCTGTCTCAAACCGTCTGCCACAGATCGTCTGTCTCAGACCGTCTGCCTCAGACCGTCTGTCTCAGACCGTCTGTCTCAGACCGTCTGTCTCAGACCGTCTGTCTCAGACCGTCTGTCTCAGACCGTCTGTCTCAGACCGTCTGTCTCAGACCGTCTGTCTCAGACCGTCTGTCTCAGACCGTCTGTCTCAGACCGTCTGTCTCAGACCGTCTGTCTCAGACCGTCTGTCTCAGACCGTCTGTCTCAGACCGTGTGTCTCAAACCGTCTATGTCCGCCCGTCTGTCTCAGACCGTCTATATCTGCCCGTCTGTCTCAGACCGTCTGTCTCAGACCGCCTGTCTCAGACCGTCTGTCTCAGACCGCCTGTCTCAGTCCGTCTATCTCAGTTCGTCCATATCAGCCCGTCAGCATCAGTCCGTATGTCTCAGATCCTCTGTCTCAGACCGTCTGTCTCAGCCCGTCTGTCTCAGAACGTCTGTCTCAGATCGTCTGTCTCAGAACGTCTGTCTCAGCCCGTCTATCTCAGCCCGTCGGCCGCAGAACGTCTGTCTCAGACCGTCTGTCTCAGACCGTCTGTCTCAGACCGTCTGTCTCAGACTGTCTGTCTCAGACCGTCTGTCTCAGACCGTCTGTCTCAGACCGTCTGTCTCAGACCGTCTGTCTCAGACCCTCTGTCTGAAACCGTCTGTCTCAGACCGTCTGTCTCAGACCGTCTGTCTGAGACCGTCTGTCTCAGACCGTCTGTCTCACACCGTCTGTCTCAGACCGTCTGTCTCAGATCGTCTGTCTCAGACCGTCTGTCTCAGACCGTCTGTCTCAGACCGTCTGTCTCAGACCGTCTGTCTCAGACCGACCGTCTCAGAACGTCTAGCTCAGCCCGTCTGTCTCAGAACGTCTAGCTCAGACCGCCTGTCTCAGACCGTCTGTCTCAGGCCGTCTGTTCAATACCGTCTATCTCGTACCGTCGGTCCCAGACCAGCTGTCTCAGACCGCCTGTCTCAGATCGTCTGTCTCAGACCGTCTGTCTCAGACCGTGTGTCACAGACCGTCTGTCTCAGACCGTCTGTCTCAGACCGTCTGTCTCAGACCCTCTGTCTGAAACCGTCTGTCTCAGACCGTCTGTCTCAATCCGTCTGTCTCAGACCGTCTGTCTCAGACCGTCTGTCTCAGACCGTCTGTCTCAGACCGTCTATCTCGTCCCGTCGGTCTCAGACCGTTGGTCTTAGACCAGCTGTCTCAGACCGTCTGTCTCAGCCCGTCTGTCTCAGAACGTCTAGCTCAGACCGCCTGTCTCAGACCGTCTGTCTCAGACCCTCTGCCTCAGATCGTCTGTCTCAGACCGTCGGTCTCAGACCAGCTGTCTCAGACCGTCTGTCTCAGACCAGCTGTCTCAGACCGTCTGTCTCAGACCGTCTGTCTCAGTCCGTCTACCTCAGATCATCTGTCTCAGACCGTCGGTCTCAGTACGTATATCTCAGATAGTCTGTCTCAGAACGTCTGTCTCAGCCCGTCGGTCTCAGACCGTCTGTCTCAGAACATCTGTCTCAGACCGCCTGTCTCAGACCGTCTGTCTCAGATCGTCTGTCTCAGAACGTCTGTCTCAGCCCGTCTATCTCTGCCCGTCGGCCGCAGAACGTCTGTCTCAGACCGTCTGCCACAGATCGTCTGTCTCAGACCGTCTGCCTCAGATCGTCTGTCTCAGACCGTCTGTCTCAGACCGTCTGCCTCACATCATCTGTCTCAGCCCGTCTATCTCGGCCCGTCGGTCTCAGACCGTCTGTCTCAGACCAGCTGTCTCAGTCGGTCTGTCTCAGACCAGCTGTCTCAGTCGGTCTGTCTCAGCCCGTCTACCACAGCCCGTCTGTCTCAGACCGTCTGTCTCCGACCGTCTGTCTCAGACCGTCTGTCTCAGACCGTCTGTCTCAGACCGTCTGTCTCAGAACGTCTAGCTCAGCCCGTCTGTCTCAGAACGTCTAGCTCAGCCCGTCTGTCTCAGACCGTCAGTCTCAGACCGTCTGCCTCAGATCGGCTGTCTCAGACCGTCTGTCTCAGACCGTCCGTCTCAGACCGCCCGTCTCAGACCGTCTGTCTCAGACCGTCTGTCTCAGACCGTCTGTCTCAGACCGTCTGTCTCAGACCGTCTGTCTCAGGCCGTCTGTTTAATACCGTCTATCTCGTCCCGTCGGTCTCAGACCAGCTGTCTCAGACCGCCTGTCTCAGACCGCCTGTTTCAGACCGTCTGTCTCAGACCGTATGTCTCAGACCGTCTGTCTCAGACCGTCTGCCTCAGATCGTCTGTCTCAGACCGTCTATCTCAGCCCGTCTGTATCAGACCATCTATCTCAGCACGTCGGCCTCATACCGTCTGTCTCAGACCGTCCGTCTCAGACCGTCCGTCTCAGACCGTCTGTCTCAGACCGTCTGTCTCAGATCGTCTGTCACAGACCGTCTGCCTCAGATCATCTGTCTCAGTCCGTCTATCTCGGCCCGCCGGTCTCAGACCAGCTGTCTCAGTCGGTCTGTCTCAGCCCGTCTATCACAGCCCGTCTGTCTCAGACCGTCTATCTCAGCACGTCGGCCTCATACCGTCTGTCTCAGACCGTCTGTCTCAGACCGTCTGTCTCAGACCGTCTGTCTCAGACCGTCTGTCTCAGACCGTCTGTCTCAGACCGTCTGTCTCAGACCGTCTGTCTCAGACCGTCTGTCTCAGACCGTCTGTCTCAGACCGTCTGTCTCAGACCGTCTGTCTCAGACCGTCTGTCTCAGACCGTCTGTCTCAGACCGTGTGTCTCAAACCGTCTATGTCCGCCCGTCTGTCTCAGACCGTCTATATCTGCCCGTCTGTCTCAGACCGTCTGTCTCAGACCGTCTGCCTCAGATAGTCTGTCTCACACCGTCTGTCTCAGACCGTCTGTCTCAGAACGTCTAGCTCAGCCCGTCTGTCTCAGAACGTCTAGCTCAGACCGTCTGTCTCAGACCGTCTAGCTCAGCCCGTCTGTCTCAGAACGTCTAGCTCAGACCGACTGTCTCAGACCGTCTGCCTCAGACCGTCTGCCTCAGATCGTCTGTGTCAGACCGTCTGTCCCGGACCGTCTGTCTCACACCGTCTGTCTCAGACCGTCTGTCTCAGACCGTCTGTCTCAGACCGTCTGTCTCAGACCGTCTGTCTCAGACCGTCTGTCTCAGACCGTCTGTCTCAGACCGTCTGTCTCAGACCGTCTGTCTCAGACCGTCTGTCTCAGACCGTCTGTCTCAGACCCTCTGTCTGAAACCGTCTGTCTCAGACCGTCTGTCTGAGACCGTCTGTCTCAGACCGTCTGTCTCACACCGTCTGTCTCAGACCGTCTGTCTCAGACCGTCTGTCTCAGACCGTCTGTCTCAGACCGTCTGTCTCAGACCGTCTGTCTCAGACCGTCTGTCTCAGACCGTCTGTCTCAGACCGTCTGTCTCAGACCGTCTGTCTCAGACCGTCTGTCTCAGACCGTCTGTCTCAGACCGTCTGTCTCAGACCGACCGTCTCAGAACGTCTAGCTCAGCCCGTCTGTCTCAGAACGTCTAGCTCAGACCGCCTGTCTCAGACCGTCTAGCTCAGCCCGTCTGTCTCAGAACGTCTAGCTCAGACCGCCTGTCTCAGACCGTCTGTCTCAGACCGTCTGTCTCAGACCGTCTGCCTCAGATCGTCTGTCTCAGACCGTCTATCTCAGCCCGTCTGTATCAGACCATCTATCTCAGCACGTCGGCCTCATACCGTCTGTCTCAGACCGTCTGTCTCAGACTGCCTGTCTCAGACCGTCTGTCTCAGACCGCCTGTCTCAGACCGTCTGTCTCAGCCCGTCTATCTCGGCCCGTCGGTCTCAGACCGTCTGTCTCAGTCCGTCTGCCTCAGATCATCTGTCTCAGACCGTCGGTCTCAGTACGTATATCTCAGATAGTCTGTCTCAGAACGTCTGTCTCAGCCCGTCGGTCTCAGACCGTCTGTCTCAGAACATCTGTCTCAGACCGCCTGTCTCAGACCGTCTGTCTCGGATCGTCTGTCTCAGAACGTCTGTCTCAGCCCGTCTATCTCTGCCCGTCGGCCGCAGAACGTCTGTCTCAGACCGTCTGCCACAGATCGTCTGTCTCAGACCGTCTGCCTCAGATCGTCTGTCTCAGACCGTCTGTCTCAGACCGTCTGTCTCAGACCGTCTGTCTCAGACCGTCTGTCTCAGACCGTCTGTCTCAGACCGTCTGTCTCAGACCGTCTGTCTCAGACCGTCTGTCTCAGACCGTCTGTCTCAGACCGTCTGTCTCAGACCGTCTGTCTCAGACCGTCTGTCTCAGACCGTGTGTCTCAAACCGTCTATGTCCGCCCGTCTGTCTCAGACCGTCTATATCTGCCCGTCTGTCTCAGACCGTCTGTCTCAGACCGCCTGTCTCAGACCGTCTGTCTCAGACCGCCTGTCTCAGTCCGTCTATCTCAGTTCGTCCATATCAGCCCGTCAGCATCAGTCCGTATGTCTCAGATCCTCTGTCTCAGACCGTCTGTCTCAGCCCGTCTGTCTCAGAACGTCTGTCTCAGATCGTCTGTCTCAGAACGTCTGTCTCAGCCCGTCTATCTCAGCCCGTCGGCCGCAGAACGTCTGTCTCAGACCGTCTGTCTCAGACCGTCTGTCTCAGACCGTCTGTCTCAGACTGTCTGTCTCAGACCGTCTGTCTCAGACCGTCTGTCTCAGACCGTCTGTCTCAGACCGTCTGTCTCAGACCCTCTGTCTGAAACCGTCTGTCTCAGACCGTCTGTCTCAGACCGTCTGTCTGAGACCGTCTGTCTCGGACCGTCTGTCTCACACCGTCTGTCTCAGACCGTCTGTCTCAGACCGTCTGTCTCAGACCGTCTGTCTCAGACCGTCTATCTCAGCCCGTCTGTATCAGACCATCTATCTCAGCACGTCGGCCTCATACCGTCTGTCTCAGACCGTCTGTCTCAGACTGCCTGTCTCAGACCGTCTGTCTCAGACCGCCTGCCACAGATCGTCTGTCTCAGACCGTCTGCCTCAGATCGTCTGTCTCAGACCGTCTGTCTCAGACCGTCTGTCTCAGACCGTCTGTCTCAGACCGTCTGTCTCAGACCGTCTGTCTCAGACCGTCTGTCTCAGACCGTCTGTCTCAGACCGTCTGTCTCAGACCGTCTGTCTCAGACCGTCTGTCTCAGACCGTGTGTCTCAAACCGTCTATGTCCGCCCGTCTGTCTCAGACCGTCTATATCTGCCCGTCTGTCTCAGACCGTCTGTCTCAGACCGCCTGTCTCAGACCGTCTGTCTCAGACCGCCTGTCTCAGTCCGTCTATCTCAGTTCGTCCATATCAGCCCGTCAGCATCAGTCCGTATGTCTCAGATCCTCTGTCTCAGACCGTCTGTCTCAGCCCGTCTGTCTCAGAACGTCTGTCTCAGATCGTCTGTCTCAGAACGTCTGTCTCAGCCCGTCTATCTCAGCCCGTCGGCCGCAGAACGTCTGTCTCAGACCGTCTGTCTCAGACCGTCTGTCTCAGACCGTCTGTCTCAGACTGTCTGTCTCAGACCGTCTGTCTCAGACCGTCTGTCTCAGACCGTCTGTCTCAGACCGTCTGTCTCAGACCGTCTGTCTCAGACCCTCTGTCTGAAACCGTCTGTCTCAGACCGTCTGTCTCAGACCGTCTGTCTCAGACCGTCTGTCTCAGACCGTCTGTCTCAGACCGTCTGTCTCAGACCGTCTGTCTCAGACCGCCTGTCTCAGACCGTCTGTCTCAGACCGCCTGTCTCAGTCCGTCTATCTCAGTTCGTCCATATCAGCCCGTCAGCATCAGTCCGTATGTCTCAGATCCTCTGTCTCAGACCGTCTGTCTCAGCCCGTCTGTCTCAGAACGTCTGTCTCAGATCGTCTGTCTCAGAACGTCTGTCTCAGCCCGTCCATCTCAGCCCGTCGGCCGCAGAACGTCTGTCTCAGACCGTCTGTCTCAGACCGTCTGTCTCAGACCGTCTGTCTCAGACTGTCTGTCTCAGACCGTCTGTCTCAGACCGTCTGTCTCAGACCGTCTGTCTCAGACCGTCTGTCTCAGACCGTCTGTCTCAGACCCTCTGTCTGAAACCGTCTGTCTCAGACCGTCTGTCTCAGACCGTCTGTCTGAGACCGTCTGTCTCAGACCGTCTGTCTCACACCGTCTGTCTCAGACCGTCTGTCTCAGACCGTCCGTCTCAGACCGTCTGTCTCAGACCGTCTGTCTCAGACCGTCTGTCTCAGACCGTCTGTCTCAGACCGACCGTCTCAGAACGTCTAGCTCAGCCCGTCTGTCTCAGAACGTCTAGCTCAGACCGGCTGTCTCAGACCGTCTGTCTCAGACCGTGTGTCTCAAACCGTCTATGTCCGCCCGTCTGTCTCAGACCGTCTATATCTGCCCGTCTGTCTCAGACCGTCTGTCTCAGACCGCCTGTCTCAGACCGTCTGTCTCAGACCGCCTGTCTCAGTCCGTCTATCTCAGTTCGTCCATATCAGCCCGTCAGCATCAGTCCGTATGTCTCAGATCCTCTGTCTCAGACCGTCTGTCTCAGCCCGTCTGTCTCAGAACGTCTGTCTCAGATCGTCTGTCTCAGAACGTCTGTCTCAGCCCGTCTATCTCAGCCCGTCGGCCGCAGAACGTCTGTCTCAGACCGTCTGTCTCAGACCGTCTGTCTCAGACCGTCTGTCTCAGACTGTCTGTCTCAGACCGTCTGTCTCAGACCGTCTGTCTCAGATCGTCTGTCTCAGACCGTCTGCCTCAGACCGTCTGTCTCAGACCGTCTGTCTCAGACCGTCTGTCTCAGACCGTCTGTCTCAGACCGTCTGTCTCAGACCGTCTGTCTCAGACCGTCTGTCTCAGACCGTCTGTCTCAGACCGTCTGTCTCAGACCGTCTGTCTCAGACCGTCTGTCTCAGACCGTCTGTCTCAGACCGTCTGTCTCAGACCGTGTGTCTCAAACCGTCTATGTCCGCCCGTCTGTCTCAGACCGTCTATATCTGCCCGTCTGTCTCAGACCGTCTGTCTCAGACCGCCTGTCTCAGACCGTCTGTCTCAGACCGCCTGTCTCAGTCCGTCTATCTCAGTTCGTCCATATCAGCCCGTCAGCATCAGTCCGTATGTCTCAGATCCTCTGTCTCAGACCGTCTGTCTCAGCCCGTCTGTCTCAGAACGTCTGTCTCAGATCGTCTGTCTCAGAACGTCTGTCTCAGCCCGTCTATCTCAGCCCGTCGGCCGCAGAACGTCTGTCTCAGACCGTCTGTCTCAGACCGTCTGTCTCAGACCGTCTGTCTCAGACTGTCTGTCTCAGACCGTCTGTCTCAGACCGTCTGTCTCAGACCGTCTGTCTCAGACCGTCTGTCTCAGACCCTCTGTCTGAAACCGTCTGTCTCAGACCGTCTGTCTCAGACCGTCTGTCTGAGACCGTCTGTCTCAGACCGTCTGTCTCACACCGTCTGTCTCAGACCGTCTGTCTCAGATCGTCTGTCTCAGACCGTCTGTCTCAGACCGTCTGTCTCAGACCGTCTGTCTCAGACCGTCTGTCTCAGACCGACCGTCTCAGAACGTCTAGCTCAGCCCGTCTGTCTCAGAACGTCTAGCTCAGACCGCCTGTCTCAGACCGTCTGTCTCAGACCGTCTGTCTCAGACCGTCGGTCTCAGTACGTATATCTCAGATAGTCTGTCTCAGAACGTCTGTCTCAGCCCGTCGGTCTCAGACCGTCTGTCTCAGAACATCTGTCTCAGACCGCCTGTCTCAGACCGTCTGTCTCGGATCGTCTGTCTCAGAACGTCTGTCTCAGCCCGTCTATCTCTGCCCGTCGGCCGCAGAACGTCTGTCTCAGACCGTCTGCCACAGATCGTCTGTCTCAGACCGTCTGCCTCAGATCGTCTGTCTCAGACCGTCTGTCTCAGACCGTCTGTCTCAGACCGTCTGTCTCAGACCGTCTGTCTCAGACCGTCTGTCTCAGACCGTCTGTCTCAGACCGTCTGTCTCAGACCGTCTGTCTCAGACCGTCTGTCTCAGACCGTCTGTCTCAGACCGTCTGTCTCAGACCGTGTGTCTCAAACCGTCTATGTCCGCCCGTCTGTCTCAGACCGTCTATATCTGCCCGTCTGTCTCAGACCGTCTGTCTCAGACCGCCTGTCTCAGACCGTCTGTCTCAGACCGCCTGTCTCAGTCCGTCTATCTCAGTTCGTCCATATCAGCCCGTCAGCATCAGTCCGTATGTCTCAGATCCTCTGTCTCAGACCGTCTGTCTCAGCCCGTCTGTCTCAGAACGTCTGTCTCAGATCGTCTGTCTCAGAACGTCTGTCTCAGCCCGTCTATCTCAGCCCGTCGGCCGCAGAACGTCTGTCTCAGACCGTCTGTCTCAGACCGTCTGTCTCAGACCGTCTGTCTCAGACTGTCTGTCTCAGACCGTCTGTCTCAGACCGTCTGTCTCAGACCGTCTGTCTCAGACCGTCTGTCTCAGACCGTCTGTCTCAGACCCTCTGTCTGAAACCGTCTGTCTCAGACCGTCTGTCTCAGACCGTCTGTCTCAGACCGTCTGTCTCAGACCGTCTGTCTCAGACCGTCTGTCTCAGACCGTCTGTCTCAGACCGCCTGTCTCAGACCGTCTGTCTCAGACCGCCTGTCTCAGTCCGTCTATCTCAGTTCGTCCATATCAGCCCGTCAGCATCAGTCCGTATGTCTCAGATCCTCTGTCTCAGACCGTCTGTCTCAGCCCGTCTGTCTCAGAACGTCTGTCTCAGATCGTCTGTCTCAGAACGTCTATCTCAGCCCGTCCATCTCAGCCCGTCGGCCGCAGAACGTCTGTCTCAGACCGTCTGTCTCAGACCGTCTGTCTCAGACCGTCTGTCTCAGACTGTCTGTCTCAGACCGTCTGTCTCAGACCGTCTGTCTCAGACCGTCTGTCTCAGACCGTCTGTCTCAGACCCTCTGTCTGAAACCGTCTGTCTCAGACCGTCTGTCTCAGACCGTCTGTCTGAGACCGTCTGTCTCAGACCGTCTGTCTCACACCGTCTGTCTCAGACCGTCTGTCTCAGACCGTCCGTCTCAGACCGTCTGTCTCAGACCGCCTGTCTCAGACCGTCTGTCTCAGACCGTCTGTCTCACACCGACCGTCTCAGAACGTCTAGCTCAGCCCGTCTGTCTCAGAACGTCTAGCTCAGACCGGCTGTCTCAGACCGTCTGTCTCAGACCGTGTGTCTCAAACCGTCTATGTCCGCCCGTCTGTCTCAGACCGTCTATATCTGCCCGTCTGTCTCAGACCGTCTGTCTCAGACCGCCTGTCTCAGACCGTCTGTCTCAGACCGCCTGTCTCAGTCCGTCTATCTCAGTTCGTCCATATCAGCCCGTCAGCATCAGTCCGTATGTCTCAGATCCTCTGTCTCAGACCGTCTGTCTCAGCCCGTCTGTCTCAGAACGTCTGTCTCAGATCGTCTGTCTCAGAACGTCTGTCTCAGCCCGTCTATCTCAGCCCGTCGGCCGCAGAACGTCTGTCTCAGACCGTCTGTCTCAGACCGTCTGTCTCAGACCGTCTGTCTCAGACCGTCTGTCTCAGACTGTCTGTCTCAGACCGTCTGTCTCAGACCGTCTGTCTCAGACCGTCTGTCTCAGACCGTCTGTCTCAGACCCTCTGTCTGAAACCGTCTGTCTCAGACCGTCTGTCTCAGACCGTCTGTCTCAGACCGTCTGTCTCAGACCGTCTGTCTCAGACCGTCTGTCTCAGACCGTCTGTCTCAGACCGTCTGTCTCAGACCGTCTGTCTCAGACCGTCTGTCTCAGACCGTCTGTCTCAGACCGTGTGTCTCAAACCGTCTATGTCCGCCCGTCTGTCTCAGACCGTCTATATCTGCCCGTCTGTCTCAGACCGTCTGTCTCAGACCGCCTGTCTCAGACCGTCTGTCTCAGACCGCCTGTCTCAGTCCGTCTATCTCAGTTCGTCCATATCAGCCCGTCAGCATCAGTCCGTATGTCTCAGATCCTCTGTCTCAGACCGTCTGTCTCAGCCCGTCTGTCTCAGAACGTCTGTCTCAGATCGTCTGTCTCAGAACGTCTGTCTCAGCCCGTCCATCTCAGCCCGTCGGCCGCAGAACGTCTGTCTCAGACCGTCTGTCTCAGACCGTCTGTCTCAGACCGTCTGTCTCAGACCGTCTGTCTCAGACTGTCTGTCTCAGACCGTCTGTCTCAGACCGTCTGTCTCAGACCGTCTGTCTCAGACCGTCTGTCTCAGACCCTCTGTCTGAAACCGTCTGTCTCAGACCGTCTGTCTGAGACCGTCTGTCTCAGACCGTCTGTCTCACACCGTCTGTCTCAGACCGTCTGTCTCAGACCGTCTGTCTCAGACCGTCTGTCTCAGACCGTCTGTCTCAGACCGTCTGTCTCAGACCGACCGTCTCAGAACGTCTAGCTCAGCCCGTCTGTCTCAGAACGTCTAGCTCAGACCGCCTGTCTCAGACCGTCTGTCTCAGACCGTCTGTCTCAGACCGTCTGTCTCAGACCGTCTGCCTCAGATAGTCTGTCTCACACCGTCTGTCTCAGACCGTCTGTCTCAGAACGTCTAGCTCAGCCCGTCTGTCTCAGAACGTCTAGCTCAGACCGTCTGTCTCAGACCGTCTAGCTCAGCCCGTCTGTCTCAGAACGTCTAGCTCAGACCGCCTGTCTCAGACCGTCTGTCTCAGACCGTCTGCCTCAGATCGTCTGTGTCAGACCGTCTGTCCCGGACCGTCTGTCTCACACCGTCTGTCTCAGACCGTCTGTCTGAGACCGTCTGTCTCAGACCGTCTGTCTCAGACCGTCTGTCTCCGACCGTCTGCCTCAGACCGTCTGTCTCAGACCGTCTGTCTCAGACCGTCTGTCTCAGACCGTCTGTCTCAGACCGTCTGTCTCAGACCGTCTATCGCAGACCGTCTGTCTCAGACCGTCTGTCTCAGACCGTCTGTCTCAGACCGTCTGTCTCAGACCGTCTGTCTCAGACCGTCTGTCTCAGACCGTCTGTCTCAGACCGTCTGTCTCAGACCGTCTGTCTCAGACCGTCTGTCTCAGACCGTCTGTCTCAGACCGTGTGTCTCAAACCGTCTATGTCCGCCCGTCTGTCTCAGACCGTCTATATCTGCCCGTCTGTCTCAGACCGTCTGTCTCAGACCGCCTGTCTCAGACCGTCTGTCTCAGACCGCCTGTCTCAGTCCGTCTATCTCAGTTCGTCCATATCAGCCCGTCAGCATCAGTCCGTATGTCTCAGATCCTCTGTCTCAGACCGTCTGTCTCAGCCCGTCTGTCTCAGAACGTCTGTCTCAGATCGTCTGTCTCAGAACGTCTGTCTCAGCCCGTCCATCTCAGCCCGTCGGCCGCAGAACGTCTGTCTCAGACCGTCTGTCTCAGACCGTCTGTCTCAGACCGTCTGTCTCAGACTGTCTGTCTCAGACCGTCTGTCTCAGACCGTCTGTCTCAGACCGTCTGTCTCAGACCGTCTGTCTCAGACCCTCTGTCTGAAACCGTCTGTCTCAGACCGTCTGTCTCAGACCGTCTGTCTGAGACCGTCTGTCTCAGACCGTCTGTCTCACACCGTCTGTCTCAGACCGTCTGTCTCAGACCGTCTGTCTCAGACCGTCTGTCTCAGACCGTCTGTCTCAGACCGTCTGTCTCAGACCGACCGTCTCAGAACGTCTAGCTCAGCCTGTCTGTCTCAGAACGTCTAGCTCAGACCGGCTGTCTCAGACCGTCTGTCTCAGACCGTGTGTCTCAAACCGTCTATGTCCGCCCGTCTGTCTCAGACCGTCTATATCTGCCCGTCTGTCTCAGACCGTCTGTCTCAGACCGCCTGTCTCAGACCGTCTGTCTCAGACCGCCTGTCTCAGTCCGTCTATCTCAGTTCGTCCATATCAGCCCGTCAGCATCAGTCCGTATGTCTCAGATCCTCTGTCTCAGACCGTCTGTCTCAGCCCGTCTGTCTCAGAACGTCTGTCTCAGATCGTCTGTCTCAGAACGTCTGTCTCAGCCCGTCTATCTCAGCCCGTCGGCCGCAGAACGTCTGTCTCAGACCGTCTGTCTCAGACCGTCTGTCTCAGACCGTCTGTCTCAGACCGTCTGTCTCAGACTGTCTGTCTCAGACCGTCTGTCTCAGACCGTCTGTCTCAGACCGTCTGTCTCAGACCGTCTGTCTCAGACCCTCTGTCTGAAACCGTCTGTCTCAGACCGTCTGTCTCAGACCGTCTGTCTCAGACCGTCTGTCTCAGACCGTCTGTCTCAGACCGTCTGTCTCAGACCGTCTGTCTCAGACCGTCTGTCTCAGACCGTCTGTCTCAGACCGTCTGTCTCAGACCGTCTGTCTCAGACCGTCTGTCTCAGACCGTGTGTCTCAAACCGTCTATGTCCGCCCGTCTGTCTCAGACCGTCTATATCTGCCCGTCTGTCTCAGACCGTCTGTCTCAGACCGCCTGTCTCAGACCGTCTGTCTCAGACCGCCTGCCTCAGTCCGTCTATCTCAGTTCGTCCATATCAGCCCGTCAGCATCAGTCCGTATGTCTCAGATCCTCTGTCTCAGACCGTCTGTCTCAGCCCGTCTGTCTCAGAACGTCTGTCTCAGATCGTCTGTCTCAGAACGTCTGTCTCAGCCCGTCCATCTCAGCCCGTCGGCCGCAGAACGTCTGTCTCAGACCGTCTGTCTCAGACCGTCTGTCTCAGACCGTCTGTCTCAGACCGTCTGTCTCAGACTGTCTGTCTCAGACCGTCTGTCTCAGACCGTCTGTCTCAGACCGTCTGTCTCAGACCGTCTGTCTCAGACCCTCTGTCTGAAACCGTCTGTCTCAGACCGTCTGTCTCAGACCGTCTGTCTGAGACCGTCTGTCTCAGACCGTCTGTCTCACACCGTCTGTCTCAGACCGTCTGTCTCAGACCGTCTGTCTCAGACCGTCTGTCTCAGACCGTCTGTCTCAGACCGTCTGTCTCAGACCGTCTGTCTCAGACCGTCTGTCTCAGACCGTCTATCGCAGACCGTCTGTCTCAGACCGTCTGTCTCAGACCGTCTGTCTCAGACCGTCTGTCTCAGACCGTCTGTCTCAGACCGTCTGTCTCAGACCGTCTGTCTCAGACCGTCTGTCTCAGACCGTCTGTCTCAGACCGTCTGTCTCAGACCGTCTGTCTCAGACCGTGTGTCTCAAACCGTCTATGTCCGCCCGTCTGTCTCAGACCGTCTATATCTGCCCGTCTGTCTCAGACCGTCTGTCTCAGACCGCCTGTCTCAGACCGTCTGTCTCAGACCGCCTGTCTCAGTCCGTCTATCTCAGTTCGTCCATATCAGCCCGTCAGCATCAGTCCGTATGTCTCAGATCCTCTGTCTCAGACCGTCTGTCTCAGCCCGTCTGTCTCAGAACGTCTGTCTCAGATCGTCTGTCTCAGAACGTCTGTCTCAGCCCGTCCATCTCAGCCCGTCGGCCGCAGAACGTCTGTCTCAGACCGTCTGTCTCAGACCGTCTGTCTCAGACCGTCTGTCTCAGACTGTCTGTCTCAGACCGTCTGTCTCAGACCGTCTGTCTCAGACCGTCTGTCTCAGACCGTCTGTCTCAGACCCTCTGTCTGAAACCGTCTGTCTCAGACCGTCTGTCTCAGACCGTCTGTCTGAGACCGTCTGTCTCAGACCGTCTGTCTCACACCGTCTGTCTCAGACCGTCTGTCTCAGACCGTCTGTCTCAGACCGTCTGTCTCAGACCGTCTGTCTCAGACCGACCGTCTCAGAACGTCTAGCTCAGCCCGTCTGTCTCAGAACGTCTAGCTCAGACCGGCTGTCTCAGACCGTCTGTCTCAGACCGTGTGTCTCAAACCGTCTATGTCCGCCCGTCTGTCTCAGACCGTCTATATCTGCCCGTCTGTCTCAGACCGTCTGTCTCAGACCGCCTGTCTCAGACCGTCTGTCTCAGACCGCCTGTCTCAGTCCGTCTATCTCAGTTCGTCCATATCAGCCCGTCAGCATCAGTCCGTATGTCTCAGATCCTCTGTCTCAGACCGTCTGTCTCAGCCCGTCTGTCTCAGAACGTCTGTCTCAGATCGTCTGTCTCAGAACGTCTGTCTCAGCCCGTCTATCTCAGCCCGTCGGCCGCAGAACGTCTGTCTCAGACCGTCTGTCTCAGACCGTCTGTCTCAGACCGTCTGTCTCAGACCGTCTGTCTCAGACTGTCTGTCTCAGACCGTCTGTCTCAGACCGTCTGTCTCAGACCGTCTGTCTCAGACCGTCTGTCTCAGACCCTCTGTCTGAAACCGTCTGTCTCAGACCGTCCGTCTCAGACCGTCTGTCTCAGACCGTCTGTCTCAGACCGTCTGTCTCAGACCGGCTGTCTCAGACCGTCTGTCTCAGACCGTCTGTCTCAGACCGTCTGTCTCAGACCGTCTGTCTCAGACCGTCTGTCTCAGACCGTGTGTCTCAAACCGTCTATGTCCGCCCGTCTGTCTCAGACCGTCTATATCTGCCCGTCTGTCTCAGACCGTCTGTCTCAGACCGCCTGTCTCAGACCGTCTGTCTCAGACCGCCTGTCTCAGTCCGTCTATCTCAGTTCGTCCATATCAGCCCGTCAGCATCAGTCCGTATGTCTCAGATCCTCTGTCTCAGACCGTCTGTCTCAGCCCGTCTGTCTCAGAACGTCTGTCTCAGATCGTCTGTCTCAGAACGTCTGTCTCAGCCCGTCCATCTCAGCCCGTCGGCCGCAGAACGTCTGTCTCAGACCGTCTGTCTCAGACCGTCTGTCTCAGACCGTCTGTCTCAGACCGTCTGTCTCAGACTGTCTGTCTCAGACCGTCTGTCTCAGACCGTCTGTCTCAGACCGTCTGTCTCAGACCGTCTGTCTCAGACCCTCTGTCTGAAACCGTCTGTCTCAGACCGTCTGTCTCAGACCGTCTGTCTGAGACCGTCTGTCTCAGACCGTCTGTCTCACACCGTCTGTCTCAGACCGTCTGTCTCAGACCGTCTGTCTCAGACCGTCTGTCTCAGACCGTCTGTCTCAGACCGTCTGTCTCGGACCGTCTGTCTCAGACCGACCGTCTCAGAACGTCTAGCTCAGCCCGTCTGTCTCAGAACGTCTAGCTCAGACCGCCTGTCTCAGACCGTCTGTCTCAGACCGTCTGTCTCAGACCGTCTGTCTCAGACCGTCTGCCTCAGATAGTCTGTCTCACACCGTCTGTCTCAGACCGTCTGTCTCAGAACGTCTAGCTCAGCCCGTCTGTCTCAGAACGTCTAGCTCAGACCGTCTGTCTCAGACCGTCTAGCTCAGCCCGTCTGTCTCAGAACGTCTAGCTCAGACCGCCTGTCTCAGACCGTCTGTCTCAGACCGTCTGCCTCAGATCGTCTGTGTCAGACCGTCTGTCCCGGACCGTCTGTCTCACACCGTCTGTCTCAGACCGTCTGTCTGAGACCGTCTGTCTCAGACCGTCTGTCTCAGACCGTCTGTCTCCGACCGTCTGCCTCAGACCGTCTGTCTCAGACCGTCTGTCTCAGACCGTCTGTCTCAGACCGTCTGTCTCAGACCGTCTGTCTCAGACCGTCTATCGCAGACCGTCTGTCTCAGACCGTCTGTCTCAGACCGTCTGTCTCAGACCGTCTGTCTCAGGCCGTCTGCTTAATACCGTCTGTCTCAGACCGTCTATCTCGTCCCGTCGGTCTCAGACCGTCGGTCTTAGACCAGCTGTCTCAGACCGTCTGTCTCAGCCCGTCTGTCTCAGAACGTCTAGCTCAGACCGCCTGTCTCAGACCGTCTGTCTCAGACCGTCTGTCTCAGACCGTCTGCCTCAGATCGTCTGTCTCAGACCGTCGGTCTCAGACCAGCTGTCTCAGACCGTCTGTCTCAGACCAGCTGTCTCAGACCGTCTGTCTCAGACCGTCTGTCTCAGACCGTCTGTCTCAGACCGTCTGCCTCAGATCGTCTGTCTCAGACCGTCTATCTCAGCCCGTCTGTATCAGACCATCTATCTCAGCACGTCGGCCTCATACCGTCTGTCTCAGACCGTCTGTCTCAGACTGCCTGTCTCAGACCGTCTGTCTCAGACCGCCTGTCTCAGACCGTCTGTCTCAGACCGTCTGTCTGAGACCGTCTGTCTCAGACCCTCTGTCTCAGACCGTCTGTCTCAGACCGTCTGTCTCAGACCGTCTGTCTCAGACCGTCTGTCTCAGACCGTCTGTCTCAGACCGTCTATCGCAGACCGTCTGTCTCAGACCGTCTGTCGCAGACTGTCTGTCTCAGGCCGTCTGCTTAATACCGTCTGTCTCAGACCGGCTATCTCGTCCCGTCTGTCTCAGACCGTCTGTCTCAGCCCGTCTATCTCGGCCCGTCGGTCTCAGACCGTCTGTCTCAGTCCGTCTGCCTCAGATCATCTGTCTCAGACCGTCGGTCTCAGTACGTATATCTCAGATAGTCTGTCTCAGAACGTCTGTCTCAGCCCGTCGGTCTCAGACCGTCTGTCTCAGAACATCTGTCTCAGACCGCCTGTCTCAGACCGTCTGTCTCAGATCGTCTGTCTCAGAACGTCTGTCTCAGCCCGTCTATCTCTGCCCGTCGGCCGCAGAACGTCTGTCTCAGACCGTCTGCCACAGATCGTCTGTCTCAGACCGTCTGCCTCAGATCGTCTGTCTCAGACCGCCTGTCTCAGACCGTCTGCCTCACATCATCTGTCTCAGCCCGTCTATCTCGGCCCGTCGGTCTCAGACCGTCTGTCTCAGACCAGCTGTCTCAGTCGGTCTGTCTCAGACCAGCTGTCTCAGTCGGTCTGTCTCAGCCCGTCTATCACAGCCCGTCTGTCTCCGACCGTCTGTCTCAGACCGTCTGTCTCAGACCGTCTGTCTCAGACCGTCTGTCTCAGACCGTCTGTCTCAGACCGTCTGTCTCAGACCGTCTGTCTCAGACCGTCTGTCTCAGGCCGTCTGTCTCAGACCGTCTGTCTCAGAACGTCTAGCTCAGCCCGTCTGTCTCAGAACGTCTAGCTCAGCCCGTCTGTCTCAGACCGTCTGTCTCAGACCGTCAGTCTCAGACCGTCTGCCTCAGATCGGCTGTCTCAGACCGTCTATCTCAGCCCGTCTGTATCAGACCATCTATCTCAGCACGTCGGCCTCATACCGTCTGTCTCAGACCGTCTGTCTCAGACCGTCCGTCTCGGACCGCCCGTCTCAGACCGTCTGTCTCAGACCGTCTGTCTCAGACCGTCTGTCTCAGTCCGTCTGTCTCAGACCGTCTGTCTCAGGCCGTCTGTTTAATACCGTCTATCTCGTCCCGTCGGTCTCAGACCAGCTGTCTCAGACCGCCTGTCTCAGACCGCCTGTTTCAGACCGTCTGTCTCAGACCGTATGTCTCAGACCGTCTGTCTCAGACCGTCTGCCTCAGATCGTCTGTCTCAGACCGTCTATCTCAGCCCGTCTGTATCAGACCATCTATCTCAGCACGTCGGCCTCATACCGTCTGTCTCAGACCGTCCGTCTCAGACCGTCCGTCTCAGACCGTCTGTCTCAGACCGTCTGTCTCAGATCGTCTGTCACAGACCGTCTGCCTCAGATCATCTGTCTCAGTCCGTCTATCTCGGCCCGCCGGTCTCAGACCAGCTGTCTCAGTCGGTCTGTCTCAGCCCGTCTATCACAGCCCGTCTGTCTCAGACCGTCTATCTCAGCACGTCGGCCTCATACCGTCTGTCTCAGACCGTCTGTCTCAGACCGTCTGTCTCAGACCGTCTGTCTCAGACCGTCTGCCTCAGATCGTCTGACTCAGACCGTCTATCTCAGCCCGTCTGTATCCGACCATCTATCTCAGCACGTCGGCCTCATACCGTCTGTCTCAGACCGTCTGTCTCAGACCGTCCGTCTCAGACCGTCCGTCTCAGACCGTCTGTCTCAGACCGTCTGCCTCAGACCGCATATCTCAGACCGTCTGTCTCAGACCGTCTGTCTCAGACCGTCTGCCTCAGATCGGCTGTCTCAGACCGTCTATCTCAGCCCGTCTGTATCAGACCATCTATCTCAGCACGTCGGCCTCATACCGTCTGTCTCAGACCGTCTGTCTCAGACCGTCCGTCTCAGACCGCCCGTCTCAGACCGTCTGTCTCAGACCGTCTGTCTCAGACCGACCGTCTCAGAACGTCTAGCTCAGCCCGTCTGTCTCAGAACGTCTAGCTCAGACCGCCTGTCTCAGACCGTCTGTCTCAGACCGTCTGTCTCAGACCGTCTGCCTCAGATAGTCTGTCTCACACCGTCTGTCTCAGACCGTCTGTCTCAGAACGTCTAGCTCAGCCCGTCTGTCTCAGAACGTCTAGCTCAGACCGTCTGTCTCAGACCGTCTAGCTCAGCCCGTCTGTCTCAGAACGTCTAGCTCAGACCGCCTGTCTCAGACCGTCTGTCTCAGACCGTCTGCCTCAGATCGTCTGTGTCAGACCGTCTGTCCCGGACCGTCTGTCTCACACCGTCTGTCTCAGACCGTCTGTCTGAGACCGTCTGTCTCAGACCGTCTGTCTCAGACCGTCTGCCTCCGACCGTCTGCCTCAGACCGTCTGTCTCAGACCGTCTGTCTCAGACCGTCTGTCTCAGACCGTCTGTCTCAGACCGTCTATCGCAGACCGTCTGTCTCAGACCGTCTGTCACAGACCGTCTGCCTCAGATCATCTGTCTCAGTCCGTCTATCTCGGCCCGCCGGTCTCAGACCAGCTGTCTCAGTCGGTCTGTCTCAGCCCGTCTATCACAGCCCGTCTGTCTCAGACCGTCTATCTCAGCACGTCGGCCTCATACCGTCTGTCTCAGACCGTCTGTCTCAGACCGTCTGTCTCAGACCGTCTGTCTCAGACCGTCTGCCTCAGATCGTCTGACTCAGACCGTCTATCTCAGCCCGTCTGTATCCGACCATCTATCTCAGCACGTCTGCCTCAGATCGGCTGTCTCAGACCGTCTATCTCAGCCCGTCTGTATCAGACCATCTATCTCAGCACGTCGGCCTCATACCGTCTGTCTCAGACCGTCTGTCTCAGACCGTCCGTCTCAGACCGCCCGTCTCAGACCGTCTGTCTCAGACCGTCTGTCTCAGACCGACCGTCTCAGAACGTCTAGCTCAGCCCGTCTGTCTCAGAACGTCTAGCTCAGACCGCCTGTCTCAGACCGTCTGTCTCAGACCGTCTGTCTCAGACCGTCTGTCTCAGACCGTCTGTCTCAGACCGACCGTCTCAGAACGTCTAGCTCAGCCCGTCTGTCTCAGAACGTCTGTCTCAGACCGTCTGTCTCAGACCGTCTGTCTCAGGCCGTCTGCTTAATACCGTCTGTCTCAGACCGTCTATCTCGTCCCGTCGGTCTCAGACCGTCGGTCTTAGACCAGCTGTCTCAGACCGTCTGTCTCAGCCCGTCTGTCTCAGAACGTCTAGCTCAGACCGCCTGTCTCAGACCGTCTGTCTCAGACCGTCTGTCTCAGACCGTCTGCCTCAGATCGTCTGTCTCAGACCGTCGGTCTCAGACCAGCTGTCTCAGACCGTCTGTCTCAGACCAGCTGTCTCAGACCGTCTGTCTCAGACCGTCTGTCTCAGACCGTCTGTCTCAGACCGTCTGCCTCAGATCGTCTGTCTCAGACCGTCTATCTCAGCCCGTCTGTATCAGACCATCTATCTCAGCACGTCGGCCTCATACCGTCTGTCTCAGACCGTCTGTCTCAGACTGCCTGTCTCAGACCGTCTGTCTCAGACCGCCTGTCTCAGACCGTCTGTCTCAGACCGTCTGTCTGAGACCGTCTGTCTCAGACCCTCTGTCTCAGACCGTCTGTCTCAGACCGTCTGTCTCAGACCGTCTGTCTCAGACCGTCTGTCTCAGACCGTCTATCGCAGACCGTCTGTCTCAGACCGTCTGTCGCAGACTGTCTGTCTCAGGCCGTCTGCTTAATACCGTCTGTCTCAGACCGGCTATCTCGTCCCGTCTGTCTCAGACCGTCTGTCTCAGCCCGTCTATCTCGGCCCGTCGGTCTCAGACCGTCTGTCTCAGTCCGTCTGCCTCAGATCATCTGTCTCAGACCGTCGGTCTCAGTACGTATATCTCAGATAGTCTGTCTCAGAACGTCTGTCTCAGCCCGTCGGTCTCAGACCGTCTGTCTCAGAACATCTGTCTCAGACCGCCTGTCTCAGACCGTCTGTCTCAGATCGTCTGTCTCAGAACGTCTGTCTCAGCCCGTCTATCTCTGCCCGTCGGCCGCAGAACGTCTGTCTCAGACCGTCTGCCACAGATCGTCTGTCTCAGACCGTCTGCCTCAGATCGTCTGTCTCAGACCGCCTGTCTCAGACCGTCTGCCTCACATCATCTGTCTCAGCCCGTCTATCTCGGCCCGTCGGTCTCAGACCGTCTGTCTCAGACCAGCTGTCTCAGTCGGTCTGTCTCAGACCAGCTGTCTCAGTCGGTCTGTCTCAGCCCGTCTATCACAGCCCGTCTGTCTCCGACCGTCTGTCTCAGACCGTCTGTCTCAGACCGTCTGTCTCAGACCGTCTGTCTCAGACCGTCTGTCTCAGACCGTCTGTCTCAGACCGTCTGTCTCAGACCGTCTGTCTCAGGCCGTCTGTCTCAGACCGTCTGTCTCAGAACGTCTAGCTCAGCCCGTCTGTCTCAGAACGTCTAGCTCAGCCCGTCTGTCTCAGACCGTCTGTCTCAGACCGTCAGTCTCAGACCGTCTGCCTCAGATCGGCTGTCTCAGACCGTCTATCTCAGCCCGTCTGTATCAGACCATCTATCTCAGCACGTCGGCCTCATACCGTCTGTCTCAGACCGTCTGTCTCAGACCGTCCGTCTCGGACCGCCCGTCTCAGACCGTCTGTCTCAGACCGTCTGTCTCAGACCGTCTGTCTCAGTCCGTCTGTCTCAGACCGTCTGTCTCAGGCCGTCTGTTTAATACCGTCTATCTCGTCCCGTCGGTCTCAGACCAGCTGTCTCAGACCGCCTGTCTCAGACCGCCTGTTTCAGACCGTCTGTCTCAGACCGTATGTCTCAGACCGTCTGTCTCAGACCGTCTGCCTCAGATCGTCTGTCTCAGACCGTCTATCTCAGCCCGTCTGTATCAGACCATCTATCTCAGCACGTCGGCCTCATACCGTCTGTCTCAGACCGTCCGTCTCAGACCGTCCGTCTCAGACCGTCTGTCTCAGACCGTCTGTCTCAGATCGTCTGTCACAGACCGTCTGCCTCAGATCATCTGTCTCAGTCCGTCTATCTCGGCCCGCCGGTCTCAGACCAGCTGTCTCAGTCGGTCTGTCTCAGCCCGTCTATCACAGCCCGTCTGTCTCAGACCGTCTATCTCAGCACGTCGGCCTCATACCGTCTGTCTCAGACCGTCTGTCTCAGACCGTCTGTCTCAGACCGTCTGTCTCAGACCGTCTGCCTCAGATCGTCTGACTCAGACCGTCTATCTCAGCCCGTCTGTATCCGACCATCTATCTCAGCACGTCGGCCTCATACCGTCTGTCTCAGACCGTCTGTCTCAGACCGTCCGTCTCAGACCGTCCGTCTCAGACCGTCTGTCTCAGACCGTCTGCCTCAGACCGCATATCTCAGACCGTCTGTCTCAGACCGTCTGTCTCAGACCGTCTGCCTCAGATCGGCTGTCTCAGACCGTCTATCTCAGCCCGTCTGTATCAGACCATCTATCTCAGCACGTCGGCCTCATACCGTCTGTCTCAGACCGTCTGTCTCAGACCGTCCGTCTCAGACCGCCCGTCTCAGACCGTCTGTCTCAGACCGTCTGTCTCAGACCGACCGTCTCAGAACGTCTAGCTCAGCCCGTCTGTCTCAGAACGTCTAGCTCAGACCGCCTGTCTCAGACCGTCTGTCTCAGACCGTCTGTCTCAGACCGTCTGCCTCAGATAGTCTGTCTCACACCGTCTGTCTCAGACCGTCTGTCTCAGAACGTCTAGCTCAGCCCGTCTGTCTCAGAACGTCTAGCTCAGACCGTCTGTCTCAGACCGTCTAGCTCAGCCCGTCTGTCTCAGAACGTCTAGCTCAGACCGCCTGTCTCAGACCGTCTGTCTCAGACCGTCTGCCTCAGATCGTCTGTGTCAGACCGTCTGTCCCGGACCGTCTGTCTCACACCGTCTGTCTCAGACCGTCTGTCTGAGACCGTCTGTCTCAGACCGTCTGTCTCAGACCGTCTGCCTCCGACCGTCTGCCTCAGACCGTCTGTCTCAGACCGTCTGTCTCAGACCGTCTGTCTCAGACCGTCTGTCTCAGACCGTCTATCGCAGACCGTCTGTCTCAGACCGTCTGTCACAGACCGTCTGCCTCAGATCATCTGTCTCAGTCCGTCTATCTCGGCCCGCCGGTCTCAGACCAGCTGTCTCAGTCGGTCTGTCTCAGCCCGTCTATCACAGCCCGTCTGTCTCAGACCGTCTATCTCAGCACGTCGGCCTCATACCGTCTGTCTCAGACCGTCTGTCTCAGACCGTCTGTCTCAGACCGTCTGTCTCAGACCGTCTGCCTCAGATCGTCTGACTCAGACCGTCTATCTCAGCCCGTCTGTATCCGACCATCTATCTCAGCACGTCTGCCTCAGATCGGCTGTCTCAGACCGTCTATCTCAGCCCGTCTGTATCAGACCATCTATCTCAGCACGTCGGCCTCATACCGTCTGTCTCAGACCGTCTGTCTCAGACCGTCCGTCTCAGACCGCCCGTCTCAGACCGTCTGTCTCAGACCGTCTGTCTCAGACCGACCGTCTCAGAACGTCTAGCTCAGCCCGTCTGTCTCAGAACGTCTAGCTCAGACCGCCTGTCTCAGACCGTCTGTCTCAGACCGTCTGTCTCAGACCGTCTGTCTCAGACCGTCTGCCTCAGATAGTCTGTCTCACACCGTCTGTCTCAGACCGTCTGTCTCAGAACGTCTAGCTCAGCCCGTCTGTCTCAGAACGTCTAGCTCAGACCGTCTGTCTCAGACCGTCTAGCTCAGCCCGTCTGTCCCAGAACGTCTAGCTCAGACCGCCTGTCTCAGACCGTCTGTCTCAGACCGTCTGCCTCAGATCGTCTGTGTCAGACCGTCTGTCCCGGACCGTCTGTCTCACACCGTCTGTCTCAGACCGTCTGTCTGAGACCGTCTGTCTCAGACCGTCTGTCTCAGACCGTCTGCCTCCGACCGTCTGCCTCAGACCGTCTGTCTCAGACCGTCTGTCTCAGACCGTCTGTCTCAGACCGTCTGTCTCAGACCGTCTGTCTCAGACCGTCTATCGCAGACCGTCTGTCTCAGACCGTCTGTCTCAGACCGTCTGTCTCAGACCGTCTGTCTCAGGCCGTCTGCTTAATACCGTCTGTCTCAGACCGTCTATCTCAGCCCGTCTGTATCAGACCATCTATCTCAGCACGTCGGCCTCAGCCCGTCTGTATCAGACCATCTATCTCAGCACGTCGGCCTCATACCGTCTGTCTCAGACCGTCTGTCTCAGACTGCCTGTCTCAGACCGTCTGTCTCAGACCGCCTGTCTCAGACCGTCTGTCTCAGACCGTCTGTCTGAGACCGTCTGTCTCAGACCCTCTGTCTCAGACCGTCTGTCTCAGACCGTCTGTCTCAGACCGTCTGTCTCAGACCGTCTGTCTCAGACCGTCTATCGCAGACCGTCTGTCTCAGACCGTCTGTCGCAGACTGTCTGTCTCAGGCCGTCTGCTTAATACCGTCTGTCTCAGACCGGCTATCTCGTCCCGTCTGTCTCAGACCGTCTGTCTCAGCCCGTCTATCTCGGCCCGTCGGTCTCAGACCGTCTGTCTCAGTCCGTCTGCCTCAGATCATCTGTCTCAGACCGTCGGTCTCAGTACGTATATCTCAGATAGTCTGTCTCAGAACGTCTATCTCAGCCCGTCGGTCTCAGACCGTCTGTCTCAGAACATCTGTCTCAGACCGCCTGTCTCAGACCGTCTGTCTCAGATCGTCTGTCTCAGAACGTCTGTCTCAGCCCGTCTATCTCTGCCCGTCGGCCGCAGAACGTCTGTCTCAGACCGTCTGCCACAGATCGTCTGTCTCAGACCGTCTGCCTCAGATCGTCTGTCTCAGACCGCCTGTCTCAGACCGTCTGCCTCACATCATCTGTCTCAGCCCGTCGATCTCGGCCCGTCGGTCTCAGACCGTCTGTCTCAGACCAGCTGTCTCAGTCGGTCTGTCTCAGACCAGCTGTCTCAGTCGGTCTGTCTCAGCCCGTCTATCACAGCCCGTCTGTCTCCGACCGTCTGTCTCAGACCGTCTGTCTCAGACCGTCTGTCTCAGACCGTCTGTCTCAGACCGTCTGTCTCAGACCGTCTGTCTCAGACCGTCTGTCTCAGACCGTCTGTCTCAGACCGTCTGTCTCAGGCCGTCTGTCTCAGACCGTCTGTCTCAGAACGTCTAGCTCAGCCCGTCTGTCTCAGAACGTCTAGCTCAGCCCGTCTGTCTCAGACCGTCTGTCTCAGACCGTCAGTCTCAGACCGTCTGCCTCAGATCGGCTGTCTCAGACCGTCTATCTCAGCCCGTCTGTATCAGACCATCTATCTCAGCACGTCGGCCTCATACCGTCTGTCTCAGACCGTCTGTCTCAGACCGTCCGTCTCAGACCGCCCGTCTCAGACCGTCTGTCTCAGCCCGTCGGTCTCAGACCGTCTGTCTCAGAACATCTGTCTCAGACCGCCTGTCTCAGACCGTCTGTCTCAGATCGTCTGTCTCAGAACGTCTGTCTCAGCCCGTCTATCTCTGCCCGTCGGCCGCAGAACGTCTGTCTCAGACCGTCTGCCACAGATCGTCTGTCTCAGACCGTCTGCCTCAGATCGTCTGTCTCAGACCGCCTGTCTCAGACCGTCTGCCTCACATCATCTGTCTCAGCCCGTCTATCTCGGCCCGTCGGTCTCAGACCGTCTGTCTCAGACCAGCTGTCTCAGTCGGTCTGTCTCAGACCAGCTGTCTCAGTCGGTCTGTCTCAGCCCGTCTATCACAGCCCGTCTGTCTCCGACCGTCTGTCTCAGACCGTCTGTCTCAGACCGTCTGTCTCAGACCGTCTGTCTCAGACCGTCTGTCTCAGACCGTCTGTCTCAGACCGTCTGTCTCAGGCCGTCTGTCTCAGACCGTCTGTCTCAGAACGTCTAGCTCAGCCCGTCTGTCTCAGAACGTCTAGCTCAGCCCGTCTGTCTCAGACCGTCTGTCTCAGACCGTCAGTCTCAGACCGTCTGCCTCAGATCGGCTGTCTCAGACCGTCTATCTCAGCCCGTCTGTATCAGACCATCTATCTCAGCACGTCGGCCTCATACCGTCTGTCTCAGACCGTCTGTCTCAGACCGTCCGTCTCAGACCGCCCGTCTCAGACCGTCTGTCTCAGACCGTCTGTCTCAGACCGTCCGTCTCAGACCGTCCGTCTCAGACCGTCTGTATCAGACCATCTATCTCAGCACGTCGGCCTCATACCGTCTGTCTCAGACCGTCTGTCTCAGACCGTCCGTCTCAGACCGTCCGTCTCAGACCGTCTGTCTCAGACCGTCTGTCTCAGACCGTCCGTCTCAGACCGTCTGTCTCAGACCGTCTGCCTCAGACCGCATATCTCAGACCGTCTGTCTCAGACCGTCTGTCTCAGACCGTCTGCCTCAGACCGTCTGTCTCAGACCGTCTGTATCAGACCATCTATCTCAGCACGTCGGCCTCATACCGTCTGTCTCAGACCGTCTGTCTCAGACCGTCCGTCTCAGACCGTCCGTCTCAGACCGTCTGTCTCAGACCGTCTGTCTCAGACCGTCTGCCTCAGACCGTCTGTCTCAGACCGTCTGTCTCAGACAGCCTGTCTCAGACCGTCAGTCTCAGACCGCCTGTCTCAGTCCGTCTGTCTCAGTTCGTCCATATCAGCCCGGCAGCATCAGTCCGTATGTCTCAGATCCTCTGTCTCAGACCGTCTGTCTCAGCCCGTCTATCTCAGAACGTCTGTCTCAGATCTTCTGTCTCAGAACGTCTGTCTCAGCCCGTCTATCTCAGCCCGTCGGGCGCAGAACGTCTGTCTCAGACCGTCTGTCTCAGACCGTCTGTCTCAGACCGTCTGTCTCAGACCGTCTGTCTCAGACCGTCTGTCTCAGACCGACTGTCTCAGACCGTCTGTCTCAGTCCGTCTATCTCAGCCCGTCTGAATCAGACCATCTATCTCAGCACGTCGGCCTCGTACCGTCTGTCTCAGACCGTCTGTCTCAGACTGTCTGTCTCAGACCGTCTGTCTCAGACCGCCTGTCTCAGGCCGTCTGTCTCAGACCGTCTGTCTCAGACCGTCTGTCACAGACCGTCTGTCTCAGACCGTCTGTCTCAGACCGCCTGTCTCAGGCCGTCTGTTTAATACCGTCTGTCTCAGACCGTCTATCTCGTCCCGTCGGTCTCAGACCAGCTGTCTCAGACCGTCTGTCTCAGACCGTCTGTCTCAGACCGTCTGTCTCAGACCGTCTGTCTCAGACCGTCTGTCTCAGACCGTCTGTCTCAGACCGTCTGTCTCAGACCGTCTGTCTCAGACCGTCTGTCTCAGACCGTCTGTCTCAGGCCGTCTGTTTAATACCGTCTGTCTCAGACCGTCTATCTCGTCCCGTCGGTCTCAGACCGTCGGTCTTAGACCAGCTGTCTCAGACCGTCTGTCTCAGACCAGCTGTCTCAGACCGTCTGTCAGTATGTGTCTCTGTCTGTCTCTGTCTGTCTCTGTCTCTGTCTCTGTCTCAGTCTGTCTCTGTCTCTGTCTCTGTCGGTGGCTGTCTCTGTGTCTTTGCGTCTGTGTCTGTCTCTGTCTGTCTCTGTCTCTGTCTGTCCCTGTCTCTGTCTGTCTCTGTCTCTGTCTCTGTCTCTGTCTCTGTCTGTCTCTGTCTCTGTCTGTCTCTGTCTCTGTCTGTCTCTGTCTCTGTCTGTCTCTGTCTCTGTCTGTCTCTGTCTCTGTCTGTCTCTGTCTCTGTCTGTCTCTGTCTCTGTCTGTCTCTGTCTCTGTCTGTCTCTGTCTCTGTCTGTCTCTGTCTCTGTCTGTCTCTGTCTGTCTCTGTCTCTGTCTGTCTCTGTCTCTGTCTGTCTCTGTCTCTGTCTGTCTCTGTCTCTGTCTGTCTCTGTCTCTGTCTGTCTCTGTCTCTGTCTGTCTCTGTCTCTGTCTGTCTCTGTCTCTGTCTGTCTCTGTCTCTGTCTGTCTCTGTCTCTGTCTGTCTCTGTCTCTGTCTGTCTCTGTCTCTGTCTGTCTCTGTCTCTGTCTGTCTCTGTCTCTGTCTGTCTCTGTCTCTGTCTGTCTCTGTCTCTGTCTGTCTCTGTCTCTGTCTGTCTCTGTCTCTGTCTCTGTCTGTCTCTGTCTCTGTCTGTCTCTGTCTCTGTCTGTCTCTGTCTCTGTCTCTGTCTCTGTCTGTCTCTGTCTCTGTCTGTCTCTGTCTCTGTCTGTCTCTGTCTCTGTCTGTCTCTGTCTCTGTCTGTCTCTGTCTCTGTCTGTCTCTGTCTCTGTCTGTCTCTGTCTCTGTCTGTCTCTGTCTCTGTCTGTCTCTGTCTCTGTCTGTCTCTGTCTCTGTCTGTCTCTGTCTCTGTCTGTCTCTGTCTCTGTCTGTCTCTGTCTCTGTCTGTCTCTGTCTCTGTCTGTCTCTGTCTCTGTCTGTCTCTGTCTCTGTCCGTCTCTGTCTCTGTCTGTCTCTGTCTCTGTCTGTCTCTCTCTCTGTCTGTCTCTGTCTCTGTCTCTGTCTCTGTCTGTCTCTGTCTATGTCTGTATCTGTCTCTGTCTCTGTCTGTCTCTGTCTCTGTCTCTGTCTGTCTCTGTCTCTGTCTGTCTCTGTCTCTGTCTGTCTCTGTCTCTGTCTGTCTCTGTCTGTCTCTGTCTGTCTCTGTCTCTGTCTGTCTCTGTCTCTGTCTGTCTCTGTCTCTGTCTGTCTCTGTCTCTGTCTGTCTCTGTCTCTGTCTGTCTCTGTCTCTGTCCGTCTCTGTCTCTGTCTGTCTCTGTCTCTGTCTGTCTCTCTCTCTGTCTGTCTCTGTCTCTGTCTCTGTCTCTGTCTGTCTCTGTCTATGTCTGTATCTGTCTCTGTCTCTGTCTGTCTCTGTCTCTGTCTCTGTCTGTCTCTGTCTCTGTCTGTCTCTGTCTCTGTCTGTCTCTGTCTCTGTCTGTCTCTGTCTGTCTCTGTCTGTCTCTGTCTCTGTCTGTCTCTGTCTCTGTCTGTCTCTGTCTCTGTCTGTCTCTGTCTCTGTCTGTCTCTGTCTCTGTCTGTCTCTGTCTGTCTCTGTCTGTCTCTGTCTGTCTCTGTCTCTGTCTGTCTCTGTCTCTGTCTGTCTCAGTCTCTGTCTGTCTCTGCCTGTCTCTGTCTCTGTCTGTCTCTGTCTCTGTCAGTCTCTGTCTCTGTCTGTCTCTGTCTCTGTCTGTCTCTGTCCGTTTGTGTCTGTCTGTGTCTGTCTCTGTCAGTCTGTGTATCTGTCTGTCTCTGTCTGTCTCTGTCCGTTTGTGTCTGTCTGTGTCTGTCTCTGTCAGTCTGTGTCTCTGTCTGTCTCTGTCTCTCTGTCTCTGTCTGTCTCTGTCTCTGTCGGTCTCTGTCTGTCTCTGTCTGTCCCTGTCTCTGTCTGTCTCTGTCTCTGTCTGTCTCTGTCTCTGTCTGTATCTGTCTGTCTCTGTCTCTGTCTGTCTCTGTCTCTGTCTGTCTCTGTCTGTCTCTGTCTGTCTCTGTCTGTCTCTGTCTGTCTCTGTCTCTGTCTCTGTCTGTCTCTGTCTCTGTCTGTCTCTGTCTCTGTCTGTCTCTGTCTCTGTCTGTCTCTGTCTCTGTCTGTCTCTGTCTCTGTCTGTCTCTGTCTCTGTCTGTCTCTGTCTCTGTCTGTCTCTGTCTCTGTCTGTCTCTGTCTCTGTCTGTCTCTGTCTCTGTCTGTCTCTGTCTCTGTCTCTGTCTGTCTCCGTCTCTGTCTGTCTCTGTCTCTGTCTGTCTCTGTCTCTGTCTGTCTCTGTCTCTGTCTGTCTCTGTCTCTGTCTGTCTCTGTCTCTGTCTGTCTCTGTCTCTGTCTGTCTCTGTCTCTGTCTGTCTCTGTCTCTGTCTGTCTCTGTCTCTGTCTGTCTCTGTCTCTGTCTCTGTCTGTCTCTGTCTCTGTCTGTCTCTGTCTCTGTCTGTCTCTGTCTCTGTCTGTCTCTGTCTCTGTCTGTCTCTGTCTCTGTCTGTCTCTGTCTCTGTCTGTCTCTGTCTCTGTCTGTCTCTGTCTCTGTCTGTCTCTGTCTCTGTCTGTCTCTGTCTCTGTCTGTCTCTGTCTCTGTCTGTCTCTGTCTCTGTCTGTCTCTGTCTCTGTCTGTCTCTGTCTCTGTCTGTCTCTGTCTCTGTCTGTCTCTGTCTCTGTCTGTCTCTGTCTCTGTCTGTCTCTGTCTCTGTCTGTCTCTGTCTCTGTCTGTCTCTGTCTCTGTCTGTCTCTGTCTCTGTCTGTCTCTGTCTCTGTCTGTCTCTGTCTCTGTCTGTCTCTGTCTCTGTCTGTCTCTGTCTCTGTCTGTCTCTGTCTCTGTCTGTCTCTGTCTCTGTCTGTCTCTGTCTCTGTCTGTCTCTGTCTCTGTCTGTCTCTGTCTCTGTCTGTCTCTGTCTCTGTCTGTCTCTGTCTCTGTCTGTCTCTGTCTCTGTCTGTCTCTGTCTCTGTCTGTCTCTGTCTCTGTCTGTCTCTGTCTCTGTCTGTCTCTGTCTCTGTCTGTCTCTGTCTCTGTCTGTCTCTGTCTCTGTCTGTCTCTGTCTCTGTCTGTCTCTGTCTCTGTCTGTCTCTGTCTCTGTCTGTCTCTGTCTCTGTCTGTCTCTGTCTCTGTCTGTCTCTGTCTCTGTCTGTCTCTGTCTCTGTCTGTCTCTGTCTCTGTCTGTCTCTGTCTGTCTCTGTCTGTCTCTGTCTGTCTCTGTCTCTGTCTGTCTCTGTCTGTCTCTGTCTCTGTCTGTCTCTGTCTCTGATGTCTCTGTCTCTGTCTGTCTCTGTCTGTCTCTGTCTCTGTCTGTCTCTGTCTCTGTCTGTCTCTGTCTCTGTCAGTCTCTGTCTCTGTCTGTCTCTGTCTCTGTCTGTCTCTGTCCGTTTGTGTCTGTCTGTGTCTGTCTCTGTCAGTCTGTGTCTCTGTCTGTCTCTGTCTCTCTGTCTCTGTCTGTCTCTGTCTCTGTCTGTCTCTGTCTGTCTCTGTCTGTCCCTGTCTCTGTCTGTCTCTGTCTCTGTCTGTCTCTGTCTCTGTCTGTATCTGTCTGTCTCTGTCTCTGTCTGTCTCTGTCCCTGTCTGTCTCTGTCTGTCTCTGTCTGTCTGTGTCTGTCTCTGTCTGTCTCTGTCTGTCTCTGTCTGTCTCTGTCTCTGTCTGTCGCTGTCTCTGTCTCTGTCTGTCTCTGTCTCTGTCTGTCTCTGTCTCTGTCTCTGTCTGTCTGTGTCTCTATCTGTCTCTGTCTCTGTCTGTCTCTGTCTCTGTCTCTGCGTGTCTCTGCCTCTGTCTGTCTCTGTCTCTGTCTGTATCTGTCTGTCTCTGTCTCTGTCTGTCTCTGTCTGTCTCTGTCTGTCTCTGTCTCTGTCTGTCTCTGTCTCTGTCTGTCTCTGTCTCTGTCTGTCTCTGTCTCTGTCTGTCTCTGTCTCTGTCTCTGTCTGTCTCTGTCTCTGTCTGTCTCTGTCTGTCTCTGTCTGTCTCTGTCTGTCTCTGTCCCTGTCTGTCTCTGTCTGTCTCTGTCTCTGTCTCTGTCTCTGTCTGTCTCTGTCTCTGTCTGTCTTTGTCTCTGTCTGTCTCTGTCTCTGTCTGTCTCTGTCTCTGTCTGTCTCTGTCTCTGTCTGTCTCTGTCTCTGTCTGTCTCTGTCTCTGTCTGTCTCTGTCTCTGTCTGTCTCTGTCTCTGTCTGTCTCTGTCTCTGTCTGTCTCTGTCTCTGTCTGTCTCTGTCTCTGTCTGTCTCTGTCTCTGTCTGTCTCTGTCCGTTTGTGTCTGTCTGTGTCTGTCTCTGTCAGTCTGTGTCTCTGTCTGTCTCTGTCTCTCTGTCTCTGTCTGTCTCTGTCTCTGTCTGTCTCTGTCTGTCTCTGTCTGTCCCTGTCTCTGTCTGTCTCTGTCTCTGTCTGTCTCTGTCTCTGTCTGTCTCTGTCTGTCTCTGTCTCCGACTGTCTCTGTCTCTGTCTGTCTCTGTCTCTGACTGTCTCTGTCTCTGCCTCTGTCTGTCTCTGTCTCTGTCTCTGTCTGTCTCTGTCTCTGTCTGTCTCTGTCTATGTCTCTGTCTGTCTCTGTCCCTGTCTGTCTCTGTCTCTGTCTCTGTCTCTGTCTGTCTCTGTCTCTGTCTGTCTCTGTCTCTGTCTGTCTCTGTCTCTGTCTGTCTCTGTCTCTGTCTGTCTCTGTCTCTGTCTGTCTCAGTCTCTGTCTGTCTCTGTCTCTGTCTGTCTCGGTCTCTGTCTGTCTCTGTCTCTGTCTGTCTCTGTCTCTGTCTGTCTCTGTCTCTGTCTCTGTCTGTCTCTGTCTCTGTCTGTCTCTGTCTCTGTCTGTCTCTGTCTCTGTCTCTGTCTCTGTCTGTCTCTGTCTCTGTCTGTCTCTGTCTCTGTCTGTCTCTGTCTCTGTCTGTTTCTGTCTCTGTCTGTCTCTGTCTGTCTCTGTCTCTGTCTGTCTCTGTCTGTCTTTGTCTCTGTCTGTCTCTGTCTCTGTCTGTCTCTGTCTCTGTCTTTCTTTGTCTCTGTCTGTCTCTGTCTCTGTCTGTCTCTTTCTCTGTCTGTCTCTGTCTCTGTCTGTCTCTGTCTGTCTCTGTCTCTGTCTGTCTCTGTCTCTGTCTGTCTCTGTCTCTGTCTGTCTCTGTCTGTCTCTGTCTATGTCTCTGTCTGTCTCTGTCTCTGTCTCTGTCTGTCTCTGTCTCTGTCTCTGTCTGTCTCTGTCTCTGTCTGTCTCTGTCTCTGTCTGTCTCTGTCTGTCTCTGTCTGTCTCTGTCTGTCTCTGTCCCTGTCTGTCTCTGTCTGTCTCTGTCTCTGTCTCTGTCTCTGTCTGTCTCTGTCTCTGTCTGTCTTTGTCTCTGTCTGTCTCTGTCTCTGTCTGTCTCTGTCTCTGTCTGTCTCTGTCTCTGTCTGTCTCTGTCTCTGTCTGTCTCTGTCTCTGTCTGTCTCTGTCCGTTTGTGTCTGTCTGTGTCTGTCTCTGTCAGTCTGTGTCTCTGTCTGTCTCTGTCTGTCTCTGTCTCTGTCTGTCTCTGTCTCTGTCTGTCTCTGTCTCTGTCTGTCTCTGTCTCTGTCTGTCTCTGTCTCTGTCTGTCTCTGTCCGTTTGTGTCTGTCTGTGTCTGTCTCTGTCAGTCTGTGTCTCTGTCTGTCTCTGTCTCTCTGTCTCTGTCTGTCTCTGTCTCTGTCTGTCTCTGTCTGTCTCTGTCTGTCCCTGTCTCTGTCTGTCTCTGTCTCTGTCTGTCTCTGTCTCTGTCTGTCTCTGTCTGTCTCTGTCTCCGACTGTCTCTGTCTCTGTCTGTCTCTGTCTCTGACTGTCTCTGTCTCTGCCTCTGTCTGTCTCTGTCTCTGTCTCTGTCTGTCTCTGTCTCTGTCTGTCTCTGTCTATGTCTCTGTCTGTCTCTGTCCCTGTCTGTCTCTGTCTCTGTCTCTGTCTCTGTCTG